>CM055977.1:3850000-5050000 GCA_029531755.1 Holothuria leucospilota
TGTTAATATTCCCAACTGCTTTTTTAGTGCCTCACTAATTTAAAGGGGAATTTTCATGATCCCAGACAGTTCCAATTCTCCCAACTATGCATCTTCTAGATCCTCCCATAATTGTATGAGGCTCTTCCTTGTGCAAGAATAAACCTGTTTTATTGCTTAAGGCCATGTCCTGGTGAGCACACAAGGCTATAAAATGTAATAAAAGTACTCTCTCTGCCTTGTGGGGAATGTGAGCTACTCTGCATCTTTCAAATTTTCAAACTTTGATGTCAATCAAACAGCAGTCACCAACTGAGAATTTTGATATACATACACTAAAAATATACTTTGGGGTGATGACAGTCTGTCTTTAAGAGTCTCTAATATCCTTATTGTGAACAATTTTTCTTCACATAGAACTAAAACCCTTTGATTTCAAATACACAAACATGGGCTTTTATTTATAAAAACCAGAAGTTTTAGATTTAACAAATTACTAATCACATGAATACATTATGGTAATCAGTAAACACTAGCAGTCCTAACATAAAATGCCCAAAACACAGTAACCCACAAAGTAGCAAAGATAACATGAACAGTTTCATACTGATTCACAGGCAGCTCTGACACATCATCTCACATTTACTGGAATATTATTCAATCCAATTAAAAATAAACCATGAGAATAGATCTTTCAGAGATACTCTTAAGCATGTCAACATATTGCCATATTGTTTATTTTTAATGAAACAGCTGGTTGTATGATCTACAATATTAACCACTGCCTTCTCCTTTATACAGTTTTATTCCAGGAAAAATGTAGAATCTAAAAGGCTTGCATTTCCTTCTTCATCACGTACAAATTGTCTTCCATAGAGCAAAGAAACTAATTAAAAAATACAAAAATATATTTATGTCTGATTTTGGTGGAAGCAACCCTTAATTATAGCTCTAGAGTTAACCAAGTTGACAGCCTTATACTGTAGCATACAGTATGTATGTAGGACACATACTGTATGTGAAACCTTATAGCCTGTGCAAGTTACTGACATAAAAGATGAATGGTGACTTAATTATTCAGGCAGCATAAAATTACTTTCAGTGAGAGACAAAGGAATAAAAGCACCTAAATTTTCTACAGTCATGACATAACTGTATACTCACTAAATGTTCTCCATTGTTTTGGAAAACATATTTGATCAAAGATCTGATGGAGAGTGTTGATTACAACTCCTGGCATATTTCATTACTGATTGTCAGTCCATAGTAGTTGCATCATGATCCTAGTGTATTAAGTGTGAAAATAATAACTTGGTCTCAAATAATTCAGGAAGAGGACCATGACTTTACACATCAATCCCCATTTAGAAAAATATACATTTGCATCATTCTGACCCTGAAGAGTCTAGGCTGGAAAAGATTATGTGAAACACGATAATATGACACATACAATGTGCAGGTCTATTTCCAAACCACATACTGTACTTGCAATTTACAGATAGTTGGAAGTTTTTTATTCAGGATCTACACAAACCACTAGCTACAGTAGTCCTGAAATTTTTCATAAAAGAATAAATTTTTGATGCAATGTTATGCAAGTAAGGATACTATTTGAATTTTTAAAGATCTTTTTTGAAAAGTATAGCTACAGGAAGTTGCAAAACCAATACCAAAGCAATGGAATGTCACTTTCGGGGTTACTACAGGGTATATGCTACACTTACAGTATAGACACATGCAAAAACTGTTCATTAAAATGAGACCCCAAGGTAAGTTCATTAACGCCAAACAGTGCTTCAAATGCTGGCCTCAAATTTAGTCTTTGAGGTCCCCCTAAATCTGTCAACTTCAAACAAGGGTGAAAAACTGAAAAATTTTGGGAGGTTTCAATTCAATGATTTTACATGGTTTTGTAATACTTCCACCTGTTCACCAGAGAAGCTTCCTACAAAGATCCTGGACTGTCATACTGATGTTCACTTACACTATGACACGGTAAAAGCAATGGTCATTGTCTTGTGAAATCACAGATACAGTAAGTGAAATCACAACAACAGCATGCATCTGCACAATACCAAAACATCTGTACTGTACGTACATGTCTACTGTAAAGTGTATTTCACAGTGTGTGACCTCTGGTCACCTAAAATGACCTCTGAAGACCTAAAGCAAAAGGGTTCTTCCAATCTATCTGGTATGAGAACGTGAAAAGCAAATAATGTACTATGCACACATTTTAACAGCACTTGCAATCATGATACAGTATGAGAGTAATGTAGACTTCTGGACTCTTCCAAAACCTAGAAATTTGTAGAGCTTTGCAAATTTCAGCATGGTGGTCTGACTACTGACTTTGTACTGTTTTCTGTACAATTCTTATGCATAGATCCACAGGTGATGGAGAGAAGTAACATCTGTTGTCACAGGTTTAGGGCCGATGATTTTCCGCTTCACAAATCACAAAATTTCATTTTTAACTTTGCAAATTCCGCAAAATTCTGTTTTAAGCATAACCCCTTTCTGTGATTTTTGGATTTTGGAGTATTTATGTTGAAAACAAGTCCTAAACTTGTCTGGTTACGATCCTGAAGACTGCAACACTTTTAACACACAAGCGATCTAGTCTAACACACTATACAGCATAGGCAAACTGGAGCTTATACCGGCAAAATTTTGCCAATTTTCATAGATATCCTATTTGTTTTCTGATCGTAACTTCAAGGTGTTTTGATGATTTTAAGGTGAATTTGCCACCGTTTTAGATGGTAAAATGTCTGTGTATGTCTTTGGTATATGCAGGCATTCTGACATAGTTTTGAAGAAAAATAACTCAGTTTTTTTTTCAAACATTTACATGTACTTTAAGCCTGATAATATTTTGCTAAATTCCATGCAGAAAAGTAAATTCCATTTTTTTCCGTGCCAAATCATTGGCCCTACAGGTTTCTAAATTAAGACAGTCTAAAACAATTCTAAACATATTTATAGTCATGGCACATGTAAACTACTCTCCACAATTACATCTGCAATATTTCATACTTTCATACTGGTACTATAGAACTACAGTAGTGCGTATGATGTCAGTATTACATAACTACTACATTGTACAGATCTAACAGACATTTTTGCTGGTTATAAGTGCACCTTAAGTAGCAATTACTTTCTCATGTTTCCTAGATGTACTGTAATGAAGTACATATATTTTTAGGTTTATCAACTTCATTGAGGGCTGCCATTTTGTTGTTTACAGGAAGTTGCAGCCTTATGGTGCAATACCTACAGTAATTTACACTGAAGTCAGATGTCTATATATACTCTGCACACTGTATCCTAGTTCCTGTCAGTTTCCCATCATTCCATTACTGGTCACTTAATTTATGACAAGTCATTTTCAGGAATTTTGGCCAATCCGGACCCTCAGGACCTACCCATATTTGTGACCTACTTCTTGCAGAGTCAAAGAACTGCAACCTTCCACACATGTGCATCTGATCCTGAAAGTATTAACATGTAGTATGATAAAACGTGTTCCAGGTACTTGTAGCTCCCCCCAATCATTTTTTTGCAGGCCAGCTTAAATAATTACAAGTAATTATCGCCAATCATCTGTACAGATATTTTATCTGAAGATAGAATCTCAGAATAAATAAAGGACAATCACAAGAAACCTGTTCTCTTCTTTTCATTTTTGGATCCCCGTACTAAAGCCGTCGCAGAAGCAATGGGCCAAACCTATCTAACGTTACATAAGTATTTACCACATGGTATAAATGAACAGCTCTGTCACCCAGACAAATGACATTAGCAACATCTTTTAAAGAAAACACACCCACCATGAGCATTCAGTGACAACACGATGCGATGTAAAATGATGCTTTCAAACTAAAGCCTTGCCCCCACAAAGTTTTAGTATAAAGGATCAATCATTACACAAACTTTATTAACGTCAGCTTTCTATAATAGAAAATAGCCCCCACACAGTTTTCTCTACAGTCGATACTATTTCAAAAGTAAGAAATGCACAATCCCATGTCCATGCTAATAAAGGCAAGGATCCTTGACTTCATAAAAATTCTCAGTACCAGGCCTCCAGTAACTACTAATGAGTTGTCATGATAATAATGACACAAATTGTATATTTATGAATATTTTGAGAGTATTTGGACATGTATGCAAAAATTCAGCACAAAGCAAGAAATCACTTAGTACAATACCATCACAGTACAGGATACAAAAGAAAACTTACTGTGACTTAACAATGCAAATGGCTTCTACCAAGCAAATGTACTGGAGTCAATATAAAGAATAAGTATACGAACAAGAGTGGCTTCAGTGTGTAATTAATGAATATTGTGCAAACTTTATACCCAAATATGGAAATGGCCTTGAACTACACAGTAAAAATTCTGTTTATTCTAATGATACGCTCCTTGGAAGAGGCCTGCTGGAGAGAATACAGAATCCAACAAACAACAAAATATGCATGTAAAACTAACCCAAACACAACAGAAAATGTACAGGGGTTCCCAACTAATACGGTCAAACTGAATAATCTTGAACTTGTCACTTGACACTGGGGCCTTTTCAAAGAGATTTTTAGAAGGAACCTTCTCCTAAAACAACTGTACAGACAATATCCAAGCGTATGGAGAAACAATGAGTTTGTATGTAGCTTTAAACAACACATTACTTGCTAAAAATGCCTCCTGTTGCCCAAACTGGCATTTTCTAGGCCTAACCTTGTGATCTAAACTTAAACATTCTTCATTCTTACAGTATGCACTCATGTTTTAGGAATTTACACTGCTACAGTATTATAAAGGGACAGTGCTGGGTGGAGAATTTAGATGAAGATTACAGTGTTATGGTTTTTTGTTATCATTTCTTGTTCTACATTGCAAGAAGGCCTGACAGGGACCTTCTTTTCATTTAGCTCTCTTCTTGTACTGTAAATATCACTCTTACATTTTTAAACTTTAAAGACAGACATTCATCACCCCAAGTACATTTTTGGTTGGTAAGAACCAAAATTCTCCATTGGCAACCTCTTTGATTGACATCAGTCAAAAAATTCAAAAGATGCAGAGTACCTCACATTACACAGCATGCACAGAGAGTATTCTGATTTAGGTTACACATTAGGGTCTTGTATGCTTACCAGGATATGACCTTAAATGATATGGTGACATGCCACCAAAATGACCTTTTCATACTACAGTACTTGACAGTTAAAGAATAAAAGCCCTCAATGAAAGATCTGTTGGAATTATTTCAATGTCTTTTTTAGTGTTCTCGAGATATACCTCTTCCAAGTTTATTGGTTTCTGAAGTGACTCATTTTCTATGCGAAAATAGTGACGTGGAGTGTGGCACAATATCAGCATTAGTTTTGTTCACCTTTTATAAATTATCTCTTAATTACTCATCAGAGAGTTTACAGTTCAGTAAGTGATATTGATATTTTTCAAGAGACCAGTTTTGGCCTCAGAGCCAATTACTTTGCAATCATGACTGAATCACTTAAACTAAGCCAAGCTTCCAAAAGTTACAAGTTTACTTCTACATTCCATACGATGCTAACAACATGTTATTAAATACTTGTAAGAATAACAACTGCACCAAAAATAAGTTGAAAATTGAACAACAGATATAATTAGTAATGCAAAAAATAATGTGAGTTGAGGAACCAGAAATAAGTACTATTCCAGTCTGGTTCACACACAATGCTGTATCCGTGTATACTGTAGCATAACATGTAACCATGTGTCAAATAGACTTTGAAAGGCTCTATTAGGTCTTACACGTAAAAGGGGAACCTCTCTAACTGTAACAGTACATTCCACAGTATGATGCCAAAATGCATCTCAATTATTTGATACACCCAAGAAAGCCTCTCCCCTGGGAAGTACTGTAGGCATCAAGGTTGCATCATGTCCACTAGAACATGTCACACTTGCGAGGAAGTGTCAAAGACTAGCTGCTCAGCTTTAGTAATGTAGAACATGAAAACTGCAACATGATTAGCCAATGTCCATAATACATTTTGTCCTTGCATGGTTCAAGAAGTCCATCACTGCCAAAAAATGGTCCATCAAAAAAATATTTTGAGAAGGGCAATGTTATGCAAAGAGGCTTCCATTTTACTGCAGATGGGTGGGTTAGCAGATGAGAATTTTGCCCTCTCCCCCCTCCATAACAGACACTGACATACCCTTCTTGGGGATCATAGTGTGTATCACACAATTGACAGGTGCATAATAACTATAATAACCAGTCAGCACTGCCACCATAAGATAGCCAAGAAGGGAAGTGGCTGAATGTAAAGAAGTGGGCGGAATTCTTCAAAAATCACTCCTTCACTACAATATTCAATAGCCAGTGTCTTCCTTCAAACAACAGGAAAGTAACGATGCATGGTTTTGACTTTTGAGGTAAATGAACTGACAAAGTGCTGTACCCACACTAATGCTGAGAGCTTTTACTCCCAAATACTTTGTGTAGTGATCATCTGACATCTGCTAAACTACCTACACATAGCACAGGCCTAACAGGCCCACTGCAGGCCGTCAAACTTAGTAAGTAGGGTGGCCAACACTGCAACACAGAAGACCAGCATCTATAGTAGATTCACCTCAGTTTATAAAAAATAACCAGTGATCTTATCCACATTGATATACTCAAGGACGGGTGTCTAACTCCAACAGCTAGGCACGGCCTCCTGAGAAAGAACTACCTGTGTGTTGTATTAACCTAATAGACTATGCATACTGTACAGTATGATGTCACAGTGGAGTAAGCGCAGAGGTTTACAAGTGCATATCATTGCAACTTTAACCAATGTGGATATAAAACCAACAGGGTGACAAATGCAGACTGCTAATATCTGCTTGTGGAAAGACTACTGCACATGCATACAGTTTGTGTATCAAAGTCATGTACTTTATCTAGAATGTTTCATTGTCTTCCAAAATGGTTTTGTGTGATGTCAATGCATAAGGTCTATAAGTACCCTTACTTCCCAACAACTAGTGTTTTCATAAGGGTAAAGGACCCATGATGTAATTACGACCCAGGTAAAATAATTACTACATGGGTAGCATTCTTCTATGGTTTTCTTTTAATCTAGGCCAAATGACATGGTTATTACAACCAGAAATGAATTTTCCTTCCAGCTTATTCGAATAAACTTGACATTGAAATGAACTTGCTTTTGCCCAATTAAGTTCTGTTTCTACATGGTTCAGGGCTAACAAGTTGTCATTAAATACAAATTTCATGATATTTCATCCTATCTAACATAAAGTTGATACGATTCACTCCTTGGTATTTACTTACAGTAGATACCCATCTATCATAGAAAAACCATATTGATTATCTTTGCTCTAATATCTCTCTAAAGTTACTGGAATCTGCCAGAAAATTCACTATTTCGTGCCATCACATACTTTGAAAAACTTATATGATTCCCTTATCCATTCCAAATTGTCTTATTGTAATATTATCTGGAGAAATGCATTTCCGTCTTATTTAAACCATTTATACATTCTCCAAAAGAAAGCTATTTGCATTATAACGAACTCTAGTTATTGTGTCCACAGTAAAATTCTTCTTTCAAACCTTTAAATACTAACGATTTTTGGTACTTTCAAATTCCAAGTCGGTATGTACTTTAAGTTTAACAGTGATATTCATACTCATAACACACATTTCTCTGAACATTTAGGTACAAATTTTTCCAGCATAGACATATCTCACCGCCTTTTTATAAATACCAGGGTCAGTATATGGAATTCACTACACAGAACCTTAAAAGTAGCTAAATCCATATTTTCTTTCCAAGACGAAATTTAAATCCCATTTGCTTAGCAATTATTGTTTTTGTTTTGTCATGATTTGCTTTTGTTAAGGGGGACTGCTCGCACAAGCTTCCCTTCCTCAGTCCTCCTCCACCACCTTGTGTAAATGTTGGATATGTTGTATATTTAACCATGGAAATAAACTCGAACTCAATTCCGTACTGTACCTTGCTTTTGTTAAATTGCACTATACACCAGTCACAAGTCCCCCAGCTATGTTTCTAACTGTACATCAAGTCACACTACGGTATATTAATATGAAACAACATACTACTATACATAAACTGAGCCTATCTCCTTGATAAATGTCAAACGTTAAAAGACAGCTCACATATAAAGTGCGTGCTGCTCGTGGGGAATGGAAATGCCGAGAAGCAATGTAAAAGCAGAACGTGAGAGAAATTTTAGACAGTACATTTTGATGCAATACACTACACATACGAATCACTAGATTTCATACTTGTTGACTTAAACTATGATGATTTCTGTTATCAGAAGTAAGTTTAGAACTACAGTAATATCTGTATCTCTATCAGCTATGCACAGTTTTCATCCAAAATAATGTTCAGTTATCTCAAATCAATTGTTTAAACTTTGTATTTTTGGTGGAGAAAGTTTTTTGGGAACAAGATTCACCTATCACATTTGTGGTCCCTTAGTGTCGTTAAATAATTGCCCTTTATGGCCTGAATTATTAATTTACCTGTAGCATCGTATTCATGCTTCCATGGGGTGCTGGGTGCCCTATGCCGTGTGCATAGAAAAGAAAAACTATCTCTACATTTTTGCTCATTTAAGTATTAAGAGGAATTCATCCTACCTTTATATGTTGCTCATAATTTTATATTGCTATTCAATTTGCAAACTTTTTTGGCATCAAAACATGTCGCAAAAAGGAGTGAAATATTTTCCTAATTTTCTCTGTTACCCCATCCTTAAAGTGGAGCATGCCAAAGATTCACTCCACAGCAGACCCAGCCTGTACTGGCCATGTGCATTGCTTCAGTACAGTACAACATACCGAAGAGAGCACCCAGGCAACAAACAAATGTTAGTTTGTAGCCTGGGCCTACATCATTTTGCACAGTGTGTGCCGTACCATACCTAAATTGTATGGACAGCCATGGCTGTTACGCCCTTTCTGATGGCCATGATGCCCCTCAGTAAATATCCATTGAAATAACAGACGGCCAGCCATTTTGCTCATTTTGGCCGTGCCCTTTTTCAAGCTTATTTCCAGCTCAGTATATCAGAAAAATTGTTTTCAGTATCATGAAGATATGTGCAACTTGAGGATTTTAAAAAGGGTTAAAAAAAAAAGCACTTAGGCCTTAAAGGCAATAGGCAGTCACCCCAATCAGAGTTAGTATGCCCATCTCTAGTCCATGAATGGTCAATTCTGATCATGTGACAATGTTTTTGTTAGTGAATTGTGAAATTCAAAGAATTTCTCCTTGCTTTTCCTATTGTTTGTAATAGTTATGTTCAAAATGTCTTCAGAGGTGCTTGTAATGCAATAAGAGGAGATCTGCAAGAATTTGCTGATTTTTCAAAGCAAATTTTGGGGTGACTGCCATTTAAATACATGCCATGAAAATGCCCACAAGCTTACAATCCTGAGGAGTCCCCCACAGCCCGGGAAAGTCTTAAAGTGTGTTCTCACTTACCTCACGCTCGGGGTAACATCATGTTACTCTGAGCGCGAGTAACGTGAGAACACGGGTTTACTCGGGGTCGGTGTTAAAATTTTGATCCACCTCCGAACGGAGGGTTCTGCGGTTTTAAACACCGTGTTTGTTTAATCAACCCTAGATCACAGGTACAGAGCTGTGTAATCTCCACTTACTATAGCAATGTACACATTAAACAGACCGGTAAATGCAGTCAATAAACTATCGCTGCATGGCAAAACTCGCTTCAAATCCATTACTATATTGCCTTGGAGAAGGCAACTAATTCTAGATGGACTTTTCATAAATTTTTCCGTACTTCTAAATGTAGGTCCATAGCCAGACACTGTATGGCAGCTGAAAGGGCGAGATAATTTTAAGGCCAGGAAAAATATGTTTTGGAGGATGAGAACTTGTACTAAAATTCATTCCAAGGCATTTTTTGTGGCATTTCACGGGAATTTTTCTTATGGTTATTTCCAAATTGTCAGAGAAGGTGGATCATTAGTTATGGTACAGGTTACAGCGAAAACCCTTACAACTTTGAAGTAAGCAGGCTATCATCTAGTGTGCTGACATTTTTCGAATCATGCTCGTACCGAGAATTCGAAGGAATAAACTATAAGCCGCGAAACACTTTGGACTGTAAGAAACTATAATCAATAAGGAATGTTGTATCCTACAGTAGAGCTATGTAACATCGATGCTGCTGGCAAGCAAGAGCAATTTGCAAGACCACGATCAATTTGGATAAAGCTGGGTACATCGACAGAATTGAAAACGCAGTGCGGGCAAATTTCAGATATTGCACTTAGGCTAGGCTAGGGCTGTGACTGTTTAGAGATTAATTGCTAAATGATCGCATGTGTAATAAACGTTTCGTACAAAGCTACCAGCGATTAATCGCAAAACCCATTTTTCCACACGAAATAAAAAACAATCTGCAGTCATTACAGAAAATTAGATGTTCACTTAAACATTTTTTGAAAAAGTGAAATACATACAAATGGCACACATGTACACATACGACATCAAAGTTGAGCTTCTATGAGGATCCGTAGTTGAGGTTCACGGAAACTATGTCCCCTGGATGTCACTAATGCAGTTTACATATGCATCATGTTCAAGAGCTCGTTTAAAGTCTCTATGTTGATCATAGGTACTTGCGATTAATCTCTAAACGATCTCAAAATTTTGCGATTAAAACATTAGTAATTTTGCTAAACGATCACAGCCCTAGGCTAGGCCACAAAGTTTCATCAGTTCTTGCTGCACAGGCTTGTGCCTTGGGTTGGCAGTAAATGTACAGTATATACAGTATGCAGTCTTAATACTTCAATCGTTCTGTACGTACGTAGTGTTTTTATTTACACTGTAGTCTGTAGATGATTCACCTTCGCTTACAATTTGGAGAAAACCAGGAGAAATTTCGCGAGAAATGCTTTGACTTCCATCATAACCCAATTAACTGATCACGGGGTATGTGAGAACACACGCTGGAAAACACGGTGTTAACCTGCAGTTTTGACTTGGTATAAACACGAGGTAACGTGGGGTATGTGAGACAATGGCATCATTAGTGGTTATCAGTAACTTTCACATTCTGTGGTTTTAGTCCAGCGAGTTGTATCTTCACAACTGTGCTCAATCTGGACATATGATCCAGCCAAGCCCTAGTAGCCACTGGAACTACTTATTAAGCACCACAAGTCATTATTCGCTTGAGCACACATTGTGCTGATAGAGCTGGAGTTCTGTTACCTTGTTATGATGCAAGCTTGATTAACTGTGGTCAGCTTCTACAAAAATGTGGACTAAAAGGACTTTCATGTCATGTACATGGTTAAGGTATTTAGTGCACAAGTTGCAGTGTCAAACTTAAATGAAATTTTTTCACCATGCAAACAGCAAATTGGACACAAAACCATAATAGTGGTAATGTTGGACTCTCATAGTTAAAATGTGTGTGTGACTGCACACTGCATTATAGTGCTACAGAGTGCAAAGTCAATTTAATATTTTTGTCTGATTTTCTCTCTTTAATTAAAAACCAATTTCATTAGTGAAGTAGGCTAAATCATTTTGACATGAGCAGATGAGAGGAAAGTGTCCATAAGTCAACTGAAAAGTTGAATCACCAAAGCAGAAAAAGGAAATCTTGACAGCCACAGTGGTTATTGTGTTCAGCTTCATTGAAGAATGCTGTCACACTGAGCCACTGTGCTGGTCACCAGACATTTCCTGAGTGGCTTCATGGGTGAATGCACACAGAATACTCTATAGACCGATCCGGTATGACGTCACGCCAGGGCATTCCCATGGCTATGAAGTCCGCATGGTGAAAACAAAACGTCGCAAAACTAGTACTGTACGTGGCCAGTCATGGTGTAAATAGTCTAACGTACGACTTGCAGTTGTACAAAAGTTATACATCGTAAAGCATTTTATGTAGACTAGACTTTACCTGTTGCTCTAGACAACTGATTTTTGTCAGTAAAGCATTTTTCTCTTTTTTGCAGGAAGTCAACCTCATTTAAAAGTTGTGTCACCTAATATTAAAGCACCATTTCTTCATGCAGAGCTAGGCATTTCATGGGGAGTGTATTGTACGTCTTCCTGACCTTGTCCTGAGGTAGAAGGAACTCGTCCCTCAGCTTTGTTTCTTATTTGCATTAACCAGTTCTTATAAAGCACTTCTCTCGTGGGCACTATGATTGTGAAACCTTGGCTTTTTGTCTGTGTGCTTCTGTCATCAGCTGGCTTATGTCTGAATACAGAAGGCAACAAAGTCAGGGTGAGCTGCATGGATCTGAGGAAGGCTTGCACTTTACTAAAAGTGAAAATGCACTATATTAGTACAGGATTCCCTGTCTGCAGGGGCAGTGCCAGGGTATTTTGAAATGGGGGGGGGGGGCATGAGGTGAATGATGGTCGTCCTGGGGAGGGGGTATCCCCGTCCCCTTTGAAACATTCTTCAACTACCAGGTAACCTTTATAGACGCAATCTGGTGCTATATTTTGCATCTTTTGAAGTCATATTTTTTCCTGAGAAATCCTAGTTTCCACATAAGATCCTACGCAAAATAGAGGGTAAAATTGGTCATTTTGGGGTAATTTGGGGTCGAAAAATCATTTTTCTTAGTCCCACACACCTGAATGCCTTCTTGTTTTCTAAATTGCTAGAAAAATGTATCAGATTGAGGGCCCTAGGCCTACCCCACCCCTCCTCTTCTCTTCTTATCTTTTGCTTCCTTCTTTCTTCTCTTTGGGTTTCTCCTTTTCATCTTTCCCTCTTCTTTTTCTTCTCTTTTCCCCCTTTCTTGCAAATGATAGGGGACCATCACCCTCTGCCCCCTTTAGTGCCTCTTCTGCCTGTCTGTGATTTTATTTTTGCATGATGATATGACAGTACAGTGACACTCGGATGACGTACCACGATGAAATGGCTATAAAGATGGTAATGATTAGGACGATGACGTTGCTTTGTGCTGCAAACACAATTTACAGCTTGAGAGAGACCATCATGTAGCTAGAAAAGGTACTGAAGGGGAGGGGGAAGACAGCTTCCAAGGGGAAAATTATTTTCAGGGAGAAAGATGATAAGTTGTATTTAGGCAACATAACTTTGTAATTGAATGGTGGCATTTTATTTGAGAGGAGTACATGCTGTCTCCCTTGTCTATACGGGTATGGAGAAAGGAGGGGTGAGGGTGGGGGAGGAGGTGTTCAAATGAATCAAGAGAAAGGTTAATTTGTGCTCAAAAATGCAGAGGGAGAGAATATTTTATAGGGGTACCTACTGCCCTCCCCTTTATACAGACCAAGATTGAGAGGTATCTTCATGCACTGTCTCCCTACCCCCCGAGTAGCCTATGCATGACATGAGAGAACCTGCCGTGCAATAATACTCTGTTATTTAACTAAGTAGTTACGTTAAACATCCCCACAGTAATGTTCAATGAAATAATCGGAGCAAACGCAGGCGTATCTTCCTCCAGCTGCAGACCATACACTCCCGTTGTTTCATGGCCTGCACCCAGCCCTTCCATTTTTCATATTTTTTTTCACGATCTGGAAATATTTGAAAGGTAAGACCACTTTTCCCCATTAAATTGTGGTTTGTGCAACCTATGGCGACGCAACTTCGCTGCATTTTGGTAATTTCGGCGATTTCAAACAAAAAGTATGCAGCGCTCTACCCACTTGCTTACATGCATTCTGCAGTAAGATGGTTGGCAACCATGGTTTGTTTTCACCAAGTTTGTGTTGCTATGCACGGTTGCTATGCTCTGCCGAATCAGTCTATTGAACTTGGCTTAATCCAAGATACCTGCTGTATGCCTGCTATGATAGGGAGTAAATTTTTGAAGCAGCTAGACTAAGGGCCTTTTCCCTACATGGATAGTTTGTTATCCATGTTCTGTGCTACAAGTACAAGCTGTAGTGGGGCCAAAGGACTCACAAACCACTGAAGTATGGAGTTGCAACATTACAGTTATGGTACCCGGGTGCCCAATGGGTAATATGCTAGCTGCAAGTACCTGGGCACAAATTTTCTATCTGGTGAAAACACCAGTACTGGTCAAGACAATAATGGAGTGAAACATACCAGCAGAATGCACTGTAACAACCAGTGTAAACACTTTTAGAAGGGGCGCCTTTTTTATTAGTAGCCCCTGCACACCCCTGGCTTACTGTATACGGCTTGACCCATGTCAGTACTCGAGAAGAAACAAAAGACAATAAGTTGGCCATTTCATGTCCGTACTTTAAGCCTAAAGTTGAGCCTGACGTTTAGGCCTAGGCCTATATATGTCCGGCGTGTGTGTAACTTCTAAATCACAGGTGCATGGTATTCCACAACGATCACACTTATTCCTTACAGAACGTTTTCGGGATTCGAAGTGTTTAATTCTTAATTAGCACTTACCTTACCTGAAATTAAGTTATTTCCTTAAGAAGATTTCATAATCACACTTTTCATCTGCGACCGCATCTGTCACTGTCTTCCAAATGGCTTTACCCACACGGTATGTACGAAAGTTCAAATACGTGTTTGTACGTGTACGTACGTGCACATGCACCATGCAATAGCACGGCAATCTACAGCCCGTATAGCCGGTCAGTACATGCACAGCATGCATAGAGTACTAGCGCTTATTACCTCGATAGATGATGAAATGTATGCTGCGATGCAGACGACAATGCTCCGTGTAAACCACAGGGTTTTTTTTTTTTTCCAAAAGTCCCCTGACTCTCTGGCGAAGAGCCAGGGGCGAAAACCAAACAATACTCCCGAAGGAGTTCTGCTCCCCGAAGGAGTAACAACGTCCCCAAGGGACAAACTTTGACTTAACTGACACCACCTGACAGTGGTCCCGTGACACCTGACAGTGTAAACCACAGGGTATGCTATGTGCACACGCCGATTCGCCGACACTTTCAGGCCAACATTTGAGCTATCTTTAGTAGATAAGGTTTTACACTCAAAACACTTCTTATCAACGCCGCAAAAAGGTCTTTAGAACTCAAGATGTTGTCCCTGAGCTAGACGGTGAAAATAACCTTAGGTGGGGAAGGGGTAATGAATGCCTTTTGATTCAGATCGGTTTTTATTAGGATAGGTAGTATCTATTCTTTTCAACCAGTAAGCTGAATAGAACGGAGCCATACATGTAAGACCCATCATATAGATATGTGTGAAAATTGACGAGTTAGGGGTGCCCCTTCAGCTTTTCGAAGAGCGTAATCCCTTGGGGATACTTGTTTTGGGCTTTAATTGGCCCCTCGACTCCGTTTGTTGGCGCTTAAGAAAAAAGAAGAGTAGCCTATATTGTGTGTTGCGGGGAAACGTAAAATATTAGGCGCCCTACCAAATGGTGTCTTTTCAGGTCTAAATATAGGTCACAGAAATGGGTAAGCATTTTCCTACTGTGATTCCCGACAAAAGTATAAATAATGATTCCGACTGGGGCTTTGGTGACACTTTCCACATTTTGCCAGAGAGGTTGAGTAATAAATGGCCGAAAAGTTGTTCAAGAACGACAAAATTTCAACAGAAGTGGCGTAGCTAGGAGGTTACTAAGAAAAGGAAGGGGCTGAACCATCAAACTCCAGTCTTTACTGAACATTTTTGTGAGGTCATTTTTTAAGACTTTAAAGAAAGGCACCTCCAACTGACTAAAAATTAATTACTGGGGCCTACATCTCCAGCCCTGACTGGTAACCAAGGGGGATACAGGGGAAGCTCCCCTGGAAATTTTTCTCGACCGCATAGAAAATAAAATTGTGACCTTTGCCTTAATGCATCTTTAGTATATATTCCTCTCCCCCTAATTTTTTTATTTTGCTTCTGCATTTTTTGTTGTCTTGTCCTGTGCGCTCTCGGGATGCGGATGCTGATAGCCTAGGCCTAATTGAAAGAGGATCGTGACAAGCGTATACACAACTAAACTCCCTCCGTAATCACAAATATGACTACAATACCGCCTTTTTCATTAGTTTTGTCAAGGAACTTGCGCAAATGTAAAATATCTTTTCTTCAATGTCTTAAAAATGTAGTTTTCCAGGATCTTCTGCCCCCACCTCCCCATGACCAAGACAGCTTGGGCAAATTCTAAAGCCCCTTGCAACCCAGATCCGTGATCTTCCCCACTCCAACAAGCTGATTGAAGTGTTTCTGCCAGCGTAAAGTGACCTCTGAAGCTTTTGACAGGGAGGTACGTTCATCTCCAGCAAACTTCTTGGCTAAAAAAATGTACAATGGTAACAAGAGAGGGGGAAAGGGGACTTTACTTAATGGAAGGTGTGGCACCAGAGCTTGTCCAACGCAGGTATAGCCAAACCCCCTCCCCAACAGGCAGGGGAGACTATCAACCGAAGCCCCGACAAAGGTTAGGTGTTGCCGGAAGAAAGCGAAAGAAAAACATTCAGTTTTTGTTTAATAAAATTTAAAAAAATCTGGGTTTTTGTCGAGGAAAATTGTCCTCGATGGGTGCCCGTTATTGCCCCCTCACACACAGACACATCATCATCATCATCATCATCATCATCATCATCATCATCATCATCATCATCATCATCATCATCAGTACGTCGCAGGAACCCACAGGGCATAAACGCAACGGAATGAGAGAGAGGGAGCTTTAGCAAAAAGTCAGACGACACCTGAAAATGTTCAGGGTCTGTGCATTAACTTCCTCATCGGTCAGCTTATTCCAGTCAAGTATAGTCGATGGGAAGAAAGAAGACCTATATTGCGGGGTTCTACAATTAATGTATTTAAGGGCTTTATTGTTATTACTAGCCTGATTTTCAATTATGTTAAAAAAGGTAGAATCTTTGTATTGCCTAGGTTTGACCCTTCTTTTTGCTGGCAGGTCTGTAAGGTAGTGGTCACGTGGGACAGCTGGTAGCTGATTATTCAAAATTCTATACATATAACATAACCTGTCGACTTTCCTACGATTCTTTAGTAGGGGAAGTTCCAATTGCTTGAGAAGGTCAGTCATAAAGCCTTCCTCTCTGGATGTGTAATTACCACTAATGAATCTGGCAGCTCTGCGTTGAACTTTTTCCAGACGGTCTATATCCCCTTGCTGGTAAGGGTCCCAAATGGAGGCAGCATACTCTAAGTTGCTACGAACTAGGGATATATATCCCAGTTTTTTGCACTCCATTGGGCAGTGTTTAAGATTTCTTTTTAGGAGACCTAGCATAGCACCTGCTTTAGCGGTAATTTTATTTACATGCATTGACCATTTCAAGTCGTCCGAAATGGTGACACCCAGATAGGGGCTATTCTTAACTTGTTGAAGTATGCTATCTTTAATGGTATAGAAAAAAGAAGATTTAGATCGACTCCTCAATAGGTCTGTAGGTAGCATTTCTTTGGATTAAAGCTCATACCCCATGTATTTGCCCACACAGTTAGATTTTGCAGGTCTTTCTGCAGGGCAATGTGATCGCTTTGGTCTTTTATGGGTCTATAAAGGAGGCAATCATCAGCAAATAGTCTCACTTGAGAGGAGACGCAGTCAGGTAAGTCATTTATGTAGCACAAGAATAGAAGTGGCCCAAGAACTGTCCCTTGTGGGACTCCTGACTCAACAGAAGCATACTTCGAGTTTTCACCATCGACGACAACACGCATTTTACGTTTGGTAAGGAATGATGTTATCCATTTCAACACATTTCTATCAATACCATAGGTTTGGAGCTTATATAACAATTTATTATGTGGTACAGTGTCGAAGGCTTTAGAGAAATCCAGTATGATAATATCAGATTGTACATTTTTGTCATACTGTTTGAATAGGTCATCCATGGTGACCATTAATTGAGTCTCGCAAGAGAAACCTTTCCGAAAGCCATGATTAAGGTGGGTAAGAATATTATTCCGATCTAAGTGATCCAGTAAATGTTTGCAAATAATGTGCTCTAGCAGTTTAGAGGTAACTGAAGTGAGAGAAACTGGACGATAATTTTCAGCCAGATGGACATTACCTTTTTTGAAGATGGGGACTACATTTGCATTTCTCCAGTCCTCTGGGAGTTGCCCCGAGGTTACAGATTTGGTAAAAATTAATGCAAGAGCTGGTGCCAGTTGTTGAGCACACGTCTTTAGGTAGATATTTGGTAGATTGTCAGGGCCACTTGCTTTTGAGATGTTAATTCCATTGAGCAAGTTGGCAACTCCATCACTCGTAATAACAAGTGGGGGTAGACGGGATGTTTGTTTCATGCAACCGGGCAGAGAATCACCTAAGTCTGTCTTTGGGGTAAAGACCGATTTAAATTGGTTTAGTAGAATGTCAGCCTTTCTGGTAGCATCACAGATTAGATCTCCATTCTGTTTAAGAGGTGATGTTCCCATGCTGTCATTTTTCTTAGATTTGATATAGGTCCAAAAAGGCTTATTGTTTTTATTTTTTATGCCATCAATAATAATATTGTTAATATGATTCTGCTCGGCCCTTTTGATACTAGCCTTACAACATTTCTGGTGGGCTCTGTACAATGACCAGTCATTTGTTTTTTTAGCTTTGTTGTAGAGCCTTTGTTTTTGCCTTAACAATCTTTTGATATTCCGATCCAGCCATGGAAGGTGGTACTTTGGCTTGCTAGTCTTGGAAGGGACATGTTTTTCCACGGATTGCCAAATAGCAGTTTTAAATGTGTCCCATAACTTCGTAACATCAGCATTCTCATTATACAGTCTGGTGATATTAGCACTGATGGAAATTGCATCAAGCCTTATATCTGCCCAGTTTGCTTTAGAATAGGCATAAACTTTTCTACGTTTTTGCTTCATGTATGTAGGCCTTATGGTAGAATCTGTAACTAGGATATCATGATCCGAAATACCAGGGACATTAGTAGATGACTTAATAAGTGATGGGACATTGGTAAAAACAAGGTCCAGCCTACTTGTACCCCTAGTGGGCAGGTCATGAACTTGTTCAAGATGATGATCGCAAGCTAGGTTCAGCAGAGCTTGCTGAACTTCTCTATCTTGTGCATTTGCTTTAATACAACTATTTTCCCAATCAATGTCGGGGCAATTAAAGTCACCCGACAATATAATATGTTTAAAGTGACCATTGGACAATTTAGTCAGTGAGTGGTCTAGGCTCTGTATGTCACGCAATGAGCGATGTGGCATATAAAATGCACCTATGTACAAGTCTTTTTGATTTTGTGACTTGATCTTTGCCCATTCAATCTCACAGTCTGAGGTGAGATCAGGCTGCTCACAAGAAGGAATTTTAGACTCAGTGGCAACAAAGACGCCCCCACCCACTGAAGTACGGTCATTCCTAAAAACCTTAAAACTAGGAGGAAAAACACATACGCAAACGCAAACAGGCTTCTTCGCAAACACATACGCAAACAGGCTTCTGAAGTTAATGGATAACTTTTGCAGTGCAAAATAAAGTAAATGATTCTAAAATGTCTTTGAATATGTAAGTTAAAACTAATTAAATAATTCATTCTGAGTGCCCATAATTGTGTACGCAACCTATCCCAACACTAACAATGGGATTTCCCCCCTCGGCTATAGAATCATGTGTGTTGACATGTGACGTATCAGTCACGCCGATCTGGTTGTAACCACCCCATCCATGCAGTTTTAATCATAAAATAACGACACTTGCGTTATTTATCATTGTTTAAAGATACCTATCACTACGTGCCTCTATAGCGCTCACCTGCGCAACCCTTGGAATCTGATTCTCTACAGGCAGGCCCGTAGCCAGACAAGGTACTGGAGGGGGCCAGAATTTTTCCGGGGGCAGGACGGGGCGAAAATTATTTCAGGAGGGCCAAATGTGTACAAATGTATTAAGTCAATGGTAAGATTCAAACTTTCTGAGGGGGGGGGGGCAAAAAAATTTTCAGGGGGACTTCGCCCCTACCCACCTCCCCCACTTGACTACGGACCATTAGACTATAGGCCCCCCAAATGGCCTTGCTCTGTGCTTCTTCAACATGAACAATCTAAATAAGTATAAAAACCATGACGTCGTAAATTAATACCGGGTAACTTTTAGTTAAAGCTATTCATTTAGATGGCGCACGTCATCATTATTACTGCAATGCTTGCCTTCGGCAAATACATCTACGGGTGTGCAGAAGATAACAAATCTACAGACTTCATTGACGTGGAAATTTATCCATTTCTTTTTTATAGGTTCAATATAGTGAAAAAACACATTCCAAAGTCCCCTCGACCCTCTGGCGAAGAGTTGAAGGACGAAAACCAAACGTTACTCTCTAAGGAGTTCTACTCCCCAGCAGATCTACGTCCCTAAGAGACACTGAGCCTCAACATGACCTTTATAGCCTCACTATACGTACATAGTCTACAGTATGCCGTGTATTTGTGTGAGTGAAAGAAATTGTTCAAGTGTAATCTAAATCCAGAACCTTGAGAAATTTGTACATCTTCGGATAGTAGCATCGATGACACTTCCATATACTTTTCAATCATTCAGTCTGAAAGAACTCGAGTAACACCCCCGTTGCAGTAGCGTCGTAAATGTGTGTGTGTGTGTGTGTGTGTGTGTGTGTGTGTGTATGGTCTCTCTGTGCGGAACTTCTTGGGGGAGCGTCGGGGAATCATGGGCTCCGGTTACCATAGCCTGCTTTCATGGTGGTTTTGCTTGACCGGACACCCCCGGGGACAATTCCTAACCGGAACAATTTCCCCCGGGCAATTACCCAATTACCCATGACAATTACTCCTCATACAACTGCCCATCGAAAAATTTCGGATTTGGAATCGTCCATGTGTGGCAATTGTCCAGCAGGATATGGTTCAATGTGGAAAATGTCCAGATTGAAACTGTCTCGGAAGGAGTTGTCCGGTTGCGAGTTGTCCGGATGGGAACCGTTCGTCGTGACATGTCAAGTTCAAGCACGGAATTAACACAACTTTGGGCCTAGACCACAAATGATGGAATTTTACCTACAAGGACATGAATTAATAGTTAACTTCGATTACCTTTAATTTGGTGTGCAAACAACTAATAAAGCAGACATCCCTATACAGTAACGATAAGTCCAATATTTTCCCTACAAAGTAATTTTACCAATACTTTTTTTTTCTAATTTACCTGTTTTTATTGGAAGGATAAATTCCTAAAACCAGAGATTTTCAAATGAAGAATGTTTAGCCTACCTGCAACTTAATTAAAGCATGAGAAGAGCAATTTCTGCCAATCTGTGAGGCAGCTTTGTTCAAAATGTCGTTTTGTCGAATGCATCAAAGATGATGGCCCTTCATTAGGCCTGTTGGAAATGCCCCCACCTCGTTTAAAAACACACCAAAAATTTCAGCAAACATCGCACACTTAAACAAACACGCTATCAATCGAAGGTAGAATCTGCGGAACTTAACAGTTTTGTCCCAAACAATTGGGCCGTCATCTATTTGTCAATCTACACTTGAAAATAATGTTGTTATCATAGGCGGGATCACGGGGGGCAGCGGGGGACTTGCCCCCCCCCCAATTTTTCGAGAGCTTAAAGACTAAAAATAAAAAAAAATGAGCGAAAGTAAGCGAGACTAGAGAAATTATGAGAGAATTTTCAATAGCCTATTATGATTAAATTTTGCAATGTTTAATGAAGGAAAATATTAATATCAAATATCATAAAAATGCTAGGAAAATGTTTCTCGGCGCGCTTCGCGCGCACCTCCAGACAACAATGACTAATACAATTGAAAATTTTGTCTGGTACAGTAAAATTTCTTTCCTCCTACACGCCACAATATTGTGACTTGAAGCTCTGAAATAAGGGTCACTGAAAGTACTAATGTAAGTCATAAAATGCACCATGGCCCCTTTCAAAGAAAGTCCCAAACCCTAATCATGTATAGGTGACCGCAATTCTCGAAAAAAAGAAAAACCAATCGGCGTGCTTCGCATGTGCCTTATATAAATCGATGTCTCATTAGTACTGCTGTACTGCTGTGCGTAGGAGAACTTCGGTGGAATTGCCTCGTTCTTACTTCCTGCAGGACAGCTTGACATAATTACCATTTCCAAAACCCTCGCTACACCTCTCGATGTTTACTTTCCTCACCAACTATCACCATCCTCAGCCTCAAATTGACTGATGGTTACTATCTTAAATTTGCGATCATGCTATGAAAACTATTTCATCAGCATTTTAAATTATACCTGGGGTAATCAGGATTTTTCAAGAAATGGTCCAGAATAGCCTCAAAAGCCGTCACATTTAAGAAAGATTTCTCGGGGAGGACCCTCAGCTGCTCAGTCCCCAGCCTCCGGCTTCGCTCCTTCGGCGATTACGGTTAAAGACATCGCCGGTCACAACTTCCCAAGATGCAGTTTCCAATAAAAACTACGTCTCTGGCACTTAAACTACCGATGCCCTTGACAATGTCCATGTAAAAACTAACCGCAAAAGATTTCATTGACTTCTTTAGAACCTTCAAAATCGACACAACCTATTTTTCACTCTAATAAAACAGTTGAAGGGCACTTGTCCCAGACCACCGACAAAATGAAACATGCAAGAAAGCCTCCATAGGGCAGGATATAGGTTTTCCATATCCTGCTCTATGGAAAGAACAGGCACCTGTGAAAAGTAGGAAAAATTTTATGCAATAAAAATACTGCATTTCAACTAAAGAAAAGCAACAGGCTACAATTAAATGTGTGAAACGCTGCCTCAAAGCTGTTTTCTTCTGCTCTCTTCGCGCGCACCCTTTATAAGTATTGTTTCGGGGTTTCGAGATTACTTCCTGTACAACATCCTGCTTTGTCATAGCTTTGTACAAACTCTTCTATTATCATTGAAACCACTAATGTCCCCATGGCCTTACGCAGCGTAGGGGAAGTTCCCCCTCCCCCAGAAATTTTCAAAGCAAAATTTTTATCACCATCGATCTGTGTAAATTTACCGACTCTTTAGAGATTGTTTAGATGCAAGTTTTCAGGCACGGAAAGTGCCATTCCCAGTACCGTAATAAGGGACATGCCCTTAGCGAAGTGGGGGGGGGGGGGGCTCTCCTAGAGGATACTTCTCTTTTTTAGCATTTCTACTACTAATATCGTTAAAAAGTATGACAACTGCGACTTTTTTTCAGGACGCTTCTAGCGCACGCATTCTCAATGCTAGAATGCCCATTCTTAAAATTGTTCCAGAGTCCCGGGAAACCCTCGAAATAATATATTCCCCCTACTTCCTCAAGTCCTCAGTATTATCGATCTCATCTGACTGTTAGTCACATGGAGTAAGAATATAATTGTAAAAAGTCAAATTGTAACTTTTGTGGTATGTTAATTGTCCACCTTACGCCATTTGAAGTTGAAGCTAAAATGCATACTTTAATGCCTACAATTTCGTAAATACCCCAGAGCTTCCGGGGGCTTAGCCCCCTAGTCCCCCACAAGGACTCTGCCCCTGGATCCCGCTAGGGGCCCTCGGGGGCCCTGGACCCCACGCCGTAGTGATGCAGTAATTTTATTTAAAAATTCCAAAATTCCAAATGGCATCTAAGGACCCTGAAGTATCCAAAAATTTTCCTAAGGGGAGGGGACACCAACTCCCCTTAGACCCCTCCCACAGGAAGGCTGTCCGGAACAAAGTTCAGCCCCCTTCCCCCGCGCTTCCCACGCCTCAGTGCTAAAACCACTGCAACTTGCTACTGCTGTACTTGTCACACAGCGTTGGCTTATAGATCTTTTTCCAAAGTCCCCTCGACTCTCTGGCGAAGAGCCACTGGGCGACACCAAACGTTGCTCCCGAGGGAGTTCTGCTCCCCAAGGGAGTTACGTCCCTGAAAGGACAACGTACTTAACTGACCAGCCTCTCGACGCTCAGACCTCTACATCAAGGGTCTTTTACTCGTGGTCCCATTCTCAACTGGCTATACTTGTCACATAACGTTCTCATATAGATCACGACACAATTCCTGTGCTAGTTTAGTCTTGTTTAACTATACATCGATCATATGTTTACGATATGGAAGTACAGCCTTAACTTTATCACATAACTTAGTCAGCGGGGCTGGATCCAGGAATATGAGAAAGCGGGCGTAAACGGTTGCAGAAAGTGATCATACCTTTTTCATGAGCTTGGAGATGTAAAATTCTGGTTACAAAAATAATTGCTCTGCCTAAAACAGGGGGTAGGCCCATTACGCCCCCCTTGGATCCGACTCTGGTCCGTATATGTTACACGGACGTAATGTCATAATCTATATTTGCAATACATAAAAATATTTACAAAAAGTCATGTATCCTCCGTCATGGCGGGCTTATGCTTCCAAATTTAGGCCTGAAATTGAGCGGAAGACAAAATGTTTCCAGCACGCCGCAAAGTATGTGCAAGTTACGTCATAACCACGTTCATGGCAAGCTCATGCTTCCATAGACTAGCTTACGTATTCGGCTGTAAAGTTTTCTCCCTCCGTGATGTGATTTGTGCACTGTCAGGAATGTGTGAGCAAATAACCTTCCCGCATCGGGAAGAGGAAAAATTGCAAATGGTATTTGGCAGATATCTTAAAGTTCCCGGATGTTGTAATCAACGGGGGGATCAATGACCAAAATTAAAAAGGAAATTTCTCCATGGAGAAACGTAAACCTGACGGAACTGTTAATTGCCAGGGAAAAGTGTAGTAATAAGCTTTCAAGATCTTGTATACAAAGTTACATCGGCGAGTTTACTTTGTAGTGCTACTACTCAAAGAGGAAGATAGTGTAACAATTAACACATGGCGGCAGATTATCGAGGTACCAATACAAATATCATACTTTTATTCCTTTTTCTCATAATAATCGTCATCTCACGGATGTTGGTATTGGATTCCAAGTCAGTTAAGGTAAGAATTCCAAAACATAACTCATAAATGTCTTAGTTTCTCATTTTATTGACGGTGCTTGTTATATGAACCAAATTGTACTAACAAACTTCAACATATGCTTCCCGAACATGCCGCATGCCTAATTTTTTTCCCACGAGGTTATGGGCAAATTTGATTTTAAAATTTTTCAAATTTGTTTCAAAATCATGGTTAGGGTTATTTTTAGGGTTAGCCGGGGTTAAATGGATTCGGGTTATTTGGCCTGTTCTTTCATAATCCTGTGTCAGAACTACAAGAAAAGGGTCGAAAAGCTGTCATTTTGGAATTAGGGGTGTGGCCTATTTCCAAGGACATGATTGGTCCATTGGCATGATTTGCCCATAACCTCGTGGGGAAAAACATGCGCATGCCGCATGGATTATAATTGTTCAAGCCATAACAACAGTTGCCTAGTTATGCAACATGCAGGGATAGAGAGTGAGTGTAGGCTATTGACAAATACCGAGGTTACCATATGAAGGAGACTCGAACTAAATTTTGCATACACCAAAACAGATTAATATGCTGATTAGTAGAATTTTTCAGACAAGGGGATTTTAACATTCAGTGTAGGATACTTATGCAGGGTAGTTATTTTCAGGCGTGTGTTCAGATATTTGAGCGCGAAGCGCGAGTTTGCACTAGTGGGGTCCAGGGCCCGCGTTAGGGCACATGGAGGGGTCCAGGGGCGAAGTGGGGTGGGGGTCCAGCAGGCAGAACCCCCGGAAGCTATTTCATAATATCATATTAAAAACACAGAAAATCGGCTCCAGTTACTCTGTTAAGGAGATTTTGTATCATTTCGTATTTCATGAAATTCGATGTTAATGGCTGAATACAGGTTATGTAACACCAGGTGAGGTGCAGAGCGAAACTGCGCTTATTTCAAAATTTGAACGCTAGCATTAAATGTACATTTAGTTTTCAGAAAATGTTTTTTGCCATAATGAGTGTTCTATTTTCGGTATAAGGTTAATCGGTATAGGCAATGAACGGGCAAAAATTGCGTGCGAAGCGCGCCAATACTCTTCCATTTCAGACATCGTGTTCGTTGGAAAACATCAGGCATGTGCTTTGATGCAGACACACTTCAAATGGTTGTCAGGAGGATAACTCTGATTTGCAATGTTTTGTAATGCGATAGAGACCACGCTGAGTTTCTTTCAATGTTTGTCTTTTCAAAACAAGTTGAAGACGGAAAGAATTTCCCTTCTTTACAAGTTACAAACTTTTCTCTTGCATAATCACCGACCCCTATGTAGAAGAGTATAGATGGTTTAAACTTCTTTTTAATAATTTTTAGTTCGATTGGAATCCGTTAGGCGTGCACTCGCCCCTATGCAATGCGTATACTGGCGTCACTTTTTGGGGCTAGTATACTTTTGGCAGCAAAATTTGCTAAATCAGGAGAGGAGCACAAAAGTAGTCTGCAAGATAGCACTTTTCCAGCCTGTCGTCTTTAATCATCCTAGAAGCCTGTATGGGGAATATTTGGCATCTAAATCCCCTAGCTTGCGGAGATAATAACCCTTTAACACAATTTTGAGACTACAGATCAATGCAGTAAACCGTACCCCTCCCCCACCGCATATATCATTAACTTACGTTCACGCCCATAGATTTGTAGACCAGCACCATTGCTCAGCCAACCATTCACCTGCTCCGCAAGTAGCCTACCTGTGTGTCTTCAACCTCGTTGATGAGTCAGTCTTTAATGGTGATGGTTTTAACGAGAAACTTCACCAACCCCTATAGAAAGATATATTTGAATACATTTTTCGACAATTTTGTCAACTTTTTCTTCTTCTCTTTATTCTTGATTTCTATTTTCTTTCGTTTTCTTTTCTTTTTTCCTTTCAATTTTTTTCCGAGTCAAGCGGTTCCCCCTCCCCCCCCCTAAATCCGCACCTGAAACGCACAAAATGCTTGGTTAAAGTTTGTTTGGAATTCTTTTTGAACACCAAAATTCTGACATAGGGCCTACTATTTTAGGAGGGGACAGAATGTGCATCAAAATTTAGTGACTTCAACTCATTACAACAATGTTTAATTTAAGAGTGCCCCTTAAACATTTCATTAGCATTATACAAGATTTATATGAGGTATTTCATGTGACGTCACGCTCGTGGGATTGCCAGGCACTAAAGGGCAAAAAACACACGCAGTAAGCGTATTTACAGCACACGACCACTGTGACACAATGGACGCTTGTCCTTCAAAATCAAAGAGGCGCACGGTCATGCCCTTCAAAACACAAAAGACGCGCGATCACGTGACGTCGGTGACACCCCTCTATAGAATAACTTCTTAACATACACATATGCACCAGCAAAGTCTGGAAATAGGACTACATTTTGCAACAAGTTCAAGGAATTTACGGGCTTTTATATTACATATAACTCAAAATGTTACATAGGCCTACTTATTTTTCGCGTTGTTAGCTTTTACCCCTCAACGAACTTACTAGTTATTTAATCACTCTATACTTTTCTCTGTAGGGGGACAAGATTTGTGAGTATGGCTTTCCCTTTAATAGGAGCAATAGGAGCTAAATCAAGTAAGTTCATTAATCATTATACAGCGTAGGTGGAATTACCTATTTCGACTCGATGCCATGGTTTGGGACCCACATACGGCATAATTAGCAATAGAGACAATGCTGCTAATGCGGTTTAGTAAATGTAAATGATGACATGCAAGGCGATGTTAATGCCCCTTTTCTACTCAATGTTTTATCTTACGCTTGTGTTTCTCGATTTTTGTTTGATCTTAGTCAACACCTTTTCTGGGTGAATTTCCTGAAAGTCGAACGTGCAGACGTGTTCTTTCAGCCAACAGCGCTGCTCGCAAGCCTTTCGCAATTCTTGATACCAGAACAAATGTACAGCCGCAACGATTCAATTCGCCATCAGTGTCCAAGAATAGAACCTTTATAAAGTTTGAGACAAATGGAAATCCCGACACCAGGAGGTGGACGAATTACAACACGAGCAAAGTTGTTATCCTGGGGAAGGGTACGATCACCATTAAACTGGGGGATATTATCCGTTATATGATTTTTGCCCGAGATGCTCGTGGTGTGGAACGCCAAACAGGAGGAGATTTCTGGCTTGTCACCTTTACTGGAAAAACAGAGGATGGTTTCCCGGTATCTGCACCACCCAGAAAAATAGTTGATCATCAGAACGGAAGCTATAGCATATACTTTGCTGCCCTTTGGACAGGGAGAGTGCAGATTCAGGTAATACTTCTTCATCCTGCGGAGGTTGTCGCCAAGCTACGCCAGGACATTTTGTAAGTTCTCAGTTTCTTATAAAGTTCCACATACAAGCATTTCTTGAGGGGGGGGGGGTGTCAATCAAAAATATTTTTGGTAACGTCCTGCACCATCTCTCTCTCTCCCTCGAAAAGTACAAAAAAGTTTCCATTTTCTTTTAGAGAAAACCCATCCCCTCCAATTTGGCATGGTGTCTACCTTACTGGTAAGAAGAAGGAAGTCTTGGCACAATGTGGACTTATTAACAGCACTATTCTACCGATTGCGTGCATTTACTACAACAGCCACGCACTAGCCAATCATCATTTAGTTTGCAATCCAAACGAGAGTATCAAATGCGAGGATTTGATTGGTCTAAAGGGTATGACTGCTTATGGAGACCTGTTTATGAAACCTTCAACTTCTCAAATGAAGACGTCAACATGGTTGAGCAGGTAGGTCATTTCATAACATTTCATAATGTGACTCAAAGTGCAAATAGAGGTTTTGTTAGTCAAAAGTGAAAAATCATGTGACCGTTGAACTCCAGTCCTAAGGATTTAAAGGTTCTTCACACACATAAAAACAATTGTCAGGGGGCACGCCAAACTTGCCAAGGGCAAATATTGTCCTTGTCTAAGGTTGGAGTAGATTACCTTTTCCTCAGTCAGTGCTAGCTCCACCCATATTTTTTTTTTTTTTGCATTCCTAGCTGAGATATAGGCTGAAGTGATAAATCTTACCTCTGGCCACTTAGATTTTAATTTTCTCTCAGGGGAAGCAAACGGTGGGGCCCACCTCTAACATTACTTTGGAAAATCATGAAATCGGGACGAAAATTTTCATTCGCCCCCCTCCCCCGGGCCGAAGAGTCTGGCTACGCGCCTGTATTTGAGTTTATACGGACAGCCCTGGAGAGCAAGCAGTTTATCAGGGCAAGTTTTTGAGACAGTGCCCCATCAGAAGACAATGTGAGTAAGAGGGACTAGAGAATTATAAATAGTTCGATTGAGATCGTGATGATATCGATATACGATATCCTAACATACACACACACACACATATATATATATATATATGTATATATATATATAAATATATGTATGTATATATTTATATATATATGTATATATATAGCCTATATATATATAGCCAATATATATATATATATATATATATATATATATATATATATATATATATATATTATATATATATATATATATATATATATATAGTTTAAAATCGTTAATGAGGTTTTCCTAGGAAGATAAAATTCTAACCTATTCATAACACCAACAATTCAAGATGAACGGATTAAGTGACATGTCTGCAATTCATCTAAGAAAACTTATTACTTTCGATTAAAACCAGAAGCGGCTCCACAGGGGAGCGGGTAGGGCAGGCGTTTGCCCCCCCTATGGTTTTTCAACCCCCAAAACAAAATCGTCTAAAAAACGAAGTTAAGACACATACTTTTGTAGGGGGTGGAGTGAGGCGTTACAGTATGTCACCCATTTACCACAATATTAGTTAAATTGTTTGTTACAAAATACCTGAAACTTGCAATCCCCGCACGGATAACGTTTTTTGTTTACGTGAATGCAGGTTAAGTATTACATAAACACTAAGGCCATTGTACGTAACGCGCAAACAAAAAGAACATAGGAACCGAGAGTAAAGCCAAAACAATACAGTAGTATACCAGTAACGCCAAGTTATTGTGAGACCTTACACATATGGTGTCAGAGAGCAAAAAGTTCTCCCTCTCTTGGAGAAAAGGTGCGTATCATTGCAAGTTACACCAAAAATACAGACAGTGCATCAGGGGATACGCCTGATCCATGAACCTCTGTCTAACCAAAACCCCAACCCTACCCGTAACTCGGAATATATTTTCGTCCGGGGGAATCTTCGGTCTTTAGTGAACCTTCGACCAAGTGAACCTTTCGTCTATGAGTATTCCCCCCTGTCCGGATTATGTAATGTTTGGCAATCTCAAACATTTACTGTCTCTCCATTCCCAGCATGTGACATTTAAAGTTTAGAACGTGAACATATATATTGGGGGTATCATGAGTCAATTACTTAACGAACATTTTGACAATAAAAATATAAAAAAATATTTAATAAAATGAATTAAACTTTGAAGTAATATTATATGTCTCCCTTATTGCATAAGCTTAGGAAGCGGGGGGGGGGGCTGGGGGCTAAAGCCCCCAGTCAAAACTCTGGGGGCTGAGGTATGCTTCTGCCCTCAATATCCAAGGCCAAAAACCCCTTATTTGTCTCTTCAGTAAAAAATGTAAAAACTTTGCAGTAATTTTCCTTAAAATTTGCCCAAAATTTTGCACCAAATTGCATCTGAGGACCCTCAAATACCCACAAATTTTCCAAGTACCCCCTCCCCTTAGACCCCTCCAAGGACAGCGATCCGAAACAAGGTTCAGCCCCCAGTCTCGAAAAGCTACCTACGCCTATGCCTTATTGTGGTTTATTCTGGTGTTGTTTCGACTGAGTAATCCATAGAAAACGAATTTTAAATAGTAGGTGCATGGCCGTACACAACACAATCTTTTCTGTATGAAGAAATCTTGAGTCAATCAGAAAAAGCAAAGAAAAACAGGGCGATGCCACATGGGGCACGGGACAACCGCCTCCTATCATTTGCAAGAACAGGAGAAAAGAGAAGGAAAAGAACAAGAAAAAATAAAAGGAGAAAACGAAAGAGAAGAAGGGGAAGCGAAGGAGAAAGAAGAAAGGAGGAGGGTGGGTAGGCATATATTTGATCCATATAATTAGTCCAGAGCTTCCAGGAGGCCCTATTCCGGTGTCTGCCAGCCTTTAGATACCTTGTATAATGCATATATGAATCAACGAAAATATTCGTAATAGTTCGTGTTTCTGTCGACTCAAGGCACGTATTTTTGAGTGAAAACATACCCATACATAAAAGGGGGGTGGCTTCAGGAGGTTTGTTGACTATATACCCTTCTCTTAGACAACAAAGGCTAATGTCCTCTTTCACTAAACCAAAACTTAAAATTCAATAAATTATTAACACTTTTCAGCCATATATGATCAGCTCAAGAAATACCAAAGACATCACCATTTTGCATCTAAGCAATGTTAAATTGATAAAAATTTCTCAAAGGGGAGGGGACACCCCTCCCCGGAAAAGCATCTTTCCCCAAAGCAAAAATTAAAATTCAATCAATTATGAACACTTTCTTACATATATGATCAGTTCAAAAAATATACCAAAGAGATCACCATTTTGCATCTAAGCAATCTTAAATTAATAAAAAATTTCTCAAAGGGGAAGGGACACCCCTCCCCAGAAAAGCATCTTTCCCAAAACAAAAATTAAAATTACTAAATTATAAACTTTCCAGCCATATATGATCAATTCAAAATATGTACCAAAGACATCATTTTGCATCTAAGCAACCTTAAATTAACAAAAAATTTCCCCGTGGGGAGGGGGACACCCCTCCCCTTAGACATCTCCCCCAGGACGGAGATCACTCATCTCATGCTTTGCCCCCCCCCCCCCCCATCGAAATACCCTGGCCCCGCCCCTGATTAAAACCCCTAAAAATTTCGAAAACTTGCTGTTTTTTATCATGGTACTTTTGAAATTTAAGGTGAACTGAGGAATATCAAGCACCTCTGTTGTTGTCAAACACCAACACTCTTTATTAATATTTAATAACCTGCAGCTAGCCAGTCAGACACATTTAATTAGATTTATCTCAATAAGCAATTTGTACCATAAGCAAAAAGTACTTTTTGTCCGAAGTCCCCTTGACTCTCTGGTGAAGAGCCAAGGGGCGAAACCAAGTTACTCCTGAAGAACTTCCTTAAGTTTTCTTGAAGATGTCCTTAATATATAAAGAGTAGAGGTCCCAGTATTTAATCCTGAGGGACACCAACACTAATTTCATTAGTGTTTTCTGTTAGAGTCTTCATTGCTTTTCACATCCCGTACTCCGTATACCTATAAAAGTTTTGTAGTAAAATACTGTGATTAATAATAACATATGCCTCAGATAAATCCACAAATAAGGTTACAGTTACAGGCTGTAACATGTCAATTTCTGATACAATGTCGACAAATTTAAAGAGAGCAATATAAACCTTATGCATTGACGTCATTTTGGCGGGTTAACAATGAAGCGTACTACTGCACGTACAACGTAGATTACGCACCCACGTATAGTAGACTTACGCGCGTATGCAACCGGTACGCATATCACCTGTCTGCATTTACCAGATAGGTTGCAATGATCGATACGCGCTAACCTCTCACGGGGGTCACTTTCTTTTCTGTGACGCCACATGCATAAGGTCTACAGTGAAGTGGTCTTTCATTGGCAAGTATATAAAAAATTATTCCTGTTAATAACATTTCATAATCTTTTATCAACAAGTCTTTCAAAGATGCTAGAATCAGCTGGTAAAACTGACCTAGCATGGTTGGCTATTTTGAAACTATGTCCGAATCACCAGGCTTACGCACAACATTGGTAAAAATCTTTCCGAAAAGATAGATTCAATTAAAAAAGAGGAAAGTGAATCTACAGTACATTTATGTTACTTCACTGGTAATGTTATCAGACCCTGGTGATTTCACATTATGTAGATGATATTTTCCATATTCTGACAAGCAGGTATAGGCTAGAATTAGCAATGATAGATTACTCGAGCTTTTCCTGTTGACATCTGACGTATCATGTAATTCACATGCAGTTGTCATGGTCACGTACCTACCCACCTGAATGAACTTCACCAGACTTCAGATGTAGGAGTTAAATGACACTCTTTTTCAAACAGTAAAGACTAATGTGACCTTTGACCTCGACACTAAGCTACCAAAAAGCCCGATTTTGAAATTTGTTGTATTGTTGTCTTCACATGTGGTTTTTTACTTCATCAATTATATACACCTGCACAAGAGCTCATGGTCAGTTACCCGCCCACTGAGTTTAAACTTGATACGACTAACAGTTTAGGAGGAGTTCGCGACACACATTTTTGCAACATTTAGGCCAATTTCAACTTCGTGCTACATTTGAATTCGTCCCTTAACAACCAAAAGGCGTTAGTTCCAAATTTGTCTCACTGTTCTGTACATGTTATGCGGTTTAATGACTTTTCTATCAACATAATGACAAGCAACTTATGGTAAAATATGCGATTTTAGCTAGTTTGACCATTCACCTCTGGCATTTGACCTGTGATGTCATCAATTACGCATACACAGGTTTTTATGGTCAGGTACTTACCCAGCAAGTTTCAAATTCACCGAAATTACGGTTAGGAGGAGCCTCTAGAACACTTTTGCACCAAATTCGGGCTAATTGGTCGTCGACCTTCAATTGACGTTCGATCTCAACCAAAAAATGTTTTCTAAATATCATGTGGTGTAATGACTTGATATTACATACTGACAAGCGAACGATGACTTTTGTAGGCAGTTTCATGCATATCTAACTCTTCTTGAAGACGTTTAACTTCACATGACACATCACATTATATAATTCGACGTTGTTGGCATTACCCTTGAAACAAAAACTGGAGTCTCTGAACCTTAAAGGCAATAGGCAGTCGCCCGAAAATTTTCTTTGAAAAATCAGCAAACTCGTGCAAATCTCCTCTTATTGCATTACAAGCAACTCTGAAGATGTTTTGACCATAACTATTACAAACAAAAGGTAAAGCAAGGAGAAATTCTCCTTGAATTTCACAATTCACTTTGGGTTTGGGTGACTGCATTTTGCCTTTAACAATTCATGCTTTCTTTGCCAGTGAAAATCAAGCATTACCTTAAAACAGTTGTGAATGATTGCCTGAGGTAGAGAGTTTCAGTTTTCAACAGCACGAAATGAAAAAAAAAACAGTTTGGGTCAGTGCAGATGTTACATCGGGTTCAGTAATCAGCTTGTGGGAGTGCCCTATTAATGAATTAATTGCCTCATTCTAATGTCTATAGTTTTGAAAATGGTTTTCCCCCTGGTCTCCGTTGGGAAGTTGTCCGTGGTGGCGTGGCCCCACGCCTATCGAGAGTGTTTCGCATCCTTCGGTGCCGTTGGGTCATTCCTTGTTAGTCCCTTCTAATAATTTCTTCTACTCACAGCCTATACCCCCATTTTTCAAAATTCTGGTACCGTCACTGCATATGATGCCCCTTGGAACGAATTTATGACGTCAGCTTAAGTTTGTTTTTTTTTTTCTCCGGGCCTTAACCCATGTACCTTGTGTGCATTATAAAGACACGCTCTGGCATATTCACAGGGAGGTTCAACTACATATAAAAAGTGACCATCAACCTTACCTTACACCATCAGTCGGCACGATCGCCCTTGGAATTCGGCAAAACTGGATCTCGCCCCTCCTTGAAAAAGTAATCTGCTACGCCTCTGGACATCATGTACGCATACACAAGTTTTTACGGACAGGTATTAACCCATCACCAAGTTTCAGCTTGATCGGACTTACAGTTTATAGGAAATCACGGCCCACTCTCTTGCTCACATACCGACATGCATATACCCACCGACATGCATATACCCACCGACATTCAGATACTCACACACTTACACACACACACACACACACACACACACACAGTTTCACTTCTCTGATTTAAGGTGAAGTACAGTATCTAATCTCTGTATATAAATTACATGTGTGGAAATAAGATAAAAAATGCACCTTTCAATATATTACTAGCTGCTAATACCTTTTCTTGAACACTGAATTTGAAAAAAAAGACTTGCCAAAATCTGTTTTTGCGTTCTGCACTGTTGAAAAGTTAATAAATTAACATAATATTTATGGCAACGTTTTTTTTTTCAATTAAATTATGTTTTAACATTCAAACTGTAAAAAGGGGATAACAACTAAATGTCTTTACTTTACAGTTTGTTGATGTAAATTATTTAACGCAGTTCTACACTAAATAGAAAGCATAACTTTTCTATTTGTATTAAATTTTCTGTTATGTTCATTTACAGACTATTACGGTTTTACATTCAAAATAACAATATCATTTTTAATTGCTTTGATGATTTGCTTTACCTGAAATGCGTTTTCCAAGAGGCGAGTAAAAGTGGTAGGAACTTTAAAAAGTGGTATATATATATATAAGCAGCAGCCAATATGCTACAAAGAATATTAAAGGCAGTAGGCAGTCACCCCAAACAGAGTGAGTGTATCCTGTCACTCTAGTTCATGATTGGCCTATTTTGATCATGTGACAATATTTTTGTGTGTGAATTGTGGAATTCAAGGAGAATTTTGCCTTTCTTTACCTATTGTTTGTAACAGTTATGTTCAAAACGTCTTCAGAAGTGCTTTTAATGCAATAAGAGGAGATTTGTAAGAGTTTGCTGATTTTTCACAGAAAATTTTGGGGTGACTGCCTATTGCCTTTAAACCAATAAAAAATATTTATTCTGAAGCAACGGTTACATAGCCCAACAGATTAAAAGAATCTAACCTGCTTACACTGAATACTGCCATCTACAGTATGTGCAGACCTATATTTGCGAGCACTTTTGAGAGTGCCTATTATGAAATTTATGATATGAAACCGGCCGGGCGAATAACATAATGTGAAGGCCTAACAATGTCATGTGCTTATATAGCCCCGGAAATAAAGCGACTGGGAACGGAAGGAACAATGCCAGCCAATAACGAGAGCGATTAAAAAGAACAATACTTTGAAAGGCAGGCGCGGATCCAGACATTTCGAAAGGGGGGGGGGGCTGAAAGCCCCCTTTAATATTCTCCTTCATTAACATTATGCTAATTTTCGCGTATTTGTAATTGTTAATGTGGCGAAAAGGGGGGCTGAGGCCGGGAAAGCCCCACCCCCTGGATCCGTGCCTGAAAGGCATCACACTATCCCCACTCCCCTCCCTGAGAGCATTGAAACACCCTGTTATAAATTCTAGCCAAATAACGTAAGGTGAACATGTATAAAATTTGCTCATTAAAAGTCTGCATATTTAGGATAAACATTGCGAGGAACACAGCTTTCACAACCATATGGATCAAATTTTTGACTGATAAAACTTTCTTCACAATGACCTTGCAAATGAACTATTGACATCACATTGCTGACAATTTTACACATAAAGAGGTTATTTGCTTTTTCCAAAAATGTTTGTGCCGCTATCGATCAATATTATCATACTACACCACTGAGTAATACTGTTAAGCAATTACGCTCGTGTATATTTAAAGCTACTTTCCTTTCTTTCATGTTAAATAACGTATGCATTGATTATAGCTTGGACCTGAATTTAATTTTTAAAAACTAACTTTTTAACCAATTTGACAAATGGGGCTAATTTTCTTTGTTGAAGTACGTTTTCTAAATAGAAAAATTGACAAAGATCCACTTACGGTAAAGTTACTGCCAACCTAGACGTGCTCGATATATAAAATCCGACCAATGTATAGCATTCCAGCAACGATTTTGTCCGAGCAGGGTGTGAGATGCCCTTTTGAGAATTTTCTAATGCTGTAATGACAAATGAAACAGCATGTACTATTTAATAAGCTCTGTAGGCTTCACTTACTATCTTCGCTAATATCCTCAATACTTTACATCAATTCTGTCACATGTGGTTTTCGCTGGAAAAGCAGATAAGATACCACCAGAGAGTTGCAAAATTTTTATGGAAAATGGTTTTTCTTCAAAATGCTCCTTTGCAAAAATTGAAGAATGCTCACAGACGTCACTGCATAATTATTTGCTGTCCGGCATACATTGTACTTGATTTCAAATTGCGCAGATATGCTTATGTCATTGGGAATAAGGGAATTCCCTCGCACCTTGTGAAGTGAAGTAAAACTCAGTAGCCAATCAACGAGGAAACCGTTTGTTACTGTACAGCCTACGTAACGCTTTAACCGTTCAGAGGGCTAATCAGTCCGTGGCTTTCTTCATTTCACCCGACAATATGTTGTGACTGTACAATAAATATGGAATATTCGGATATCACCACTGAAGTGAGAAAATTTAAGGTCAGCACTGGCTCTGATTCAACGTGTTAAGAACTCTTACCGTCGCATGAAAGACGGTTCTTCAAATAAACTTGAAATTTTCCGGTTGAATTCGATTTGCCCACCTTTGACGTTTCCAATTTGTTGATTATCCCCACAGTTCTCAAATTAGGGTCCACCGGGAGACAAATGGGTCATTGGGGCCATAGGGTTAGTAACGGGGTAGATGGAGGATCAGGGGCCTTAAAAAATGTCTTTACAAAACACTTGAAAAAATGCTATTCCTGGCGATTTAGGAGGTACTTTTCTCCATTTTATTCAACAGTTTAACTTCTCGAAAATTACCCCTCAGAATTGCCTTCTTCAAAGTCCACGCCGTTGGTAAATGAAAGCTTCTAAGCAATGTAAAAAGTATGCCAGTTGGTACACAAAAACTCTATTTTTTGTTAATTTCCAAGCGTTAAAACATATAGACCCATATACAGATTCTGCACTGGGGAGTGCTGTTTGCCATTCAAATGGAGCTCGAGTTGAATTGGACAGATGTGAATAAATTTATTAAAGTTAACACTGTTTGGGAGTTACGTGTTGTCTAATAGAGGAGGTTACATTAAGATTTTTTTTAAAAATCAAGGGTGCTCAAACCTGCAAACAGTGGAAAATCGCGAGGCAGAAGAGGCTGTCACCCACAACCTTGAGAAGTGATAGTGAAACCATGATTTTGCCCTCCAATGTATAATGGTAACTATAAATTAGTCGAAATAAGGGGGAATTTTTCTAAAAAGAAGGATTACTTTTACATTGTAAAATGAAGTAACACTTCACTAAAATGCCTTTAAAATGTTATTTTTCGGTGCACTTTGCACGCAGACATCACATATCCTGTCTGTCCGTACTATTTCACGCTTTGTGAACATTTATCTGAAAGGCTACCTTACTTGTCTCAATATATAACTTCCGCAGAGCAAAAATGTAGTATAATTCTTGCAAAACCTCACAGAACATCCATCAAACCCAACTGCACCATGAGGAATTGACCGGCCGTTAGTCCGAATTGGGCCCTTTTGAAGAAAGATATTAACGGCGATCTTATGGCCTATTTAGTGCCTAGTCATTGTTTTTTTCTAAAGACAGTTGGATGTTTTATTGTAGTGCCCATAATTTTGGAAAGCCTCTCCCCACTGGAACCCAAAGGGGCTTTGCCCCTGGAAAATACCAGGAGCTTAAGGGCCCCTGGACTCCATGTTAGGGGGGCTTTGCGCTCCCTCTGCGATTGTGGCACCGATGGGTCGTATAAGTACATTCAGGTGTCTGCCCTCCAGACTAGAATAGAGATTAGCCCCCCCCCCCCACCCTCAGATGCTAACGTGTGCAGAATTTTTGCAAACTTTGTAGTAGCTTTATAATATCAAAGAGTTGGTCTGAGCGGATCTCTTTAAGAGAGGAGGGGAGGGGTTGTTCGACCTTCTCGACCCCGTCCCTTCACGGATATGTACATACTCTGGAGAGTAACTAATTGTATCATGCAGATTGCTTATCGAGTTTTCCTTTATCATACGTTTTACCATACTAGCCCATTTACTTAATCATACCATCGAGTTTCCATTTATCATACTATTTTCATTGCAGCCAATACTTGTATAACAAGTTAAAAATCGTGAGTGACCCTGTAACAGTATCAAGTAAGTATGGCCTTATCAGCATGCTTCATGTTGTTCTCCGTACTATTCTACTAATTACCCATTAAAAACCCAACCGTGACATATTTCAGTCTTTATTTGCCGCAGTCTTGCAAATGAGACTGAATATATTGAAGCTCCTTTTTCGCCTCTAATAAGGTTTAAAAAGTATTGATTGTATCTTTTTGTTTCCATTCTGATGTTGTTTTCCATTCTCGTCTGTCAGCTGCAGAAAAATCGTGTCACAATTAGCCTAAATTACAGCTAAAATTTGACAGAATCGTGTTAACTGAAATATTTCATTTAATTATTTTTACTTCTTTGCGATAAAGTTAATTCTGATCATGAAAGAAGATGGCGGGGGCGATGATGCCAATAAGACAGTTTACTAATATATGTCACCTACTGTATTGCATTGTATGGTATAACATAATTGCATTATCTTGTATTGTAAATAAATGGTAGTTTAATGCTTCGTTTCGTAAATGGCATGGAGTCAGGAGTGGCACCAAGCGGAGGGGGATGAGCAGACGGCCATGGCCCCTATCGGGAAAACTTGGCCTCCCGTTAAATTATTTTCCATTTCGTCGGGGAGAGTTAGTTATAGTTATAGTTATCATATATACAGTATTATCATATATACAGTACAGTATAAGCAACTCGCTGATGGGGTGGGGGAGGAGGGGGTTGACTAATTAATTCATAGGGCTGGCGAGGTGGATAAGATACACAATGTGTAATATTCCAGATAGAGTGGTCAACCGCCTCGACAGTTGATCTTTTTTTAATTAAATGAATGTAGGTTGTTTTATGTGAACCTCAAAATTTTCGCCCGCTTCGCCCGCCATGCAATTACAACAATTAAGATTCCCGGAAAAGCACTTAATCAGCACGCAACTCAGCACTTCAAGTATATAAGGGTCTTGTGCAAAATATGCCTCGCTTGGGAATGGCATACTACGTTTTCTTCCTACTGTCCCTTCCTCACCCCCGTCGAGTTCTGTGCGCTGACTCCCCCTCTAGTCGGGAGCCTGTCCCTTGTCGGGCAAATCCTGTCGCCACCCTGCATGGAATTGCATTGCATAATTGTATAACCGTCTTGCACAGTGGTGTATCCGCGACTTCTCAATGGAGTAGCAATGGCCGCCTTATAATATTGAGAGAGCCTCAACAGTGTCTAGGGATGGACTGGGGGATAACTTGTCCTTTCAGAAAGTTTTATCCCTTAAGGTGGCTTAAATACAATTACGCAGGTTAGTTTGATTTTCTCAAGTATGTTCCAGCACTAGAAACAGCCGAAACCTGTTTTTATTTGTAAGAAGGAATACAGAAACACGTTTTTAATCTTCCGAGACAAACTATATTTTGGAAAAACGAAAACATGAATATTAAATACGACCCTTGATTGGCTGAGCCGAAATCATCTTATATCCAAGTCATGTTTTCTTTCAGCGTTACATGTTTATAACACATGCATACTTTGTCACGTCCCGAATAGCTCTGGCCGAATCAATGGAGGAAAAACGCCATCAAACGTGTATGTGTGCATTTTGGAGTGGCTGGGGGTGCAGGCGACAAACTGATTCACCAAACCTTTAGAATAAACAGGAAGGTGTTATAGGTACTATAACATCTCCCTGCTTGGCTAATAACATTTCGCGCAAGTACCTATCATTCAGATTTATTTCTTTATTTCTTTTTATCAGTGTCATTTCTCTACATGTGATGCATAGGGAGATGAGGTATTGTACTTCACCTAACATCAGAAACGTGAAGCTGTGGTTGGTGTCTGCGTGTGAGCAAAAGAGTGTGTCGCGAATTGTGAGATTGCAACTCCATCATAGATTGCCTTCTTGTTGCTTCTTGTAATAAGTAAGAGTAATAAATTGTTCCTGGATTTTTAGCAGACTAACATTTATTTACGTTTCTTCGTCTGTTTCTCTTTGATAAAGCAGCAGCGGACAGCTCATCTCCACAAAAGTCCACGTCTGGATCGTATTTGTTCCATCTAGATGGTCAGTGTAAGGGCGGACATGTTAGAGGTTATTGGCTTAGCAAAAGGTGGCATAATTTCAACTCCAACACCAGCAACATGAATTCTACGGAACTGCAGAATTGCTTGAGAAGGTCAAGTATAATTTTAAGCGGAGATTCAACTACGAGACAATGGTTCAGTAGATTGACCCAAAAATTAAATATCAGTCATCCACGTGACAAGGAAAGGCTCTTTCACGCAAGAAGGCAAAATTTTGAGTATGATATTGATATCACCTTCACGTTTCACGCTCTGTCAATGCATCCATACTATTTAACGGTCAACTTTTCAGAAACTCTCTTTGAGGTAGATGTTTTATTTCAAACCAGTGTTGAACTCTGTGACAGACAACCAATTGTTGTAATTGGTCCTTGGGCCCATCTGGCGGTCTGGCCGTGGCTCACGCTCCTTGACTATGCCAGGGGATTACGAAGAGCCATTATCACAGCCAAACATCGATGCCCCTCAATGAGGGTTTTTCTTAAGAGCCCACGTCCCGCCGGTCATCACAGAGAAATGCCGGGGCGAGACTGGAAATTCTACCAGATTATGAAAATGTTTCATGACACGTTGGTTGATCTCGAAATAATATTTATTAATGTCTGGGATATCACACTCAGTTCACCATTCAGTTACAGTCTGCATATGCCAGATGAGGTCATAGATGCCGAATTGAGCCTATTTACGTTTTATTTGAACTGTTCACACCAAAGGAACATGGCCTCTGGCCTAGGGGCCAAACAGCCTCTCCAGCTGTCCCTAAAGGAATCAAACCCTTAAATACACATGGATTTTTGAGGTCCATACGGGAGTCACATAGGGCGGCCTTGTGTGCTGCTTACAGTCTTGAAAAGGGTTTTAAATGCACTGAATCCATAAAATGGACTCTTTTGTAACGTTCTTAATTCTACTGAGACGTTTTGAGATATTTTGGTATCTAGACGGCCAGCCATGCAGACGCGCCAGAGTGTTCTGTAATTTTTTTGCTTCTAAAAGTCGCCGTAAGTTATAGTTAACACATGGCAAGAATCGTTGACCACCCAAACCATAGACGAATGTGTACAATTGTATCAATTGTAACAAACAGATGATCACAATAATGGAGAGAAAGTCAAAGAAACTTCAAAACTTCTTGTCCTGCCATCAGTTTGGAGGTCTAGATCGGATTTTCGCGGCCTTAGACGATCTCACGCGGAAATTTAGCCAAGGCCGAGCATCGAAAAGTAATCTAACAATTTCCCACAGATCCCCAACAAACTTGCAGATCTATCCTGCAACTGTCAATAATCATTTGCCCAGTCATTTTTGCGTCTGCAAATTTCTAAGAGTGCCTCAGAGGCTCAGACCCTCACTATGTCTGTCGCAAGCAAGGTATTTCATAACGTTATAGGTTAAAGGGAAAATGCAGTCACCCCAATAAAGAATTGTATTAGTAGACTATCCTATTTCCTGAATGAATCTTGAGAATCATGTGACAGTATTTTTCTCCCTCAGTTGTAAAATTTACAAGGAGCAACTGCTTGGTTTGCCTTGAATATGCACTATTTATGTCTTAAAATATTATGAAAGATACTTGGAAGGGAAATAAGAAGAAATTTGTGACATTTAGCTGTTGTTTCAATTAAAATAAGTTTGGGGCGACTGCTTTTGACCTTTAACTCAGACATGATTAGCCTTAGGTCTATTGCACTGTAATCAATATCGGTGCAGTGCGATGAGCTGGTCTCGGAGGCGGGGGAGGGGCACGACCTCGGGGCGTGGCTTTGGGGACAGTGGTCTCGTCTTCATACTACCTGGCCGTCACCAAAAAGACACACCGAGCAGAGATTTGAACGAATAATCTTCTTTGTACAAATTACCCTGCGGAGCGAAGTAATAAATTGCTCTCATTCCTTTACAAACCGACTCACTAATTTATGGAAAGAAAAAAGGGCCAGGTACAGCACGGAGGCTAGGCACAGATCAGCTTTCACCTAGACTCCGAGAGCCTTGATTCTCAAGCCAGATTTGGGACTACTTGGTACTTTTAGCATAGTGAGCTTTTTGGCAAGAGACATGATGCTTCCACTTTAAATGTCGAATATTGAGCAGCCTTGAGACTAGCCTCCCAAAGAGGATGGAAGTCGAGATAACTTGAGAACTATAGATGACACCTGCATGGTTTTGATTCAGATAGGTTGTTCACCTAACCAAGTAGGCCTATAGCCAGCCAGAAACGTATAACTTTGGAAAAATGAACAAACCCAAGTTCTCACCCGCTTATCCAAGAGCGACCTCAATATATCGCTTTCTAAATGAGAACCAAATGTCGCGAAAGAGGTACACCCTCAGACGAAGTGGTTTACACTTTAGAACCAAGACCTATCCCAGAAGAAAAAAACAGTTGGGAATTTTCAACTGGAAGCAGTTGGAAAATTTCCAAGCTGTGTTTTTGGACCAGTTGGAAAAATTCACAACTGTTTCCAATTGTGACCATGTTTCCAAGCTGTGTTTTTGGACCAGTTGGAAAAATTCATAACCGTTTTCAGTTGTGATCATGTTTCCAACCGGGATCAACTGTTTTCAACTGGGAACCCTTTTCCAGTTAAGTTGAACTGGATCCAGGAGAACGGGCACCCAATCAATGAGCACCTTTAAGCCACGAATGTGTGGCTCAAAGAAGGGTAATTCAGACGTAATTGGTGAACTTTGAAATGCATTTAGGCATTCTGAGACAAGTCCAAAACATCTCATATATTACATGTAAAATCACTGCTGTGCTGTGTCAAGTCTTATGTATTTAGTATGTACAGATTGAGATATACTTAACATAACAAAAATGATAAAAACAAATCAGTAATAGGCTTACACTGTTATAAACTGTTAAAATGTGTTAATTGCAAATTTTGGAAATAAAATATAAAAATGGAACCATCACAAAACATCCTACAAAAGGACTGAGCTGATAAAATGCATTTTAGCTCGATTATGCAAATTAGGTAAAGCCAGTTGAATATGACCATTTGGAAATGGTTCAAACCAGTTGGAAACAGTTGAAACCAGTTGGAAATCATTCCAACTGGTTTGACATGCCATTCAAAATTTTCCAACTGGTAACAATAATTACTGGAACCAGTTGAGAATTTCCAACTGTTTTTTCTTTCTTAGATTCAACTGGTTCTCAAATGATTCCAACTATTTTCAACTTTGACTGATCTCAACTGCTCTCTGAATTTTCCAACTGTTTCATACCAAAAATGCAAAACAAATAAACTTCCATTTCCATGTATTGTTTCATGTCAATTTAATATAGGCGATCCAGTAATATGGAATACATGTATAGTCAGGACCGTTCAGTCCAAGGCTTCATTTAACTTCTGTTGTCTTGCACCAGTTATTTTCTTCACTGAATGCAAAATCCTGGAAAAGTCACATAAAATATATATTTAGAAAGCTCAGTTAAAAAACCAGGTTCAAACTGTATGAACGGTAATGTAGGGACGGGAGTGTGATGTATAAGAACAGGGCAGCTAATAATATGCAATATAAGTAATAGGTAAAGAATATATGTAGCCTAATAATAAAATAGCCTAAAATTCAAAGGCAATCAAATAAAAAATATAGTAAGAGTAAATGATCAATACTTCAAGAACACCTTAACCACTCGACAACTCAACTCTTGATACCCCCAACTAGTGCTGTTCTCATCCACAACTTGACACTACAGGTACATGGCTGGAATCCAACTGTACTCATCAGTTATTTCACCTATTTCCAACTGGACCCTTTTCCCAACAGTGTTTCAGTTGGATTTCCAAAACCCAACTGTGTTTCAGTACAAAGCAACTGGGTCCAACTGGTCTCGAAATTTCCAGATGGGACTTTGTCATGGTCCAGTTGGAAACACATGAGACCAGTTGGATACAGTTGGGATTACCAAGGAATCCAGTTGGAAGCAGTTGAGACCAGTTGGACACAGTTAAAACCAGTTGGACACAGTTAAAACCAGTTGCAATATCCAACTGGAATCAACTGTTTTTTTCTCCTGGGATATAAGATATTTTTTCTTGGGGCTCAGCGGTTTTGCCAGAGAAAGCCTGCCTTACCTAAGAAAATCGCCTGATTTTACGTCCAAATTTTACGCGGGAAATACCTTTTGCCCGAACTCGGGGAGAAGGTCTTCAGCCTCACTCCCTCGGCTATGTTTACAACTGGGTGTTTAAAAATGTTATCCTTAAGTCAACTTTTAAGATACGTGCGGTTAATTGCAGGATAGGTCTGAGTACAAAAAGTACGGAGTTTTTATGGTGTCATGCAGATTTTGAGATATTATATGTGACCCTCTCGACTATTTTCAGTAAGATATTAAAATGTTGACATCCGAAATCTTATTTTCTCAATATTTTAGCGTAAATTGTTTCGATACTAACTAACGGGATCTCAGTATCTTTCAATATCTTAATATCTTCACTGGAAGATATTGAGATACTAACATCCGATACCTTACCTTCTGAATATTTTATATTTATTTTTAAAAGCTTAGATATTCAGTTACAGGATCTATATATTTTATTACTTTTATTGAAATATATTGAGAAAGTGACATCGGAGATCTTGTTATCTGAATATTTCAGCGAACAATATTTTGAAATTAACTTACCATGCTTACAGGATCTCAATATCTTAATATCTTTATTGGAAGATATTGAGATATTCACGTCCAAGATTCTGATATCTCAATATCAATATTTTAGCCTAAATATTTAGATATTAAACAACAGTATCCCAATGTCTTATAATAACTTTTACTGAAATATATCGAGATATTGAAATCCGAGATCTTGATATCTCAATATGTTGGATTGAAATATTTTAATGTTATGTTAAGAGGTCTAAATACATCCGAGATCCTAATATCTCAATGTTTTAGGGTTAAACATTTAGACATTAAGTTTAATAGTATCAATATGTATACATTTTGAGAGTGCGATATGGAGATATTGAAATCCGAATTCTTATCACTTCAATTATTTAGCTTAAAACATGATTTAGATGTTAAGTAACACGATCTCAAGATCTAAACATTGCGACAGTGGGATGTTAAGAGATTGAGATCCTGTATTTTAATATTTCAATATTTACGCTAAAATATTGAGATAACAAGATTTCGGATGTCAAATTCTCAATATCTTTCAGTCAAATATTCAGATATGAAGATCCTGCAATTTCACATTTCAAGATTTTAGGCAAAAACATTGAGATAAAAAGATCTAGCATATCAATATCTTAGTATCTTTCAGTGAAAATGTTACCATATTAAGATCCTGTAATTAATATATCTCAATATTTTACGCTAAAATATTGAAATAGCAAGATCTCGGATGTCAACATCTCAATATTTTACTCTAAAATACTGAGATAAAAAGATTTCAGATCTCAGTACTTCAATATTTTTCAGTGAAGATATTAAGTTATTGAGATCCTGTTATTTAATATCTATTTTATGCCAAAATATTAAGATAACATCTTCGATGTCAATATCTTACCGAGAAAAAGTCCAGACAGTTGATATATTTCAACATCTCCATGAGACTTTAAAACTCCGTAAAATCTGTGATTTTTTTCTGGAAGAAAGTACGGGGTTAGTACTCAATGACCTTTGCAAATATGAATGGGTCCATGGGCGTGGTGGAGTTGAATAAAGTGTGGGTGGGGGCTGACCCATATTTTTTTTTGTAAAAATCTTTTACTTTAACTAAGCATGTCTCCCCAATATCAACTTTCGATTTCCAAAGTGAAAACTTTGACGTTTTCACAGCTAGTTTGTGAAATCAGCGTCTAAAAGTAACATTCTGAAGATACATCCTTTAATGGACTTTTCTCCCACCCGTGGCCAAGCCCAGTGATAGGATTATCATAATGAAGGGGGATCGTGGGCGAAGCCTTCGCACAGAAGCATTCCATTACTGTGTACGAATCTCGTCTACACGTTATAAATCCAGATCTCTTTATTGTCGAGTGTTTTGTTTACAGGTGAGCGAGGACTGACAAGAAGTTGGTCCCTTCTCGAAGAAGTCTGTCTTAAACAATAGGCACACTTTCATATTCAATTTTTGATTCATAGGTGTAGGAAGCTTTTCTTAGCTGGGAGAGGAGGGAATAACGTTTTAGACTGCCATCCTGGGTGAGGGGTTGAAAGGGAAGGTTGTCCCTCCACATCGATTTTGCTTTTGACTATTAGAGTGTCCTAGGATGCAATGTTTATGCTACATTATGTGCAGTTTTGAAGCACATTTATCAAAAAAGTTTGATAAATTTCACAGTGGACAAAAAGAATGTTCGTCCTCGCAAAAGTGGGGTAGGATGGGTGTAATGTATTTGCATATTCATTCACCTTTAAGCACATGCGAACTTAAAGAATGCGGACCAGCTGAATTCCAGTGCTTTCAATGGCTGGCCTGTATTGAAATTCTCTGGTCAGTGGTCATTCAGCTGTTAGACCTCACTGGGTCAACACAACTTCAACCGTTATGTTATAGGCTTACACAACTATCAGACTGTACTTATTCGTTTTTTGCGTTCTTGCGTGTTATAGACTGCCATGGGTGCGGCTCAGAGACCAGGGAGGTATGCTGAGAGTTCGTTATTGTAAATGCTTGTTACCTTACGCCTAATATTTCTTAATATGCGAATTTCCGTTAAAGAATTACTGGGCATGAATTACATGGCGAAATACTTTATATTTTGGGAATTGAAACTGGGCAATATCCTAGAGTATATTTGTCATATTTTGTATATTTGTACCATATTCTGTACATTATTTGCACCATATTCTGTGTATTAATTGCTTGTGTTTTGTATATCAGTTAAATGTTTCCGCACAATTTCGCCTTATGCATGTTTTGTATAAATGTTACTTTGAACTTAATTACCTTTGTATGTCTGTTTCAGTTTTCACGGAGGTCACGGCACCACAATAAAAGAGCACCTGCAGTAAGAAAACCCTTGGGCAGTCTCATTTTTTGCGTTTGCGAGTTCAACCATTACAATGGGTGTGAGGAAACATACAATAGTCCCAACATTTTTGAGCGAATAAGCCTTCTGCACCTCCCTCTCGCTTCCAACGTCTGTGTTTTGATCACAACAAAGCGTAACCCAAAGATAAACTTTAGTTTTCGTTTTCCATTGATTTATTAAGCAAATTTGCACCATCATAGGTGAACTAGACAAATGTTTGACAAAGAAAAATTATCGTTCAGAGGCATGATCAGGAGTTTGCATATACAAGCTTCTTAGATGCATTATGAAAAGATACATATAGCATTGCTTTGAAATATCACGCCCAATTTACATATTGTGTTTGAATCTTTCTCTAGTTGAAATTGTATTATTTGTGAATATTTCAAAATAAATGTCACATTCAAAAGTATATTTGAAGCTAGAATTACACCTTTAGTGTAGACACTACTGACTTGATGGAAACCATTCAAATTTCTTTTCAATGTATGTTATTTTGTTTTTTGTTTCGTGGACAATTTGGAACTAAAAGTTAGTTAGATGAAATTTTACGACACACCAACACAAATGTGTTATATAGTGTCATGCAAAGTTTAAATGCGGTGCAAGTCCTTCCCTTAAGGTTTTGAAAATAAAACTATTGAGATACTAGGGCAACAGGCACTTATTTTGCTGTTACTAGAAGGGAAAAGATGGTAAGAGGTGAAGGGGGGGGGGGGGGTGGGGGTGTATCCCAACTGCTATTCTTTGCAAATATCATCCAGTCTTTTTATGTCTTGCCCACCCTCCTTCACGAAAACTTAGCCATGCTGCCACTTTTAAAATCTCTAAGAGTAGCAGACATTCTGTTAGTGTTGTGCTGCATTTACAAAGGCTTCATTCATATCATAAATTATCTATGCAGCATACAGGTATAAGAAGAATTCTAATATTAAGAAAAAATTAAAATTAAGAATATCTCAAAACTGAGAAAATCTCAAATCTTAAAGGAGAATCTTCCATCATTTTAGCAGAATATTACTATTCACAGTTTGCACTATAAAATAAATGCAACACATTAATTTTTACAAAAACTTGAAGTACTGAAAAGATATCACAGAGCCCAATAGTGGAAGCATTCATTGAAATTGCAGGCAAGAAGTCATATGATGCTATTATATATGAACTTTAGAAAACACAGGAAAAGTAAGATTTTGACAATGACAGTGATGATAATGATGATGATGATGATGATTAAAGCATCATTTTGGATCATCAGATGACACTGTAGCAGCAAAAACTCACAATTTAGTAATACAAATTGTATGGATTTCACATCAGCTTTGCCTTAGTTGTCAGGTATGGAATGGGATATGGGAATAGTTTTCACTTTAAGGGCTTTTTTTTTTGTCTTAAAACGTCCAAAATTTCCTTAGAAAATGCCCACACTCTGGTGTTGACTGAATCAGTTCCCCGAGTTTTAGAAACCAACCAACTGGATAAACAACGTGGAAAGATCCAAAACACCCCAAAATATAAAAGGAATACACTGGCCACAAAAGCACATTATCAATTCCTTCTAAAAATCAAATATTCCCTCTCCCTTTCTCCCTACTCCTCTAAAAGATTAAAACAAGGGTGTTCTAAAACCACACTCAAGGAAATGAATTGGTTTTTCACTAACATCAACCAAATGTCGTTTTCAAGTACATCTATGTAACCTCTATCTTGCTTGGTTCAAAGATGCACCTTTCCTGATCCCAACAGCCTCAAGGTTCTCCCTTTTCCCTTCAACACCATTTTGTAACCTTCCAATTTCTCAATACCTCCTCTGTTTTATTCTGTTCCTTATCTTGTCTCTCCTTTCTCTCCTTCATCCCCTTTCATCTCTTCTTTTCTGCCTCCTCCATAATCACTATCATCATCACTATCATCACCATCTTCATCAAAATTTAAATTTTTTGAAGTTCTCCTTCTTTTCCTACCAACAAAAGTATCATTTATTTTTTCACCATCACTCTCACTTGCATCACTGTCCAGGGCTTTACTTAACTGTCTTCTATGACGAACCTTGCTTCTAAATTTTCTTCCAACTGTTGTACACTCTGAATCACTTCCACAATCATCACTCTGACCCTCAGCTTCTGCCAAGTCTGTCTTTTTTGATACAAAAGAGGATGGTGTACTTTGGTTTCTTACTTCAGTTTCTTTCTCAATATCTGCCTGTTTTTTTGAAAGGTTCTCATCAGTTTTGATTAATTTATCTGCTAAACTGTCAGGTAAGTCTGTTTCCTCTGGATTTTCATGATTATTAAATTTATCATCCCTCTGTTTGCTCCCTTCTTTCTCAGTATCACTCTTCTCACAAATGATCCCATCTTCATCAATATTTGCCTCCACATCAGTTTCTGCATCACTGACTTCTTCCTCTACCTCCTCATCTCCCACTACAAAGTCATTCATGTCATCACTGTCCACAGTCTCCCTAAGGTCAGGTTCCCTATTATTGAAAAATAAATACCTCCCTTAGATAATGCACTCTCAGAGATGGGTATACAGTGGTAAATATCTTGGGAGGAGGGGAATGGAGGGTGTAGTTAATACTATTTTGTTGCCAAATATTGAATTTTGAAGGAAGCTGCCTGATTTTTTGCACTACCATTTCTACAAGAAGTGTGGTATAATTCATTAAATCATGGTGAGACTTCTGGCTACCTATCTCAACAATTGACAAATGACCCCCTCCTTCTGAAAAGTTTTGCTTCCAGGAGGAGGCTGAGATGCAAAATGGTGCTGTCACTTCCACCTTTTTCAAGTATATTTATGTATGTCATTTTCACTTTTTCAAGACAAAAATATTGGTAACTGAGATGTTTTATGACTACTTCAAATTACAAAATTTATTTTTGGGCCATGAAACAACCGACAAACTGTACTCTTTTAAAGTACATAATTTATCATTTTGTTGTCTCAATTTGCCTTAATGGATTGATCATTTTTATCTAAAATGGGGAAAGGGTAACCCCCTCCTGCCCCATGACTCATACACCAATACTCTAAAACTTCAGACATGGTTTAGGTTATATACCAATGGAGCTCTTTCAACTTAATTTTAAAGTAACAGTTGAAACTGTTCATTTTACTGTCACAAAATTTTACAACCCTTCATGAAAGGGACATTCTGTAACATCATGTCTGGAACATCTTTGAACTGACAGATCTCTAAACTGCATGAACCAGATATATGGGATGCAAGTTACTAAGGTTTCAATGGTCATCTGATCCGAGGGGGTAATTTCTATAGGCCAGTCAGGGTAGCTATGACCCACAGCAGGGTTCTACCCCGAAATTTTCCTCAAAAATAAGGTTTTAAATTGTCTAATACTCAATTTTTTGGAGAGTCAGTCACTTGTTAGCAATTATCGTAACATATAATTTATTTTAAATACTGTCAATACGGCCTTGACAACATAAAGAATGCTGTCATCATTCCAGACCCTACAAAATAGGCTTGGGCAACTCTAATCATTTTAGAGCCGAGTAACCCTTGTCTTAATAGTCATGACTCTGAATGGAAAATCTGGAAAAGAAGACAAATGCATATCTTTTATACATGAAAAGTAAATTTTGTGCATGTCTGTGACAGTACTGAAGATTCTTTAGGAGTCGCAACTCCAAGGAAATTGGAGAACCCATTCAACTCTCGGCCAGGAGTCTCCACTCTGGTATAAGAGTTGGGTTACTTCAAAATCTCATCAGATCACTGACCTACTGTAGCATATTATCACAAAGTATCCCCTTTATAGCTACAAGATATGACAATGGTAACAAAAACTCACTTCAAATATTGATAACCAAAGTCCACTACACAAAATGCATGCTGACTTGGAAGTTGAGCTAAAAAACTGAAATATTTTGTTGAAAAATTGTGCAAACTAGACATCACCTTTCCAAAATATTTTCCCATGCTTTTTTCTTGTTTGGCTTTTGAAACACTTTCTTTGGTTGCCTACTTATTCTGTTGGATCTTCTACTTGGAGTTACCTGGAAAGACACAACAAAGAAGAAATGTAAAAGGTTCCATTTTGACATTCCATGAAAACTGGAGAAAATTTCTGTACTAGTTACAAATACAGAATTGATAAGTATGTCAACATGGAGCATTGAAAATGAGGCATTAGTCTGGTCATTTTTAGCTCACATGGCAGAGCTAACAGAGCTAGTGCATACCAAAGTCAGTCAGTCTGCAGGCTGGTCAGCTGTCCATTCGTCGGTTGGTCAGTCAGACAATTTTGAAACACTGCCGACTCAGACATGTATGTCTTATGGGCAATTTTATAGATAATTACACTAAGTAAGTCAAAATTAATTTGAGATCACTGGGAACCAAAAATGGCAATAATGATCAGTTAGTGAAGGGCACTGAAAGATGTGCAGAAGTTAGAGAACAAAATTTCAAATTTTAGGGCCACCAGAGGTCACATCTTTATATCAGGACTACAAGATGCTCTCCCTCCTTTAAAAGGAATTCATCTGATGTGCTTACAAGTTGCCAAGTTTGTGACGATCATATCTACGTAAGTGAAGGACATAAACGATGGTGTGCATGAGATAAATGACACCTGTCATTGAATCACAAATCCTTTTAAGTGTGCTTATTCTCCAGGGGCTAGTTGTAATTACAGTCAAGCCGGGTGGTGACAAGTGAATGGTTTGAAAGATGTGAAGTTATAAGAGATCAAAGATTAACATTTCTGGTCACCAAACATCAGATTTTCAGTTCATATTGTCCTCATCCATGACTTTACCTATATTTAAACAACTGCCATTGAATTCTACAGATATTTGTATCTGGAATGGTTTAAATCTTAGTACTAACCAGTTTAATGGCATTGATTGACTTAATACATTACAACACTGTGTGATATCCTATTCACTGTCACACATATACACACACACACACACAAACCACAAACTAACAAAGTTTCTAATGCAAATATTCAATTACGCACTAGGCATGAATCTAGAGCCTTAAATAGGCCTACATGGTTAGGGTTGGAAGTAGGTGTTCATGGTAGCTCCGTACACCCCTTTGGAAACAGGCCTAGCTACTGCACAAAAGAAATAACAGAACAAGCAATGACCTGATACAAACATGCTATGTTTTGGGTGGGTAAGACCAGCAGAGGGCCCCAGAGTATGAAGTGTCATACTGAGAAGAAAACGATAAAAGGGGGCAAGAACAAAGTAATTATGTTATACTTGTACTTACTCCATCATTCTTATCTGATTCTGAGTCACTGGAAGACAACATCCTCTTCATCCTCTTTGTAGTTTTCTTTGCACTCTGTTGTTGAATACCTGATTCTTCATCTTCCTCTGTGAAATCAGAAGAAACCTCTTTGTTATCTGACTCTGATTCACTAGAATATTCTGTTGTCTTTGTATGCTTTTTGGTTTTCTTATTCCTCCTCTGTCTGGAAGGGGGTGGCTCATCTTCCACAATAAAATCTGACATTCCCTCCGATGAAGACTCACTTGACTCTTGCATCTTTTTTCTTTTCTTTTCTTTCTTTCTATTCTTTCCTCTCTTTTTTGCTCTTGATTCAAATGAAGGTGGTTCATCCTCAACAATAAAATCAGACAGACCTTCCTCATCATCTGTCATTGCCATTGGATCATCTCGGTTGTTGTATGTGTTTCTCCTTTGGGAAAAAGGAACAGAATTTCATACAACACTGGTTTTACACCTCCAAGAAAATATTCAACTCTAAACCAAAAGGAGAACGTATACAAAATCCTTCCACACCCCTTGGGATTTTGGTAGCTACGGTATCCACAGCATGATAAGTTTTGCAAAAAGACTGTGATACCCCTTGGCTCCCAGCTGAAATGCCTCTGGAATAATCTTCACCTAAAATAAAAGCACACCTTTTCAAAGTTTGCCACCCAAATCCTGAAATTTCTGCCTCATAGCCCTATGTACCCCAACCTACCCCCAAGATGAAGAAAGTAATGTAACTAATCTGCACTCTACACATAGAGGAAATTCTAATTTCTTTGAAGTGTGCTTTCTTCATTATTTATCAATATTCCAGACTCTTGGACAGTGTTCATAAGCATAAGTGTATAGAATCAATTTCCAATTGTGGAGGGATGGAGGGTGAGCACGCTTGCCCAAAGTTTTAAGCAGGATTGACAGACAAATGGTATACATTTTGGCCCCAAATATTAAACACATTTCTACCCATATGAGGTGACTGCAGCCCCAGGAAACCACCGACCCCTCTCCTGCCTTCTACGTGTACAGTTGTATAAAAACTTACTCTTTCAGAAAATTGTTGATAAGCTTCCTGGGTTTATACTGTTCATAGCTTTTGCCTGGTGTTGTTTGAATTGCATTTAAAACATGATCTCTGGTGGGCATCTCAAACTTCTTTTGAGCTTTTTCTCTCAATCTCCCCGATGACCTTGGTGTTGATCCTTTAGGTATCCCCATTATTCTGAAACTGGAATGAACATATCATACTTGAAAATGTTTACAAGAGGAAATACAGCGCAGGTATATGTTACCAAGTCAAGCAAGTTACTTCCAAAATTCACTCCCCCTGATCAATGTTTGTTGCTCTAGAATGTCAAAACCTATAAAAGCAAATCTGAGGGTTAAAAATTGCACTTAAAAGGTTTTAGCCAAACACTCTTTCATATAGCCTATGTTTAGATACATTATTGGTGGCATATTACAACTTTTCACGGTGGTGTGCATGTCAGCTGGAGGGCTATGTTTATAGAATGGTCCTTGTAAGAGGTCATCCAGCCATGCCACTGTTCACTTTATACTGTCAGAAACTAGGCTACAGCTCTGGAACTCTGTTTCTATTAACCATGTATTACTGTCAGAAAACTAACAATTGTTACTACAGTGACCACTGTTCAAATACCAAAGTGTTGTTCACATGAACCCATGATACCATACATGTTGCTACAGTGCACAAATGCGAATAACACATGCAACCATAAGAGTTTCGTAGACTGTGGCTTCACTGAAACACAGACAGGAAGGAGGACCTTTAAGTTTAAAGGGTAACTAACAGTAATTACAGGCCACATGTTCACTTGCAAATACTAGGCATATTGCTTGTGTTCAGCTATGTTTTGAGACCAGCTGCACAGCAAAAACTACAGCACCAACGGTGCACAAGCTCCAACCAGTCAAATTTTAATCAAAGCCAACATTTGTCCTAGGAAGATATATCTTTAACAGCATTTTGGCATGTATTAATCCACGAACCCCAAGCAATCATGCAACCCAGTGATAAAAGGGCTAAATTTTAAAGGGAGAATGCAGTCACCCCAATAAAGAATTAGTACACTATGCTATTTTCTGAATGGCTCTTGAGAATCATGTGACAGTATTTTTCTCAGTCAATTGTAAAATTTACAAGCAGCAACTGCTTGGTTTACCTTTAATATGCAATATTATGTCCTAAAATATTATGAAAGATTCTTGGAAGAGAAATAAGAAGAAATCTGTGACATTTAGCTACTGTTTCAAAGTAAGTTTGGGGTGACTGCTTTTGACCTTTAAGGCCTTACGAAAAGCCTGCTCATTTAATATTTATGTACTGTACAAGTAATCATGAACAAGGACACAAAGGTTCCTTTTGATGATAAACTTTGTGTGACCTTTGAAAATTTGCAAAACTTCAAATGGTCAATATCATCACAATTTCTGGCCCCAAATATGATATGTACATGCATGTACCAATCTTTGGAAGGCAACTTTGAAGGACCCCAATGACTTTCCCCACAGTACTTCCATAAGTAGGGCCAACGTTTTTCCAGGATTCTGGAAAACACCCAGAAAAAAAAACGGAACTGCCTTTTCTGCCTGGTATTCCATGGAATTCAGCAAAAATAATCAAGCTCAAAATAAAGTGTTAATTTCTATTAAAAACTTGAGTAATTATTCTCCAAAACCAAGCAAAATTAATGTCTTTATGTACCAAACATCTGAAGAGATATTTAACTATCAGTAATGATGCCAAATTCATCACAAAATCTTCAAAACCTTTGAAGTTATGATCAGAGATCGATTAGGAACTCTGTGAATCTCAGCAAAATTTGCCTTTGCTACACTGTGATTGAATAGCCCTCTTATGTGACCTTAATAGACCTCACTGTTACCAGACTAGTTAAGCTTTTGTTTTTGGTGCAATTATGCCAGAATGAGATAATCAGGTTAGACAAAAAGACCCTGTACTTTCCAAGTTTCAAAATGTGAAAATTTATTGTTAAAATATGGAAAGGATGACACTAGGCTTATGCTGAGGTCAAGGCCAAGTTGTCCTTTTCCAACACCTTCCTATAGTACCCCTGTTGGAACATGCCTTTCTGTTGAATGAGCTACAGTACTTAAAAACAAGTCAGTCTAGGCCTACTGTACTTGGCTACATTTTTTCATATGTAGTGCAAATATACACAACTAATGAGTAACATACACAGTACTGTTTGATCAAATCAGGTCATGCTTGAAACTGAATTTTCCAGCATTTTGAAAGTTGAAAACGGAATTTTATGGTTTCTAAAGCCGAAAAAAAAAGTGGCCCTACATAACTTGTGGTACAAAACATTGAATACATCTAAGTGATATTTCATGTATCCAATGAGCTTTGCAAATTTGACATCCAATGACCCCTGATGACCTCAAACTGGCCTCCAAAGTTTCTGGCACTTAATGTTGATGACACCTCCCAAGTTTCATGTAAATCATACTATAATTGTTTATTTGACCTCCAATGATTCCAGATGACCTCAAAATGGCCCTCAGATTTTTTAGAGCCAAATGGATTTTGCATCTACCAAGTTTGGGTGCAATCCTGATTTAGTTTATGTGCAAAGTTATAAGAAATCAATTGTTTTGACCTCAAGTGACCCTTGATGACCTTCAACTGAGCTATTTGGCACCAAATGCTGATTACACACTGACACACCAAGTCTGGTTTCCATCTGGCTTACTGTTACAAAGAAATTCCAAGTCAAAGATTTTTTCCCTCTTCCCCTATTGACCTTAACTGACCTTGTATCAAAAATCTGTGTACACCTAGGCTGAAAGAAGCACTACGTGAGGAACATTATGATCAACTTTAATGAACATAACAACATGCTCTGTAAGAAAGATGATACATTTTTGACATTTGCACTCCACTGCCTGTTGGTCAAAACACACTCCACATACCCATTGATCATTTGTGTTCAAGGTTTCATCAGAATCCATCAAAAAATGAATGTTTGAGAGCTCGTTGAGTAACTGCTGTCAGACATGATAGATTTACAAAGCTACACTCAAGCAGAGCAGTTATTTCTCATCTCTGAGCTGCTAAAGATATGCGAAACTTTAAGGGAAACTACAGTATACTCTTTTACTGTGAGAATTTGCTATGAATGATTTATTTCTCAGTAAACAAGGCAAAAACAAACAATTTTAATTTGCATTTTGATTAAATAAAGAAAGTACTGCAATTCCTTGCCATAAATATAACGATTGTCTTTCACTGTTATTGCTCATTTCTTTATCACTGCCATAACTGCATGTTTCTAATCCATTTGATATTGTAAGTTTTAAACTAACAAAAGAGACTGGTACCGGAAAAAAAATCATTTCTTGAATAATTTCAATTGCTCCAAAGTTAAATCATACTAGGGTGAAAGCGACTGACTTGGAGCAAGTACAAAGTTCCACTCAGTTAATTTTAAAACTTTCTGGCAGCCTTGAACGGGAACTTAAAAAATTTAGGTTCTGGCCTGAACCCATTTCATGGGAATCCTCAAATTAAATACATAGCTTCTTCCCTGGTACTGAAACCTCCTTCCATCTAGCACTACACAACTAAAAGACATGCGGCTAGGGAAAGACCATCACCCTGTTGTTTAAACAGGGTTCGGTCTTTATTGAGTGGAATCGTAGTTGCAGTCATAGTGGTTGTCTATTCAACTGCCACCGCGACTCCGTTCTGGAGTGGAGTTGCCGTTCTGGTCCTCTGTGGAATTATATTAAGTCCAGTGCGCCTCCATTCTGGGGTGGAGTCGCAGTCACCGTCCCAGTGGCCCTTTATTCAACTGCCACTGTGACTCCATTCTGGAGTGGAGTCGCGGTCCCGGTCCTCGGTGGAATTATTTTCTAGGCCTAAGTTCACTGCGCCTCCATTCTGGAGTGGAGTCGCAGTCCCAGTGGCTGTTTAATCAATAATGGTTTGTGTTTTTGCATATATGATTTCTACTGCAACTGCGACCAGGACTCCAATGTGGAGTGGAGTCACAGTCCCGGTCCTTGGTGAAGAGAAGACGTGACTACAGTGTGTTACATCATCGTGCTACTGTAGGCTGACTGCGACTCCAGGAGTATCGGTGAAAAGGGTTTTGGGGCAGGGTATTCTGGAGTTGTACTGTTAATTCTGTTTAGGGATTAGGTTAGGGTTAAGTGGCCTCTTTAATAAACAATCTCTGAAGCACTAATGACAATTGAATAGTCTATGAGTGAGTACTATTTAATCATATTTTGGGGTTTGTGGATGTCATTCTCCCTAGACTCATGCGACTGAAAGCAGAACTCAAGAATTTGGCCTTCAAGTTCCTGTTCCAACAGGACTAGTAACAGTTAGGGCCTAGGCTAGTTTAGGCTTATAAACTATGCATGGAGTCACCCACCCCAGCATGCTTGACCCACCTGGAGTGTTGTGCAGTATTTCTTCAGATTCAGCACCTAGGCCCAGTGTGACTTGCTAAACCTATGTTAGTGGGAATATAGGCTTACCTAACGTTAGGCCTACTGCTACTGGTGCTTGTTCTCAAAATTACTTTCCCCCTCCTTCATAAATTCTGCTCTTGAAAGTGGAAAGGAGCTGCAGGTTGCCCATGGCTATTTTACACATAGGCCTAGACAGTCTACTAGATTCAGAGTACAAGTAGCCTATGGTCAGCCGCATATTAGGCATAACAAAATTGCAGCTTAAGCTTACTACGGAAACTTTGAGGTGTTGTGAATAGACCTCTTTTCCAAATAGCAGTTACAATGGATTGTGGGATAGAGTTAATTCGGTTCATATCATTTTTGGCTGTGCAGTAAATTGCCATTGACGAAAATGGTGCACACTAAAACTCTGTCCATATTGGAAAGTTCGTTTTTCCCCCGCCAAAGATTTACGCCAAAGGAAAGGCAAGATAAAAATTATGCCAATATCTGCAGTAGTCTTGGTGCGCTAAATAGAAATCAGGCTGATAAAATACGCCAGAAATTTGGCGTGACCGCTTGAGTGCCACTCCGAAGCTCTTCGGCGTAACCTACATGTTTTCCAGACTGGAACTCAGTCCCATAATCCTTTGTAATTGCTATTTGGAAAGAGGTCTATGTTAGAGCCAAGGCATTATCGTTTACACATTCATGGGTATCGTTTGGCCCATGTATACTAACGTTAGTTACTTCTGTCATGTATACTCGTACTAGAAGCCTTACTTTTATTTCTAGGCTAGGCCTATGTGTATATTATTAGGCCTGTCATAGCCTACCTCCACTTCTACAACCACTTCCGCGAAAAATAAATCCCAGGTAAGTTGGACACACTCGATTCGATTGTATGGTTAATCTAGGGTTGAACCCTGTACGCACTTCAACTCATAAGCTAGGCTCTCCGTGCTGAATGCATAATGAGTGATCTTTTTTGCTAAGCTGGAAGAACTCCTTTAGGCACTTTTCATTACCTCGGAAGTCTTGTCTTCTGCCAGTCTGCAGCTGTTTCCTATCGTGCATGCAGTGCTTCTACATTCTAAATCCATTTTTCCTGAAGTGAAATCCAAAATTTCCTGAAATCGACTTGGTATTTCCTGAAAATTTCAATTATAATGCATTTTATACTACTTAAATGGTAAGTCTTTCAATGCAAAGCTGCTTTACCCACGAATATCAACACGATACAAAATTAATTTAATATGAAATCGAAGATCAGAGGGAAATATTCTCTCAAATTTCAAGGTTAGGAAGTTTTCCTTCAAATTTCAAGATTTCCCGAAATTTCCGGAAATTATCCCCCTTCCCGAAAATTTCCCGAAGAGCACCCAGATTTCCCGAATTGCGGGTAATTCCGGAAAGAGTGGAAACATTGATCACGTGCACACTGCTGCCAGATGCATGATATACTGAGTGATACATAATGTACTCGGCTCGCTGTGGGGCGCGAACCTAAACTGTACGTGAGTGAGCGGGAACTGTGACCCGAGAAGGTATATAGGGAATTCCCCGATTCAAGGAGCATTGCAATAACCAATAAATTGTCATGTTATATAGCACTCAGAATGGGTCATGGCTGTACGCAGAAAGTTTTAGGTGCATGGTACGTCTAAGCAGAGTGTCTCCATAAGTTTGCATAGTTTACCAAGAAACATTTTGCCCGAAATAAATATTTCCGGAAATGATTCCTTTTCGCGCCATATGAGATGCAACTTGAAAGTTTACTAAACTATCTTTCGTTCAAAATCTCGGAAACTGTCATTCCGCCACCTCGCCCCTAACAAAAAAGGAAAATCGTAAATAAGAAAAATGTTTATTCCTTAATCAGTAAAACCCCTTCAAAGTGAGGCAACAGTTGTTCAAAGTTATATAAGTGTAATAGGTGCATGGTCGATATGCGCAACGTACCCGTGAGTAAGAAACATACAGGAGACCGAGTCGAGTAGTGTCAACAGACACAGCACGCTTACCCAAGTTACCACGAATATGAAACCAACATTACATATTTAAAGGTTGTTGTCTACTTCGTTGGAAAGACGAATACAACTGCGAGATTTTGATAAGTGTATTTCGACATGATAAACACCTGGCAGTGGGCGCCATAACTTTAATCTGTACATTTTTTAACGTAGAGGTACCAAGGAAATTTTTCGATGCCAGAGGGAGGGGGTAAGAAGCGCGCCCAATTAAATTGGCTCGTAACACAGGAAGAAAAATGTTGCCAAAAATGCTTGTTCCCATATTGTCTCAAAAGTTGTATCAGGTATTTGTTAGTTGGAAAAAACTCCCTGGTTACATCTTAACAATCTTAAAAAAAAACTCGGAAATTTATGTAGATCGATGTGATAAAAATTATACTTTAAAAATTTCTGGGAGACAAGTGCCCCTGCTACCCCTCCCCTCGTGCATGGCGTACTCCCTCCTTACAAGTTGATTAAACGTATAAATGGAGTTTGGGATAAGGGGTTGACGGAAATGGGAACGATTCGTGCGAGGAACACACAGTCTGACCCCAGTAAAAATAGAACCGGTACTCAGGCCCGTCGGAAGGTATTTAAAAGTGGTACGGTATTTTTCGGGGTATATTTCGGTGTTCGAAGGGGCAGCTCTAGAGCCCCTCGTGAGGGTTCAAGGGAGCGAAGCCCCCTTGAAGCTTTTGGATTTTGAAAAATGAAACTGTGTATTTCCATGGGAAGTTAATACAAGTGGAATATTGATTTTAAGTGGGGATCCTTCCTTTGTCACTACACAAATGTGTCGTCTTGGGGGAGGGGTCTAAGGGGAGGGAGCGCCCCCTCTCCTTTGAGAAATTTTTGTTAATTTAAGGTTGCTTAGGTGCAAAGCGGTGCTATCTTTGGGATTTTTTTGGAGCTGATCGACATGGCTGGAAAATGTCCATAATTTAGTGAATTCTAATTTTTCCGACTGGCTGGATCAATGTTTTTACTAACTGCAGTGGCGGCACCCTGTGTTTTTGTATACAGCAGTGGGGATCCTTCCTTTGTCACTATATAAAGGTATCATTCTGAAATAGGAGTCTAAGGGGAGGGTGAGTTCCCCTCACCTTTGAGAAATTTTTGTTAATTTAAGGTTGCTTAGATGCAAAATGGTGCTATCTTTGGGATATTTTTGGAGCCGATCGTGTAAAGGACTAGCAAGGCCGTTTTCAGAATGCTTTTTAGTCGTAAGTGTATTAACAATCACCACTGCCTTCCCACCACTGCCCTACCCCTTTTCTTCTCCCTCCCCCCCCTCTCTCTCTCTTTTAGCTGAAAAGTGGTACGGTAAATACCGTACTTACCGTAGCGGTTCCGACGGGCCTGCCGGTACTTGTTTAGTAGATGGCCTTGATCCTTCCCATCAGTTTTCCCATTTAAGCAAGTCTCTTTCATCATATAGAAAACTAATTAGAGGTATCGTAGGTCTTGTCCAATTATATGTTGTACCACCCATAGGATACAGTCCAAACGATCCCTATTCACTTGCATGCCATATTCAAAACAAACTAAGTTGAAAGTCAAGACAATTTGAATTAAAGCCTGATAAAACAAAACCTGAATTTTCGTATCCACATGGAGATAGTTCAACGTTCATAGAAAATGCTTGATTCTTCGTCCAATCAAATGTATTAGTTATCGTGGTTCCCAAGTATTAATATTCCGTCACTCAACTGTTCCACTTCCTTGTCGTGTGTGACAATCGGTCTGTGCCCTACTATTTTTCTTCGAAAGTCGAATAACATTTCTTTTGTTTTAGATAGAGGGCCGGATCCAGGAATATGAGAAAGGGAAGGGGGGGGGGGGTAACCGTCTGCAGAAAGTACATGGTGCAAAGAGATGGGCTTGGGGATGTAAAATTTTGCTTCAAAATCATTGCTTTGCCGAAAATGGGGCTTACGCCCCTTACATCCCCTTGGATCCGGCCCTGAGATACATTTAACTGAAGGTAGTGGGCATCGCAACAATCAGTAAAACACGTTACAGTCGCAAAGTCATTTATGTTGTCATTTGTAAGATACCCAGTGACACTGTGTCGGGTTACATATTCAACCATATAGTTTAATGATTACGTCAAGCATCGGCGGGATTACGGGGGAAAGGTGGGGACACTTTCTTCCTTTTCCAGACCTTAAGAAATAATAAAAAAATAAACCAAAGGAAGCGAGACCAGCGAAATCTGGGGGAACTTTTAATATTAAATTTAATTTTGTAATGTAAAATAAACCATATAGCATAAATACCAAATTTTTCTCCGCGCGCTTCTCTCGTATCCGCATTCAAAACTAACATAGAGGCGGAGCTCAAAGGCGGGGGAGGCAAAGGGCAATTGTTGTTGAAATTTTTTTTTTGGTACCTGAATTGAATTTCTTTGAAAGAATGGGTGTCAGCTTCCACATTTTGACTTGCAAACATAAGGGTCACTGACAATACTCATATGCTGTACGTGATTACACGCATCGTGGTCCTTGCATACACAATTCAGAAACCTACCCGTGTGTATCGGGTCGCAATTCTCAAATATTTTTGCCGCTTGTTTAGCGTGAACTGGATATCAGTAGGTGTCATGTTAGAACTTGTGTTCGTATAGGAAAGCCTAAGTGGAAACAGGGAGTTGTTATTCGGTTGTTAAATAACAACTCCCTGGTGGAATTGCCTCGTAATTACATCCTATATCAGATAGTATAGTGCTTGAGTAAATCACTGTTCCAAACCACATATAACCCCTCCCGCTGTTCACCAACTATCATCATCCTCATCAATTGACCGGGAGTTACTATCGTAATTTTGTAATCATAGTAAGAAATCATTTCAATAGCATTTCAAATTATACATGAGGGACGCATGATTTTAACCAGAAATGGCCCCAAATGGGAGGGGGGGGGGCTAGGGGCGTAGAACTGACCTGATCTAGTGTGTAAGTCACTGTTGGCAATAATTAGTGGTTCGCGTATACCTAAAACCATGTAGAAATTTTTGCCAGGTATAAGCTTTCCCCTCACAAGAAAGCCGACAAGTTGGCCATTCATGGCAATTTAAATTACCCAGGCGCAGATCCAAGGGGGGGGGGCGGGCTTTCCCGGCCTCACCCCCCCCCCCCCACTTTTCGCTACATCAACAATAACAAGTACGCAAAAATTAGCATAATGTTAACTTAGGAGAATACTGAAGGAGGCTTTCGCCCCCCCCCCCCCTTTCGAAATTTCTGGATCCGTGCCTGTTACCGTACTCCATGACCCTGAAGATTTTTTGCTAGCGGCGCTCAAGTTTCCGTACGCGTTTTTAATCACTCAAAGTCTGATCTACGGCCGCCAGCTCCTAAGTCCAAGCATTATTTCTTCAAAATTGCTTCAATCGACCCCATTTTGGCACCAGTGATACATCCCGTAGCCAGACAAAGTTCTGGAGGGGGCAAAAATTTTTCCAGGGGGCGAAAATTTTTTCAGGGGGCCTAATGTGTACAAATGTATTAAGTCAATGGTAAGATTCAAACTCGCTAGGGGGGCAAAAAAATTTCAAGGGGGCTTCGCCCCCTTGGCCCCCCTTGACTACGGGCCTGCAGTGATATTTCGTATAGTCTTCTTTCATATTAAATTGACACAAGACCCCTATCCTATTCGGTAAAATATTGCAAAAGTTGTCTCGATGAGTCGATGTCTCCTCTCGGTGATATTTTTTGAAGGCGAACAAAATAATGGACTGTACGGGGCGTCATGCTACCTCAAAACGACATCAGGAAAAACGCCGAGGAGACTTGGTCAAGTTTAAAGGACCCAATCTATTCTTTCTGGAAATCATCGAACCTTGAAACGAGGAGAACAATGGTCACGTATTGTTGGCAGATGCTTAGGCCTACCCCTAAGAGGCTTAATCCATAGTTGCAATAGAAAAAAAAAAAACATTTTCAGGCCGGTAACTTTTGAATATTCTCCACAGACTCGTTTTCCACTGGAACGAATAGTTTCTTTGGAAAGCTAGGCGAATTCGGTCTCAATAAAATCAGAAGCCGCTCCTGCGACCTTCGTCGCAAGAGCTTCTGATTTTATTGAGACCTTTAGTGTCAACTGCTAATTACATGAAATATGGAATTGGTTTCATCTCAAAATGGGAAAATATTCATAAAACTATCACCAATTGCAACCGAAAAAAAAACTTTGTGGAAGGGGTGAGGGTAGCACGCCCTGACAATGTGGGCTATATGCAATAGGAGGGTAACGTCGTAGTGACCTGATTTGGAAGTTAACAGTAGAATATGATTTAAAAAACGAAGCCTAATTAAGAAAAGAAAAAATGGCAAGAGAGAGAGTCTATAAAAGCTACAACAAGGGAGATAAAAAGGAAAACGCAATTCTAAACCGCCAAACGAGAAAAGACTCACTGCTCAGTCTCCGGGGACTTGAACTCACGTACTAAGCGTTCGGAGTCGAGTGCCCAACTGACCAGTGACAATGTTGGAAATACTGATTATATTTACAACAGTGATCTACTGTAAAGCTGTATGACATCCAGGTACAACTGCAGACGGTGTGGGGGAGGGAGCAGATGGACCGAACAGTCCTTTTTTAATATTGTTATTTAGTGAAACAAATTAACAAAGAAAAAAAGTGTCTTTCGGGAAAGAGGCCCTGGTACCAACTGCAGGTTTTGTTTTATGGGGATGACCAGCTCAAATTAGCAGGATAAAAAGTGCAAGTGTAGGGAAGGGGAGCAAGAGTAGGGGTTTGCAATATAATGACTATTTTTGAAATTCAAAGAAAAAGTAAAACAGTTTAAAATTTCGGCTTTAATGCGACCATTTTAGGGCTCCGCGCGCACTAACCGTAAGTGCCGTTATTAATTCCTCTTAATTGGACAGTGTCTTTATTAGTTCTTGTTAGACAGCTTGTTCCTAACCCAACACAACTCAGTCCTACCAGCATCCATCAAGTTTCCACCCACAAGCCCCTTGCACCATCAAATCCACCAGCTTTAGTGAGAGTAAGGCCAAAATAAACAAAATGGTCAAAATGTCATCTCTTGCCACCTGTTTAGTGTGCATCCAAGTGCTTGGGAATAGTTCAGTGTTCCTTTCTATAACCGCATCCACAATTTTTGTAACTATCCGTGATAGTGTTTAAATTAACGCTTGAGACTCATCGGGGACCCAATTGGCTCATCCAGGACCCTATACCAAATGTTTAAGATTTCCAAGGGCTTCGCTCATGGGCTACCTCTAGGGTCCCTAGACCCCACTAAGGGCAGATGGGCCTCTGAACCCCACCGCGTACAGGGATCGGAGTTTGCCGACCAGGTGCTCTTTCTGCCAGTCAAACATTCCGCACTTCCAAAATCTGCAAATAGAGATTTGCGCCACCTACTGATCGTTCGTAAAGTTGTTGAATGGAGCGACTGAATGTGCGTGAATTCATCATGAGTAAAAAGAACTTATCGGCTACCGTACTTGAGTGTATAATCATCATATCAACATACTGTACAGCTGTACGTAGGCCTATGTACAAAAACAAGTTTTCAGTGCATTATATAGGAAACCTACCCACGAGTTTAGTCTGTCAGTGTCAATTGCGTAACGTATGTGTAGGCTAGGCTACCAAGCTTGTACGTATTTTACTATACGAAAATAGAGAAGGGTCAGTAGCAATCTCCATTGCTCTTCAGTCCCAGAGTATTAATCTCATCGTGTAAACATCGGAGACTGAAATTACCAGACGTTTTCCAAATAAAGCAGATGGGTAAGACTATGTGTTAAGTATTTTTGATCTTTAGACTCCGTTAGGATCCAGACAGCCTCTGAACATTTGCCATGACTCCCAAGACAGTCTAACGTTTAACTTTACCCTTTAGGCTAGGCCTATGCTAGCTGAACAGTTCACGTTGAGTCTATCGGCCTACCACCTTACGCCAGCCTTGCCATTCGCATATAAAGTCTAAGTTACCATGGACCTAACTTATTATAGGCTAGGCTTATGGTAGCTTTCCTTCAGAATCAGCAGGCCTCACTCAGGGTTACCCACTCGTTTCGCCCCCTTGCCAGTTTGCCCTCAACCAGTTCGCCCCGGTTGTTTTGCCCCCTTGCTAGTTTGCTCCAAAGTGGAAGTGGTTTTGCTCACAAGGACCTACCAGTTCGCCCCCTATATTTTGCTTACACTAACTGTTAGTTGTTGTAAAAAAATTTTCAGATACAGTTGATTTTGTTTTTCGATTATGCTAGGCTATGTTTTTTACGACAGCAGTAACAAAATGGCATGAATTGTGGAAATGAAAGTGATGAGGGGACTCACTTGAACTGAAATACCGCTAAACCTACATCAGGCCAAAATTATAACAGCTCAGTAACTTTCATTTTGAATCGTGTATGTGCCACAATGTAGTCAGTCATCTTGCGTATAGAATATTGACCAGTATTGCAAAATAATGAACAGGCCTAGTGAAAAATGAGAAAAAGCTTCATGTGTTTTCTAAAATCATCCCGACGATATTCTATGACTTTCATTCCTTCGGCCTTACCTGAGTCCTGACCCCCAAACATTAAACTAACTGTTAGTGGTTGGTCCTTGTACAGCAGGAGGGTAGTCTAACAGTTGTTCTCAGCCTTGTCATGTGGTACAGTAAATCTTATTTAGGCTAATGTTAATTCTTGTCATTTGCTAAATCTTTTGTAATATACATTGTGATTGGCTTAATTTTGCCAAACTCCCACCAAATGGTTACTTACTCTAGGATGGCCTTGCCAGTTTTAATTTGTTAGGCACAAGCTTAGGTCAAGGTGGATTGCTGAAAATTAATGACATACATGCCCCATTCTGTAGAATGAAAATTTTCCATGAATATCAAAGGTCTATCACAGCTTTTCCATAGTTCACTTAAATGGGATGTAGGCTATACGAGATGCTCAGAATATTTTCTAAGACTAAGTAAGGTGAGTTATTTTTGTAGAGGTGGCGGTGGGGAGAGAGCCTTGACCAAAACTTATATGCCATTTCTTTATGCTGACCCAGTTTGAGTTAATCAAGTTACATTCACACCTTGAAATAATGTGATTTCAAGTTTGATGAAAGTACATTGTCTCCTGTTGCAGAATTACTCACAGAAAATTAAAAATACAGGGTCGTTATTGTTTTTAGCACACAAGTTAGGAAGGCCCTAATGTTGCTTTAAAAGTTGTGATAAATATGAAACTTGATACCTGAATCAAACTTTGGTTCTAGAATTCAGAGACATGTATGTAATCAAAATGATGGTAAGAGACACCACATTGAGTGTTATGATATTCCATAATTCCAAAGCTGAATTTTTAATATCTGCAAGTTGGGATGAGGTCTTTCTGTAAAATTGGTGCATTGTTAGAAATTTTTAGGTATAGTCCCTTTTAAATTTGGAGCAAATCGTCAAGAGAACATCAGCATATGTTACTCTATGGTCATTCAAATAGGTATATTCGATTGTGATTATTAATGATGTCACATGTTCATAGAATTCCCTTAAATTTCTGGATTGGGGACTTTCACATGCATAGATAATGCAAATAGTTGTAAGTTGTAACACTTGTCTCAATGTAACAATGAATGAAGTTTTTATCTTTCTCCTCACAAATCATACACCATATATCACATGCCTAGTCATTTAATTAAAATTTTGATTTGCTACAATTTTCATGAAATTGCATTTGTACTCAAGAAAGCTGTATTTTTGAAAATGTTGCTTTGAAGTTTGGGGGGGGGGGAGTCTGTAATAATTTTAAAATATGGATTCTAAAGATTTTCTTTATTAGGTATAGGTACATTGTAGTTCTTTAAACTGTCACGTTTCTTTTTTAGTCTGACATTACTTTCTGTACTTGTATGCCTTGCAACAGTGTTGCAACTTTTGTCACACAGTTACTGTCACTCTTGCCACATATCAGTTTATTTATAATTTAATGAATTTCTGTCCATTATGATTTGTTGTACTAATTCATCACATAGAATGACTGTATGACTATATCCAGTGAGATGCATACATTTAAAACTGGAGGTCAGGTAATATTTAGGTGAAAAGCAGTGTCAATTATCTGTCACACTGTTACCAATGCATTTTTTGATAATATTTAGAAATGGAAAAAATTTGTTCAAAAGTTTTTGCCAGTAGTTAAGCTTGTTGTAACCACTTTCTCTGTGATTTGAGTTTGCAGATAGCTCTTCACCATTCTGAGAAAAAACATTGAACTTGAGAAATATTTTATATTTTGTCTCACTGTTATGGTGGAGTTGCCTTTATATTTCTCTAGGACAGGAGTACCCAACCAGTCGATCCCGCAGACTGATCCCAGTTCGACTGCGAGGGGTGTAGGAAAAAATGAAATAAGAAATAAAGTTGTGTGTGGGTTTGTGATGTTGACAGTGGATTGGTAGATCTTGGGAGGTGGGCTACTTGAAAAGTAGATCTTGGGTCTAAAAAGGTTGGGTGCCCCTGTTCTAGAGAGTAATAAAGGAAGGGAAAACTTAGCAAGATGATACTGTGCAGTGAGATATATGTCACTCGTAATGTCACCATGCGTCATTTCACAAGCTCTAGATGCAGGCAATTATGTTAAATGTGTTACATTTCCTTTCACTTTACACACCCAGGAATTCTGCCAGAAACTCAAAAAAAAAGGGGGGGGGGGATTTATTACTGCTGAACCCAGAGTCCAAACTGATGCTGTCCTTGGCCAAAGTAACAAGTGGGTTCAGGGGGACAAAACTTGCTTCAAGGCCGCTATGAGGTGCAGTCTGAAGGTTTAAAAGGCCATTTATTTATGTAAAAATATTGCTGCAAAAGTGTCCCCTTCCTAAGTAAGAAAATAAGATACTGACAACTTTTTTTAATATTTTTCTGGAAATGAAAAGGGGGTGGGGGATTTTACTGTCCTTCTGGAAAGGGGGGAACAAATTTCCCCCTTGACAGAAAGACTGACACCCTTAACAACAGTCTGCTCCATACTGAAACTTCTTAACCATTAGCAATCACACAAAATGCCTCTACCAATTTCTCAACACATGCAATAAATCAATAACAATTGAATGTGTCTAACCAAGTGTTACACTTGAAGAGATTACTCCTAATTCTTCACCTAAACCTGCATTTTCTGTTATTTCTAATCCCCCTTACATTTCCTTAGTTGCAGTTGATTGCTTATTTTATACTCACATATGGTATGTGGGGATATTTTACATGTAAAATATCACTGGGACATTATGTGAAAACAGGAACAAGTAACATTTTGGTAGCTCAAAGTAAGGACATTTTGGTAAAGGGACATTTTGACTGGATACCAACTTAACCTTAACCTTATCCATACCCAAACCCTAAGCCTAACCAGACCAGGCTCAGGTAGAACCTCTGACCGAACCTGGAAGAAATTTAGTGATATTCTTTTGCAAGCTGTAGCCCTATGTGTGTAGTACATCATCTTGCGACCCCCCCCCCCCCCAAAAAAAAAAAAAAAAAAAAATTTAAAGGATTTCACCTACTGTAGGCATATGGCCTATGTAGAGAATTCCACAAACCCACATACATAGCTTGTGGTTTTCAGCCAAAATGAATGGAAACCATAAGTTGTATCAAAACAGCAACATTAATCATGAATTTCTACTGCCTTGCTTTTCTATTTGCAAAATCAGACAAGCCAAACAGGCAGGGAATAAATTCCAGGTACCGACAACCCTAATACAAATTTCTGCCACATTTCCTGAATATCGCCAAGTGTATCATTCTTCAACCAATTTTCACACCTTTTGACAGCAGGGAGTTGTTAACAGTTTATTAGTAAAGTGTATCATACCAGTGTGAGACATTACAACACTTCATGATCAGTAAAATCATATGGAGAACCTTAAAGTAAAGTGCGTACTTCATCCAAATTTTGCTGATTACCAGAAATTCTTAAAATGCTGTCACAGGAAAGGATTTTAAGAATCAATATACAAAATATGTCAGGTTTTATTTTTGTTTCCATAAGTTGAAAGTGTTCCTAGCCTAGGACATTAGGCTGTTTCAAACTGGACTAACTTTTCCTAGCACCTGTGCTGTACATTGAGGTCAAGAAGCCTATCATATTTTGCTTTGATCAAAGGCCATTCTGAGGTCAAAAGAGGTAAAAAACTGAATTTTCCTTTGCAAATAGGGTGTATCTCAAAAGGAATAGCTGTGAGGGATCTTGCACTTAGTGTATGGATGCCATATAGCTTAAAGTGTGGAGGTCAAAGGTCATTTGAGGTCACCCAGGATCAAGCTGTGACAAGTTTGTACACATGGTATCTCAAGAATGGTAAACTTCAAAGATCTCATACTAGGCCATACATAGCATTCATAGTCCTTGAGTTGGGCGGAAGAATTACCATGTTCTAGCTTAAGCAAGTTAAAGAAATCATACAAATACAACTTAAAAGTGTTATACATTTCTGACTTTGATCAGTACTAAGCAACCATGCCGTAAGTTTTGTAGCTCTGCTAAATGAATGCAGTGGGTGCTTTTCCCTTGATGGACATACATTTCATGTGTCACATGAGGTATTCAGGTAGACATGAATTCTGCAAGTAACTTTTGTTGCTACATGTGGACCAGTTCAGTTGGAAAGTGGTTTGCCTCTATGAGGCTACTTTACTTTCTCAGCAAGATACAAGGTTCAGTAGGTGAGAAATGGTAGTGTAGATAGAAATCTTTGACTGTAATATTCTATGTGAGAAAATGTAAATGTGTTAAAATCATTATTAAGTATTGTTTTGATATGATATATTTAGGAATGTTCATAAGGAAGCTTTTCTGCAGTAAGGCAATGTTTGCAGGCCTCATGTGTGGGGAGAGGGGGTGGGGGAGGAGTACTGCATGAGGAACAACATGTTGGGGATTTTGTCATTGCATCTTGTCCTCCTTATCAATTGAGTTAAGCTGTAAGTCAAGTCAGTCCAAGCATTGTCCAGTCACACGTAATATCCTACTCAATGTTTGAGCCAAATTAATCGTATATTCAAGTTGAGGCAACACAGAACTTTTGGAGGTTCAACTCAATTAAAACATCTGCCTATGTTTACCTGAAGTAGCATTTGCAGTCAGCTCTAAAATACAAGTCATCACAAGTCACTTTGGGCTGGTCATGAAAAATGTGAAATCACTCAACTGCATATGGGGGATACCCACTAGATTGAAAGTTCATTAGATTGAAGGTTCACTAGATCGAAGGTTCACTAGACGGAAGATCCCCTTGACCAAATATCTATGTGGGATAAGAGGTAGGGTTGGAGTTTGGTTTATATACAGAATTAGGATTAGGATAAGGGTTAGCCTTGGGTATGATTACAGTTTGGGTGAGGATTATGGTTAGGGTTAGGATCAAGTTTAGGGTTAGGATCTTTGGGCTGGTGAACCTTGGTTCTAGTGAACCTTCAATCCAGTGAACCCTGCCCTCTTCCTTTTTACATGAGCTTATAAAGTTCTTTTTTAGGAGTTAACAGAAATTCCAAAATCCAAACTAATTTTTTCTCTCTGTAACTCTGGAAGTACTGTAAAAGAGATATTGATACTTTGTCACAAGTCACATAGCATTATGTTTATTCCAAGGAATAACATACAGGTTTGCATTATAAGAGTTGCTGGAGACTGCAGAGCGAATAGTTGTAAGTGGCTAAGGTGTGCGTTCAGTCTGTCATCAGGGCATTGCTACTGGTTCTTCCTAAAAAATTTCCTCATCTAAGATGAGAAGAGTACTTAACACAATATGGGTCTGATCTTGAGCTTGGGGTTGCATTAGTCTTGCAGTGGAGATTAAGGTTGTAGTGTAAACATATCAGATCTGGACCTGATCTGATTTTGACCTTGGCTAGGAGAGATGATCTGAAATTGAGTAGGAGGTCAGTATTGTGGCACATATACTTTACTGTAGGATCAAGAATGACTGTAGGATTGCTGGCTCCTCTGGCTTTCCCTTTTGTCTTACAATTAGCACAAGAAAAGTTTGATTACAGCAACCTTGTGTTGTGGTCTGACATTGGCAAGGTTCCCAGTTTGAGTCAAGTGTAAATGCACCAGGTTCAATCCATGTTATGACATCCTGATAAGAGCAGGAGGTTAGTTGTGGGTGAAGTGTAAAAGCACCCAAAACTATGAACTGATCATACGTACATGTACAATATCAAGAGATCTTTTGCTAAGCCAGGGAGTTGTCAGGGGCAAAGCTTACAGATTTCATTTCCACAAAATTAGGAGAGCCTGGCAAATGCAGCATGTACAGTATTCCATATCACCTTTACAACACCATTGGTGTCTCGGTTTTGCATGGGCTTGCCAAAGGGGAGGGGAAGTGGAGAATGCAACTTTCTGCCTTTCTACATGACCATTTGGGATATGCCACATGAAGATTTAGGACTTATGAAGCTGTTGGGAAACACCTCATTACACAGTTGTGGTTTTAACTTTAAAATTGTTTTTTATTCTACTCATAGGGTTTTTTTTTTTTAAAGTTGGTCAGTCTCAATGAAGGTCAAACAAAAGGAGAGAATTCCTTCTGTGAGCATCAAGTTTTTAGGATAGACTGTATCAATCTGTGGATGTTCAGAGTTCCAATTCATTCAGTAATGATAGGTACACAGTATGTGCAAAGTAATGAAAGGTGCAGTACATATAAGAAGAATTAATATGCTCACACTGAATGCAGATGGAAGAATGAAAAATTAGGAAACAGAATTTAGAGGTACAGTAGGAGCCAAAGAGATTGAATCAAGAATAAGAAACATATGAAATACCAACAAACAAAATAAAAAACAATACAAAAAGTGATATACAGCACAAGGGTGTGAACTCGGGGATTACAGGTCGACTTAAATAGGTGGTGTGACTAGATTTTAAGGCATAGATATTAGATCCGCAGTTAGCCCAGAATGAACTATACATGTTTTACAATTCCTACAGTATTTCTTTGTTGTATTTCTTTTCTTTTTTTTGCTGTACAACACTGCTGTACCGGGTTTTACTGTACCTTTCTATATAGGCCTTCAGTATGGCCAGTTGACAGTATGTACCTTTAATACTACAATATGGATAAATGTCTGTGCAACACTTTCTAAAAATTTTTCTATGCTTCTGAAACAACCCTTTTGTATTGAGATTCAAATCATGGGCAAGTTAGAAAATTACTTTGTTCACCAGGTATTGTATGTTGTATGGAGAGATTTAGACAAATAGCTATAATGGTGGTGTGAATTTATATCAAGCCTGATTCATTTACATACTGTAGATCATCTACTTGGAATAGGCATGTTGGTGACTCTTTGAACTTATCTTCCATGTCATGTGATTGCATATGAAACACAAGACAAAGCCTGCATCTGTGCCCAAATATATGAAAGGAAGGAAAGAAAGAAAAGCAAGGTTGCTAGTTTTGTTGGAAATAATATTGAAACTTGATTGTCAGTTGAATGCAATTGAATGGAGAAGTATGTATTTAAATTAGTTTACATGTTAATTTTGTATTAGAACCGTTAGCCTCTGTGCCCAGTACATTGCTATATGTAGCACATATTACACTGTACCAGGGCTTGGTATCTTCAACCATGGAGCAGCTAGTACCCTTCAGAAGGGTATTAGCTCCATGCTTCAACATCAGGGAGCACCCCATGGAGTAGCTGAATTAAAGTTTTACAGCTAAAGCTGCCCAAAGACTTCTGACAAGTAGAAACTAGAAACCAAACATCAAGATTAATTTTAGTCCAGGCTGTAGTGGGTGGGATGGAACAAGTCAAGGTCAAAACTATTTGACCCTCAAAAATTTTTTAAACTAACTTAGATAACATTTGTGGTTTTCTGTAATGCTTGGGAAGCTTTTCTTGTGGTTGTTATTTTTCACACTGGAAGTTAAAACACATGGAATATTGATGGTCGCATTTTTTTGCAGCATTTTTTGCAGTTCTTTGTTTGTAGGTTATGATACCCAGTAGTAAAGTACACTACCAGTACAGTGTTTTAAATTAATGTGTGCAGATTTCATTGAATATATTACTAGTAGGATAATGCTCAAAAAGTTTGGAAAAGAACAAATCAACATCAATAGTAAGCCTAGTAGTTAAAAGAAGCTTATATCATGCCCATGCAGAAAGCACTCAAAGGTTAGAAATTAGTATTTAATGTGAAGTCTGAAAGTGTATACTGTATCTAACTGCTGCTGTATTTTGCTTAAACCTTCCCCTTGTAGTGCATACACTTTTTGTGTATTTGACTGTAAGTTGTAGGCTATGGGAACTTTACTTGTGGTGTGTGTTAATGTGTTGCTATGTAGTGTATAATATTAGTACTTTATTGTACATGAGGAAGTCAGAAATGTGTCTTCTTTCCATGGCTATTTTTGAGTAAAGTGCACATCTAAATCAAATTCATAGAAACTACAGGGACATTGCTGAGAGCTGTTCTGTTTAGTTTTGATGTTAAGAATCTATTTCGCTCCTATTTAACTCCCTATTACTACGATTGGACAGTCCATATGCCGCAGAATGATCACTGTCAATGAAGGTGCAAGTAGGGCTCATATATTCACAAACAGGTAGGTTTTGGGGAAATCAAGAACATGTGTTCATCTGAATGTTATTGGGTACATTAAATGTCTCTGTGAGCAGGGATGAAATTTAACACTTTTGCAGTTGTCTGTGGCAACTAAAATTGCTTTGAACAATTAACCTAAAACTGCCTTAGAGGCTATCTGATTGACAGTTAGCTACAGTACTATACCTGATTTTCAGCCAACCAAACACTGAAAATCATTTTTCCTTCTGTGTAATTCTTGTGCATCATGCACATGCGTATGTTAATATTCAAAGAATTTGTGAGTCATGAAACATTGGAACGATTTCCTGTAGAGTTAGAACACAGTTACATCCGTTTCCAGTTTGACAACCAAATATCAGTTAGGCAACTAAAACTGGAAACATTATTAAATGGACAGCCTAACAATTTCCTTTAAAACTGGTTATGCTGTGAGTTTCTATACAGTGTGGCTTTGACATAACTGATGTCTCAAAGTCAGATTTTTAGCTGGCAATTCTGTTGTTCTGAGAACACAGTGCTCCCATCAAAGTCTTAATGCGTTTAAGGGTCAGGAAGCCACTTTGGCTCAAAAAGGACCCCACACTTGAGTGATTGTGAATGAAGACCTCTTTTTGTAGTGCTCAGAGAGTAACAAGATGGATGTGCCAATGGCTCCTAGAACTACTTCCATAGTGTCCTCATGTGTTGGACGCCCCCAGTCTTTGGCCATAATCCCAGTGGCTGGGAGGGGTGGGGGATCCTTCCTCTGCAACATTGCTTGACAGCTAAACCAAGCAAACCAGATGACTTAATGAATCAGACAATTCTCTTTGTTGGACATCTCAGATGCTAGTAGGGCAGCCATTCGTCCGGTCCTCCATTTGGGTTCACAGGGCGTTGGACGTTGAATATTCCTTCATTCTGAAGATTCCACCGTAAACCTCCCTCATGCAAAAATTTTCAGAGATAATTTCATTTTCAGACACATAACAATTTCACAATTATACAGCTTAGGACACCTGGAAGGGCCGTTTCAGGTCATCTGAGAAGTTTGTGAAGCCAACAATTTTCTGGTACGCCACGGGCCAACGCATGGTGGCACTCCGCTTAGATAGTAGTTAAGGTTGCCCTCCTTTTCTGTCATTGGGGAATCGTCACCCTAGATGCTAGACTTCCACTGGTACCATGTGCTTCTATCAGACTGGGTCATTAAACTGTAGGCATTCATAAATTAGCAGTTTGTGTGAATTTTTTTTTTTGGGGGGGGGGGGGAAATAGGGGCCCTTGAAGCAATTTAAGTTACTGTGTGAAAAAGAGAAGGTTAGTGGGAGCATCGTCGAAAATAGGGGATAGGGAATATATTCTTGCCATCCCCCAAGATTTCTACCAGTGAGCATTCATATAGATATACCATTGGGTTCAGGAGAGTCACAGGATTGTGAATGAATTAATCACGAGTGGTTTACATGTGTCTTGATCAGTACTCCCTTGATGTAAGCCTTCTGCAGAGCAGAGGAGTCTTTTTGTTCAGCTTATCACTGTGAAGAAAAACCATGTCTTCAGCCAAGAACGTTTCGTTTTGCATCAAAATCTGATGGAAACTTCATTTTAATACATAGACACAAGGGTATTTAGACAATTAAATATTTGTATCAGATTTAAAGAGGCATTACTACCATCGCACAACCAGGGCTAGTCATGAAAATTTTTCAGGAGGGCAAGCAACTGCCCGCCTTACTTGAGATGTTGTGCTTCTAGGCGGGCAATTAGTTGCCCACCTAAGATTTCAGGCGGGCAGTTGTGTAAATATACAAGTTTCATTTAAATTTATCATTCTTTTCGGTTTACGCTCTGTGTCCCCCCCCCCCCCCCCGTGTCCCTCCCTGTGTTCTACCCAGTTCCCAACAGGGCATATATGCAACACACTGCCAACACACAGTGGGGCCATATGTTTTCTGACATCATATAAATCAGTGAAGAAATGAAAACGACTGCATCTCAACTTGCCACAAAACCCCCATCAGCAACATCATGGCACCCTTCAGGGTAGAGTTGGCGCTCTATTCCCTTCTACCATATGCACCACTGTGGACACAAAGCAGGCCAAGTCCAGGGTAACATATGGTGGAGCCACTCCATGGATGCATGCCAATCGGGGTCCAAGGAACCATTAACTGACATCCATGTACCAATATTCCTTCTTCCATGGCACATAGTTGGGCCGAAGCCTACAGTCGGGAAAATGGAAGTGACAAGTTAAATCTCAAAGCTTTTTTTGTCCTTCTGTTGAGTTATGCCTCAGGGTCTGAATTTAAGTATTGGGGATCAGGGGTAAAATAAAAAAAAAAAATGCTACTCCAGGCCCACAGGATTTTGCTGGTGAGCCTTATTTTGAAGGACCCAGGATAATTTTGAATTGGTGAATTGCAGTTTGTTTGCCTAATATAAAACTTGTGTTTGCAAGGGTACAAAAATGTAGTAACCCGGGTACCCGATCACCATATCCATTAGATACCGATAACCGATATAATAAAGTAAAGCAGCAATTTTGTAAGGCACGTAATGACACTTGCCTGATTTTTCACCTGTCTCGGAGTGGTAGTTACCACGTGTTCAAGAAGACTAAAATTCTCACAACGAAATCGTGTCGTTTCAAATAGAAAATTAACAATATGAGAAACCTGATAAAAACAGCAGTACTTCGTAGGGGCCTCTATCTATCTACTGCATTGAATTTTGGGGCGTTTTCCGACTCAAAAAACAAGCTTAACTCGAAGCTGTCTAGGTTATACCAATTTAAACATGTCAACCAATCAGAGCCTTCAGAAGTAAGTATTCTCTTGCACGAAATTGCAGAATGTAAACAAATGACGTCACGCTAGTGAAATTTGCTACTACAGGGTGTACACATTTTCACTGACAGCTTCGTGGGTTCTTACGTAGCTATCCTTGTGTTGACATCCGGGCTACTCACATTAGCTTGCACATGGAGTTTTGCAATTTTTACGATCGTCATTTTGGTGCAAACTAACGTTAGATACAATAGCACAGTTAATTTTGAAACTTTTCTTTAATATTTACAGCGTTATTATAGTCGTATCTAGGTAGTTTACACATGGCGGGAAGATGTTGATTTGCACAATAGTGACACGTTTGAACGTTGGGCGAGGTTTTTCATTTTCTTTTTGGCATACTCAAGGAGGCATGCCGTATTGAACTGAAGGAACAGCATTGCGTAGTATATGTACTGTACATGCAGGGCTCTGTAGCACGCCGAACATTATCGCAACTTGCAATGGGTCGGGGCGGCGGGGCCTAGTATGCAAGCTACTGTAGCCTGCTACTACGTAATTTACTGTGTACATTACAAGGATCGTAAGAAACAACGTTGCTTCGAACTCGACGATTCAATCGTGTTCATGAGACTGTCAGTGCAGCACGCGCTAAGTTGCCATATATTATTGGGGAAAAAATTCTTAATTTTTGGAGATCTTTTAAATGTACTAATGTAAATATATTCGGATGTTTTTAGCAATGCTCTTTCACACGGGCGATCTATTTCTCAAGATTGGCTATTTGTTGCCCACCACACAATTTATGGCAGGCATTCTGATGCCCGCCTTGGGAAGTATTTTTCCTTCCAAGCCGGGCGATTGCCCGGGTCATATGACCAGCCCTGCGCACAACACAACCCACAGTCAAGGGGTCAGTGTAACTTGCTATATACCTGTTACACCCTTGCCAAGCGGACATGTTTTACTCGTGCACCTATATTGGCTGCACTTGTAATACCAAGGTCTGCGAACTTTTGCAAGAATTCTTTGTGAAACTGTAAAAACTGTATGCTATTAACTATTCATATACAATCACAACAAACACAAATTATAAATTCAACAAAAAATGACTTAAACAACTCTAATTGCCATGCTGTTTCAGACGACCAACGTCAGTGGCGTTTTAGTGTATAATTTTTCCCGCTTAAAGCTCACACAATGAAGTCCTATTGACTTACTGTGTAAAAGTGAACGTTACAGCTGAAACTTCCTTTATTCAATATGAATATTGATATGTTGAAACCAATCAACAGTGGAGAGGTAAAAACATATTGGGCTCATGAGAATAGTGAAATTGGGTGATCTCTGTCATTGGTCGCAGGTGTTAGAGTATGTACGTCAAAAGAAGAGTACATATTCAACACCTGCTGTGAAGGTAAGGTACAGTACACCCTGGTGCGGCACTGCCACATTTATGCCTACACATAGTAAACCACAATGAGGTAAGGGTAATTATCCAGTGAAGGATAACTGAAAAAAAAAGAAAAAACCTTATCAATAAATATAGCTTTTCTAGAATTCTGAAGTATAGGCTACATAGTTTTCACAATTTCACATCTGAAAGTTGAAGTATTAGAAAAATTTAGAAAAAAAAAGAATGCTGTATGTTGCTCTTCATACAGCAGATTTTATCTATCTTAATGAGTAAAGTGTATGTACTCTTGAATAATGATTTTTTACTGGCACATAAACACATGACTTTCAATCCATACCTATTTAAAAATGTACTTAGATTTCATTAAATTGTAGAATCAGTATCTATTAGTATTCAGAGGGTTAATTTCAATTTTTTCTGTTTTTCTTACCTTTGTACCTATGTTTATTTCCTATAATTTAAATCAAGCTATTAGTTAACAGAAACTGAGGTAGTTGATGTGACCCTACTTAAACATTTTTCCAGATGTAACCACATGCAGACACATTAGTTAGGTGCTTTCATTTGTACAGACTGTTAAAAAATGATTGTCATGGCTGTTGCTTTAAAAATTGTGAAAGGGCAGTTTCAGAAATGGGGCACCAGGAAGGTGTTACAATGTGAGAATGGTTGTGTCAATGCACGCGACTAGTAAAACTGCTATGTCACTGTCCAGACTTGTCAGAGAAAAAATATTACCCCCTGGGATGTTTGTCCTAACAAGTTTTCACTCAAAGGTGTGAATCACACATGACATATGGAGAGAAATTGAAGAATTGAGAGGGGACAATAAATAAGATTTGGTGTTTTATTTTCATTGAAAGAATGAAGGAGATAGTGTAATATATTGTGCATTGCGCAGTTCTTATGTATGTTGTGTATAGAAGGGTAGGATATGATGTGAGCTTTATTCGCTGCTCCGGGTTTCAGTGTCTCTATGTTCTGACATCTGAGGGGATCGGGTATAACAAGGTTAGAAAACTTAGTTGGGAAGATGGTCAATAGCTAGAAGAGAAGCCGTTTATTTTCTTTGAGAAATGAAAACAAATATGTGATCTGTCAAGTAAAGATACTTATCTGCATGGTGTTGGAACATAGAGGGGTAACTGTCACAGAAATTTCAAATGCATTTGTCCCAAAAAGATGGTGAGACTTGGACTAGAGTATTAGCGTATGGATGGAAATTGCAGTATTATTTCAATAAAGGACTAAAGTACTGCTACTGTGGTGTTTGTCTTGTGGATATTGTAATAGGCCCACTTCTTTGCAAGTTTGCCCTTCATTGTGGCATGATTAATTGTGACTTTGTCAATAATACTTCAGTTAAAGGAAATGAAGAATATGCTGAAGGTTGTATGTACAGCTTCAAATGGTGTTACCCTTGAATGGTAAGTACCAATATATTGACACAAAGGAAAGCTGTTATGGAATCAGTGCTTGACATGCCTCATGTCTACCCAGGCTGTTGATCAAAACCAGAGGGCTTGAAATAAAATCTTATGATGATCAATATTGAACCCATTTTACATATATGGCAGGTCACAGGTGTATGCGACACAGAAGATTCATTGAAGGCTTAGCTAGTATTCTAATTTTATACAGTCTTCCTAGTGATGACTTAAGGTATGTTAACATTCTCTAGATTGTGTGTGTAAGAAGAACACTGCCAGTGTTGAAGTACTGTGTCCTATAGTATCGTAGCATTTGAGTATGAATATTAAGTATAAGTTCATTATTTTAAATGAGTAAAGTTTTCATACCAGTAGTTATGTCTATAGTTAAAACTTGCAAAAAGCTGTCCCCTTCACTTACTATTCAGATTTTCTGGTAATGTCACATTTTATACTCTGTGCAAATTTCAAGTTTGCACATAGTGAATGTAAATTTGCTCTTTCATTTACAAATTGTTATACTACAGTGTATATATTTTAAGGGTGCTTTTAGTTGTGTGTTGATCAAATACATAGCACTCGATGATTGAAATCTTGAATTTGTTATGGAATGCAGATGGCAATTTTGCTGAATGTAGAAATGTCACTGCATATATTGCCTTTGTAGTATTGTAGTACAGCTGTATATATACAGTATCTGATCAAAGGTCTTTCAAATTTGTGGTACCATACAGATAATGATGTTGGTTTTTAACTCTGTTTACTCAGACATTTTTATGGATTTAAAATTGGGGCCTTTAGCAAAGGATGACAACATGAACAGAAGGTAAATGGCCCCTTGAAAGAAATAAAGTGGTTGGCCGGCTTTGAGGTTTCAATTAGTTTTGGGTGGCCCATTGCTGCCAATGGCAGCACATCCACATGTAATAATGCAGTCTCCCAAGGAGCTTGAAGTACTGTATTAAAGAAGAAGCCAGACTGTAGTTTGAGATTTAGAGGCAATTGTACAAGTGTTGGAGTCAAGGCAACTGGTTCCTGAGGTGAAGGTCACTAGTGTTGGGTGATATGAAAAAATTACATTGATATATCGCCAAAATTTCACAAAAATTCCATGATATATAAATATATTTTCACAAACAGGTTAATGTATGTACAGGCAAGGATGAATATGGGCCATTGATACTATGCAGAAAAAAAAAAAATTCAAGGATAAAAACAAATTCTAGGTCTAAATTAGGCCAACATCGATGATCACTGAAAGTATCAACACTGTGTTATCTTCTAAGATACCTTTATTTCAGTCCCATAATGTGCAGCTATGATCTATCAGTTTAGCAACTAAGCTACTGCTTTCAGTTCAACACACTTACTGTGAAGGCTAGGCCTACACATAAAAAAGGGGGAGCAAAACCATCCTCAGACTCAAAAACCTCCAAGCATCCAGTAGGCAAACATTTCTTAAAATATTCATGTGACATACATGTATGTAAAAGACTCTTACCAAGCCTCTTACAACAGTTTAGAAAACTTTTCTGGTATGAATTTTCTGCACAAGGTCTCTTAACCCTATCTAGCTATCCAGGGGGAAAATATTTTGTAAAATATTTATAGAGAATGTGTAAAAGACGCTTACTAAGTCTGATGCAATATTTTCGAAATCTTTACTTGCGTAGTTTTTCCATGTGATGTTTTTTCTTCAGACTCATTTGTACTACCTCTAAGGCCAGCCTAACGTACATTATGTATTGCAAAAGTTGGTGAGCCTATACAGTGGCCATGCCGTCTCTCCTAGCAAGATATATTCGTGATACTTTGTGACTGCTTCATGCACGTCTACAGTGTAGGAATTGGAGTGGAACTCACCGTAAATGTAACTTCCCTGTAAGTGTACTGAACAGGATTTCAGTCACATTGTTAATTCAGTGTAATTTCTGCATTGACCTGTTGTGTGCAGCTAATACAATATTGATGATTTTACATTACTTTTCATATATCATGATATCAGGACGACTTGTTCTTCATATCATTATAACAATATGACTTCCTGGCGACAATGTTTGTTGTATATCGCCCAACCCTAACAGTCACACCCTTCAAGGGCAAGGCAGAAGCCAGTTAACTGTATATTGATATGGTTCTCAGTGCAGTAGACCTATACAGTGTATGCCAAACCATTTCAGTTGTGATTTAACATAGAATTTAACTGGATACATTATATAGGGAATGCCCACTAGACCAAAAGATCGCTACGTTAAAGGTTTGCTAAACAGAAGACTTGCTTGAATGAAAACTTACTCTGGACTAGAGGTAGGGTTAGGATAAGGGGTAGGTACAGAATAAGGTTAAGAATTTGGCTGATAGCCTCTGGTAGGATAGAAGTTTGGATTAGGATTACGGTCGGGGTTGGGATTAAGTAGGATTAAGTTTAGATTTAGAATTTGGTTTAGTGAACCTTCAATGTAGTGAACCCTGTCCCAGTACACATACTGTATACAGGGATGTGTCAATATTTGGCGGCACGTGGTGGCCCTGCCCAGAACTAAAATTTTCTTCACAACACGAATTAAAATTACAATGATTCCTGTAGGCACTGTATTGCCATCAAGCACAGGCAAATATTCATAGGTCCTGTGTCCAACAAAAAGGTCTCAATATTCTACTTGCAGGAAGAAAAAGCAGGTACCTGCAACCCATAGACTTATCCCCTTGAATGACTATTGCTCCTCACACTCAGAAAATCCTGGTTTCATGGCAGGCTTGGTGAGATACTGTACACTCATATTATACAATTGAAATGGGAGAATGATTCTTGGAGGAAAAATAAAGCATTTATGCATGGGATCCTTAGGAAATTATTAGGTATTATTTACTAGTCAGCCTTGGTCTGGCTTAGAAGAGGCCTCAGCTAAATTTCAGACATCAAAGGGTGAGAGGCTGAGGCAATACCTTACAAGGATGGGGACATGGAAATCTGCCCTTAGGCCAGCCCTGGACCTCGAGGTTAACACTGAATTCCTACCTTTTTATTTCTTGTCTTGAAAGTCTGTTAAAGTTATGAAAAAGGGAAACTTTTGGGATGAATTCTTCATTTTGGTTGACATTTACTATACACGTAGCTCTCTGCACTGACAAGTTGCACCTTCTTACAATGACTTGACTGTAAATTGCTCTTAAATGTAGAGTTGTTCTTTCTCATGGATCTTTAAGTGATTATAAATTCCATGCTTTTTTCTAATGCCGATACTGGTGTAATGATTTTACATGATATTCTTTTTGTTAGGATTGATTAATACAGATGCCAACCTTCAACTTGCATCATAATGTAGGGTTGGCCATTTTATACTGCTTGTAGATCTATGAATATTAGAGGCAATGGGTAGTCGCCCCAAAATTTTCTTTGAAAAATCGGCAAACTCTTTGCAAATCTCTTATTGCATTACAAGCACCTCTGAAGATGTTTTGAACATAACTATTACAAACAATAGGTAAAGCAAGGAGAAATTCTCCTTGAATTTCACAATTTACCAACAAAAATATTGTCACATGATCAAAATAGGCCAATCATGAACTCGAGTGACAGGGTACACTCACTCTGATTGGGGTGACTGCATACTGCCTTTAAAACTGTGACAGCTGAAACTTGCACAGATTGTACTTAGTGTATCCAAATCTACCATTTAATTGGTTGTATTCCTTCCTGCAACCATTAACCCAACTTTAGCTTAATATTTTCACGTGGATGCATCCTACCATTTGACCTTTAAATACCTCATTCAGTCAATATTTGCTAGATTTTCAGCTGAGGAAACAAACCCACGGAAAGGAAGTTACTGATAGGAGTAGAAAGCTGAATAAATAATTCTATGCCAGGACACCCTACATCTGCTTTAGAAGTGGATTTGCCATCAAAATATACCTCCCCTCTGCAAATGATCACTTTCCTGTAATTATGGTATTCTTCATTTGAAGAAGAAAAAATTTCTTTATATATTAGGTTGCTTTCTTAACATACGCTTTACAAAAAGAAACATGAAAGATGTTTAACATTGTTGTATTTCATATTGAGAGAGAGAGTGAGGTCATTGCTGTGTATCTGTTTTGTAAATTGAGTATACAGATGATCTCTTAGGTTTCTCAAAAATTTGTGTGACCTACTTTCTTTCAGTGCATGGCTGAAAGAACTTTGTCACTTAATGTGTCCGATAAGTGTAAGGTTAGGGGCTACTTTTGTAGTTTGAAAACATGCATGTCCATATCATTCGATCCAGAGGACATTTAAGTGCCTTTAGAGATGTATCATATTCGATGGCACTAAGCTTGAAAACATGCATTTCCTATTTTTAATACGAATTGGCTGAGTTTGTAAGAGAGTTCATGACTAATTAAATGCTATGGCTGAGTAGGCACAGAATGCCATAACTGTCAACAGCATAAGATGTTTTGTTCTACTAACATTTGTACTGTTCAAGGTGCTTTTCCTGGTTTAATGGCAGCAATTGTTGTTAGCATGGCACTGAGCAGAACTAATGACTTAGATAATCATCACTTAACCAAATACTGTGAAAGGACATTGTGTATGTATAGCCAGGGAGTTGCTATTAACTCCCTGGTATAGCTGACATATAAATGTTATACCTACCTATTTAATGTGGAAATCATTGCCAAGGTCAAATATCGACAAAACTTCCACCAAAAGCCATTAAATATTGACCATTTTTCAAGACAATTACTGTTTTTGCACGTTCATGATTAATTAACGTGAGTTCCATATATGCATATTTGTGAGGTAGGGAGAGGGAGTCATGAGATATTTTGTGTATTTAACCTTCATTACAAGGACAGTTGTCATGATGACCTACTCTGGGGGCTAATTAAATAAAAGTGGCTCTTGACTACTTTGAAAATGTCCACATTACAGACCAGATAAGAAACTAGCTGGTACATAGGGTACATTAGAAAGGATTAACAAAAGAAATACCATCATAATTTTTGCATAGCTAATGAGAAATCTCAGAAAGATTCAAATAATTCACACAAATCTTTCATCTGTCAATCTTAAAGGGAAATATTGCGTTTGAAAAAATTCCACGACGTGACTCTAATTTAATCCCATTGTGGTCTTTTACCCTTTCCAAACATGGAACACAAATAACTTGCAGCAGATCGACACTAGTCTCAAGAAATATGGAAAGAAAGAAGCAGCAATTTTTGTATCTAACGGGCTCATTATAGAACGATAAGCCTCGCCCACACGTTCGTACTGCTGCATATTCATTTAGGAAGAGTGGTCATGTCAGGTCATATATACACCCCTTACGCAATACGTGTTGACCTTGCTTACCGTATTTCCAACGACCCTGCTCACAACAAACTACCACCACCTGTACCACCCCGTGCTGTACAGGATATTGGAATTCAAAACTCACACATGGAGACACAGCGTCATCTCCCTGGTTCACTGTGAGTGTGCGTTATTAGTCGTTACAGGAGAGTAACTACAATCGTGTTAATTTATCTGCGAAAGACTTGTAGCCCCTGCATATTTCTTTTGTTTTGGACAAGTGGCAACCACTGGCATCACAGTTTCGTAAAATTTTCATTTTGTACCATTGTCGAAGCACCAACAGCTAGTCTCTTTTACATCCGGCTGTTTCGAAGTAAGTCAAACCTGCTAAGGCCTAAGGGCTCAATTTGAATTACGGAATAACTGTAACTTTGTGTATAGTATACCAGGGAGGTGATAAGACCACCTACTGTAATATAACGGTAGTTCCTTTAGGCTGTCAAATAGAAACTCCCTGGTTCACTAATACAGACATAATGTAGTAATAATTCCCACTAATGTAATGTACTGTACTGTACTTAGTTCGTGTTTTCCGAACTTTTTGTACATGCTGTTGAAGGCGTTTGTGATTGTCTGACGCAATGTGATAGAAATGAATTGATTGGTGGATTTCAAATCAGGAGTGATGAAGGTGTGGTTTTGAATGCATAATTGTTTGGGTGAACAAATATATAAGTTGTTACAGAAAGGTTAATTACTCGTTAATTAGTGCTCGGAGGGTAGAATGTTACTCTTAGTTACCTCTCTTTCATTGAACGGGACCCGATCGCAAGTAAACGAGGTTAGATTCAATAAAAAGCCAGACAAACGCAATATTTCCCTTTAAGCTATCACTGTTGAGTAAAAGTCCTGCTTCTACATGTCCAGTCCATAGATTAAAATATCAAGTTATATGCTAAACATGGCATAAGGTATAGTTTGGAGAATTATCTTCCTGTAATCAACCATGGAACTACTACCTCAGAGGTGGTATTTTCATGAATCAACACATTATTTACCAATCCACAGAGTATTTTAAAAAGGCTGGGTACTTCAAAATCAACAGGTGCCTGCAGATGTTTTTGTTCCGTGTAAATTCAGATCTGTAGGATTTGCAAGTTTGAGGATACAATTGTTTATATAAGTCTTGGAGGTTTGTAAGAAGAAAAAGATGTTAAGAAAAGATCCGATCAAATAACACATTTGTTTTGTTTGATACTTCTGTAGCATGTTTTCAAGGAGATTGAAGGATCTTAAATTCTGTTTAACATTAATATTTGGAGATAAAAATTCACGAATAGAAAATAGTATTAAAAGTGAACCACATACCTTTTATATTGTTTGATTGTTAAACTATTACCATTCTAGTAATTTTCAGGTAAGCTGCCTTTTGCCAAACTTTCTGACTTGTACATTTGCAAGTTTGTGTAAAATTACCAGCTGATAGGCCCACTATGTGTCAGAGATCTCACAATTTTCTGCATACATTCTGTTTCATGTTTTTTTGCACAAAAGGATAGAATATGTATAGTTGATATCTTGCTACAAAATATTTTAGTACCCAATTTGTATATTCCTGAATCATTTACTCAGTAGTGAATGGACTTTCAGATACACATGGAAATAAGTCTCACAGAAAAAAAAAAAAAAAAAAAAAAAAAAAAAAAAAAAAAAAAAAAAAAAAAAACAAAAAACCATAACATTTGGTAAGAGGAAGTAATCCTGTGACATCATCATAGTCTTGCCACTTTTAGGAAATGGCCCCTGCCTTTGTGTCCTTGTGAATGACTAGGATGTCAATATTTCAACAATGAGACAAGAATATGCAGTTTTGTATGGAATCATGTTACCCGCTGAGTATGTTCCTTCTGATACTTTGATCTTAACTTGAGACGTTAGCCTTTCCATCCCCTCCAACCTCTTTTATGGGTGTGACACTTATTGATGATATTGAGGTACCACTGTGCAATATTTTGGGGCTTGTCTTAGGAGCTTTAAGGGTTTGTGTGGAGACCACAGACTTCTCATATATATGGACAGAGGATCACATGACCAATACAGTCGCCACCATTTGAACAAATGTAGGCTTATCAAGATGGCCGCCGGGCTACTACCATTTGCCCAATTTGATGATGAATCTGCAACATTTCAGGCAAAATATTTAAACATAAATGGAAGAACAGTATCACAGTCCTTCATTCTATTTGTTGAATTTGACTTAAGCTTGCATTCTTTTGAAAATATTACAAGTGTCTCACACAATCTGTTGATACTGAGCCACTGGAGCAAGTTCAAACTTTAACACACTAGGCAATAGCAGGCATCCAAATTGGTAAGCCTACTCGTGTACGTACAGTGGTGACAATTTACGCATAGGATGTTAGTGCAATATGCTTTGTCCATATATATGTAAGAAGTCCATGGTGGAGACCCAGCCTTATAGGAACACTGTAGGTGTTACAAAGGTTTTAGTGTCAGTTAAGTATAGAAGTTTTGGACTTAGTGTATGGACATCTACTGCTAAGATTTCTCAGCAATAATTGTACTACCTGTATGTAAAAGGTAGGATCATGGCCTGTGTCAATCCGGCAGACTAGTGCAGTTGAATTCTAGGAATAACAAAGTTTTATGAATTTTTTCTAAACAAATAAGAGTTATTGAGAGTGTTCTCAAAATGCTGTAGCTTGTATTATATTACTTAATTTTTAAAAATTGTCTCAGAAGAGTTATTTTGAGGACGACACTCCATTTACCATAAAAATGTGAAATTAATGTTTGCAACTCCCCTACAGTTGTAATGGAATTGCCCAACCAGATGGATAGTGGCCATGATCCAGAAAGGTGAATTAGGAAACTAGTGCAGCTTTCATTTAGTTACGCAGGCTTCATCTTTAAATTTGTTGAATGTTGACAGTTGAATGCAAGTTTGACGTATGAAATTAGTGCATTTCAATTGCTAATGCAATCGTAGCAGTTTGAAACATGTATTTTAGAAACTTTTGGTTAAAATACATTTGATTAAATTGTTAGACTAGGTGTATTTCTATCCCTGGCATTTGCTGTGTACACAATTGGAAGTAAGAACATATTGTGTCATGCTGTGAGAGGGAAAAGAATTGCAACTGGTATACCTCTTTGGGTCTTTTGAAAGCACTCAAAAGGACCTTTTTGTCTTAGTTAAACAATCGGGGGGAGGGCATCTTGTTAGAGAAGGTCTCACTCTTACTAGAGCATTGTAGTTGAGTATTTACATGAAAGGGACAGTTAGGGCATTGGCCAAACATGCAAATACTTTGGACCATTGGGTATGGTGATTGTGCAGTTTTTAGCTGAGTTTACAGTACATGTATCCTCTTACCTTACTGCTCAATAGTCTTGTGTGCACTAAGAGGCAACCAGTGATTAAAAAAGGGAACAGGATCGGAAGATATGGTACAGTCCTGCGGAGTGCTAGGTTGGACCTTTGCATAAGAGCAGGCTTTGTTAAATGTGTGGTTAAGTTTGATTTCTGTTTCTTGGTGTCAGACATTTTTGTAACGTTTTTGTTGGATTGGTCCCACTTAAGGTGCAGATCAGGATTTAGGTTGTCTGCCTTGAAAGCTTTATTATATGAGATAATGTAAGCACATACCTAAAATTAATTCGAGACTGACACTGGAATTTGTGGCAGGAAAAGAAGAGCAGGGATGTATTTTTGAGGTGAGATACTGTAATTTATTTCAGTCCTACTTAGTACTTACCTCATCTATTATACATGTGAACAATTCCATCCTCTCCTTATGATTAGACTTGGTAAAATTAATTGGCACAGAGGTGGTGCTATCCTTATTTCGGTTATTGCCGAATGAAGACATTTTCAGGAAATAGTGGAAACACATTTTTGAAAAATAATGCCATGTTCCATCATCTCATTTTGGGGTAGGCAACAGGGAGGAAAGACTTCTGACAGGGGCAGGGAATGCCCCCATGTCCCCCCTGTCTACTGGCTACCTATCAGAATTATTTGAGTGTTCTGTTGACATTTTGCCAATTTTGCATAGCTCCTACCACCAGCATGTGTTCCCCTCTGTTGATCACAAGTACTGTAAGGCACACATTGGCTTGCTCTCAGCAAAACTCAACACATAGCCGGTTATTAAGCAGAAGACCTTACTAGACAGGATTTTCTTGTTGCTTTTGCTGTATAGTATGTCATGATTTGTCGTTGATTATATCTATCTGTGCTTTTATGTTGTACCAGCAGATCTAAGATATACGCCAGTGAATATTTTAGAGGTTTAAGTAAGGATGCTAGATATCTGTGCGATTGTGCAGAGTATTATTCGTTACCACTTTCTACCAATTGTTATATAAGTGTGAGGAGATACAGACAGTTGCAAAGCACTGAATTCTTGAAGGTCTGTTTGCAGAGTCAGCTATTTGCATTGGAAAGGTAATGTATGTATATACAGGAATCAGTAAGTATATTGTATTGTTCGGTATGCAAAATCATCACAATACTCATATACACACATTCATTTTCTTTCCATTGGGCTACTTTTATCCACAGTAACTCCCAGTGAGGCTGTACTGAAGAAGTGTGTACTTTGTAAACGTTTGATTTTTTTGACAAAATTTTGGAAACTGGTAAATGTTGGTGGATTCATAATCTAAAATGTGTACTAAAAATTGTATGCAGTTCTGGTAAGTGGGATGTACTTGTATGGTATTAATTTCAAGAAGCATCTCCATTTTTATTTTTACAGATTGTTGGTTGAGGTGACCCCATCCGAACTGTTTTAAGTGGAGAGAGATACAGCCAAATGAGCAACATGAGGTTAAAGAGGCTCTGCCGTTTGTTGATGGCTGTCCTGGTCTTTGCGCTCTTTGCTGTTTGGTCTTTCATAGCAACAAGGCCAGAGGAAAAGGAGACACAGTTCACGGATTTGCAAGGCAAAGGGATAGAGCTGGATGAGAAACCAAAAAGTGGCAAAAGGGACTTGAACAGCAATCTAAATAATGTTCCAAGAAAGCAAGCCCAGCCTTTAGATGATAGTTTTATATTTTCTAAGAAAGAAACAGGGAATATACCCCATGTATATAGTGAAAATGTTAAGAATAGAACAAAAGTAGATATAAAGAAACCAAAAGACACAGAAATTCACGTAAATATAAGTAGCAATTTAAAAGGACCAAACGAGTACATCAAACAGGCAATATTAGAGGTGAACCATCAACAGAGGATTTTGAATCTGGACCGATTCCCGAAAAGGTCCAAAGATAGTATCGTGATACTAGTGATGGTCCATAAGAGACTGGAGTACCTTCAATACCTCATCAGTTCCTTGAGCAGGGCTACGAACATTGGTGATGCCTTATTAGTATTCAGCCACGATTATTATTCAGATGATATTAACAAGGTCATACGGGCGATTGATTTTTGTCAGGTGAGTACAGACAAGTTTTGTAATAATTTTGCTCCGTGAAAAAATTAATGCCACAGTCATTTTTTTAAATCAATATGAATTAATCAGGTTTTGGAAATTTAATGATGTGCTACCCTTCATTACTTCCCCTTACATGCCTTCCTTTGTACATCCTTTGGTATTAAGTTTCATAAAGGGAAACTCCAAAGCTTGCCAGGCTTGTAATCAGGGGGTAGTCAGGGAGGTAGAATTAACCCCCGAATGAGACCTCTGCTCAGGCGAACTCTTGAAGATAAATTTACTTCAAAAATTGCAAAATACTTCACCCTTTGGAATCTAGGCACCCTTTTTTTTTACAGATATACCTCATATCTCAATGTATTCTCCCCTTAAGATAAAACAGCCACCCCTTACGCCATGTTCATAAGTTTATTCAAATGAGCTCTACAAATTTTACGAAACCTTCAAGTGTTTTTCTCATGGAAAAGAATGGACAAGCTATCCTCCATATAAGAGAACTTGACCTGCTTGCAATGATATTGGCTAAACATTTAAAAGTAGTGGCTGGAAGCTTTGTCAGGGATGTGGCTCTTCTCTATCATGCAGTAACATTGCTGCAGGGAAGGGAGGTCTTCTCATGAGGGGCTGATTTTATGAAGAGGAAACAAATGTTGGAGAGTATACATGTGTATGCACATGTACTGTACACAGTGCAGATAACATTGTAGTTACAGTACTGTAAGCTGAACCGCAACAACCACTTGTGTGATTTTTTGTGCCTAGGCTAGGCATCCCCCCCCCCCCACCCCCCTCCCCTCCCACCCCCCCCCCCCCCCACCCCCCCCTCTCCCCCCCGCCCCCCCCCCCCCCAACCCCCCCCCCCCCCCACCCCCCCCCCCCCCCACCCCCCCCCCCCCCCACCCCCCCCCCCCCCCACCCCCCCCCCCCCCAGTGTTTCCCATATCCTATAATAAAGCTTTCAAGGCAGACAACCAAAATCCTGATCTGAAACTAAAGGGGGCCCAAATCCAACAAAAGGTTACAAAAATGTTTGAACCAAACAAACAGAAATAAAATTTAACCCACATTTAAAAAAGCCTGCCTTTTTCAAGGCCCAAACCTTTTAGCACTCGGGCTGTACCAATCTTCCAATCCTTTTCCCCTTTTTTTTTTCACTGGTTCCTCTGGGCACCAAGACTATTGGCATAAGGAAGGGGATACATGTACGTAAACTCCAAAACTCCCAAAATTTACATACCCATTTTCCAAAGTATTTGCATTTTTGGCCAATCCTTAACTTCCCTTTCATGTAAATACTCACTACAATGCTCTAGTAAAGGAGACCTTCTCTAAAAAAGATGCCCTCCCCCGATTTTTTAACTAAACAAAAAGGCCCTTTTGAGTGTTTTCAAAAGACCCAAAGAGGTAAAACTTGAATTTTTTTCCCTCCCAGCTACACAATTGTTCTTACTTGGGGGCACAGAAAATCCAGGGATAAAAATAACCTAGTCTAACATTTAAAATCAAATGTATTTTAACAAAAGTTCTAAAATACATTTTCAAAACTCTACGATTGCTTAGCAATTGAAATCCCCAAAAATTTCATACTCAAACTTGCATTCAACTGTCAACATTCAAAAAATTTAAAGATAAGCCTGCTAACAAAATGAAGCTGCACTATTTTCCTAATTTCACCTTTCTGGAATATGGCCCTATCCATCTGGTTGGGTTTCCCATTACACTGTGGGGGATTCAAACATTAAATTCACTTTTTTATGGAAAAATGGGTTCGTCCTAAAAATAACTCTCTGAACAATTTTTAAAAATTAATAAATAATACAACTACCTTTTGAGAACCTCTCAAAAACTCTTTTTGTTTAAAAAAAATTCTTAAAACTTTGTTATTCCTAAATTCAACTGCACTGTCTGCCGGGTTGCACAGGCCCATATCCTAACTTTTACATACAGGTGTCAATTATTGCTGAGAAATCTTACGAATGTCCTACACTAAAACCCCAAAATTTATACTTAACTACACAAACCTTTGTAAAAACCCACATGTTTTCCCATAAAAGGGTTGGGTCTCCCCATGGATCTTACATATATATGGACAAAGCATATTGCACTAACTCCATCGTAAATTGTCACCACTGTAGGTACCATAGGCTTACCCCAAAATTTGGATGCCTCTATTGCCTTTTTGGTTTTAAAGTTTAACTTGCTCAGTGGCTCAGTTCAACAGATTGTTGAGACACTTGTAATATTTTCAAAAAATGCAAGCTTAAGTCAAATTCAACAAAAAGAATGAAGGACTGTGATACTGTTCTTCCATTTATGTTTAAATATTTTGCCTGAAAAGGGGTTTCAGATTCACATAAATTTGGGGAAAAGGTAGTAGCCCGGCGGCCTCTTTAAAGCCTAAATTTTTCAAATGTGGGGACTGTATTGGTCATGTGATCCTCTTCCAATATTGAAAGTCTGTGGTCTCCACACAAACCCTTAAAGCTCCTAAGACAAGCCCAAAAAATTGCAGTGGTACCCCAATATCATCAATAAGTGTCACCCCCATAAAAGAGTTGGAGGGAGGAAAGGTTTTCGTCTCAAGTTAAAATCAAATATCAGAAGGGAAAATACCACGGGTAATATTCCATACAAAACCATTTTCTTGTCTATTGTTGAAATATTGACATCCTATCATTCACAAGGACCAAAAAACAGGGCCATTTCCTAAAAATGGGAAGACTATGATGATTTCCCGGGTTACTTCCCCCTTACCAAATGTTTTGGTTTTTTTTTTTTTTTCTGTGAGACTTATTTCCATGGTTAAACTGAAAGTCCATTCACTACTGAGTAAATGTTCAGGAATTAAAATTGGGGGACTAAAAAATTTTGTAGAGATATCAAAATACATATTCTATCCTTTTGTGCAAAAAAAAACTGAAACAGAATGTTGCAAAATTGTGAGATCTCTGACACATAGGGGCCTATCCTGTAATTTTCAAAACTTTTCAATGTCAAGTCGAAAAGTTTGGCAAAAGGCAGCTTACCTTAAAATTACTGAATGGTAATTGTTTTAACAATCAAACAATATAAAAGGTTTTGTGGTTCACTTTTAAAACTATTTTTTATTCGTGAATTTTTTTCTCCAAAAATTAATGTTAAAAAGAATTTAAGATCCTTTAATCTCCTTGAAAACATGCTAAGAAGTACAAACAAAAAAAATGTGTTTATTTGATCGCTTTTTTTTAACATCTTTTTTCTTTTTTAAAAAAACCCCCCAAACTTTTAAAACCTTGTATCCTCAAAAATTTCAAAACCTACAGATCTGAATTTTCACGGAAAAAAAACATCTGCGGCACCGTTGTTTTGAAGTACCCGCCTTTTTTAAAAAACTCTTGGGTTGGTAAATAATGTGTTTTATTCTAAAATACCCCCCTCTGGGTAGTTTCCTGGTTGATTACGGAAAATAATTCTCCCAAAAATACCTTATGCCATGTTTTTGCTTACTTATTTTTAATCTATGGGCTGGACATGTAGAACGGACTTTTTTCTCAAAAAGGGTAGTTAAAAATGAAATGGTTTGTGGTTATTTAATCTTTCGGTTCCCATTGTTCATGGCAGAAGGTATAGTTTGGAGAATTATCTTCCTGGAATCACATGGAACTACTACCACAGAGTGGTATTTTCCATGAATCAACACATTATACCCAATCCACAGAGTCTTTAAAAAGGCTGGGTACTTCAAAATCAACAGGGGCCTGCAGAGTTTTGGTTCCGTTAAATTCAGAATCTGTAGGATTTTGCAAGTTTGAGGATACAAGGGTTTATATAAGTCTGGAGGTTTGTTTGTAAGAAGAAAAAGATGTTAAGAAAAGGTCGATCAAATAACAATTTGTTGTTTGATACTTCTGTAGCATGTTGTCAAGGAGATTGAGGATCTTAAATTCTGTTGAAAATAGAAACAGTTTGGAGATAAAAATTCACGAATAGAAAATAGTCATTAAAAGTGGAACACATACCTTTATATTGTTTGATTGTTAAACTATACCATTCTAGAATTCAGTAAGCTGCCTTTTTGCCAAACTTTCTTGACTTGTACATTTGCAAGTTTGTGTTAAAAATTACCCGCTGATAGGCCCACTATGTGTCAGAGATCTCACAATTTTTGCATACATTCTTTTCTGTTTTTTTTTGGCACAAACAAGGATAGAATATGTATAGTTGATATCTTGTACAAAAATATTGAGTACCAATTTGTATATTCCTGAATCATTACTAGTAGTGAATGGACTTTCAGATACACATGGAAATAAGTTCAAGAAAAAAAAAAAACCCTAACATTTGGTAAGAGGAAGTAATCTGTGACATCATCAATAGCTTGACACTTTTAGGAAGGGCCCCTGCCTTGTGTCCTGGTGAAATGACTAGGATGTCAATATGTCAAACAATGAGACAGGAATATGCAGTTTGGTATGGAGATCATGTTACTCGCTGAGTATGTTCCTTCTGAACTTGATCTTAACTTGAGACGTAACCTCCATCCCTCCAACCTCTTTTATGGTGGACACTTTATTGATGATAGTGAGGTACCACTGCAATATTTTGGGCTTGTTTAGGAGCCTTAGGGTTTGTGTGGAGACCACGACGTCTCATATTATGGACAGAGGATCACATGACCAATGACAGTCGCCACCATTTGAACCAAATTTAGGCTATCCACGATGGCCGCGGGCTACACCATTTGCCCAAATTGATGATGAATCTGCAAACATTCGAAAAATATTTAAAAAGAAATGGAAGAACAGTATCACAGTCCTTCATTATATTGTTGAATTTGACTTAAGCTTGCATTCTTTCGAAAAATATTACAAGGTCTCACACAATCTGTTGATACTTGAGCCACTTGAGAAGGTTCAAAACTTTAACACACAGGAATAGCAGGCATCCATATTGTAGCATACTCGGTACCTACAGTGGTGACAATTACGCATAGATGTTAGTGCAATATGCTTTGTCCATATATATGTAGAGGTCCATGGGGAGACCCAGCCGTATAGGAACACGGTAGGTGTTACAAAAGTTTTAGTGTCAGGTAAGTATAGAAGTTTGGACTTTAGTGTATGGACATCTACTGCTAAGATTCTCAGCAATAATTGTACTCCTGTTGTAAAAGGTAGGATCATGGCTGTGTCAACGGCAGGACTAGTGCGTTGAATTCTAGGAATAACAAAGTTTTAAGAATTTTCTAAAAAATAAGAGTTATTGAGAGTGTCTCCAAACTGCTGAGGTTGTATTATATTATTTAATTTTAAAAATTGTCTCAGAAGAGTTATTTGAGGACGACACTCCATTTACCATAAAAGGCTGAAGTTAATGTTTGCATAACTCCCTACAGTTGTAATGGATGGCCCAACAGATGATAGTGGCCAGATCAGAAAGGTGAATTAGGAAAACTAGGCAGCTTTATTTAGTTACGGCAGGCTTATCTTTAAATTTGTTGAAGTTGACGTTGAATGCAAGTCTGACGTATGAAATTAGTGCATTTCAATTGCTAAGCAAATCGTAGCAGTTTTTGAAAACATGTATTTAGAGACTTTTGATTCAAATACAAATTTGATTAATTGTTAGATTAGGTATATTTCTATCCCTGGCATTTGCGTGTACACAAGTAAGAAACATATGTGTCATGCGGTGAGAGGGAAAAGAATTACAACTGGTATACCTCTTTGGGTCTTTTGAAAGCACTAAAAGCGACCTTTTGTCTTAGTTAACACACAATCGGGGGGAGGGCAGCTTGTTGAGAAGGTCTCACTCTACTAGAGGCATGGTAGTTGAGTATTTACATGAAAGGCCGATAGTTAAGGCATTGGCCAAACATGCGAAATTACTTTGGACATTGGGTATGTAATTGTGCGTTTGGCTGAGTTACAGTACATGTATCCTCTTGCCTTACTGCTCAATAGGGGGCTTGTGTGCACTTAGAGGCAAACCAGTGCAAGAAAAAGGAACAGGATTGAAGATATGGTACAGTCTGCAGAGTGCTACAGTAGGTTGGACCTTTGAAAAGAGCAGGCTTTGTAAATGTGTGGTTAAGTTTGATTTCTGTTTGTTGGTTGCAAACATTTTTGTAACACTTTGGTGGATGGTCACACTTTAGTGCAGATCCGATTTAGGGTGGTCTGCCTGAAACTTTATTACATGAGATATTGTAAGCACATAACTTAAAATTAATTCGAGACTGACACTGGAATTGTGGGAGAAATAGAAGAGCAGGATGTATTTTTGAGGGGATATGTAATCTATTGCAGTCCTACTACCTATCTATTAGACATGTGAACAATTCCATCTTATGATTAGACTCAGTAAAATTAATTAGCACAGAGTGGTGCGTTCTTATTCAGTTATTGCTGAATAGGACTTTTTCGGAAACGTGGAAACACATTTTTGAAAAAAAGTTGCTATGTTCATCACCTCATTTTGGGGTAGGCAACAGGGAGGAAAGACCTTCTCGACCGGGGCAGGGAATGCCCTATGTCCCCCTGTCACTGACTACCTACCAGAAGTATATGAGTGTTGTGTTGGCATTTATGCCAAGTTGCCATAGCTCCTACCACCAGATGTGATCCCCTCTGTGATCACAAGTAAGCACACATTGGCTGCTCTCAGCAAAAAATCAACACATAGGCCAGTTCGCATAAGACCTTACTAGACAGGATTTTCTTGTTGCTTCTGCGTATAGTATGTCATGATTTTTCGTGTTATATCTATTCTGTGCTTTTATGTTGACCAGCAGATCTAAAGATATACGCCAGTGATATTTTAGAGGTTTAAGTAAGGATGCTACGATCTCTGTTGCGATTTTGCAGAGTTATATGTTACACTTTCCTACAATTGTTATATAAGTGGAGGAGATACAGGACAGTTGCAAAGCACTGAATTCTGAAGGTCTGTTGCAGAGTCAGCTGTTGCATTGAAAAGTAATTTATGTATATACAGGAATCAGTGAAGTTAGTATTGTTCTGCCATGTAAAAATCATCACAAGACTCATATGCAACATTCATTTTCTTTCTATTGGGCTATTTCATCATAGTAAATCCAGGAGGCTGTATGGAAGAAGTGTGTACTTTGAAAATGTGTTAATTTTTGACAAAATTTTGGAAAACTGGTAAATGTAAGTGGATTCATAATCTGAACATGTATGGTATTAATTTCAGGAAGTAATCTCCATTTTATTTTTAAGATTGTTGAGTTGAGGTGACCCATCGAACTGTTTTAAGTGGCAGGGAGATACAGCCAAATGAGCAACATGAGTTAAAGAGGCTCTGCCGTTTGTTGATGCTGTTCTTGGTGTGCCTTTGGCTCTTTGATGGTTGGTCTTTCATAGCAACAAGGCCAGAGGAAAAAGGACAGACACAGTTCACAGATTGCAAGGCAAAGGGATCAGAGCTGGAGAGAAACCAACAAAAAGTAGGAAAAAGGGACTTGACATGCAATCTAAATAATGTTCCAAGAAGCAAGCCCGCCTTTAGATGATAGTTTATATTTTCTAAGAAAGAAAACAGGAATTACCCCATGTATATATGAAACTGTTAAGAATAGAACAAAAAGTAGAATAAAGAAACCAAAGACACAGAAATTCACGTAAAAGAAGATAGCAATTAAAAGACACAAACGAGTAGATCAAACAGGCATATTAGAGTGAACCATCAACAGAGGATTTTGAATCTGGACCGATCACGAAAGGCCAAAGATCAGTATCGTGATATAGTTGATGCGTCCATAAGAGAATGAGTAACTGAATACATCATCAGTTCCTTGGCAGGGCTACGAACATTGGCGATGCCTTAATAGTATTAGCCCACGAATTATATTCAGATGATATTAACAAGGTCATACGGGCGATTGATTTGTCAGGTGAGGTACAGACAGTTTTGTAAATAAATTTTTGCACTCCGTCAAATTTAAGGCCACAGTCTTTTTTGAAATCAATGATGAATTAATCAGATTTTGGAAATTTAATGATGTGCTTACCCTTCCATTACTTCCCCGTAAATGCCTTCCTTTGTACATCCTTTGGTATTAAGTTCATAAAGGGAAACTCCAAAGCGCAGGCCTGTACTCAGGGGTATCAGGGAGGTAGAATTAACCCCGAATGAGACCCTCTGCCTCCAGGCGAACCTTGAAGATACAATTACTTCACAAATTGCAAAAATACTTCACCCTTGGAATCTAGGCACCTTGTTTGATTCTTGCGGAAGGCAGGCAAGGGATCTATGCGATGGTGATGGCGTGTGTGTGTGTGCGTATGTGTGTAGGTGTGTGTATGTGACGCTTAGCTTGTAAAACACAGATAATCTGCCAGTTAGCAATGACCGACACTTTTCATATTTGGTATATAGATTTGTCAATTGAGAGGAGAACCCTATGTTTTGGTGGATGTCAAAGGTCATTGAGGTCACCAGAGGTCAAAACCGAAAACCTTGTAAACACGATAATCTCAAGGTAGCAAGGCCGACACTTTTCATTTTGGTATACAGATTTGCCATGTCAAGAGGAAGAACCCTATTGTTTTTGGTAGAGGTCAAAGGTCATCGAGGGTCATGGAGGCTTAAGCTGTGAACACCTTGTAAACGGCTTGTAAACACGATATCTCAAGATAGCACTGACGACACTTTTCAATTTGGTTATAGATTGGTTCATGTGAGAGAAAGAACCTATTGTTTTGAGAGGTCAGAGTCATCTGACGGTCACCAGAGGTTAAACTGACGAAAAACCTCGGAAACACGATATCTCAAGATAGCAAAGACGGAACACTTTCATATGTGGTATACGTTTTGTCATGTCAAGAGGAAAAGCCTATGTTTTGGTAGAGGTCAAAGGTCATCTGAAAGTCGCCAGAGGTTAAATCCTGCGAAAACTTGTAAACGCTTATAAAACATGATATCTCCAAGATAGCAATGAACACACAACTTTTTCATATTTGGTATATAGATTTGTCATGTGAGAGAAGAACCCTATTGTCTTTGGTAGAGGTCAAGGTTATCTTAGGTAACTAGAGGTTAAATGGCGAAAACCTCGTTAAACACGATATCTCAGATAGAAAAGGCCGACACTTTTCATACTTGGTATACAGATTTGCTGTTAAGAGGAAGAACCGTATTGTTTGGTGGAGGTTAAAGGGTTCATTTGAGCCACTGAGGTTTAAAAGCCGAAAAGGCTCATAATCAAGCTATCTCAAGATAGGACGACAACCACTTTTCATATTTATGGATATAGATTCATCATGTTTAGAGGAAAAAACTACTATTTTTGTTGAAGGTCAGAGGTCATTTGCGGCACCTTAGGGTAAAGGCTGAAAAAGCTCCTAATCACTATATCTCAAGATAGGAGTGGACAACACTTTTCATGGTTGGTATAAGATATGTCATATTGAGAGAAAGAACCCTATTGGTTTTGGGAGGTCATAAGGTCATTGAGGTCACAGAGGTCAAAGACGGAAAACCTTGAAATTGGGATATTCAAGATAGGAATAGCGGATATAGATTTGTCATGTGAGAGAAGATACGCTATTGTTTTTGTAGAGTCAAAGATATCTGAGGTCACCAGAGATTGAACTCAGAAACCTTGCAAAATGGCTGTAATCACAGATATCTCAAGAGAGCAATGACAGCACTTTTCATATTTGGTATATAAATTTGGCAGTTGAGAGGAAAAACCTATCATTTGTGGAGGTCACGGTCATTGGCAGCTTACCAGAGGTCAAAAACAAATTTCCCACGAAATTCCCAAGATTGTCATCTGGGTCACTGGGATCAAAAAGCACACATTTCCAAGAATTCTCAAGATTGTCATCTGAGGGTCACTATAGGTTAAAAAGCCAACGTTACCCAAGAATTCCTGAGATCATCATCATATGGTATTCAGAGGTCAAAAAGCAAAAGTATCACAAGTATTAACAGATGTCCTCTGGGGTCAACAGAGGTCAGAAGCAAAATTTCACAGAACTACCAAGATCGTTATCTGGGTTAGCAGAGGTCAAAAAGCAAATTTCCCAAGAATTCCCTAGAATTGTAATCTGGGCACCAAGGGTCCAAAAACAATTTCCCAAGATAGTCATCAGGTCACCAGAGGTCCCCTCAAAAAACAAAATTTCCCTAGAATTTTCAGGATCAAGATCCATGGAGTTGCAAGTCCTTTCAAGACACTTCGTTTTTCTTTTTTGTTATATTGGTGTGGTTCAAAGTTCAATGTGAGGTCAGCGAGGTGAAATTCGTTAAAGTATCATAAAATGATGTAGTCCAAGAAAGATATAAATTTGAGGGATGATAAACCTCCAGCTACAACAATATCCCCATTCGGCAAGGAATCACTAAGCCCTTAGGCTTTCTGGTTACAGATATACCTCATATCTCAATTATTCTCCCCTAAGAAAAACAGCCACCCTTACGCCATGTTCATACGTTTATTCACAAAGGAGCTCTCAATTTACGAAACTTCAATGTTTTATCATGGAAAAGAATGACAAGCTATCCTCAGGTAAGAGAACTGTCTGCGTGCAATGATATTGGCTAACATTTAAAAGTAGTGCTGGAAGCTTGTCAGGGGAGGGCTCTCTCTATCATGCAGAAACATTGCTGAGGGAAGGGAGATCTTCTCATGAGGGGCAGATTTTATGAAGAGGAAACAAATGTTGGAGGAGTATATGTGTATGCAACATTGTACTGTACACAGTGCAGAGAACATTGTAGTTACAGTACTGTAAGCTGAACCGCAACAACACTTGTGTGATTTTTGTGCGTAGTTAGGCTGCCAAGGGTTGGGTTGCCTTTAGCACCTGAATGCATACATAGCAAAGTTGACGTGCCTAAACCCTTAGCTTTCTGGTACATAAGCAGAGTACACTTTACGTACATGAGGGGGGGGGCACTCATAATCGCTTGTTAATAGATCAAAATGTTGTTATACAGGATTGAGACAAAAACTAGTCATAGGTATTATTTCTCTTTCAAAGGATAAACAGTATCCTCCACTGTAATATCAGGCATACAAACACCTTATTTCACTGACAAAATCCTACATGGCAAAATCGAGTATGTCCTTAAAGTAGCAGCTCCAAGGTTTGCTCACACCTTACGATTTCATTAAAGGACCTTGCTGATTTATTATTTTACCATACTGAATGTCCTGCAAGGCAGACGATTACCTTACGGTACTGCATTCAGTTGTGTTGTGATTTCACCTGGTAACTTACCACTCAGTAGGTGAAGTTACAAAGGCTACTATACCAGTCTGGACACTGATATTAAAAACATTAGCTGTTACCATTTACACTTAGAGTGAATATAGGTACAGAGGTGTTCATGAAAGGGAATTACTCTCTCAAGTGTGGTGCCTTCTGATGATACAGGCAGGCTAATTGAGCAGGGCCTCCGTTGAACTTGGATTAGGTGCACTCAAAACCTGAGCTGTGAAAAACCCCCGGTCTAACCAGTGGCTTTTTTTTTTTGGCTTTTCATTAAAAGCAACAAGTTCAATGTTTGTGGCTAGAAAACTGTAGCATGAGGGGTGTTGTTAAGCTATTTGAACATTGGGGAATGTCTTGTTTGATATCTCTTCGTCCCCACCTCTCTAGTCTGTGTTCCGACAAATTGTGTAAGGGCATATATGAATAAGGTTAGGTTAGGGTGAGAGGATTAGGGTTTGTGCGCGAACATAGAGATGGGAGATAGATAGGCATAACATAACACATTTAAAGGTGCTCCTAATGTCAGGGATTATGCTCAAGTGGAAGGTGGGAAGTTTGTCAGTATGTCGCTTACAGAGTATGTCGCTTAAAGTCTCCACTTCTAACATGATCAGCATTCAGATGGCATCTTATATCATTTAGTAGTTGGAGATTCGTAGGAAATACGTTGCATTGTGAACATACTGTAAAGACATAAAAATAGAGGAAAATGTGTTACTCTCATGGCCAAATTTGAAGAAGTTTAAGAATAAATAATCCTAATTGCTACCCCTTTGATAGCCCAGGTGCCAATTTTCATTTGCTTCGGTCTATTGTCATCCCATGAGAAAGGCTGGTAAAAGTTGTCGTACATTGCTCGTTTGTGTGTATGGTATACTACTGTGAAGTATATACTTGATTCTGGATACTGAAGGTATTGTTACCTTGGAAATTTCTTTAATGCTTGTGTTCGTAACCCTGCCAGATGCTACCAGCCTTTTTCAGATTGTTAATGCTAGTTTAAATTGATGCTAGGGTCTTACTTATTTACAACTGAGTTGATTTTTTCGGCAAGAACATTATCAGTAGGCAATGGGGTTATGGAAGGCTAGTATGTTACACTGTGCATTTCTCAACACTGTGGGTTGCTGGGTAAGCGTAGGTGACTCTGCTATTTCTGTGGGTACCTGCATCCATTAGTTGGGACTCCAATGCATGTTCAGTAATTGTCAGACACAGAAAGTGGCCAGCATATCACAGATGTCAAAACATTAAAACCTTGTTACTGTTCAGGTACTTAAAGTGAGTAGATGTTTGTAGATAGTATGATGTCACAGAAGAGAAGATGCACTCTGGGTAGAGGTAAACAAACTAGCAAACAAATTACATCAAACAAATGCAGACAGCAATTTTTGTTACCAGATGAGATGCACCTAGTTACTATGTGCAGCAAAGGCTATGTGTGTACACAGAATTAGTACCAAAACTCATGTACCTATTAGCTACTTCGTTGTTTGTCCTCCTAACATGACATCATGCGTACAAACTTATGTGTACCAGTCATGTACCTGTCTAGCTACCCATTGTCCTCCTAACATGACATCAATGCATACAGTAATGTACCAAAAGTCATAACTACCTTATCTAGCTATCTTCATTGTTTGTCCTCTAACATGGTACATAGAAGGGACTTTCAATGCATAAAGGTCTGTAGGGAGAGAGGAGATGAAGGGGATTGTTGCTCTACTCAGTGCCAGCAAATTATGTACACAATTGAATTTAAGAGCAGCCTCAAAAAAAAAGAAAACAAAAGAAAGAAAAAAAAAAAGGGGGCTCGCCTTGGCCTGTTGGTAAGTAGAATTTTGCTGAGGTGATGTAGAACTAACTTTAATACAATATAGCCAACCATTTTGGCAAATGGTTCTTGAGGCTCTTTACAGTTCTAAAGGAAGACAGGTATTGCTTACACATTAATGCTTCTATAGGCTAAAAATTGTGAGGAGTGCTTGCCTTTATATTGAGGCTCAGCAGGACTAAACAGGATTGTGAGGGGGTTCATGGAAAGGGAATTTGTTAATATTATAGGATTGGATAGTATGTGAAAACAATTGAAATTTCTCATTATTTTACACATTTAATCTATGAAATGTAATGACCAATATATTAGTACAGTACAGTACTCATTGTGGTAGGTTACAGTAGCAGTGAGTGCCCAAGTTTGAGTTCAAAATGGGGTGAGGCAGCCATGCAGCGAATTCATCTTTCCTCTCCTCCATTTATTTGACACAAGGTGGGAAGGATGAGGTTTAAAGTGAATGAGTCGCAAATGCTATGTGCAAATAAATGCTATGACAAAATTTAAAAAACTCAAATATTTTTTGTGTGTTAGAAATAGAAATTCCTGCCTCCATAAACATCAGGCAAACAAATTTGTACTTTTCATGGCATCTGCGTTTCTACAGCAGGCAGGGATATGGTTGACAATATTAACACTGTGGTATTGTGTGGTTTGAGTATATTGTATTAAATACTAGCTATGTACTAGATTTAGCAAGGTGAGTGGATTTTGATTCCTCTCTACAAATGGTGAGTTGGGGTTTGTTTTTGGGGGGGTATGACTTTGAAATTTGACTTTTTTGAGGCCTGGCAAGGATGCATAAAAAAATTCACCATTATTACTATAGCTGCAGTCGAAAACATATTTATAACATGGTTTATTAGGCTTATCAACATATTATTGAAAACATTCTGCAACACTCCGTACTTGAAATTAACGTTTGTAATTTGTAACGATCTACTGCATTTGTGTGTAACGATTTTGAATACATCACCGTTCACACAGTGACATTTCTTTGCCAGAGCATTAATTAGTCTTCCCTGCATTGTTACAAATTTAGAGCCTAGTTAAAGATATGTCACAATTGAAGACTATCATAAAATGTCAGGCGAATGTTCCATAGGACCATACCAGAGAGAGAGGGTAAGAAATTATATCAACTTTCAAATCCTTGTGGTTATTAATATGGTAATTATCACATGCATATAAATTTCTTGTAACAGCTGCGATTTGCACTTAAGACTGTATATTACAGTATTACTACTAGCTGAGCGTGGATGTGTCATTTCAAAAAGTTGTAAATCTTGACAACAGAATAACATTGTGCCAATAAGTGAAGCACAGCAATAATGTGCAATATACTGTTACAGTGTAGTGAGTTGTACTATTGTGGTAAGGTTACAAACCCTCTACGTTCAACAAAGGATCAATATTCAAAAAGACTGCTGTACACTAGATTTGTATCTGGATTCTCCTGCTGGAGGGTCCGGATCCTGTGCCCCAGATAAAATCGGCAGGACATGGGAGCAGATTGGATCTGATCAGTGAATCCTCTGATTATGATCTTGGGAGGGGTGGGGGAAGAGTGGGTGGGGAGCAGGATCTAGGCTGAGGGACTAGGTCTTAAGTGGCGTCCTGTAGGCCCACAGAGATTCTGAGGAAATCACAATTTTATTAAGAACAAGCGCTTAATGGCATCCTGGCACTGAGAATTAAGTTAAAAATGCGAGAAATTGGCTGCTACCTGAAGCATTTGAGGAGCCCTGCTCTTGAATCAACAGTGGTTCTAGATTAATGACACTTTTTTTCTTTTCTATGTCCTGGTATATAAGAAAAGTTAGTGTAAGCAGCCTGTACTGGGCATATACTGAGACAAGTGTAAACTGGGCATAATACTAAGACAAGTGTAAACTGATAGGATCAGTGTATCTTATGGTGTGAATAATAAAACTGAGCTCTTCATAAGATCAGTCGATCAGGTTCAAGTATAGTGTGAAAGCATCAAAGTTGACGACGCTAGTAGATGGTGGGACATGAGAATCAACTTGAAGTCCATTCACTGTGAAGTATTCTAACATTTAGACTTGAACCTGATCTACTGATCCGTATGAAGAGCTCAGTTTATTATTACACCATAAGATACACTGATCCTAGTGCAGTTTACACTTGCTTAGTAGTATGCCCAAGTTACACTTGTCTCAAGTAGTATGCCCAGTACAGGCTGCTTTACACTAACATTTTCTATTATACCAGGACAATAGGAAAAGAAAAAAGTGTCATTAATCTAGAAACCATGGTTGATTCAAGAGCAGGGGCTCAAATGCTTCAGGTTAGAGAAGAGCAGCCACTTTTTACTCGCGCATTTTTACTTTAATTCTTCAGTAAGCCAGGATGCCATTAAGCAGCTTTGTTTCCTTAATAAAATTGTGAGTTCCTCAGAAATTTATTCTGTGGGCCTACAGGACGCCACTTAAGAACCTAGGCCCTACAGCCTAGATCCTGCTCCCCACCCACTCTTCCCCACCCCTACCAAGATCATAATCAGAGGATCAGATACAGATCCAATCTGCTCCCATGCTGCAGATTTTATCTGGGGCACAGGATCTGACCCTCCAGCAGGAGATCAGATACAAATCTAGTGTAACAGCAGTCTTTTTGAAGATTGGATCCTTTGTTGAACGTAGAGGGGTTGTAACCTTACACACAATGTACCACTCACTACACTGTACAGTAATATTGCACATTAGTGCTGTGCTTCACGTTATATGCACAAATGTTATTCTGTTGTCAAGATTTACAACTTTTGAAAATGACACATCCACGCTCAGCTAGTAGTAATAACTGTAATATACAGTCTTAAGGTGCAAATCGCAGCTGTTACAAGGAAATTTATATGCATGTGATATTACCATATTAATAACCACAAAGGATTTGAAAGTGATATAAATTCTACCCCTCTCTCTCTGTATGGTCTATGAACAGTCGCTGAAATTTTATGATAGTCTTCAATTGATGACAGCTTTACTAGGCTCTAAATTTGTAACATGCAGGGAAGATAAATTAATGCTCTGGGCAAAGAAAATGTCACTGGTGAACTGGTGATGTGATTCAAAGATCGTTACACACAAATGCAGTAGATCGTTACCAAATTACAAAACTTTAAATTTCAAGTACGGAGTGTTTCAGAATGTTTTCAATAAATATGTGATAAGCCTTATAAACATAGTTATAAATATTTTTCATCTGCAGCTATAGTAAATAATGGATGAATTTTTTATGCAATCTTTGCAGGCCTCAAAAAAAAGTCAAAATTTCAAACCAACTCACCATTTGTAGAGAGGAATCAAAAATCCACTCACCTTGCTAAAAAGTCTAGTTACATAGCTAGTGTTTAATACAATATCATCAAACCACACAATAAACACAAGTGTTAATATTGTCAACCATATCCCTAGCCTGCTGTAGAAACTCAGATGCCAGTGAAAATACAAATTTTGCCTGGAATGTTTATGGGAGCAGAATTCTATTTCTAACACACAAAAAATTTTGAGTTGTTAAATTTGTCCATAGCATTTATTTGCACATAGCATTTGCGACTCATTCACTTTAAACCTCATCCTTCCCACCTTGTGTCAAATTAAATGGAGGAGAGGAAAGATGAATTAGCTGCAATGGCTGCCTCACCCCATTTGACTTCAAACTTGGGCACTCACTGCTACTGTACCTACACAATGAGTACTGTACTGTACTAATAGTATTGGTCATTACATTTCATAGATTAAATGTGTAAAATAATGAGAAATTTCAATTGTTTCACATACTATCCAATCATATAATATGAACAAATTCCTTTCCATGAACCCCTCACAAATCCTGTTAGTCTTCTGAGCCTCAATATAAAGGCAAGGCAGCTCCGTGCACAATTTTAGCCTATAGAAGCATTAATGTGTAAGCAATACACTGTCTTCCTTTAGAGACTGTAAAGAGCCTCAAGAACCATTTGCCAAAATGGTTAGGCTATATTGTATTAAAGTTAGTTCACATCACCTCAAGCAAAATTCTACTTACCAACAGGCAATGGCGAGCCCCCTTTTTTTTTCTTCTTTTGTTTTCTTTTTTTTTTGAGGCCCAATGCTCTTAAATTCAATTGTGTACATAATTTGCTGGCACTGAGGAGAGCAACAAATCCCCTTCATCTCCCTCTCTCCCTACAGACCTTATGCATTGAAGTCCCTTCTATGTCATGTTAGAGGACAAACAATGAAGATAGCTAGATAAGGTAGATGACTTTGGTACATGTACTGTATGCATGATGTCATGTTAGAGGACAATGAAGGTAGCTAGACAAGGTACATGACTGGTACACATAAGTTGTACGCATGATGTCATGTTAGAGGACAAACAAAGAAGGTAGCTAGATAAGGTACATGAGTTTGGTACTAATTCTGTGTACACGACATAGCCTTTGCATGCACATGTAGACTTAGGTGCATATCAATCTGGTACAAAAATTAGCTGTCTGCATTTGTGTTGATGTAATTTGTATTGCTAGTTGTTTACCTCTACCCAGAGTGCATCTTCTCTTCTGTGACATCATACTATCTACAAACATCTACCCTACTCACTTTTAAGTAGGCCTACCTGAATAATAACAAGGTTTTAACGTTTTGACATCTGTGATATGCTGGCCACTTTCTGTGTCTGACACAGTACTGAACAGGCCTTGGAGTCCCAACTAATGGGTTCAGGTACCCACAGAAATAGCAGAGTCACCTACGCTTACCCAGCAACCCACAGTGTGGGAGAAAGGCAAAACAGTGTACATACTAGCCTCCATACCCCCATGCCTACTGATAATGTCTTGCCAAAAAATCAACTCAGTTGTAAATAATAAGACCCTAGTCATCAAATTTAAACTAGCATTAAAATCTGAAAAAGGCTGGTAGCATTCTGGCAGGGTTAAAGAACAACAAGCCTTTAAAGAAATTTCCAAGGTGAACAATACCTTTCAGTATCCAGAATCAAGTAATATACTTCACAGTAGTATACCATACACACAAACGAAGCAATGTACGACAACTTGACAAGCCTTGAAATGGGATGACAAGAGACCGAGAGCAAATAGAAATTGGCAACTGGGCTATAAAGGGGGTAGCAATTAAGGATTTATTTATTCTTAAACTTCTTCAAATTTGGCCATGAGAGTAACACATTTTCCTCTATTTTATGTCTTTACAGTATGTTCACAATGCAACTTATTTCCTACGAAGTCTCCAACTACTAAATTGATATAAGATGCCATCTGAAATGCTGATCATGTTAGAAGTGGAGAGCTGTAAGCGACATACTCTGTAAGCGACATACTGACAAACTGCCACCTTCCACTGAGCATAATCCTGACATTAGGAGCACCTTTAAAATGTGTATGTGTATGCCTATCTATTCCAACATCTCTATGTTTCGCCACAAAACCCGAATCCTCTCACCCTAACCTAACCTTATTCATATATGCCCTTACACAAATTTGTCGGAACACAGACTAGAGAGGTGGGGAAAAAAGAGATATCAGAACAAAGAACAGTCACCCAATGTTCAAATAGCTTAACAACACCCCTCATGACTACAGTTCTACCACAAAACCAATTGAACTTGTTGCTTTTATGAAAAGCCAAAAAAAAAAAAAGCCACTGGTTAGACCAGTTTTTCACAGCAGGTTTTGAGCAACTAATCCAAGTTCAACGGAGCCCTGCTCAATTAGCCTGCCTAGTATCATTCAGAAGGCACCACACTTGAGAGAGTATTACCTTCAGTAACACCTCTGTACCATAGCACTCTAAGTGTAAATGTAACAGCAATGTTTTTAATATCAGTGTCAGACTGGTAGTAGCCTTTTGGTAACTTCACCTACTGAGTGGTAAGTTACCAGGTGAAATCACAACTACAACTGAAGGCAGTACCGTAAGGTATAAGTCTGCCTTGCAGGACATTCAGTATGGTAAAATAATAAATCAGCAAGGTCCTTTATGAAATCGGTAAGGTGTGAGCAAACCTTGGAGCTGCTACTTTAAGGACAGACTTCGATTTTGCCATGTAGGATTTTGTCAGTGAAATAAAGGTGTTGTCTGCCTGATATTACAAGTGGAGGATACTGTTTATCCTTTGAAAGAGAAATAATAACTATGACTAGTTTTTGTCTCAATCCTGTATTAACAAGCATTTTGAGTCCTATTAACAAGCATTATGAGTGCCTTCATGTACGTAAAGTGTACTCTGCTTTATGTACACAGAAAGCTAAGGGTTAGGCACAGTAACTATTGCTATGTATGCATTCAGGTGCTAAAGGGCAACCCAACCCTTGCATGCCTAACCTACGCACAAAAAATCACACAAGTGGTTGTTGCGGTTCAGCTTACAGTACTGTAACTACAATGTTATCTGCACTGTGTACAGTACATGTGCATACACATATACTCTCCAACATTTGTTTCCTCTTCATAAAATCTGCCCCTCATGAGAAGATCTCCCTTCCCTGCAGCAATGTTTCTGCATGATAGAGAAGAGCCACATCCCTGACAAAGCTTCCAGCCACTACTTTTAAATGTTTAGCCAATATCATTGCAAGCAGGACAAGTTCTCTTACATGGAGGATAGCTTGTCCATTCTTTTCCATGAGAAAAACACTTGAAGGTTTCGTAAAATTTGTAGAGCTCATTTGAATAAACTTATGAACATGGCGTAAGGGGTGGCTGTTTTATCTTAAGGGGAGAATACATTGAGATATGAGGTATATCTGTAAACCAGAAAGCCTAAGGGCTTAGTGATTCCTTGCCGAATGGGGATACTTTGTTGTACTGAGGTTTATCCCTCAAATTTATCTTTCTTGACTACATCATTTTATGATACTTTAACAATTTCACCTCTGCTGACCTCACATGAACTTTGAACCCCACCAAATATAACAAAAAAGAAAAACGAAGTGTCTTGAAAGGACTTCAACTCCAATGGATCTTGGATCTTGAAAATTCTAGGGAAATTTTGTTTTTTGACCTCTGGTGACCCCTGATGACTATCTTGGGAAATTTGCTTTTTGACCCTTGGTGACCTCAGATTACAATCTAGGGAATTCTTGGGAAATTTTGCTTTTTGACCTCTGATAACCCCAGATAACGATCTTGGGAATTCTTGGGAAATTTTGCTTTCTGACCTCTGGTGACCCCAGAGGACAATCTTGTGAATACTTGTGGATATTTTTGCTTTTTGACCTCTGATAACCCCATATGATGATGATCTCAGAATTCTTGGGTAACTTTGCTTTTTAAACCTATAGTGACCCCAGATGACAATCTTGAGAATTCTTGGGAAATGTTGCTTTTGATCCCAGTGACCCCAGATGACAATCTTGGGAATTCTTGGGAAATTTTGTTTTTTGACCTCTGGTAACCCCAGATGACCTTGACCTCCACCAAAATTGATAGGGTTTTTTCCTCTCAACATGGCAAATTTATATACCAAATATGAAAAGTGGCTGTCATTGCTATCTTGAGATATCGTGATTACAAGCCATTTGCAAGGTTTCTGTAGTTCAACCTCTGGTGACCTCAGATGACCTTTGACCTCTACCAAAAACAATAGCGTTCTTCCTCTCAACATGACAAATCTATATCCGCTATTCCTATCTTGACATATCCCAATTTCAAGGTTTTCGGTCTTTGACCTCTGGTGACCTCAAATGACCTTTGACCTCCACCAAAAACAATAGGGTTCTTTCTCTCAATATGACATATCTATATACCAAACATGAAAAGTGTTGGTCACTCCTATCTTGAGATATAGTGATTAGGAGCTTTTTCAGCCTTTTACCCTAAGGTGACCTCAAATGACCTCTGACCTTCACCAAAAATAGTAGGGTTGTTCCTCTAAACATGATGAATCTATATACCATATATGAAAAGTGTTGGTCATTCCTATCTTGAGATAGCTTGATTATGAGCCTTTTCGGCTTTTAACCTGCAGTGGCCTCAAATGACCTTTAACCTCCACCAAAAACAATACGGTTCTTCCTCTTAACATGCAAAATCTGTATACCAAGTATGAAAAGTGTCGGCCTTTGCTATCTTGAGATATCGTGTTTACGAGGTTTTCGCCATTTAACCTCTAGTGACCTAAGATAACCTTTGACCTCTACCAAAGACAATAGGGTTCTTCCTCTCAACATGACAAATCTATATACCAATATGAAAAGTTTTGGTCATTGCTATCTTGAGATATCATTTTTTTAAGCCGTTTTAAAGGTTTTCGCATATTTACATCTGGCGACTTCATATGACCTTTGACCTCTACCAAAAACAATAGGCTTCTTCATCTTGAAATGACAAAACTGTATACCAAATATGAAAAGTGTCGGCCTTTTGCTATCTTGAGATATCGTGTTTACGAGGTTTTTCGCAGTTTAACCTCTGGTGACCTCAGATGACCTCTGACCTCTAACAAAAAACAATAGGGTTCTTTCTCTCAACATGACAAATCTATATACCAAATATGAAAAGTGTCAGTCATTGCTATCTTGAGATATCGTGTTTACAAGCCGTTTACAAGGTTTTCACAGCTTAACCTCCAGTGACCTCAGATGACCTTTGACCTCTACCAAAAACAATAGGGTTCTTCCTCTTGACATGGCAAATCTGTATACCAAATATGAAAAGTGTCGGTCATTGCTACCTTGAGATATCGTGTTTACAAGGTTTTCGGTTTTTGACCTCTGGTGACCTCAAATGACCTTTGACATCCACCAAAAACAATAGGGTTCTTCCTCTCAATATGACAAATCTATATACCAAATATGAAAAGTGTCGGTCATTGCTAACTGGAGATATCGTGTTTACAAGCTAAGCGTCACATACACACACATACACACATACGCACACACACACACGCCATCACCATCGCATAGATTCCTTGCCTGCCTTCCGCAAGGAATCAAAAACAAGGGTGCCTAGATTCCAAAGGGTGAAGTATTTTGCAATTTTTGAAGTAAATTTATCTTCAAGAGTTCGCCTGAGCAGAGGTCTCATTCGGGGGTTAATTCTACCTCCCTGACTACCCCCTGATTACAGGCCTGGCAAGCTTTGGAGTTTCCCTTTATGAAACTTAATACCAAAGGATGTACAAAGGAAGGCATGTAAGGGGAAGTAATGAAGGGTAGCACATCATTAAATTTCCAAAATCTGATTAATTCATATTGATTTAAAAAAATGACTGTGGCATTAAATTTTGACGGAGCAAAATTATTACAAAACTTGTCTGTACTCACCTGACAAAAATCAATCGCCCGTATGACCTTGTTAATATCATCTGAATAATAATCGTGGCTGAATACTAATAAGGCATCGCCAATGTTCGTAGCCCTGCTCAAGGAACTGATGAGGTATTGAAGGTACTCCAGTCTCTTATGGACCATCACTAGTATCACGATACTATCTTTGGGCCTTTTCGGGAATCGGTCCAGATTCAAAATCCTCTGTTGATGGTTCACCTCTAATATTGCCTGTTTGATGTACTCGTTTGGTCCTTTTAAATTGCTACTTATATTTACGTGAATTTCTGTGTCTTTTGGTTTCTTTATATCTACTTTTGTTCTATTCTTAACATTTTCACTATATACATGGGGTATATTCCCTGTTTCTTTCTTAGAAAATATAAAACTATCATCTAAAGGCTGGGCTTGCTTTCTTGGAACATTATTTAGATTGCTGTTCAAGTCCCTTTTTCCACTTTTTGGTTTCTCATCCAGCTCTATCCCTTTGCCTTGCAAATCTGTGAACTGTGTCTCCTTTTCCTCTGGCCTTGTTGCTATGAAAGACCAAACAGCAAAGAGCGCAAAGACCAAGACAGCCATCAACAAACGGCAGAGCCTCTTTAACCTCATGTTGCTCATTTGGCTGTATCTCCCTCCACTTAAAACAGTTCGGATGGGGTCACCTCAACCAACAATCTGTAAAAATAAAAATGGAGATACTTCCTGAAATTAATACCATACATGTTTAAGATTATGAATCCACTTACATTTACCAGTTTCCAAAATTTTGTCAAAAAATAAAACATTTACAAAGTACACACTTCTTCAATACAGCCTCACTGGGAGTTACTATGGATGAAAGTAGCCCAATAGAAAGAAAATGAATGTGTGCATATGAGTCTTGTGATGATTTTACATGCAGAACAATACAATATACTTCACTGATTCCTGTATATACATAAATTACTTTTCCAATGCAAACAGCTGACTCTGCAAACAGACCTTCAAGAATTCAGTGCTTTGCAACTGTCTGTATCTCCTCACACTTATATAACAATTGGTAGAAAGTGGTAACGAATAATACTCTGCACAATCGCACAGATATCTAGCATCCTTACTTAAACCTCTAAAATATTCACTGGCGTATATCTTAGATCTGCTGGTACAACATAAAAGCACAGATAGATATAATCAACGAAAAATCATGACATACTATACAGCAGAAGCAACAAGAAAATCCTGTCTAGTAAGGTCTTATGCTAACTGGCTATGTGTTGATTTTTGCTGAGAGCAAGCCAATGTGTGCCTTACTTGTGATCAACAGAGGGGAACACATGCTGGTGGTAGGAGCTATGCAAACTTGGCAAAATGCCAACACAACACTCATATACTTCTGGTAGGTAGTCAGTAGACAGGGGGACATGGGGGCATTCCCTGCCCCTGTCAGAAGTCTTTCCTCCCTGTTGCCTACCCCAAAATGAGGTGATGGAACATGGCATTATTTTTCAAAAATGTGTTTCCACTGTTTCCCGAAAAAGTCCTAATTCAGCAATAACTGAAATAAGGATAGCACCACCTCTGTGCTAATTAATTTTACTGAGTCTAATCATAAGATGGAATTGTTCACATGTATAATAGATGAGGTAAGTAGGACTGAAATAGATTACAGTATCCCACCTCAAAAATACATCCCTGCTCTTCTTTTCCTCCCACAAATTCCAGTGTCAGTCTCGAATTAATTTTAGGTATGTGCTTACAATATCTCATATAATAAAGCTTTCAAGGCAGACAACCTAAATCCTGATCTGCAACTAAAGTGGGACCAATCCAACAAAAGTGTTACAAAAATGTTTGAAACCAACAAACAGAAATCAAACTTAACCACACATTTTACAAAGCCTGCTCTTATTCAAAGGTCCAACCTACTGTAGCACTCTGCAGGACTGTACCATATCTTCCAATCCTGTTCCCTTTTTTCTTCACTGGTTGCCTCTAAGTGCACACAAGACTATTGAGCAGTAAGGCAAGAGGATACATGTACTGTAAACTCAGCCAAAAACTGCACAATTACATACCCACTGGTCCAAAGTATTTGCATGTTTGGCCAATGCCTTAACTATCCCTTTCATGTAAATACTCAACTACAATGCTCTAGTAAGAGTGAGACCTTCTCTAACAAGATGCCCTCCCCCCGATTGTTTAACTAAGACAAAAAGGTCCTTTTGAGTGCTTTCAAAAGACCCAAAGAGGTATACCAGTTGTAATTCTTTTCCCTCTCACAGCATGACACAATATGTTCTTACTTGTGTACACAGCAAATGCCAGGGATAGAAATATACCTAGTCTAACAATTTAATCAAATGTATTTTAATCAAAAGTCTCTAAAATACATGTTTCAAACTGCTACGATTGCATTAGCAATTGAAATGCACTAATTTCATACGTCAAACTTGCATTCAACTGTCAACATTCAACAAATTTAAAGATGAAGCCTGCGTAACTAAATGAAAGCTGCACTAGTTTCCTAATTCACCTTTCTGGATCATGGCCACTATCCATCTGGTTGGGCAATTCCATTACAACTGTAGGGGAGTTGCAAACATTAACTTCACATTTTTATGGTAAATGGAGTGTCGTCCTCAAAATAACTCTTCTGAGACAATTTTTAAAAATTAAATAATATAATACAACCTACAGCATTTTGAGAACACTCTCAATAACTCTTATTTGTTTAGAAAAAATTCTTAAAACTTTGTTATTCCTAGAATTCAACTGCACTAGTCTGCCGGATTGACACAGGCCATGATCCTACCTTTTACATACAGGTAGTACAATTATTGCTGAGAAATCTTAGCAGTAGATGTCCATACACTAAGTCCAAAACTTCTATACTTAACTGACACTAAAACCTTTGTAACACCTACAGTGTTCCTATACGGCTGGGTCTCCACCATGGACCTCTTACATATATATGGACAAAGCATATTGCACTAACATCCTATGCGTAAATTGTCACCACTGTAGGTACACGAGTAGGCTTACCAATATGGATGCCTGCTATTGCCTTGTGTGTTAAAGTTTGAACTTGCTCAAGTGGCTCAGTATCAACAGATTGTGTGAGACACTTGTAATATTTTCGAAAGAATGCAAGCTTAAGTCAAATTCAACAAATAGAATGAAGGACTGTGATACTGTTCTTCCATTTATGTTTAAATATTTTGCCTGAAATGTTGCAGATTCATCATCAAATTGGGCAAATGGTAGTAGCCCGGCGGCCATCTTGATAAGCCTAAATTTGTTCAAATGGTGGCGACTGTATTGGTCATGTGATCCTCTGTCCATATATATGAGAAGTCTGTGGTCTCCACACAAACCCTTAAAGCTCCTAAGACAAGCCCCAAAATATTGCAGTGGTACCTCAATATCATCAATAAGTGTCACACCCATAAAAGAGGTTGGAGGGGATGGAAAGGTTAACGTCTCAAGTTAAGATCAAAGTATCAGAAGGAACATACTCAGCGGGTAACATGATTCCATACAAAACTGCATATTCTTGTCTCATTGTTGAAATATTGACATCCTAGTCATTCACAAGGACACAAAGGCAGGGGCCATTTCCTAAAAGTGGCAAGACTATGATGATGTCACAGGATTACTTCCTCTTACCAAATGTTATGGTTTTTTTTTTTTTCTGTGAGACTTATTTCCATGTGTATCTGAAAGTCCATTCACTACTGAGTAAATGATTCAGGAATATACAAATTGGGTACTCAAATATTTTGTAGCAAGATATCAACTATACATATTCTATCCTTTTGTGCAAAAAAAAAACATGAAACAGAATGTATGCAGAAAATTGTGAGATCTCTGACACATAGTGGGCCTATCAGCTGGTAATTTTACACAAACTTGCAAATGTACAAGTCAGAAAGTTTGGCAAAAGGCAGCTTACCTGAAAATTACTAGAATGGTAATAGTTTAACAATCAAACAATATAAAAGGTATGTGGTTCACTTTTAATACTATTTTCTATTCGTGAATTTTTATCTCCAAATATTAATGTTAAACAGAATTTAAGATCCTTCAATCTCCTTGAAAACATGCTACAGAAGTATCAAACAAAACAAATGTGTTATTTGATCGGACCTTTTCTTAACATCTTTTTCTTCTTACAAACAAACCTCCAAGACTTATATAAACACTTGTATCCTCAAACTTGCAAATCCTACAGATCTGAATTTACACGGAACAAAAACATCTGCAGGCACCTGTTGATTTTGAAGTACCCAGCCTTTTTAAAATACTCTGTGGATTGGTAAATAATGTGTTGATTCATGAAAATACCACCTCTGTGGTAGTAGTTCCATGGTTGATTACAGGAAGATAATTCTCCAAACTATACCTTATGCCATGTTTAGCATATAACTTCATATTTTAATCTATGGACTGGACATGTAGAAGCAGGACTTTTACTCAACAGAGATAGATTAAGATTGACAGATGAAAGATTTGTGTGAATTATTTGAATCTTTCTGAGATCTCTCATTAGCTATGCAAAAATTATGATGGTATCTCTTTTGTTAATCCTTTCTAAAGTACCCTATGTACCAGCTAGTTTCTTATCTGGTCTGTAATGTGGACATTTTCAAAGTAGTCAAGAGCCACCTTCATTTAATTAGCCCCCAGAGTAGGTCATCATCAGGGTTTTCCCTGGGCCTTTTGAACGTCGCGGCCCGCGACGTTCAAACTTCAAAAACAGGAAGACCGCGACGTTCACAAAACAGCCGCGATGTTCAAAAATTCCTCCGGTACCCTGAAAAGATGTTACTTAAACTTTGTCAACGATCGCCTTTCCGTTAATACAATGTGCAGTGAAATCACAAGCTTATTTCCGAAACCTTGTCACGGCAAAATTACGAGCCATGTAGTACTACCTTCGCGGTAATACTTTCGTGCTCATACGTACCCACAGTCATACACGCAAGTCTCAAGATGCAAACAGAAAGCTAAGCTCAGCGTTCGGTATGTATGCATGCCACACACGTACACAGATTTCAGCAAGCCCTCTTTAATTCACACGTTGCCCGCTCGGCGGACAATCTATATTGGCTGCACTCGTAATACCACATGTAATCATTTCGAGATCGGAATATGCAGAGTGAGCGTGGATGAACACCGGCGAGATTCGCCTTCCAGCACAAACCTGGTGAACAATTGAACCTCAACCAGCTGACCTGCCCAACCCTTTGAAAATCCCCTGTTTCATATCTTCATGGTCACAAAAAATAAAGCCCCGCCTCGGAATGCAACTCCAAACTTAAAACTGCATTACCAATCTCGTAACTCTCACTCAGCTGCACTGCCAACCTTGCACACTTATCACGTTGACTGTCGTGACATTGCTAAACCTTCGTACCAGGTATTGAATATGTACCCTCAAGTTTAAATTTACATGTCATTATTTGGTAATGATTACGTACATTCCAACGTGAGCAGTCAAGTAAACTATAACGTGAGACGCAACCACAGGTATTATAATTCTGTGGACGCAACTTGCAAAGCCAAAACCAAATGCCCCGTTTGGCATTTTATAGGCGGGGCTTGTGTCTCAGAATTTTCAACCCAACGAATGAATGAAATATCAGCATTTGACCGACAATATTACTGATAACGTGTCCTTTGTAAAAATACGTAACTTTGCATTATCAGGGCCGCCAAACAATCTACTCAACTTACGCATCTGGCTGGTTTCAAATCTTCACAATATGAACACATTTTTTGTGTCGAAACTGGGTAGAAAATTCGTACCAGAGTACCCAAAAAGCATTACCCGTCGGGTACCCGACCGTAAACCTTGCAAAATCAAGCCTAAGTTTAGTGCATGGTATGCACATACAATTCAAGACTCCACCCATCGGCCCCTTATCTCTGGTCGGATCGCTCTGTTGAAAACAATACGTCACATTTTCTATATCTACAATGTGCCGTTGGTTCTTAACAATCGTGAGTTTAGAAATCAGACGGGAATTAATAATTTGACCATATTTTAGTGCAGTTAGTACAAATTTTAAACAAGTCCTATCACTACCTCCTGTGGCTTTGTGTTCAATTGTGCCGCAACGTGTGCATCGGAACCAAAAAATAACATCCAGTTTGTCACTGCAACTTCTGTACTGTAATGTACCTCAACCATGTGATCAAATTTCTCGTAAACTGTTTTCTTGTTACTCTTATGAAAAATCCACCTTCGTGATAGTGACAGTAAAAAACTTTCTAATGCATCTCCTAGCCGAGATTTCACCCGCACAGCACCGTTAAAAATGTACGGTAAGATACGGCAGACACCGTGTACGTACGAACGTTCGTTCGTTCGCTGCCTGAGTGCTCTCTCTGCTGTAGTGAGCACATGACTTTGGCAAGTTCCATTTTTCGCAAATGGGGGGTACGTAAAATACTGGGAAAATATTTTGCTCTTATTTTGCCATATATTTATGAAACTTTGGACGTAAAACTTTTGGAAGTAGTTTGAATAGCAATAAAAAATTCGAGCAATATTAAGATAGGAATCATTTTAGTATGTAAGGTAGTACCAGGATAGAAGTAACAGGAAAGAAGATTTTTTTCGTGCACACAGCGCAAAATACACCTTGAAAGACTGTACGATTTTAAATCTGATGGAGTGAATTTTGCTTCAGAAAAAAGTTTCTCCACCAAAAATACGAAGTTTTGGCGACTGATTCGAGTCAAAAGAATATTATTGTGAATATTATTGTGGTAGACATAACTATTATGACATAACTATTATGTAGACATAACTGTATCACCAAAATTTACTTCTTCAGATCATGAAATCATGTCATGTTAATGTTAGTGATAACTTGACAAGTATGAAATCTAGCAACATCGAAAGTCGAGCCACGTGCCGTGTATCCGTTTGGGTATGTGTTTATACGGCAGAGATAGTGTAAAATTTCTAGTCGGTCTTTCGCGCTACTTCTGGGCCTTAGTTTTGAAACGTTACTCATCCACACGCACTGCGTGCAAAAATTTATGAGCTGTCTTTCGACGTTCATTTCTAGAGATAGGCTAGGCTATTATACAGTATAGTAGGCCTATGTTGTTTCGTTATCTAGTGTAGGGGCGGCTTGATGTTAGAAACACGCATCGCGGGGCTTGTTTCTAATGAAAAATGCAATGTAACAAAAGCATGGTACGAAACAGACAAAAGCAACTTCATTTCAACATAATCGTGAATGAGATGGGGGTAAATACATTTTGTTAGTTGCAATAACCATGCTATTTCGGGAAGATCAAAAGGGAAAGGCTGAATACCATACTATTTCGCGAAGATCAAAAGGGAAAGGCTGAAAAACTCTACCCGGGTAAAGTACTGTGTGCGCTCTGACGTACCTGAACTGTGCTGCATTAGAAATTGCGGTAACTACTAACAATAGCCAATGATCGCTATCATTTGGAGAGGTTAAAATATTACGAGTTTGTGAGCACCAATGGTGAATATTTTGGCAGAAACTTAAAGAAATTCTGTTGACTAATTCGCCTCAAAAGTGCCACTATTTTGCGTTTAGACACTTCTAAAATTCAAAAAATTTCGAAAAGGGGAGGGGGACAACCCCTCCCCTTATACCCCACCCCCAGGCCGGCGATCCAACGTCGGACGCGGCAGAGCCACGACGTTCAGTTCTAAACCCAGGGAAAACCCTGATCATGACAACTGTCTTTTGTAATGAAGGTTAAATACACAAAATATCTCATGACTCCCTCTCCCTACCTCACAAATATGCATATATGGAACTCACGTTAATTAATCATGAACGTGCAAAAACAGTAATTGTCTTGAAAAATGGTCAATATTTAATGGCTTTTGGTGGAAATTTTGTGGATATTTGACCTTGGCAATGATTTCCACATTAAATAGGTAGGTATAACATTTATATGTCAGCTATACATACACAACGGCCTTTCACAGTATTTGGTTAAGTGATGAATATCTAAGACATTAGTTCTAGTCAGTGCCATGCTAACAACAATTGCTGCCATTAAACCAGGAAAAGCACCTTGAACAGTAAAAATGTTAGTACAACAAAACATCTTATGTTGTTGACAGTTATGGCATTCTGTGCCTACTCAGCCATAGCATTTAATTAGTCATGAACTCTCTTACAAACTCAGCCAATTCGTATTAAAAATAGGAAATGCATGTTTTCAAGCTTAGTGCCATCGAATATGATACATCTCTAAAGGCACTTAAATGTCCTCTGGATCGAATGATATGGACATGCATGTTTTCAAGCTACGAAAGTAGCCCCTAACCTTACACTTATCGGACACATTAAGTGACAAAGTTCTTTCAGCCATGCACTGAAAGAAAGTAGGTCACACAAATTTTTGAGAAACCTAAGAGATCATCTGTATACTCAATTTACAAAACAGATACACAGCAATGACCTCACTCTCTCTCTCTCAATATGAAATACAACAATGTTAAACATCTTTCATGTTTCTTTTTGTAAAGCGTATGTTAAGAAAGCAACCTAATATATAAAGAAGTTTTTTCTTCTTCAAATGAAGAATACCATAATTACAGGAAAGTGATCATTTGCAGAGGGGAGGTATATTTTGATGGCAAATCCACTTCTAAAGCAGATGTAGGGTGTCCTGGCATAGAATTATTTATTCAGCTTTCTACTCCTATCAGTAACTTCCTTTCCGTGGGTTTGTTTCCTCAGCTGAAAATCTAGCAAATATTGACTGAATGAGGTATTTAAAGGTCAAATGGTAGGATGCATCCACGTGAAAATATTAAGCTAAAGTTGGGTTAATGGCTGCAGGAAGGAATACAACCAATTAAATGGTAGATTTGGATACAGTAAATACAATCTGCACAAGTTTCAGCTGTCACAGTTTTAATATTCCTATATTTACAAACAGTATAAAATGGCCAACCCTACATTATGATGCAAGTTAAAGGTTGGCATCTGCATTAATCAATCCTAACAAAAAGAATGTCACGTAAAATCATTACACCAGTATCGGCAGTAGCAAAAAGCATGGAATTTAGAATCACTTATAGATCCATGAGAAATAACAACTCCACATTTAAGAGCAATTTACCGTCAAGTCATTGTAAGAAGGTGCAACTTGTCAGTCCAGAGAGGTGTAGTAAATGTCAACCAAAATGAAGAATTCATCCCAAAAGTTTCCCTTTTTCATAACTTTAACAAATTTTCAAGACAAGAAATAAATAGGTAGGAATTCAGTGTTAACCTTAAGGTCCAAGGCTGACCTGAGGGCAGATTTCCATGCCCCCATCCTTGTGAGGTATTGCCTCAGCCTCTCACCCTTTGATGTCAGAAATTTAGCTGAGGCCTCTTCTAAGCCAGACCAAGGCCGACTAGTAAATAATACCTAATAATTTCCTAAGGATCCCATGCATAAATGCTTTATTTTTCCTCCAAGAATCATTCTCCCATTCCAATTGTATGAGTGTACAGTATCTCACCAAGCCTGCCATGAAACCAGGATTTTCTGAGTGTGAGGAGCACTGATAGTCGTTCAAGGGGATAAGTCTATGGGTTGCAGGTACCTGCTTTTTCTTCCTGCAAGTAGAATATTGAGACCTTTTTGTTGGACACAGGACCTATGAATATTTGCCTGTGCTTGATGGCAATACAGTACCTACAGGAATCATTATAATTTTTAATTTTTTTTTGAAGAAAATCTTAGTTCTGGGCAGGACCACCCCGTGCTGTAAAATATTGACACATCCCTGTATACTGGGACAGGGTTCACTAGATCGAAGGTTCACTAGACCAAAGATTCTAAATTTAAACTTAATCCTAGTTAATCCCAACCCCAACCCTAATCCTAATCCAAAATTCTTTCCTACCAGAGGCTAATAGTCAAAATCTTAACCTTATTCTGTGCCTACCCCTTATCCTAACCATACCTCTAGTCCATGTAAGTTTTCATCCAAGCAAGTCTTCTGTTTAGCAAACCTTTAACGTAGCGATCTTTTGGTCTAGTGGGCATTCCCTATATAATGTATCCAGTTAAATTCTACGTTAAAACACAACTGAAATGGTTTGGAATACACTGTATAGGTCTACTGCACTAAGAACCATATCAATATACAGTTAACTGGCTTCTGCCTTGCCCTTGAAGGGTGTGACTGTTAGGGTTGGGCGATATACAGCAAACATTGTCGCCAGGAACTCATATTGTTATAATGATATGAAGAACAAGTCGTCCTGATATCATGATATATGAAAAGTAATGTAAAATCATCAATATTGTATTAGCTGCACACAACAGGTCAATGCAGAAATCACACTGAATTAACAATGTGACTGAAATCCTGTTCAGTACACTAATAGTGAAGTTACCTTTACGGTGAGTTCCACTCCAATTCCTACACTGTAGATGTGCATGAAGCAGTCACAAAGTATCACGAATATATCTTGCTAGGAGAGACGGTGTGGCCACGGTATAGGCTCATCAACTTTTGCAATATACATAATGTACGTTAGGCTGGCCTTAAAGGTAGTACAAAAATATCACGTGGAAAAACTACGCAAGTAAAGCTTTCGAAAATATTGCATCTGACTTAGAAGAAGTCTTTTACACATTCCCTATAAATATTTTACGAAATATTTTCCCCCCGGATACCTGGATAGTGTTAAGAGAGCTCGTACGGAAAATTTATCACAGTAAAGTTTTCGAAACGATTGTAAGAGGCTTGTTAAGAGTCTTTTACATACATGTATGTCACATGAGTATTTTAAAAAATGTTTGCCTAATGGATGCTTGGAGGTTTTTGAGTCTGAGGATGGTTTTGCTCCCCCTTTTTTATGTGCAGGCCTAGCCTTCACAGTGTGTTCAACTGAAGCAGTAGCTTAGTTGCTAGACTGATAGATCATAGCTGCAAATTTTGGTACTGAAATTAAGGTATCTTAGAAGATAACACAGTGATCACTGATGTTGGCCTAACCCTATGGCCTAATTTAGACCTACAATTTTTTTTTTTTTTTGGCCTTGATTTTTTTTTTTTTTTTTTTCGCATAGTATCAATGGCCCATATTCATCCTTGCCTGTACCTATACCAACACGTTTGTGGCAATATATTTATATATCATGGAATTTTCTGTGAAATTTTGGCGATATATCAATATGATTTTTTTCATGCAACCCAACCCTAGTGACCTCCACTTCAGGAACCAGTGGCCTTGACTTCAACACTTACAGTACAATTGCCTCTAAATCTTAAAATACAGTCTGGCTTCTTCTTCAATAGAGGGATTTCATGTGACATCACGCGCAATGGATTCCCAAGCACTGAAGAGCAAAACACATACGCAGTATGCATATTTACACCTCACGTGCACGGCATAACCATAGATACTACTGTGACACAATGGACGCATGCCCGTCAAAACCAAAGAGACGTGCGATCTTGCCCTTTAAAATTGCGTCTAGTTGGTTAAAGTCATGTGACTGAAATCCCTCTATACAGTACTTCAAGCTCTTTGGGAGACTGCATTATTACATGTGGATGTGCTGCCATCGGCAGCAATGGGCCACCCAAAACTAATTGAAACCTCAAAGCCTGTCCAGCACTTTGTTTCTTTCAAGGGGCCATTTCCCTTCTGTTCATGTTGTCCATCCTTTTCTATCGGCCCAAATTTTAAATCCATAAAATGTATGAGTAAACAGAGTTAAAAACCAACATCATTATCTGTATGGTACCACAAATTTGAAAGACCTTTGATCAGATACTGTATATATACAGCTGTACTACAATACTACAAAGGCAGTATATACAGTGACATTTCTACATTCAGAAAAGTTGCCATCTGCATTCCATAACAAATTCAAATTCAAGATTTCAATCATCGAGTGCTATGTATTTGATCAACACACAACTAAAAGCACCCTTAAAATATATACATTGTAGTATAACAATTTGTAAATGGAAGAGCAAATTTACATTCACTATGTGCAAACTTGCAATTTGCACAGAGTATAAAATGTGACAATTTTTACCAGAAAATCTGAATAGCAAGGGAAGGGGACAGCTTTTTGCAAGTGATTTAACTATAGGCATATAACTACTGGTATGAAAACTACTCATTTAAAACAATGAACTTATACTTAATATTCATACTCAAATGCAGGACAGAACACAGTACTTCAACACTGGCAGTGTTCTTCTTACACACATAATCTAGAGAATGTTAACATACCTTAAGTCATCACTAGAAAGACTGTATAAAATTAGAATGCTAGCTAAGCCTTCAGTGAATCTTCTGTGTCCCATGCAACTGTGACCTACCATATATAGTAAAATGGGTTCCGTAGTGATCATCACAAGATTTTATTTGAAGCCCTCTGGTTTTGACAACAGCCTGGGTAGACATGAGGCATGTCAAGCACTGATTCCATAACAGCTTTCCTTTGTGTCAATATATTGGTACTTACCATTCAAGGGTAACACCATTTGAAGCTGTACATACAACCTTCAGCATATTCTTCATTTCCTTTAACTGAAGTATTATTGACAAAGTCACAATAACTCATGCCACAATGAAGGGCAAACTTGCAAAGAAGTAGGCCTATAACAATATCCACAGGACAAACACCACAGTAGCAGTACTTTAGTCCTTTATTGAAATAATACTGCAATTTCCATCCATACGCTGATACTCTAGTCCAAGTCTCACCATCTTTTTGGGACAAATGCATTTGAAATTTCTGAGACAGTCACCCCTCTATGTTCCAACACCATGCAGATAAGTATCTTTACTTGACAGATCACATATTTGTTTTCATTTCTCAAAGAAAAAAAAACGGCTTCTCTTCTAGCTATTGACTATCTTCTGAACTAAAGTTTTCTAACCTTGTTATACCCGATCCCCTCAGATGTCAGAACATAGAGACACTGAAACCCCGAGCAGCGAATAAAGTTCACATCATATCCTACCCTTCTATACACAACATATATAAGAACTGCGCAATGCACAATATATTACACTATCTCCTTCATTATTTCAATGAAAATAAAACACCAAATCTTATTTATTGTCCCCTCTCAATTCTTCAATTTCTCTCCATATGTCATGTGTGATTCACACCTTTGAGTGAAAACTTGTTAGGACAAACATCCCAGGGGGTAATATTTTTTCTCTGACAAGTCTGGACAGTGACATAGCAGTTTCACTAGTCGCGTGCATTGACACAACCATTCTCACATTGTAACACCTTCCTGGTGCCCCATTTCTGAAACTGCCCTTTCACAATTTTTAAAGCAACAGCCATGACAATCATTTTTTAACAGTCTGTACAAATGAAAGCACCTAACTAATGTGTCTACATGTGGTTACATCTGGAAAAATGTTTAAGTAGGGTCACATCAACTACCTCAGTTTCTGTTAATTTAACTAAGAGCTTGATTTAAATTATAGGAAATAAACATGTAGGTACAAAGGTAAGAAAAACAGAAAAATTAAAAGTAACCCTCAGAATACTAATAGATACTGATTCTACAATTTAATGAAATCTAAGCACATTTTTAATAGGTATGGATTGAAAGTCATGTGTTTATGTGCCAGTTAGAAATCATTATTCAAGAGTACATACAGTTTACTCATTAAGATAGATACAATCTGCTGTCGAAGAGCAACATATTTTTTTTTTCTGAATTTTTCTAAACTTCAACTTTAAGATGTTAAATTGTGAAAACTATGTAGCCTATTCTTCAGAATTCTAGAAAAGCTTCATTTATTGATAAGGTTTTTTTTTTAATTTTTTTTCAGTTATCCTTCACTGGATATCTCTTACCTCATTGTCGTTTACTATGTGTAGGCATAAACGTGGCAGTGCCACACCAGGGTGTACATTACCTTTCAGCAGGTGTTGAATATGTACTCTTCTTTTGACGTACATACTCTAACACCTGCGACCAATGACAGAGGTCATCCAGTTTCACTATTCTCATGAGCCCAATATGACTTTACCTCTCGACTGTTGACTGGTTTCAACATATGAATATTCATATTGAATAAAGGAAGCTTCAGCTGTAATGTTCACTTTTACACAGTAAGTCAATAGGACTTCATTGTGTGAGCTTTAAGCGGGAGAAATTACACACTAAAACACCACTGACGTTGGTCATCTGAAACAGCATGGTAATTTATAGAGTTGCTTAAGTCATTTTTTGTTGAATTTATAATTTGTGTTTGTTGTGATTGTATATGAATAGTTAATAGCGTACAGTTTTTACAGTTTCACGAAGAATTCTTGCAAAAATTCGCAGACCTTGGTATTACGAGTGCAGCCAATATAGGTGCAGGAGTAATACATGTCCGCTTGGCAAGGGTGTAACAGGTATATATAGCAAGTTACACTGACCCCTTGACTGTGGGTAGTGCTGTGCGATGGTAGAAATGCCTCTTTAGCAGGGTAGTCAAAAGTAGCCGGTCACCGGCGGTAAATCGCCGCCTACAGCCTCATTTGCCGCCGCCTACTCTTCACTCGATGTCAAAAAAATTGAGTTGCAACCTTCCACTTTTTCTTTTTTTTTTTTCTTTTTTTTCAAATACAATCTGCACATGAATTGATCACATACTTTACTATATCATCGGTTCTAAAATTGCCAACCCCCAAAAGGGACATCAGTTACAATTCCGTAAAAGAATTGATGATCGGAGATCGCGCACGTGTAACAGAACTTCCCGCACCGTCACTGCCGAAATGCGGGCTGCAGAATAGCACGCATATGCAACTTTGATACTTCAAAGAGTTGGCCTACTGTACACATTACACCGAGCAGCTGCCTTCAACATGCAGACTACATATGCGTATTTGTACCTACTGCAGTGCTAATGTCGCACTGAGAGATATTTAATCCCCGCGAAAGGTACATTGACTACATTCTAATGTTAAATCAGTTCATCATTCATTCTGCATGTTCACATTGTCATTACAATAAAGATCGGCCACGCAGGCAATCCTTGATTATCACATACACAGTATGCCGGGCTCGTTAAGAGACGAACTTTCAGTTAAAATTTTAACTGTTCGTATCATTTTGAAATAGTTTGCAAAGATGATTTAAACCATCGTTACTCCTTCAGCCATAGTTAATAGCATGTGTAATCATGTACACAGATTTTTTGACTCCCCAAATGAGGATATTTCAGTCCCAAAATTAACGGTTCGATCGCACATTTGAACTACTGCTCTCTGCATATATTTAGTACACAGCATCACTCATTCCAAGAGCAAGACCGTTCGTTGGAACTATCGAAAAGAAAAAGCCCTAAGTGGTCAAGAATGGCAAAAGGATTCATATCACATGTATAAAAGACTCTCAAATAACAATCAGTAACATATTCGCACGATTTACTTCGAGAGGTTTTCCTTGCGGGGCATTTTTCCACAGAGTAGCACTGCACTTTTGCCATTGCCTAACATGTTATATGCAGGTATAGGCCTACTTTACGAACTTTACCTATAGCTTTATTTCTGAAGTAGTGATTTTCATGAATTCATACAGGTGCACAGGAGAACAGTGCCCACTGTCTCTGATGTTTTTGTTTTTCACGTGTTACTTAGTGTTTTATTTGTTCTCTTATGTTTGCTTGTCAGAAGTTGATACAATTAAAGTAAACACTTAGGAGCATTTTTACATTAGCCTCAATCATAGATGTGTACATAGTTAGGGGAAAAGGGGCAAATTCAACCTATTATTTTCAGCATATCAATGCCTTCAAACAGGCGTTCACACTAGCACAATGTAGGTTTAGTATGGAATGTATGTTTCTGGTTTATTGAAGTGGGTGGGATATCATAGGAAGGTACAGAATAAAATTTTCTCCCTATGACCCTGCCCAACCTTTCAGAATACACAAATGCCTTGTATTGGGTTTTAAACCACAGGGGTTGGGTACTAGTAGCCTACCTGGACTTAGCATTGACTGTGATATTTATGTTCAATAGAAGGGGAGGGGATCCAATAGGAATGCACAGAATCGGTAAATTTCTGTACCAAAATTCTGAAATGCAGGTACAATGCCTGAGAAAAATTCCTGGAAGTGGGTTAATTTACATTCATTGGTACCTTTTGTTAAGGGGATGTATCCTGCCCTACCCATGCATCAGGTCAGGGACTACTTGTTCTTTTACTGTATCACTGTGGAGAGTTGTTCATAGAAAATCGACTAAAACAGGGAATTTTAAACCCAGGGGGAGGAGTAACTAAACTGAAAGATGGAGGAGAACAGCATTTTTTTAGCTGGAAGTGTATGTCGACAACACCAGCAATAATATTTAAAATATTCCTCTAGAAACAGTCTTTTAGGGGCTTATGAAACACTAAAACCTAGGATCTTCCGGGGGCTTTGCCCCCTGGGCCCCCACCGGAGTGTTTCCCCTGGGCCCCACTAGGGGCTTTAAGACAGGTCCTGGACCCCACCCGTATGGGCTTCCGGCTTCGCGCTCACCGGGCACGCTACACGTGCACAAGGTAGTGCTTCCAGGTACGCTGCCTACTTGAGCCTGTGTAGCCTGCTACTCAGAAAAACTTTGACTACCCTGCTTTAGATCTGATATAAATATTTAATTGTCTAAATCCCCTTGTGTCTATGTATTAAAATGAAGTTTCCATCAGATTTTGATGCAAAACAAAACGTTCTTGGCTGAAGACATGGTTTTTCTTCACAGTGGTAAGCTGAACAAAAAGACTCCTCTGCTCTGCAGAAGGCTTACATCAAGGGAGTACTGATCAAGACACATGTAAACCACTCGTGACTAATTCATTCACAATCATGTGACTCTCCTGAACCCAATGGTATATCTATATGAATGCTCACTGGTAGAAGTCTTGGGGGATGGCAAGAATATATTCCCCATCCCCTATTTTCGGCGATGCTCCCACTTACCTTCACTTTTTCACACAGTTACTTAAATTGCTTCAAGGGCCCCAATTCCCCCCCCCCCCCCGCCCTCCCCCCCAAAAAAATTTCACACAAACTTTGCTAATTTATGAATGCCTACAGTTTAATGACCCAGTCTGATAGAAGCACATGGTACCAGTGGAAGTCTAGCATCTAGAGTGACGATTCTCCAATGACAGAAAAGGAGGGCAACCTTAACTACTATCTAAGCGGAGTGCCACCATGCGTTGGCGCGTGGCGTACCAGAAAATTTTTGGCTTCACAAACTTCTCAGATGACCTGAAACAGCCCTTCCAGGTGTCCTAAGCTGTATAATTAGAGCTGTGAAATTGTTATGTTGTGTCTGAAAATGAAATTATCTCTGAAAACGAAATTATCTCTGAAAATTTTTGCATGAGGGAGGTTAACAGTGGAATCTTCAGAATGAAGGAATATTCAATGTCCAACGCCTTGTGAACCCAAATGGAGGACCGGACAAATGGCCGCCCTACTAGCATCTGAGATGTCCAACAAAGAGAATTTTCTGATTCATTAAGTCGTCTGGTTTGCTTGGTTAAGCTGTCAAGCAATGTTGCAGAGGAAGGATCCCCCACCCCTCCCAGCCACTGGGATTATGGCCAAAGACTGGGGGCGTCCAACACATGAGGACACTATGGAAGCAGTTCTAGGAGCCATTGGCACATCCATCTTGTTACTCTCTGAGCACTACAAAAGAGGTCTTCATTCACATTAACTCCAGTATGGGGTCCTCCTTGAGCCAAAGTGGCTTCCTGACCCTTAAACGCATTAAAACACTGATGGGAGCACTGTGTTCTCAGAACAACAGAATTGCCAGCTAAAAATCTGACTTTGAGACATCAGTTATGTCAAAGCCACATTGTATAGAAACTCACAGCATGACCTATTTTAAAGGAAATTGTTAAGCTGTCCATTTAATGTTTCCAGTTTTAGTTGCCTAACTGATATTTGGTTGTCAAACTGGAAACGGATGTAACTGTGTTCTAACTCTACAGGAAATCATTCCAATGTTTCATGACTCACAAATTCTTTGAATATTAACATATGTGCATGATGCACAAGAATTACACAGAAGGAAAAATGATTTTCAGTGTTTGGTTGGCTGAAAATCAGGTATAGTACCGTAGCTAACTGTCAATCAGATAGCCTCTAAGGCAGTTTTAGGTCAATTGTTCAAAGCAATTTTAGTTGCCACAGACAACTGCAAAAGTGTTAAATTTCATCCCTGCTCACAGAGACATTTAATGTACCCAATAACATTCTGACCAACACGCTCTTGATTTCCCCCAAATCTACCTGTTTTGTGAATATATGAGCCCTACTTGTATCTTCATTGCCAGTGATCATTCTGCGGCATATGGACTGTCCAATAGTAGTAATAGGGAGTTAAATAGGAGCGAAATAGATTCTTAACATCAAAACTAAACAGAACAGCTCTCAGCAATGTCCCTGTAGTTTCTATGAATTTGACTTAGATGTGCACTTTACTCAAAAATAGCCATGGAAAGAAGACACATTTCTGACTTCCTCATGTACAATAAAGTACTAATATTATACACTACATAGCAACACATTACCACACACCACAAGTAAAGCTCCCATAGCCTACAACTTACAGTCAAACACACAAAAAGTGTACGCACTACAAGGGGAAGGTTTAAGCAAAGTACAGCAGCAGTTAGATACTGTATACACTTTCAGACTTCACATTAAATACTAATTTCTAACCTTTGAGTGCTTTCTGTATAGGCATGATATAAGCTTCTTTTAATCACTAGGTTTACTACTGATGTTGATTTGTTCTTTTCCAAACTTTTCGACCATTATCCTACTAGTAATATATTCAATGGAATGTGCACACATTAATTTAAAACACTGTACTGTGTGCACTGTGTTTACTACTGGGTATCATAACCTACAAACAAAGAACTGCAAAAAATGCGACCATCAATATTCCATGTGTTTTAACTTCCAGTGTGAAAAATAACAACCACAAGAAAAGCTTCCCAAGCATTACAGAAAACCACAAATGTTATCTAAGTTAGTTTAAAAAATTTTTGAGGGTCAAATAGTTTTGACCTTGACTTGTTCCAACCCACCCACTACAGCCTGGACTGAAATTAATCTTGATGTTTGGTTTCTAGTTTCTACTCGTCAGAAGTCTTTGGGCAGCTTTAGCTGTAAAACTTTAATTCAGCTACTCCATGGGGTGCTCCCTGATGTTGAAGCATGGAGCTAATACCCTTCCAAAGGGTACTAGCTCCATGGTTGAAGATACCAAGCCCTGGTACAGTGTAATATGTGCTACACATAGCAATGTACTGGGCACAGAGGCTAACGGTTCTAATACAAAATTAACATGTAAACTAATTTAAATACATACTTCTCCATTCAATTGCATTCAACTGACAATCAAGTTTCAATATTATTTCCAACAAAACTAGCAACCTTGCTTTTCTTTCTTTCCTTCCTTTCATATATTTGGGCACAGATGCAGGCTTTGTCTTGTGTTTCATATGCAATCACATGACATGGAAGATAGGTTCAAAGAGTCACCAACATGCCTATTCCAAGTAGATGATCTATTGTAAATGAATCAGGCTTGATATAAATTCACACCACCATTATAGCTATTTGTCTAAATCTCTCCATACAACATACAATACCTGGTGAACAAAGTAATTTTCTAACTTGCCCATGATTTGAATCTCAATACAAAAGGGTTGTTTCAGAAGCATAGAAAAATTTTTAGAAAGTGTTGCACAGACATTTATCCATATTGTAGTATTAAAGGTACATATTATCAACTGGCCATACTGAAGGCCTATATAGAAAGGAACAGTAAAACCTGGTACAGCAGTGTTGTACAGCCAAAAAAAAAAATACAAGAAAGAAATACTGTAGGGATTGTAAAACATGTATAGTTCATTCTGGGCTAACTGCGGATCTAATATCTATGCCTTAAAATCTAGTCACACCACCTATTTAAGTCGACCTGTAATCCCCGAGTTCACACCCTTGTGTTGTATATCACTTTTTGTATTGTTTTTTATTTTGTTTGTTTGCTGGTATTTTTTTCCTTTATTGTATTTTTTTTATTCTTGATTCAATCTCTTTGGCTCCTACTGTACCTCTAAATTCTGTTTCCTAATTTTTCATTCTTCCATCTGCATTCAGTGTGAGCATATTAATTCTTCTTATATGTACTGCACCTTTCATTACTTTGCACATACTGTGTACCTATCATTACTGAATGAATTGAACTCTGAACATCCACAGATTGATACAGTCTATCCTAAAAACTTAATACCTCAGTAAATGGCTACTGAGTGCTAAGTTGCTAACTACGAAGAACTTTCTTTACCGTACAAAATTTAAGTCTGATGTTCACAGAAGGAATTCTCTCCTTTTGTTTGACCTTCATTGAGACTGACCAACTTTAAAAAAAACCCTATGAGTAGAAAAAAAAACAATTTTAAAGTTAAAACCACAACTGTGTAATGAGGTGTTTCCCAATCAGCTTCATAAGTCCTAAATCTTCATGTGGCATATCCCAAATGGTCATGTAGAAAGGCAGAAAGTTGCATTCTCCACTTCCCCTCCCCTTTGGCAAGCCCATGCAAAACCGAGACACCAATGGTGTTGTAAAGGTGATATGGAATACTGTACATGCTGCATTTGCCAGGCTCTCCTAATTTTGTGGAAATGAAATCTGTAAGCTTTGCCCCTGACAACTCCCTGGCTTAGCAAAAGATCTCTTGATATTGTACATGTACGTATGATCAGTTCACAGTTTTGGGTGCTTTTACACTTCACCCACAACTAACCTCCTGCTCTTATCAGGATGTCATAACATGGATTGAACCTGGTGCATTTACACTTGACTCAAACTCGGAACCTTGCCAATGTCAGACCACAACACAAGGTTGCTGTAATCAAACTTTTCTTGTGCTAATTGTAAGACCATAGGGAAAGCCAGAGGAGCCAGCAATCCTACAGTCATTCTTGATCCTACAGTAAAGTATATGTGCCACAATACTGACCTCCTACTCAATTTCAGATCATCTCTCCTAGCCAAGGTCAAAATCAGATCAGTTCCAGATCTGATATGTTTACACTACAACCTTAATCTCCACTGCAAGATCTTAATGCAACCCCAAGCTCAAGATCAGATCCATTTTGTTTAAGTACTCTTCTCATCTTAGATGAGGAAATTTTTTAGGATGAACCAGCAGCAATGCCCTGATGACAGACTGAACGCACACCTTAGCCACTTACAACTATTCATTCCGCAGTCTCCAGCAACTCTTATAATGCAAACCTGTATGTTATTCCTTGGAATAAACATAATGTTATGTGACTTGCAAGAAGTATCAATATCACTTTTACAGTACTTAGAGTTACAGAGCAAAAAAAAAATTTGTTTGGACTTTGGAATTTCTGTTAACTCCTCAAAAAGAAATTTATAAGCCCATGCAAAAAGGAAGAGGGCAGGGTTCACTGGATTGAAGGTTCACCAGCCCAAAGATCCTAACCCTAAACTTGATCCTAACCCTAACCATAATCCTCACCCAAACTGTAATCATACCAAAGGCTAACCCTTATCCTAATCCTAATTCTGTATGTAAACCAAACTCCAACCCTACCTCTTATCCCACATAGATATTTGGTCAAGGGGATCTTTGGTCTAGTGAACCTTCAATCTAATGAACTTTCAATCTAGTGGGTATCCCCCACATACAGTTGAGTGATTTCATAATTTTCATGACCAGCCCAAAGTGACTTGTGATGACTTGTATTTTAGAGCTGACTGCAAATGCTACTTCAGGTAAATGTAGGCAGATGTTTTAATTGAGTTGAACCTCCAAAAGTTCTGTGTTGCCTTAACTTGAATATACGATTAATTTGGCTCAAACCTTGAGTTGGATATTATTTGTGACTGGACAATGCTTGGACTGACTTGACTTACAGCTTAACTCAATTGATAAGGAGGACAAGATGCAATGACAAAATCCCCAATATGTTGTTCTTCATGCAGTACTCCTTCCCCACCCTCTCTCCCCACACATGAGGCCTGCAAACACTGCCTTACTGCAGAACAGCTTCCTTATGAACAGTCCTTAATGTATCAAAACAATACTTAATAATGATTTTAACACATTTGCATTTTTTCACATAGAATATTACAGTCAAAGATTTATATCTACACTACCATTTCTCACCTACCTTGTATCTTGCTGAGAAAGTAAAGTAGCCTCATAGAGGCAAACCACTTTCCAACTGAACTGCTCCACATGTAGCAACAAAAATTACTTGCAGAATTCATGTCTACCTGAATACCTCATGTGACACATGAAATGTTCATCAAGGGAAAAGCACCCATTGCATTCATTTAGCAGAGCTACAAAACTTATGGCATGGTTGCTCAGTACTGGTCAAAGTCAGAAAAGTGTAACACTTTTTAAGTTTGTATTTGTATGATTTCTTTAACTTGCTTAAGCTAGAACATGATAATTCTTCTGCCCAACTCAAGGACTATGAATGCTATGGATGGCCTAGTATGAGATCTTTGAAGTTTATCATTCTTGAAATACCATGTGTACAAACTTCTCACAGCTAGATCTTGGTTGACCTCAAATGACCTTTGACCTCCACAGTTTAAGCTATATGGCTCCAGTACTAAACACAGGGCATCCATACACTAAGGGTAAGATCCCTCACAGTTATTCCTTTTGAGATACACCCCTATTTGCAAAGGAAAATTCAGGTTTTTACCTCTTTTGACCTCAGAATGGCCTTTGATCAAAGCAAAATATGATAGGCTTCTTGAACTCAATGTACAGCACAGGTGCTAGGAAACGTTGGTCCAGTTTGTAACAGCCTAATGTCCTAGGCTAGGCAACACTTAATGGAACTAATGGAAACAAAAATAAAACCTGACATATTTTGTATATTGATTCTTAAAATCCTTTCCTGTGAAAGCATTTTAAGAATTTCTGGTAATCAGCAAAATTTGGATGAAGTATGCACTTTACTTTAAGGGTCTCCATATGATTTCATTGATCATGAGGTGTTGTAATGTCTCACACTGGTATGATACACTTTACTAATAAACTGTTAACAACTCCCTGCTGTCAAAAGGTCTGAAAATTGGTTGAAGAATGATACACTTGGTGATATTCAGGAAATGTGGCAGAAATTTGTATTAGGGTTGTCGGTACCTGGAATTTATTCCCTGCCTGTTTGGCTTGTCTGATTTTGCAAATAGAAAAGCAAGGCAGTAGAAATTCATGATAAATGTTGCTGCTTTGATACAACTTATGTTTTCCAGTCATTTTGGCTGAAAACCACAAGCTATGTATGTGGGTTTGTGGAATTCTCTACATACAGTAGGCCATACGCCTACAGTAGGTGAAATCCTTTAAACTTTTTTTTTTTTGGGGGGGGGGGGTCGCAAGATGATGTACTACACACATAGGGCTACAGCTCGCAAAAGAATATCACTATTTCTTCTAGGTTCGGTCAGAGGTTCTACCTGAGGTCTGGTTAGGCTTAGGGTTTGGGTATGGATAAGATTAAGTTGGTATCCAGTCAAAATGTCCCTTTACCAAAATGTCCTTACTTTCAGCTACCAAAATGTTACTTGTTCCCATTTTCACATAATGTCCCAGTGATATTTTACATGTAAAATATCCCCACATACCATATATCTGAATATAAAATAAGCAACAAACTGCAACTAAGGAAATGTAAGGGGAATTAGAAATAACAGAAAATGTAGGTTTCGGTGAAGAATTAGGAGTAATCTCTTCAAGTGTAACACTTGGTTAGACACATTCAATTGTTACTGATTTAAATGTGTTGAGAAATTGGTGGAGGCATTTTTTGTGATAACTAATGGTTAAGAAGTTTCAGTATGGAGCAGACTGTTACTAAGGGTGTCAGTCTTTCTGTCAAGGGGGGAATTTGTTCCCCCCTTTCCAGAAGGACAGTAAAATCCCCCACCCCCCCTTTTCATTTCCAGAAAAATATTAAAAAAATTGTCAATATCTTATTTTCTTACTTAGGAAGGGGACACTTTTGCAGCAATGTTTTTACATAAATAAATGGCCTTTTAAGCCTTCAGACTGCAACTCATAGCAGCCTTGAAGCAAGTTTTGTCCCCCTGAACCCACTTGTTACTTTGGCCAAGGACAGCATCAGTTTGGACTCAGGGTTCAGCAGTAATAAATCCCCCCCCCCTTTTTTTTGAGTTTCTGGCAGAATCCCTGGGTGTTTTTAAAAAGTGAAAGGAAATGTAACACATTTAACATAATTGCCTGCATCTAGAGCCTTGTGAAATCATGCATGGTGACATTATGAGTGACATATATCTCACTGCACAGTATCATCTTGCTAAGTTTTCCCTTCCTTTATTACTCTCTAGAACAGGGGTGCCCAACCTTTTTAGACCCAAGATCTACTTTTCAAGTAGCCAACCTCCCAAGATCTACCAATCCACTGTCAACATCACAAACCCACACACAACTTTATTTCTTATTTCATTTTTTCCTACACCCCTCGCAGTCGAGCTGGGAGTCTGCGGGATCGACTGGTTGGGTACTCCTGTCTTAGAGAAATATAAAGGCAACTCCACCATAACAGTGAGACAAAATATAAAATATTTCTCAAGTTCAATGTTTTTTCTCAGGATAGTGAAAAGCGATCTGCAAACTCAAATCACAGAGAAAGTGGTTACAACAAGCTTAACTACTGGCAAAAACTTTTGGACAATTTTTTTGCCATTTTTAAATATTATCAAAAAATGCATTAGTAACAGTGTGACAGAAAATTGACACTGCTTTTTCACCTAAATATTTAATACCTGACCTCCAGTTTTAAATGTATGCATCTCACTGGATAAAGTCATACCGCCATTCCATGTGATGAATTAGTTGAACAACAAATCATAATGGACAGAAATTCATTAAATTATAAATGAACTGAAATGTGGCAAGTGTGACAGTAACTGTGTGACAAAAGTTGCAACACTGATGCAAGGCATACAAGTACAGAAAGTAATGTCAGACTAAAAAAGAAATGTAGGTATCACCACGTGACAGTTTAAAGAACTACACTGTACCTAATAACGAAAATCCTTAGTATCCATGTTTTAAAATTATTACAGACTCCCCCCCCCCCCCCCCCCAAACTTCAAAGCAACATTTTCAAAAATACAGCTTTTTTGAGTACAAATGCAATTTCATGAAAATTGTAGCAAATCAAAATTTTAATTAAATGACTAGGCATGTAATATATGGTGTATGATTTGTGAGGAGAAAGATAAAAACTTCATTCACTGTTACATTGAGACAAGTGTTACAACTTACAACTATTTGCATTATCTATTCTATGCATGTGAAAGTCCCCAATCCTGAAATTTACGGGAATTCTATGAACATGTGACATTCTTAATAATCACAATGGAATATACCTATTTGAATGACCATAGAGTAACATATGCTGATGTTCACTTGACAATTTGCTCCAAATTTAAAAGGGACTGTACCTAAAAATTTCTAACGCACCAATTTTACAGAACGACCTCATCCAGACTTGCAGATCTTAAAAATTCAGCTTTGGAATATCATAACACTCAATGTGGTGTCTCCTATCATCATTTTGATTACATAAATGCCTGTGAATTCTAGAACCAAAGTTTGATTCAGGTATCAAGTTTCATATTTATCACAACTTTTAAAGCAACATTAGGGCCTTTCTAACTTGTGTGCTAAAAACAATAATGACCCTGTATTTTTAATTTTCTTTTAACTTGAAATCACATTATTTCAAAGTGTGAATGTAACTTGAATAACTCAAACTGGGTCAGGGTAAAGAAATGGCATATTAGTTTTGGTCAAGGCTCTCTCCCCACCGCCACCTCTACAAAAATAACTCACCTTACTTAGTCTTAGAAAACACTCTGAGAATCTCGTATAGCCTACATCCCATTTATGTGAACTATGGAAAAGCTGTGACAGACCTTTGATATTCATGGAAAGTTTTCATTCTACAGAATGGGGCATGTATGTCATTAATTTCAGCAATCCACCTTGACCTTAGCTTGGGCCTAACAAAGTAAAACTGGCAAGGCCATCCTAGAGTAAGTAACCATTTGGTGGGAGTTTGGCAAAATTAAGCCAATCACAATGCATATATATTACAAAAGATTTAGCAAATGACAAGAATTAACATTAGCCTTAATAAGATTTACTGTACCACATGACAAGGCTGAGAACACCTGTTAGACTACCCTCCTGCTGTACAAGGACCAACCACTAACAGTTAGTTTAATGTTTGGGGGTCAGGACTCAGGTAAGGCCGAAGGAATGAAAGTCATAGAATATCATCGGGTGATTTCAGAAAACACATGAAGCCTTTTCTCATTTTTCACTAGGCCTGTTCATTATTTTGCAATACTGGTCAATATTCTATACGCAAGATGACTGACTACATTGTGGCACATACGCGATTCAAAATGAAAGTTACATTTGCAGTACTGAAACGATATACATGGCTAAGAATGGTTTTGACCTGTGTATTTATGAGGCAAATATGATGACAACAGGTGAAGTTTACAGTATATGGTCAGAAAGCATTTTAATTGTGAATTCTGATGAAATTTAAAGGAAAACGTTTTGGCAGATTTTTTTTTTTTTTGAAATGATTTTTTTTCAAATAATGAAAATTTTCAGCATCGTGTTTCAGCTCATGCGGGCGGTGGACAGTATTCTATGACTTTCATTACCTCAGCCTAATGTTGCGGTAAGGATGTCAATTGGTTCATCAAGGACCCTAGGCTATACCTGAGTAGGTTTACGGTCGGTTCGCCCCCCAAAAACCAGTTTGCCCCCCCAAAAAACCAGTTCGCCCCCTACTTGGCAATTTATACCTTTGTTATTGTTGGCATTTTTGTGCCTATTCTTCTTTTATGTTGTATCCTTTGATGCAAATATCGAAAATTACACAGAAAATTTGCTGAAAAGAGTTTTAGTGCCTAATTCATTTTGGACGTGACAGAGAATACCGCATCAACATGATATCTGATTGGTTGTTAGGCCCTAGTAGTTGACTGCACATGCGAGTATGGTCAACAGTATATTCTGCGTGAGCAAGTTTTTGTTGGAATTTTACCAAGTATAATTCCATGCAATTCTTAAAATATATATATATAAAAAGAAACAGTTTCAATACACCTATCTCATGACAAGTGTATTTAGGCTAGAGTAAGGTGCAATGTAATCACGAACAAAACTTAGCAGTAAGAAATCACTTAACTTCAACTAGCCAAGCACGAAGATGGAATACTGGATACTGAGCTGTTATATTTTTGGCCTGATGTAGGTTTAGCAGTATTTCAGTTCAAGTGAGTCCCCTCATCACTTTCATTTCCACAATTCATGCCATTTTGTTACTGCTGTCGTAAAAAAACATAGCCTAGCCTAATCGAAAAACAAAATCAACTGTATTTGAAAATTTTTTACAACAACTAACAGTTAGTGTTAGCAAAATATAGGGGCGAACTGGTAGGTCCTTGTGAGCAAAACCACTGGCCACTTTGGAGCAAACTAGCAAGGGGGCAAAACAACTGGGGCGAACTGGTTGAGGGCAAACTGGCAAGGGGGCGAAACGAGTGGGTACCCATGAGTGAGGCCTGCTGATTCTGAAGGAAAGCTACAATAAGCCTAGCCTATAATAAGTTAGGTCCATGGTAACTTAGACTTTATATGAGAATGGCAAGGCTGGCGTAAGGTGGTAGGCCGATAGACTCAACGTGAACTGTTCAGCTATAGGGGCCTAACAACAGTGAGCCTAGGCCTAGCCTAAAGATAAACGTTAAGACTGTCTTGGGAGTCATGGCAAATGTTCAGAGGCTGTCTGGATCCTCACGGAGTCTAAAGATCAAAAATACTTAACACATAGTCTTACCCATCTGCTTTATTTGGAAAACGTCTGGTAATTTCAGTCTTCGATGTTTACACGATGAGATTAATACTCTGGGACTGAAGAGCAATGGAGTTTGCTACTGACCCTTCTCTATTTTCGTATAGTAAAATACGTACAAGCTTGGTAGCCTAGCCTACACTAGTACATACGTTACGCAATTGACACTGACAGACTAAACTCGTGGGTAGGTTTCGTATATAGTGCACTGAAAACTGTTTTTGTACATAGGCCTACGTACAGCTGTACATGTATGTTGATATGATGATTATACACTCAAGTACGGTAGCCGATAAGTTCTTTTTGCTCATGATGAATTCACGCACATTCAGTCGCTCCATTCAACAACTTTAAGAACGATCTTTAGGTGGCGCAAATCTCTATTTGCAGATTTTGGAAGTTCGGAATGTTTGACTGGGCAGAAAGAGCACCTGGTCGGCAAACTCATTGTGCTGAGGCTCGAAACTGAGGCTTGAAACTAATTGTGCTGGGCTCGTTTGGTGTTGGTTGGTTCTTTGTTTTCAGTTAAGGTTGTATGGACTTCAGGGCATCTTATGGGGCCTTAGCCCTCCTTTGCCCTTTAACCTGTTATGTTATGTTACGTTAACTCCGATCCCTGTACGCGGTGGGGTTCAGAGGCCCATCTGCCCTTAGTGGGGTCTAGGGACCCTAGAGGTAGCCCAGGAGCGAAGCCCTTGGAAAATCTGAAACATTTGGTATAGGATCTTGGGTGAGCCAATTGGGTCCCCGATGAGTCTCAAGCATTAATTTAAACACTGTCAGGTATAGTTACAAAATTTGTGGATGTTAGAATGGAGCACTGAACTATTCCCAAGCAACATTGGATGCACACTAAACAGGTGGCAAGAGATGACATTTTGACTATTTTGCTTATGTTGACCTTACTCTCACTAAAGTTGGTGGATTTGATGGTGCAAGGGGCTTGTGGGTGGCAACTTGATGGATTCTGGTAGGACTGAGTTGTGTTGGGTTAGGAACAAGCTGTCTAACAAGAACTAATAATGACACTGTCCAAGGGAAATTAATAACGGCACTTAGGGTTAGTGCGCCCGGAGCACGCCCTAAAATGGTGGCATTAAAGCCGAAATTTTAAACTGTTTTACTTTTTTGAATTCAAAAAATTCATTGTATTGCAAGCCCCTACTCTTGCTCCCCTTCCCTACACTTGCACTTTTTAGCCTGCTAATTTGAGCTGGTCATCCCCATAGAACAAAACCTTCAGAGGGTACCAGAGTCCTTTCCCGGAAGACATGTTACATCTTGTGGAAAAGGAAGGTGATGGATGGAGTTGTAAAAGGCTTTGGAAGAATCATTTAACTCAGTCAAATTAACTGAAAGAAACAACTTTTAAGATTTGACTGGTGCCAAAAATAACATATTTTAAGATGCGTACAGTAAGCTAATGATACACTTAATTTAACATTGCAAAAGTTATAAAGATTCACCAAAATTATAATACAATTTGTATTCTGGTCAGTTATTTTGAAAATATTAAGGGAGTATTTGTGTATGTCGGCATCTAGTCTCTTGTTAAAAAGTAGAGGTGATCTATCCCCTATTGTACCCCTCCGATATTTCCGCTTATGCACCAAAGCTGTCCCCCCAAAAAGTTACAGGACAATATAATTAAACAACCAGTGCAGCAATGGGTATGTTCGGAACATATTGAAAATGGTATTTTATGAGACATACTAGTCTAATTGTTTATTTGTTTCACTAAATAACAATATTAATAAAAGGACTGTCCGTTCCAGCTGTCCCCTCCCCCCCCCACCCCGTCTGCAGTTGTACTTGGATGTCATACAGCTTTACAGTAGATTACTGTTGTAAATATAATCAGTATTTCCAACATTGTCGCTGGTCAGTTGGGCACTCGACTCCGAACGCTTAGTACGTGAGTTCAAGTCCCCGGAGAATGAACAGTGAGTCTTTTCTCGTTTGGAGGTTTAGAGTTGCAATAAAATCAGAAGCCCCTGCGACGAAGGTCGCCGGAGCTTCTGATTTTATTAAGACCGAATTCGCCTAGCTTCCCAAAGCAACTAGGCCTATTCGTTCGAGTGGAAAATGAGTCTGTGGTGAATATTCAAAAGTTACCGGCCTCCTTCTTTCAAATACGGTGAGACAGCCAGTTAAGGACATTAGTACACCACATACGCGCCGTGAGGTCGGTCAGACCCTCAGAGAATTGATAATAAACTCTACGGGCTAAGGGTGACTAACAGCCCCCTCGATAAGACTGCCAGGGAGATCATTCCAGTCCCGAATTGTGTTTGGGATAAAACTGTATTTAAAGCAATTAATCCTAGTAGGGGGGGGGGGGGCGGTAGTGCAAAGCATGCTCGTTACGAGTAATACGAGTGGATTTACAAAGGCCAGACAGAGGGATATTAGCTTGCCCGTGGATACCTTTGGCGAGGAGTTGAAGCCTACAACGCCTACGGCGATAGGATAAAGTGCCAAGACCAAGATCTTTCAAAAGGGTAGTCATCGAACCAAGTTCACGGGAGTACTCGCTGGCAATAAACCGAACAGATCTCCTTTGTACTTCCTCTAATTAATCTTGAAGTGACGCCTGACGGATATGGATCCCAAACGGAACAAGCATACTCCAACAAAGGCCAGGCTAAGCAAACCTTTATAGGCTGCCAATTTAACTTCCTTGAAACAGAAAGGTTCCTACGTAACAAGCCGAGGACCTTGTTTCAAGGAAGTTTAAATGTGGCACAGCCTACTAAAGGTTTGCTTTAGCTGGCCTTTGTTGGAGTCTGGCTTTGTTCCGTTTGGGATCCATATCCGTTCAGGCGTCACTTCAGATAATTAGAGGAAGTAACAAAGGAGATCTGTTCGGTTTATTGCCAGCGAGTACTCCGTGAACTTGGTTTACGCATGACTACCCTTTTGAAGATCTTGGTCTTGGGCACTTTATCCTATCGCCGGGGGGTAGGCGTTGTAGGCTTCAAACTCCTCGCCAAAAGGTATCCACGGGCAAGCTAATATCCCTCTGTCGGCCTTTGTACATCCACTCGATTACTCGTTAACGAGCCATGCTGTGCACTACCGCCCCCCCCCCCCCTACTAGGATTAATTTGCTTAAATACAGTTTTTATCCCAAACACAAGTCGGGACTGGAAATGATCTCCTGGCAGTCTTATCGAGTGGGGCTGTTAAGTCACCCTTAGCCCGTAGAGTTTATTATCAATTCTGTCTGAGGGGTCGGACCGGACCTCAGGCGCGGTATGTGGTTGTACTAATGTCCTTAACTGGCTGTCTCACCGTATTAATGATAGAAGGAGGCCCGGTTAAAACGTTGAAGATTCACCACAGACTCCATTTTCCACTCGAACGAATTAGGCCTAAGTTGCTTTGGGAAGCTAGTGCGAATTCGGTATTAATAACAATCAGAAGCTCGGCGGACCTTCGTCGCAGGGGCTTCTGATTTTATTGCAACGTCTAAACCTCCAAACGAGAAAGAAAAAGACTCACTGTTCATTCTCCGGGGACTTGAACTCAACGTACTAAGCGTTCGGAGTCGACGTGCCCAACTGTACAGCGACAATGTTGGAAATACTGATTATTAAAAAATACAACAGTAAATCTTTACTGTAAAGCTGTATGACATCCAAGTACAACTGCAGACGGGGTGGGGGGGGCGGGACAGCTGGGAACGGACAGTTCCCTTTTATTAATATTGTTTATTTAGTGGAAACAAATAAACAATTAGACTAGTATGTCTTCATAAAATACCATTTCAATATGGTCCGAACATACCCATGCCTGCACGGCGTTGTTTAATTATATTGTCCTGTAACTTTTTGGGGGGGACAGCTTTGGTTGCAATAAGCGGAATATCCCGGAGGGGTACAATAGGGGAAGATCACCTCTACTTTTTAACAAGAGACTAGATGCCGACATACCACAAAATACTCCCTTAATATTTCAGAATACCTGAACCAGAATACAAATTGTATTATTAATTTTGGTGACTCTTTATAACTTTTGCAATGTTTAAATTAAGTGTATCATTAGGCTTACTGTACGCATCTTAAAATATGTTATTTTGGCACCAGTCAAAATTTACAAGTTGTTTCTTTCAGTTAATTTGACTGAGTTGAAATGAGTCTTCCAAAAGCCTTTTACAACTACCATCCATCACCTTCCTTTCCACAAGATGTAACATGTCTTCTCGGGGAAAGGGACTCTGGTACCCCCTTGAAGGTTTTGTTCTATTGGGATGCACCAGCTCAAATTAGGCAGGCCTTAAAAAGTGCAAGTGTAGGGCAAGGGGAGCAAGAGTAGGGCTTGCAATCACAATGAATTTTTGAATTCAAAAAAGTAAAAGCAGTTTAAAATTTCGGCTTTAATGCCACCATTTTAGGGCGTGCTCTGTGGGCGCACTAACCCCTAGTGCCGTTATTAATTTCCCTTGGACAGTGTCGATTATTAGTTCTTGGTTAGACCAGATTTTGTTCCTAACCCAACACAACTCAGTCCTACCAGAATCCATCAAGTTGCCACCCACAAGCCCCTTGCACCATCAAATCCACCAACTTTAGTGAGAGTAAGTTCAACATAAGCCAAAATAGTACAAGAATGTCATCTCTTGCCACAAAAACGTGTTTAGTGTGCTATCCAATGTTGCTTGGGAATAGTTCAGTGCTCCATTCTAACATCCACAAATTTGTTAACTATACCAGACAGTGTTTAAAATTAATTGCGATGAGACTCCATCGGGGACCCAATTGCCTCACCCAAGATCCTATACCATGGAGTGTTTCAGATTTTCCAAGGGCTTCGCTCCTCGGGCTGACCTCTAGGGTCCATAGACCCCACTAAGGGCAGGATGGGCCTCTGAACCCCCACCGCGTACAGGGATCGGAGTTAACGTAACATAACATAAACAGGTTAAAAAGGGCAAAAGGAGGGCTAAAGGCGCCCCCATAAGATGCCGCTGAAGTCCATACAACCTTAACTGAAAACAAAAGAAACCAACCAACACACCAAACGAGCCCAGCACCAATAGTTTCAAGCCTCAGTTTCGAGCCTCAGCAACAATGAGTTTGCCGACCAGGTGCTCTTTCTGCCCAGTCAAAACATTCCGAACTTCCAAAATCTGCAAATAGAGATTTTGCGCCACCTAAAGATCGTTCTTAAAGTTGTTGAAATGGAGCGGACTGAATGTGCGTGAATGCATCATGAGCAAAAATAAATTATCTGCTACCGTAACTGAGTGTATAATCATCATATCAACATACATGTACAGCTCGTACGTTAGGCCATATGTACAAAAAAAACAGTTTTTCAGTGCCACTATATAACGAAACCTACCAAGAGGTTTAGTCTGTCAGTGTCACGTGCGTTTAACGTATGTACCTAGTGTAGGCTAGGCTACCAAGCTTGTAACGTAATTTTACTATACGAAAATTAGACAGAAGGGTCAGTAGCAAACTCCATTGCTCTTCAGTCCCAGAGTATTAATCTCCATCGTGTAAACATCGAAAGACATGAAAATTACCTAGGACGTGTTTCCAAATTAAGCGCAGTGATGGGTAAGACTGATGTGTTAAGTATTTTTGATCTTTAGACTCCGTGAGGATCCAGACAGCCTCTGAACATTTGCCATGAGTCTTTTTTGCCCAGACCAGTATAACGTTTATATCTTTAGGCTATGCCTAGGCTCACTGTTGTTAGGCCCCTATAGCCTGAACAGTTCACGTTTGAGTCTATCGGCCTACCACCACTTACGCCAGCCTTGACATTATCATATAAAGTCTAAGTTACCATGGACCTAACTTATTATATGCTAGGAGATATTGTAGCTTTCCTTTCAGAATCAGCAGGCCTCACTCCATGGGTACCGCACTCGTTTTCCCGCCCCCTTGCCAGTTTGCCCTCAACGCAGTTCGCCCAGTTGTTTTGCCCCCTTGCTAGTTTGCTCCAAAGTGGGCCAGTGGTGTTGCTCACAAGGACCTACCAGTTCGCCCCTATATTTTGCTAAGCACTAACTGTGTAGTTGTTGTAAAACAAATTTCAAATACAGTTGTTTTTGTTTTTCGATTAGGCTAGCTATGTTTTTTTACGACAGCAGTAAACAAATGGTCATGAAATGTGGAAATGACAAGTGATGAGGCGGACTCACTTGAACTGAAAATACTGCTAAACCTACCATCAGGGCCAAAAATATAACAGTCAGTATCCAGTATCCATCTTCCGTGCTTGGCCTAGTTTGAAGTTTCAAGTGATTTCTTACTGCTAAGTTTTTGTTCGTGATTACATTGCACCTACTCTGGCCTAAATACACTTGTCCATGAGAATAGGTGTATTTGAAACTGTTTCTTTTATATAATATATATTTTAGCTTGCCTGGAATTATACTTGGTACAAATTCAACAAAAAACTTGCTCAACGCAAGAACTATAGCTGTTGACCAATACTCGAATGTGCAGTCAACTACTAGGCCTAACAACCAATCAGATATCATAGTTGATGCGGTATTCTCTGTCACGTCCAAAATGAATTAGGCAACTCAAAACTCTTTTTCAGCAAATTTTCTGTGTCTAATTTTTCGATATTTGCATCAAAGAGGATACAACATAACAAGAAGAATAGGCACAAAAAAAATGCCAACAATAACATAGGTATAAATTGCCAAGGAGGGGGCGAAACTGGTTTTTTGGGGGGGGTCGTGAGGGCAAAACTGGTTGTTTGGGGGCGAAACAGACCGTAAAACCTACTCAGGTAAGCATAGGGGCTTGATGAACCCAATTGACATCCTTTACCGCAACATTAGGCTGAGGTAATGACAGTCATAGGATTAACTGTCCACCGCCCGCATGAGCTGAAACACGATGCTGAAAATTTTCATTATTTGAAAAAAAAATCATTTCAAAACAAAAAAAAATCTGCCAAAACGGTTTCCTTTAAATTTCATTCCACTTTCAGATTCACAATTAAAAATGCTTTCTGGACCATATAATGTAAACTTCACTGTTGTCATCATATTTGCCTCCATAAATACACAGGTCAAAAACCATTTCTTAGGCCATGTATATCGTTTCAGTACTGCAAATGTAACTTGTCATTTTGAATCGCGTATGTGCCACAATGTAGTCAGTGCATCGTGCGTAAGAATATTGACCAGTATTGCAAAATAATGAACAGGCCTAGTGAAAAAAATGAGAAAAGGCTTCATGTGTTTATGGAAAATCACCCGATGATATTCTATGACTTTCATTCCTTCGCCCTTACACTGAGTCCTGGACCCCAAAACATAAATAAACTGCAGTGGGTGGTGCCTTGTACAGGCAGGAGGGTCAGTCTAACAGGTGTTTCTCCGCATTGTCCATAGTGGTACAGTAAATCTTATTAAGGCTAATGTTAATTCTTGTCATTTGCTAAATCTTTTGTAATATATTATGCATTGATGATCTGGCTAATTTTGGCCAAACTCCCACCAAATGGGTACTTACTCTAGGATGGCCTTGCCAGTTTTACCTGTTAGGCCCAAGCCTAAGGTCAAGGTGGATTGCTGAAATTAATGACATACATGCCCATTCTGTTAGAATGAACAACTATTTCCATTGAATATCCAAGGTCTCGTCACAGCTTTTCCATAGTTTCACATAAAGGGATGGTTAGGCTTATACGAGATTTCTCAGAGTGTTTTCTAAGCTAAGTAAAGGTGAGTTATTTTTGTAGAGGTGGCCGGTGGGGAGAGAAGCCTTGACCAAAACTGAATATGACCATTTCTTACCCTGACCCAGTTTGAGTTTATTCAAGTTACATTCCAACTTTGAAATAATGTGATTTCAAGTTAAAAGAAAATGAAAAATACAGGGTCATTATTGTTTTAGCACACAAGTTAGGAAAGGCCCTAATGTTTGCTTTTAAAAGTTGTGATAAATATGAAAACTTGATACCTGAAGCAAACTTTGGTTCTAGAATTCACAGGCATTTATGTAATTCAAAATGATGATAGGAAGACACCAACATTGAGTGTTATGATATTTCCAAAAGCTGAATTTTTTAAGATCTGGGCAAGTCTGGATGAGGTCGTTCTGTAAAATTGTGTGAGTGCTAGAAATTTTTTAGGTACAGTCCCTTTTAAATTTGGAGCAAATTGGTCAAGTGAACTATCCAGCCATATGTTACTCTATGGTCATCAAAATAAGGTATATCCATTGTGATTATTAAGAATTGTCACATGGTTCATTAGAATTCCCGTAAATTTTCAGGCATTGCGGGGACTCTTTCACATGCAATAGAATAGATAATGCTAAATAGTTAAAGTTTGTAAAACACTTTGTCTCATATGTAACAGTGAATGAAGTTTTTATCTTTCTCCTCACAAATCATACACCATACATTACATGACTAGTAATTTAATTAAAAGTTTGATTTAGCTACAATTATACACAAAAAAAAAAAGAAAAAAAAAAAAAAAAAAAAAAAATTTTGCATGAAATTGCAGTTTGTACTCAAAAAGCTGTTATTTTTGAAAATGTTGCTTTGAAAGTTTTGGGGGGGGGGGGGGGGGGGAGTCTGTAATAATTTTAAAAACCATGGATACTAAGGATTTTCGTTATTAGGTACAGTGTAGTTCTTAAAACTGTCCACGTGTTTGGATACCTACATTTCTTTTTAGTTTAGTCCTGACAGTAATTTCTGTACTTAGTATGCCTTGCATTCAGTGTTTGCAACTTTTGTCACACAGTTTACTGTCACCCAAAAAAACTTTCACCATTTCAGTTCATTTATAATTTTAATGAATTTCGGTCCATTATGAGTTTGTTGTTCAACTAATTCATCACAGGGAATGGCGGTATGACGTTATCCAGTGAGATGACATACATTTTAAAAACTGGAGGTCAGGTAATTAAATATTTAGGCTGAAAAAGCAGTGTCAATTTTCTGTCACACTGTTACTAATGCATTTTTAGTATAATATTTAAAAATGGCAAAAAAAATTGTCCAAAAGTTTTTGCCAGTAGTTAAGCTTGTTCGTAACCACTTTCTCTGTGATTTGAGTGTGCAGATCGCTTTTCACTATCCTGAGAAAAAACATTGAACTTGAGAAATATTTTATATTTGGTCTCACTGTTATGGTGGAGTTGCCTTTATATTCTCTAAGAAGGACGTTACCCAAACCCGTCGATCCCGCAGACTCCCAGCTCGACGCGATGGTGTAGGAAAAAATGAAATAAGAAATAAAGTGGTGTGTGGTTTGTGATGTTGACAGTGGATTGGTAGATCTTGGGAGGTTGGTACTTGAAAAGTAGATCTGGTTCTAAAAAGGTTGGGCACCCTGTTCTAGAGAGTATAAAGGAAGGGAAAACTTAGCAAGATGATACTGTGCAGTGGAGATATTATGCATCATAATGTCACCATGCATGATTTCACAAAGGCTCTAGTGAGGCAATTATGTTAAATGTTTAATTTCGTTCACTTTTAAAAAAACACCAGGGATTCTGCCAGAAACCAAAAAAAAGGGGGGGGGGAATTTATTACTGCGAACCCTGAGTCCAAAACTGATGCTGTCTTGCCAAAGGAACAAGGGGTTCAGGGGGAACAAAACTTGCTTCAAGGCTGCTATGAGTTGCAGTCTGAAGGCTTAAAGGCCATTTATTTATGTAAAAACATTGCTGCAAAAGTGTCCCCTTGCCGAGTAAGGAAAATAAGATATTGACAATTTTTTAATATTTTTCTGGGAAATGAAAAGGGGGGGTGGGGGATTTTAATGTCTTCTGGAAAGGGGCGGAACAAAGTACACCCTGACAGAAAGACTGACACCCTTAGTAAACAGTCTGCTCCATACTGAACTCTTAACCATTAGTTATCACCCAAAAATGCCTCCACAATTTCTCAAAACATTTTTAAATCCAGTTACAATTGAATGTGTCTAACCAAGTGTACACTGAAGAGATTACTCCTAATTCTTCCCGAAACACTACATTTTGTTATTTCTAATTCCCACTTACATTTCTTAGTTGCAGTTGGCTATTTATATTCAGATATATGGTATGTGGGGATTTACATGTAAAATATCACTCGGGACATTATGTGAAAAGGGAACAGTACATTTTGGTAGCTGAGAAAGTAAGGACATTTTGGTTAAAGGGACATTTTGACTGGATACCAACTTAATCTTATCCATACCAAACCCCTAGCCTAACCAGACTCAGGTAGAAACCTAGGACCGAACCTAAAGAATAGTGATTATTTCTTTGCGAGCGTAGCCCGATGTGTGTAGTACATCATCTTGCGGACCCCCCCCCCCCCCCCCCCACCAAAACAAAGTTTAAAGGATTTCACCTACTGTAGGCGTATGGCCTACTGTATGTAGAGAATTCCACAAACCCACATACATAGCTTGTGGTTTTCAGCCAAAATGACTGGAAAACATAAGTGTATCAAAGCAGCAACATTTATCATGAATTTCTAATGCCTTGCTTCTCTATTTGCAAAATCAGCCAAGCCAAAACGGAAGGGAATAAATTCCAGGTACCGACAACCGAATTACAAATTTTGCCACATTTCCTAATATCACAAAGTGTATCATCTTCACCAATTTTTCAGACCTTTTTTTGCAGCAGGGAGTGGTTAACAGTTTATTAGTAAAGTGTATCATCCCAAGTGTGAGGACATCTACAACAACCTCATGATGAATGAAATCATATGGAGGACCCTTAAAGTAAAGTGCATACTTCATCAAATTTTGCTGATTTCCAGAAATTCTTTCCAAAATGCTTTCACAGGAAAGGATTAAGAACAATTACAAAATATTTTCAGGTTTTATTTTTGTTTCCATTTAGTTCCATTAAGTGTTGCCTAGCCTAGGACATTTAGGCTCTGTTACAAAAACTGCGACCAACGTTTCCTAAGCACCTGTGCTGATACATTGGTTCAAGAAGCCTATCATTATTTTGCTTTGATCAAAGGCCATTTCTGAGGTCAAAAGAGGTTAAAAACTGAATTTTCCTTTGCAAATAGGGGTCTCGTATCTCCAAAAGCGAATAACTGTGAGGGACTTACCCATAGGTGTATGGATGCCTGGTTTAGTAATGAGCATATAGCTTAAACTGTGGAGTCAAAGGTCATTGAGGTCAACCAAGATCTAGCTGTGAGAAGTTTGTACAAATGGTATTTCAAGAATGATAAACTTCAAGATCTCATACTAGGCATCCATAGCATTAGCTAGTCCTTGAGTTGGGCAGAAGAATTATCAGTTCTAGCTAAGCAAGTTAAAGAAATCATGACAAATACAAAACTTAAAAGTGATTACCACTTTTCTGAATCTGACCAGTACTGAGAACCATGCATAAGTTTTGTAGCTCTGCTAATGAATGAAATGGAGTGCTTTCCACTTGATGACATTTCATGTGTCACATGAGGATTCAGGTAGACCATGAATTCTGCAAGTAATTTTGTTGCTAATGTGGAGCAGTCAGTTGGAAAGTGGTTTGCCTATGAGGCTACTTTACTTTCTCCGCAAGATACAAGTAGTGAGGAAATGGTAGTGTAGATATAAATCTTTGACTGTAATATTCTTGTGGAAAAAATGCAAATGTGTTAAAAATCATTATTAAGTATTGTTTTGAACATTAAGGGACCTGTTCATAAGGAAGTGTTTGCAGTAAGCAGTAGTTTGGCAGGCCTCATGTGTCGGGGAGAGCGGGTGCGGAAGGAGTACTGCATGAAGAACAACATATTGGGGATTTTGTTCATTGCTCTTGTCCTCCTTATCAATTGGTTTTAAGCGTTAAGCAAGTTCAGTCCAAGCATTGTCAGTCACAAATAATATCCAACTCAAGTTTGAGCCAAATTAAGCGTATATTCAAGTTAAGGCAACACAGAACTTTGGAGGTTCAAACTCAATTAAAATCGGCCTACATTTAATGAAGTAGAATTGACAGTCAGGCTCTAAAATAAAAGTCATCACAAGTCACTATGGGCTGGTCATGAAAAATTATGAAATCACTCAACTGTATGTGGGGAGGATACCCACTAGAGGAAAGTTCATTAGCATTGAAGGTTTCAATAGACCAAAGATCCCCTTCCCCTTGACCAAAATCTAGTGGGATAAGAGGATAGGGTTGGGAGTTTGGTTTACATACAGAATTAGATTTAGGATAAGGTAGCCTTTGTATGATTACAGTTTGGTGGTGAGGATATGGTTAGGGCGTTAGTGATCAAGTTTAGGGTTAGGATCTTTGGGCTGGTGAACCTTCAAAACTCCAGGAACCATGCCCTCTTCCCTTTTGCATGGCTTATAAATTTCTTTTTTGAAGGAGTTAACAAAAATTTCCAAAAGTCCAAAACAAATTTTTTTTTTGCTCTGTAAACTCTAAGTATGTAAAACGTGAATAGATACTTCCTTGCAACGTCACATCACATTATGTTTATTCCAAGGGAAGAATAACATACAGGTTTGACATTATAAGAGTTGCTGCGATGAATGCGGATATGAATAGTTGTAAGTGGCTAAGGTGTCGGGGTGGTGTGGTTGGGGGTGTTCAGTCTGTCCATCAGGGCATTGCTGCTTTGGTTCATCCGAACAAGCAATTCCTCATCTAAGATGAGAAGAGGTACTTAAACAAAAAGGATCTGATCTTGAGCTTTGGGGTTGCATAAAGACTCTTGCATGGAGATTAAGGTTGTAGTGTAAAACATATCAGATCTGGAACTGAGTCGGATTTTGACCTTGGCTAGGAGAGATGATCTGAAATGAGTGGAGGTCAGTGTTGTTGGCACATATACTTTACTGTAGGATCAAGAATGACTGTAGGATTGATGGCTCCTCTGGCTTTCCATATGGTCTTGACATTAGCACAAGAAAAGTTTGATTACAGCAACTTGTGTTGTGGTCTGACATTGGCAAGGTTTCCGGAGTTTGAGTCAAGGTGTAAATGCCCCAGGTTTCAATCCCAGTTATGACATCATGAATAAGAGCAGGGGTTAGTTGTGGGTGAAGTGTAAACGCACCCAAAAACTGTGAACTGACCATACGTACATGTACAATATTCAGAGATCTTTTGCTAAGCCAGGGACGGTTGTCAGGGGCAAAGCTTACAGATTTCATTTCACAAAAATTAGGAGAGCCTGGCAAATGCAGCATGGACAGGTATTCCATATCACCTTTTACAAACACCATTGGTGTCTCGGTTTGCATGGCTTGCCAAAGGGTGAGCGGGAAGTGGAGAATGCAACTTTTGCCTTTCTACATGACCATTTTGGGATATGCCACATGAAGATTTAGGACTTAATGAAGCTGAATTGGGAAACACCTCATACACAGTTGTGGTTTTACTTTAAAATTGTTTTTTTTTTCTACTCATAGGGTTTTTTTTAAAGTTGGTCAGTCTCAATGAAGGTGAAAACAAAAGGAGAGAATTCCTCTGTGAACATCAGACTTAAAATTTGTACGTTAAAGAAAGGTCTTCGTAGTTAGCAACGATAGCACTCAGTAGCATTTTACCTGGGTAGATTTTAATTATTAAGTTTTTAGGGATAGCCTGTATCAATCTGTGTGATGTTCAGAGTCAATTCCTTCAGTAATTGATAGGTACACAGTATGTGCAAAGTAATGAAAAGGTGCAGTACATATAAGAAGGAATTAATATTGCCACACTGAATGCAGATGGAAGAATGAAAAATTAGGAAACAGAATTTAAGGTAAGTAGGAGCCAAAGAGATTGAATAAGAATAAAAAAATACATGAAAGAAAAAAATACCAGCAAACAAACAAACAAAAAAAAACAATACAAACAAGTGATATACAACACAAGGGCTGTGAACTCGGGGATGGAAAGTGCGACTAAATAGGTGGTGTGACTAGATTTTAAGGCAAGATATTAGATACGCAGCAGTCTAGCCAGGAATGAACATACATGTTTTACAATCCCTACAGTATTTCTTTCTTGTATTTTTTTTTTTGGCTGTTACAAATGCTCTCACCAGGTTTTACTGTTCCTTTCTATTAGGCCTTCCGTATGGCCAGTTGATAAATGTACCTTTAATACTAAAATATGGATAATATGTTCTGTGCAACACTTGTTAAAATTTTTCTATGCTTCTGAAAAACCCTTTTGTATTGAGATTTCAAATCATGGGCAAGTTTTTTAGAAAAATTACTTGTTCACACCTAGAGTATTGTATGTTGTATGGAGAAGATTAGGGACAAATAGCTATAATGGTGGTGCTGTGAATTTATATCAAGCCTGATTCAGTTTACAAATGATCATCTACTTGGGAATAGGCATGTTGGCTGACTCTTTGAACCTATCTTCCATGTCATGTGATTGCATATGAAACACAAGACAAAGCCTGCATCTGTGCCCAAATATATGGAAAGGAAGGAAAAGAAAGAAAAAGCAAGGTTTGCTAGTTTGTTGGAAATTAATATGAAACTTGATTGTCAGTTGAATGCAATTGAATGGAGAAGTCGAGTATGTATTTAAATTAGTTGACATGTAATTTGTATCTTAGAAAAACGTAGCCTCTGTGCCAGTACATTTGCTATGTGTAGCACATATGCACACTGTACCAGGCTGGTATCTTCAACCATGGAGCCTAGTACCCTTTGGAAGGGTATCTAGCTCCATGCTTCAAACATCAGGGAGCACCCCCATGGAGTAGCTGAATTAAAGTTTACAGCTAAAGCTGCCCAAAAGACTTCGGACGAGTAGAAAACTAGAAAACCAAACATCAAGATTAATTTCAGTCCAGGCTTGTATGTGGGTGGGTTGAAACAAGTCAAGGTCAAAACCGATTTGACCCTCAAAAATTTTTTAAACTAACTTAGATAAATTTGTGGTTTTGTAATTGCTTGGGAACTTTCTTTGTGGTTGATTAGTTTTTCACACGCGGAAAGTTTAAAAACACTATGGAATATTGATGGTGCCATTTTTTTGCAGTTCTTTGTTGGTAGGGTTATGCTTACCCAGTAGTAACAAACAGTGCACACCAGTCAGTGTTTTATAATTAAGTGTGCACATTCCATTGAATATATTACTAGTAGGATAAGGTCGAAAAAGTTTGGAAAGAACAAATCAACAATCAGTAGTAACATGAGCTGATTAAAAGACAGCTATATCATGCCTATACAGAAAGCACTCAAAGGGTAGAAATTAGTATAAGTGCAAGTCTGAAAGTGTATACAGGTATCTAACTGCCTGCTGTAACTTTGCTTAAAACCTTCCCCTTGTAGTGGCGTACACTTTTGTGTGGTTGACTGTAAGTTGTAGCCTATGGGAGCTTTACTGTGGCTGTGTGGTAATGTGTGGCTATGTAGTGTATAATATTAGTACTTTATTGTACATGAGGAAGTCAGAAATGTGTCTTCTTTCCATGGCTATTTTTGAGTAAAGTGCACATCTAATCAACATTCATAGAAGAAACGACAGGGACATGCTGAGAGCTGTTCTGTTTAGTTTGATGTTTAAGAATCTATTTCGCTCCTATTTAAACTTTCCCCTATTACTACTATTTGGACAGTCAATATGCCGCCATGAAGATCACTGGCAATGAAGCATTACAGTAGGGCTCATATATTCACAAAAAGAGGTAGATTTGGGGGAAATCAAGAGCGTGTCTGTTGGTCAGAAGTTATTGGGTACATTTAAATGTCTCTGTGAGCAGGGATGAAATTTTAACATTTGCAGTTGTCTTGGGCAACTAAAATTTTTTTTAAAAATTACAAAAAGGGCCCGAATTTATCAAATAAAAAATTTTTCAAAAAACCAAAAAAAAATTTTAAATTTTCTTTTTTTTTACATCCCCTATTTAAAATTTCAAAAATTTTTGGCAGAAAATTGGGCAAAACCCGGAAAAAAACACAGAAAACCTTATTTACAAAAATATGGGAATAAAAACTGGTTTTTAAAAGGACATAAATTTTCCCTTTTAAAAATTTTTCTTGAGTTTCAAAAATTTGAAAAAAGGGACCAAACAGATTTTTGGGGGAAATTCTTTTTCTAAAAAACCACCCCCCAAAAAAATTTTTAATCTTTTCGGAAAACCCTTTGCCCCAAAACCCCCCAATTAATTTTTGGAATAAGCCTTTTTTTTAAAAAAAAAAAGGGTTAATCTTCCATTGCCCATTGTTGGACCCCCCATTTTCCCAAAATTTCCCAAAAAGGGGGGGGGATTTCCTCTCAATTGCTTGAATAACCCCGCAAACCAGGAAAAAGGGAAAAAAATTTTGTTGGAAATCCAATCAGGGGGACCCTTGCCCGGCCCTTTGGGGGCCAGGGTTATGTTTTTTTTGAAGTTCCAGAACCCCCTAGAAAAATTTTAGAATTTATTTTCAGAATCCCAATTTCCTATCAGTTGGGGGGCCCGGGGCCTCTCTCTGGAAGTTTTAAGCAAAAACGGACCCCGGGGGAAACCTGGCCATCCCCAATGTTTGGGGCCCCCCCTTTTTCGTCTTTTAAAACGCCCCTGTTTTTAAAATTCCCCAAGGGCCAGGGTTTTTTAAAATTTCATTAAATTTGTTAAAATTCATTGTTAAAAAAAATTTTTTTTTTTTGGGGGGGGAAAAAGGGTTAAAAATTTTAAGTTTTTAAAAAAAAAAGGAGAAGGAACCGGTAAAAAAGGGGAAAGGGAAATTAACTTCCCCCAAAAAATTTTAAAAACCCCCCCCAAAAAAAAAAAATTTTTTGTAAAAACCTTGGGGTTTTCAAAAAAGGGTTGTAAAAATTTGAGGGGGGGGGGGTTTGGGCTTACCCTTTTAACTTCCCCAAAAAAAGGGAGGGGGGGTCTTGGGGATTTTTCACAAACTTAAAAAAAGTCTTAAAAAAAAGGTTTCGTTTTCAAAAATTGGGGTTTTTTTTTAATTTAAAAACCGGGGGTTTTCAAAAAAATTTTTTCAGAAAAAGGGGTTCACCACGAAAATTGTTTTAAATTTTTAAGGGTCCCCCCTTTATTGAGATTTTTCTGGGCCAAAATTGAAAATTTTAAAAAAGGGGGGGGAAAATTCAAGTTTTTTTTAAATTTACACTTTTGGTTTACCTTCTCCCCCCCCCCCCCCCCCCCCCCCCCCCGGGGGCCCCCCGGGTTTCCCCAGCCAAAAAGGGGCTTTGCCCCAGAACACCAGGGGGTTTTTTTGCAAAAATCAGTTAAGTAAAAACGAGATTTTGGGGAAAAAAAAAAATTACCCCCAAAAAAAGGGGGTTTTTTTTTTTCCCTTAAACCCCCCGGGAAAAAACCGGGGGGGGGAAAAAATTTTAGCCCTTCCAGGATCATAACGGGCCCCAAAAAACCTGAATGCACATGAAATCCCCCAAAAAAAAATTTACCCGAATTTTAAGGGGGAAAATGAAAGTGAAAAGAAATTTAAAACCCTTTTTTTTCCTTCTTTTTTTATAAAAAAAAGGGCTTTTAAGTGGGGTAGGAAAAAAAAAAAAAAGGGAACCCACAGGATTTTGTTTTTTGAAGGCCCCAGGAAAATTTTAAAAATTTTTGTTTTTTCCCCTTTAAAAAAAAACCTTTTAAACCCAAAAAAAAATGTAGTAACCCGGGGGAAATATAAAAAAAATTTAAAAAAAAATTTTTAAAAAAAAGGAAAAAACCCTATTTTTCCCCTTTGAATGGAAGACCATAAGAAACAAATTTTCAAAAAAATTTTTTTTTTTAAAAAAAAAAAAAAATTAAAAAAACCATTAAAAAAAAAATATTAAAAAAACCCCAAAAATTCAAATTTTTGGGGTTTTCCCCCCAAAACAAGAAAACCGGCTTCTGGAAAACCCAAAAAAACCCTCAACTTGAAGAAAGTTTTTTTGAGAAATTAAATGTAAAAAATGATCCCTTTAAAAAATTTTGCACTAAGGGTTCCTTTTCAATTAGGGGTTTTTTAAGTTTTTTGTTTAAACCCTATCAAATTTTGCCATGAGTTTTTATTTTCATGGCTTGGGGGGAAATCCGTTAGATACAATGCATTAATTTTGAAAAACCAAAACAGGTTATTATTTTTTATTTAATTTTACCAGGGGGGAAATTTGATTTGAAATGTGCCCCAAATTGGGGGGTTTTTTTTTTCCCTTCCCGGGATTGCCTTTAAAAAAAAAGGTTTTTAAAAAATTTATGGGGGGCCTTTGCAAAAACCCCCAAATGACTTCCCCCGGGGGGGCCCCTTTTTTTAAAAACCTTTAGTGTAAGTAAACTTGTTTAATAAAAAATTTAAGAAAAAATTCCCCCAACCCTTTCCGGATTTAAAACGAGTGAAAACCGCCTTTTTGATTAGAGGGGGGGTTTTAATTTTTGGAGTTTTTAAAGAAAATGTAAATAATTCATTTTTTAGAATGTTTTAAAAAAAGGGAAAAAAAAAATGGGGCCCCCCAAAATTGGGCCGATGGGCTTGGGGTTTTTTTCCCCCCCCGGCCCCCCGGGGGGGGAAAAGCCCCACCCAAACACAACCCACGTCAAGGGGTATGTAATTGCTATTACCTGTTACACCCTTGCCAAGCGGACATGTTTTACCCGGCACCTAAGGGCTGCATTGTAATACCCAAGGTCGCGAAATTTTTCAAAAATTCTTTGTGAAAATTTAAAAAATGTAGCTATTAAAATACATAACAACCAACAAACACAAAATTTTAAATTAACAAAAAATGACTTTAAAAAAACCTAAAAATTCATGCTGTTTCAGGACAACGAGTGGGTTTTAGGTTAATTTTTCCCGGTTTTAAAACTCACACAATGAAGTCTATTGATTTCTGTTAAAAATGAACTTAAGGTTTAAACTTCCTTTATTTTAATATGAAATTATTGTTGAAACCCCAAAATGGGGAGGTAAAAAAAATTGGGGCCCCTGAGAAAAGTGAAATTTGGGTGCCCCGTCATTTGGCGCAGGGTTTGAGTTGTACGTCAAAAGAAAATACATATCAACACCTGTGAAAAGGGCGGTACACCCCCGGGGGGCATGCCCAATTTTTGCCTACAATAGTAAACCCAAAGAGGGGAAGGGAAATTATCCCGTAAAGGGGTACTGAAAAAAAAAAAGAAAAAATCAATAAATAAGCTTTTCTAGAATTCTGAAGATAGGTACAAATTTTCACAATTTACATTAAAGTTTAAGTTAGAAAAATTAGAAAAAAAAAAATTGTTGCTCTTCAAAAGCAGATTTTATTAAACTTAATGAGTAAATGTATGTCTTTGAATAATATTTTACTGGCACATAAACACATGATTTAAACCATACCTTTTTAAAAAGGGGTTTTAGATTCTTTAAAATTGTAGAATCAGACTTTGTATTCGAGGGTTTAAATTTAATTTTTTTTCTGTTTTTCTTCCCCTTTTGTACCTATGTTTTTTTCCAAAATTTTAAAATAAAACCCTTTAGTTAACAGAAAACTGAGGTATTTGATGTGACCTACAAAACATTTTTCCGATGTAACCACATGAGACACATAGTTGGGTGTTTTCTTTTGTACAGATGTTAAAAAAGTTTGTCATGGCTGTTGCTTTAAAAATTGTAAAGGGGCAGTTTAAAAATGGGGCACAGGAAGGTGTTACAATGTGAAAAGGGTTGTGTCAATGCCCCGCGACTAGTAAAACTGTATGTCACTGTTTCCGATTTGTAGAAAAAAAAATATTCCCCCCGGGGAGTTTTGTCCTAACAATTTTTCACTCAAAGGTGTGAATCACACAGAATAGGGAGAGAAATGAAAAATTTGAGAGGGGACAAAAAAAAAAAATAAGAATTTGGTTTTTTATTTTATGAAAAATGAAGGGAGATAGTGTAATTATTGTGCATTGCGCGTTTATTATGTTGTGTATAAAAGGGGTGGGATATGATGGACTTTATTCGCGCCCCCGGGTTTTCAGTGTCTCATGTTCTGACATTTTGAGGGGATCGGTTATAACAGGAAAAAAATTTTAGTTGGGAAGATGGTCAATAGCTAGAAGAGAACCCCGTTTTTTTTCTTTGAAAAATGAAAAAATAGGATCTGTAAATAAAGTACTTATCTGCATGGTTTTGGAAAAAGAGGGGTAACTGCCAAAAATTTTAAAATGCATTTGTAAAAAAAAGATGGGAGACTTGGATTTAGAGTTTTAGGTTGGAGGAAATTGCAGTATTATTTTAAAAAGGACAAAGTACTGTACTGTGGTGTTTTTCTTGGGATATTTTAAAAGGCCATTCTTTGCAGTTTGCCCTTTATTGTGGCATGATTATTGTGACTTTGTCAATAAAACTTCAGTTAAAGGAATGAAGAATTTTTGGCTGAAAGGTTTATGTACAGCTTCAAATGGTGTTTCCCTTGAATGGTAAGTACCAAATATGACACAAAAAAGCTGTTTTGGAAACAGTGCTTGACAGCCTCTGTCTACCCAGGTGTTGTCAAAACCCGAGGGCTTAAATAAAATCTTTGTGACAATAGAACCCATTTTACATATATGGGGGGTCAACGTGTGGACACGAAGATTTATGAAGGGTTTGTAGATTTTAATTTTTTTACAGTCTTCTAGTGATGACTAAGGTAGTTTAAAATTTCTAGATTTGTGGTAAGAAAAACAGGCGTGTTGAAAATATCCCTTGTTCGGCATTTGAGTATGAATATTAAGTTAAGTTTTTTTTTAAATGAGTGTTTTCATACCCGTGTTATTCTATAGTTAAAACTTGCAAAAAACGTCCCCTTCCCTTCATCAGATTTTTGGTAAAAGTAATTTTATACTCTGTGCAAATTTAAAATTTGCAAAGTGAAGTAAATTTGCCCTTTAAAATTAAAATTTTTTTTTTTTTAAACTACATGATATATTTTTTAAAGGGGGCTTTTTGGTGTGTTTACAAATACATAGCACTCGAGATGAAATTTGAATTTGTTATGGAGCAGATGGCAATTTTTTGAAGTACTAAGAAAAAATAACAATGTCCCAAGGCTTTGTTTGGGAGCACAATGGGGATGAAAGGGATCAACCTGATTCACCAATTCAATATGTTTAAGAATTAATGGATCTTGACTGCCCCAATGAGGACCAATTGATGGAAGGTAATATACTGCATAATGCAAATATAGTGCTGGCACAAACTGTATTAAATGTGTCTGAAAAGGACACATCACATTGTACATGTTCAATAGGCAACAGTACCTTAGGCAAACATACACAAGAAGATGGCAATACTGTCAGTGTTTATCCCAGTGGGGAATTTGTTATTCACCTGACTACCCTTTGATCCTATTTGTTCTTTAAATCATGAGAAGTGTGACTGCTATTGTATTAGCACTGAAAGCAAATTTAGACTGCCCAAGCATTCACACTTAAAATTGCAAAAATTTGGAATGAACAGTACTTAATTTACTTATTGTGTAAATTTTTGCATACTTTTTATGCTCCTTGTATTACAATCAGTAACGTTTTAAATGTTTACCAAAATGGCAAGAAAAAAGTGCGACTTGTGACAAAAAGGTGCAACTATATGACAAATGTGGATATTTGTCATTAATTTGTCATATATTGAAGTAATATCAGTGTTCGCACTAAGGCGCGGGATTGCGGGAATCTCGCTTTTGTCTTTCAAATCCCGCACATAATTAAATCTAATGCGGGAAAATCCCGCACACTTTCTCCGCTCCCGCACATAAATAAATCATAAGCGGGCAGCTGATGTTCTGAATCCAGCCAAAATTCCAGCGCACTTCTCCGCAGCTGTGATTGTACAGAGAAATTGCAATGATAATACGCACAATAAATTGCAATATAGATTCGTTCCCCAGCAAGCGGATCGCAACTCCCAAGCTGAACACTGATTATGGTAGCAACAAATATCATCGTAATCTAGCCATTCACAGTGCAGCTCTTATATGCTGGCTGCTGGTTGTCTAAATAAGAGCGAATCTGATTGGACTGAAATTCAATCACAGTTCCAGGGTTGCGAACGCAACGTTGCATCGTGTACAGTACGTACGATTGGTTACACACCTGCAGAGCTGTAGTGCACTGTGGAGTCTTACATGTGTAATTGTATTGAATATGTACAGTATGTACTTTCTTCATTTTACGTCGTACATTGCTCTCGTTAATTTCTGATCGTATGTGTATCTCCAATGAAGTTCACTCATATTTTCCACTTCAACTTCAAGTTCACGGATTTATAGTCACTCATTCTTCAGAAGGAAAACACCCAGTGACGAATTGGAGCTGTATCGGAGGAGGCTGTGAACTTGGAGAGAAGCACTAACGTTAGTGACATGCATTAACTGCCGTTAACAGCAAGTAGTACCTCTTGCGTGGGGTGTAGTTTTGCGATGGCGACAGAAATCCCGCTCTAGAAGAATTTATGGGAGGGATAAGGTCCCGCCTTGATTTTGAAAATCCCGCACAAAAAAATTTTTAGAGAGGGAATTCCCGCACAGTTTCAATTCCTTAGTGCGAACACTGAGTAATATATGACAAAAATGAAAAATATACACATTTCATCTGTTTCTTTTAATAAACAATTCAGAATACTAGTGAAGACATGCCATAAGACAACATTAGTGATAGTGCCCAAAGAATGTTCCCAGTCAACACTATTTAGGTTGTGAGTTATGTAGTATACTGTAGTAATTTGGTAAAAATGTAAATTATACGAAGGTAGTTTTTCAACAAGTTCTTAGGAATACAAATGCACATCTCCGCTAGGGTGGTTTAATATGATATGATATCGACAAAATATATCAATATGTAATTTTGCTGCCGATATCATTCTTAAAAAGGTCTAAATGATACATGAAATCCATGCACACAACATCCTCACAAATTTTATGAGTGGCATGAAAAAGGTTTGTCACATGCCTTTTTTACTTTTATCACTCACACAAAAATGAGCGAAAAAAGCAAAGAATATTTAGCTAGAAAACCTGTAAGATTGAACGTGCAAATTGGCTGACCCACAAAATAGCACATAAAGTGTACAATCGTTGCATGCATGTAATGAAATGTCAACTACAGTGGGAACTGTACACTGTGACCCAACTTTCAAAAATGGCTACCTGCGCATGTGTGAAAACAGCTATACAGTAGGCTGGACTACTAAAAATTTAATGATGAAAACATTTTGAGAGATAAAAATCAGCAGCCTTTGTGGCAGCCCACGCAGCAGCTATGGCTACAGGAACATGTTTTAGCACTGAAAGCAATGAACTGAATACAAAACTTCATGAATCCTCTCTGCAAGCAACATGTGCTCTACATCCGGGATACAATCAATCAACCAACGAGAGCAGGTATTCTCTATCACATTCGCATTTTGCGAGTTGCAAGTTTTTGTGATTACCAATCTTTTGGCGATAGCTTTGGAGCTTAGGCATGCCTTTTATGTACTGCTAACTGAGCGAAAAGTGGGCAAGGCTAAGGGAGAACCTACAGTTATGTCGTTTTGTACAAGAAGAAAGCCATTGTGATAGAGCTCTGCTGAGTAATAAGTATTATGGAAGTGAAGAAGTTTGCTTTTGATGTTTACGAGGGCAGCCATGCGATGGGCTGTGTGCACCGTGCTTCAGTTTGCCATGATGATGTATACTGCATATCATGTACTGAATGCCCACAAGTCTTAAACACCATGGCATCAGTAAACCAAAGCCCCGATGCATATCTCGTAGATCTATAAAGGACGGGTTAGGTCCCACAAATTAACAGTAAAAACACTGTCTTTTCAAGTTTCCAAATTGGAGAAATTAACCGTACAAAAGATTTGACTGGGGTCTTGGCCCAATTTTTTGAGACAGAATTTAAACTGGTTGTCAATCAATATACGTAGGACTGTTTCTTTCACTGCAGAACTATAGACACAAGTACATGTTACAGACCACCCGATGTTGAAGTATATGCCGTAAGCTGCAGGGAATAAATGCGAAGACTTCGTTGTGTGCTAATATTTTGGATTAACATTTTCATAAGAGAATCTTTTTGAACTTTAACCAGAAAGCCAAAAGGCTTAGTGATTCCTTGCCATATTGATATATTGTAACAAACATGAATCACCCACATGACAAGCATGAGATCCCTCACAGTTATCCTACTTGAGATATGATGTTAATACGGTCAAACGCTTTTGAAATCTTGCGACCCAAAATGACCTACATGCTAAATATTAACTATCCACAGGCCAAGTATGTGATCCCTCATAGTTATCCTCCTTGAAATATGTTTACTAGCTCTTGACCTTTTGTGACCTTAAATAACCTTCGACCTGCATGAAAAATAGTAGGGATCATCCACATGTCAAGTGTGAGATCCCTCACAGTTATCCTTCTTGAGTTATCGTATTTACAAGGTTTTGACCTTTTGACCTCTGGTGATCCGAAATGACCTTTGACCTGCACCAAAAATAATAGAGATGATCTACTCAATATGGGCAATACACAAGCTAAGTATGAGATCCCTAACAGTTACCCTTCTTGAGATATCATGTTAACAATGTTTTGACCTTTTGACCTGTGGTGACCCTACATGACCTTTAACCTCCACCAAAAATAATAGGGATCATCTACTCAATATGGGCAATCCACGTGCTAACTATGAGATCCCTTACAGTTACCCTTCTTGGCATATAGTATTTACAAGGTTTTGACCTTTTGACCACTAGTGACCCCAAATGACCTCTGACCGCCACCAAAAACAATGGGGATCATCTACTCAATATGGACAATCCACATGGTGAGTACGAGATCCCTCACGCTTATCCTTCTGGAGATATCATGTTTGCAAGGTTTTTATGTTTTAACCTCTGATGACCCCAAATGACCTTTGACCTCCATCCAAAAACAACAGAGATTATCTACTCAATGTGGGCAATCCACATGCTACATATGAGATCCATCACAGTTACCCTTCTTGAGATATCCTGTTTACAAGGTTTTGATCTTTTGACCACTAGGGATCCCAAATGACCTTTGACCTCCACCAAAAACAATAGGGATCATCTATTCAATACAGACAGTCCACATCATAAGTATGAGATCCCTCACACTTATCCTTCTAGCGATATCGTGTTTACAAGGTTCTGATGTTTTGACCTCTGATGACCCCAAATGACCTTTGACCTCCACCAAAAATGATAGGGATCATCTACTCAATATGGGCAATCCACGTGCTAACTATGAGATCCCTCACAGTTATCCTCCTTGAGAAATGGTGTTTACAATGTTTTGACCTTTTGACCTCTGGTGACCCCAAATGATCTTTGACCTCCACCAAAAATTACAGGGATCATCTACTCAATATGGACAATCCACATGCTAAGTATGAGATCCCTCACAGTTACCCTTCTTGAGATATCATGTTTACAAGGTTTTAATGTTTTGACCTCTGATGACCCCAGATGACCTTTGACCTCCACCAAAAATAATAAAAATCACTTACTTAATATGGGTAATCCACATGCTAAGTATGAGATCCCTCAAAGTTACCCTTCTTGAGATATAGTGTTTACAAGGTTTTGACCTTTTGACCACTGGTGACCCCACATGACCTTTGACCTCCACCAAAAACAATAGGGATCATCTACTCAATATGGGCAATGAACATGGTAAGTATGAGATCCCTCACATTTATCCTTCTGGAGATACCGTGTTTACAAGCAATTTCCAGGATATTTACAATTTGACCTCTGGTGACCCCAAATGACCTTTGACCTCCACCAAAAAGAATAGAGATCATCTACTTAATATGGGCAAACCTACCTGCCAAGTATGAGATCCCTCGGAGTTACCCATCTTGAGATATAGCGTTTACAAGGTTTTGACCTTTTGACCTCCTGTGACCCCAAATGACCTTTGACCTCCATCAAAAACAATAGGGATCATCTACTCAATATGACCAACCCACACACCAAGTATGAGCTCAGTCATAGTTACCCTTCTTGAGATATTGTGTTTACAAGCAAAGCGTCACACACACACATACATACATACACACACACACATACACACACACACACGACATCACCATCGCATAGATTCCTTCTGCCTTTGGCAAGGAATCAAAAATGGTTGTGAGGAGCTATATTTCGTTTGCTAAGACATTCTTAATATGATGTAATTTGAGGGTCTTTCATACACATTTGTACCTGTCCGACTCTTGTTTTTATTTCTTACTATGCTGATCGCCTGATCTCAAACCTGTTTATACCTTTTCAACGTGCTAGTCGGGACCTTGCCGAACCTACCGTAGACTGTTTTTTATTCAATATTTCCAGCCTTGTTTTAAAGTCATTGCTGTAACAAAGGATTACCAAAGCAATATTTCCTTCCTTGAGGAATATAATGGTAGCAATGGGCAAATTTCTTATGCCAGTGCTGCATCAGCATTAAGAATGCCCCACCGATAGAGCCGCAGCATTATTGCAACCTCTGTGCAGTGGCCATTGCCATGTAGGCCTACGGTAATTTTTAACATGATTTGTAAACCCAAACGGGATGACCCAATATTGCGATATCGTATGGGCACTGAAGGGAAATTTTGCGCGATGTCAATAACGAAAATTTCATATCGCAACAACCCTAATCTCCGCTGAACCTAATAACAATGATCTGGTCATTTATTTTTTCTAGGTCTCACTGATTCATGCAAAGTATTGGGCAAAGTATTAAAAACCTGACTTGTATGACATTTCTCCCAAAACAAAAGTCTTGAATAAGATATTGCTATGCACTGGAAGTACATTTAAGCAAGCAATATGGGTAATCCCTTTGCTGTTGCTGTGAAGACTTTTTAAACCAGGGCTCCCAAGTTTTCACTTTTCAGTGTATGTGGTTTTATCTGTGATTTAAAGCACATTCTTATCCAGCTGTCAAAATTACCTTTTGGAGGCTTCAATAACTGCTACTGTCAAAAACTCACTTTCAGTGTCATTTTAAATTGATAACGATATGGTATTTTCTCTAATTTGAAATGACCAAAATCAGCAAAGCAGGGTGCAAAATCACTGTTTCTGGAAATCTATGGTGGGAGCCAACAGATTAACCACTGAACACACTGTACAAAGCTGCTACCTTATAAGGCCGTGATAGTTAGTCTAAGACTGGTTTTTAAATCAAAACCAGTTTTTCAACAAAGTACAATGGCCTTGCATATGAACCAGGACTAGCCATGCACTGGAAATTGTCGGAAGTTTTATGGAAGTTACGGTCGACGATATTCCCATATACATTTGTTTCAAAAGAAAGCAAACTTTGTGGTGAAAAAGTGTAAAATTGTCAATTTTTGAAACAGAAGTCAAGCCTCAATCAGTTTAAACTGGTTATTTTGCAATACCCAGTTTTTCGGTTGTGCAAAAATTTCAAAACCAAATCAAACCAAACTGGTTTTAACCAGTTTCAAAATCAAAACCGGTTTTGTGAACAGCCTTGCTACCTTAACAGGGAATAATTTATCCGTTATCGCATCATAATTTGCTACACAAGCTGGCCAAATTGCTACACAAATACAAAAATGTGTAGCACTTTTTTGTGTGCATAACCATAGGGTTTTCAGCAATTTTACACTTCAGAGGGGAAAAAAATTCTTAAAACTGCTATACAAAATTTGAATACTAAATTATTCCCTGCTTAAGTATATGAGTTTACCACAGTTTCAGTGGCCCAATTTGTAACCACTTCAATTTTCAACAGTGTTGCTGAAAATTCCCTATGTAGCACAGTGAATTTTAGGCTACCACTCCCCTCGTCATTCTCTTTTGATACCACTACTGAGATGACTGAAGTATACTGTGTGATGCCACAGAGAATGAGTAATTTTCTGAACAAGAATTCACCACAAAGTTTGTCATGTTTTAAGTTTTTTACCCTGTGGGCATGCCTGGTATAAAAATTATTATTGTATCCATATAAAATTAATTTAAACAAGCTGAGGTACTTTTTCCTCATTTGACTCCTCGACAGAGCTAGGAAGCAAAGAACAAGTTTTTAGTGATTGTTTTGTTATGAAACTGTTGGGAAGGTGAGGGATGCAACCAAAATAGTTAACCTGACAAGAGTGACAAAGTGCTTTGGTTACAAATAACGTAATTGGTAAATGTTTCCATGCTTACACATCGTATGTTTGTATTCAAAGCTTACTTACTAAGGTTACTGTGACAATCAGCCTGCATAATACACTGGGTCATGCAGTCCAGTATTAAGAGTTGATATGGTATTGTGCAGAGACAAAACCTACAATTTTGTTAAGTACTGTGAATAAAACCATCTTGAGTAGTTTATAATGTTATTTTCTTTTTTTTTAGTACATACTTTAAGCGAGTGCTTGCTATGACACCAGTGTCTGTACTTCAGGGCTGGAAAAAATGGTAATTTCCTAGGAAGGGAGTAAAATTTTCCACAATTCTTTCTTTCTATATTTTCATGCACAAAAAAGGGAAATTTCTCTCCAATTGCTAAAATTTCCCTCCAAATGCCCAAATTTCACAGGAAGGAGCTTCCCAGCTTCCCAACTTTTTCTACCCATCGTCTATAGGAAGAATACACCTGAAAATTTGAACTACAAAGCTGCATAAATTGCAAAACCCACAGTTTTTAACAATTTTTGACAGGTTATGGCACTGTCACATCAAAAACAGGTTTCTGATTGTCAAAAAGCCAACTGTTTTTTACACCATTTTGGGGAATACTCATTTAGACGGCTGACAACAATTGAACTTCATCATCTATATTTGTGACTCACATGGTGTACATTTAAAGAAGGGTGTTTATTCCAACTGATTACCCCCCCCCCCTTTATCAATTTTTTTTCAAGGATATTATTAGATAATATAGTAATTCTAACAATATTGTACACAAAAGAAGTTATTCCCAATTCTACCACAGTTATCTTACAAGTAATGAAACTAAGTCCTGCAATTAAATGTTTTGACTGTCATAGTTTTACTTCTAATCAATTGAAGCTTTCGTAATCAAAAATTTATTGTGGTTAAAATGTTCAGTGTATTTGTATTTGTATTTTTTTTTTTTTTTTTTTTTTGCCTCTCAAAGCAACTCTGTGGTAAATATCCCAACTTTCCCTAAAATGATAGAAAAACTTTCATTTTTTTACACTTAGAAGTGAACAGTACTTTCGAATCATATAAGATACAATTTTAAAAATAGAAGACATCTTAAGATATGGTTCTTTCATTTTCCTAGACTGTCACTGAATCTCACAGCTGATGGGTGCTACAAAGTGCATTAATGTTCAGTTGAAACAAATTGTTGACAAAACATAAAAACAAGACAGCATAGAAACAAAAGAAGTGACTTACAGGCTCTCTCAAATGTACTCTAAACTTACTGCTGGATCACACAATTCCAAACTACTGGACATGAAATCATTCAGAGTGGAAAGTCAAAAAGCTTCACAATTCATGCTCCAGAATGAAAATTACATTTCAACAGTGTACCAAGTATCTCAAAACAGTTGATCCACAGTCAGCACTAGGTGGTATATACACCAAAGGTTCAAAAGAAAACCAATCTGTCAAGCTATCAATGTAATTAAGTCACACTGAGAGATGTTTCTTCAACAAAAAGACTCACCAAAAGAAACCAAATTGAATTTCCCTGAGCTGGAGCTATTACTGGAAGATGGAACTGTATCTTAATCCCTTCAACTGGTCTGTAACAGTACCCCCACATTCACCCCAAAGGTTTTGAATTCAAATGGTATTGTTCCAGAATTGTTTGTGTGTACAATGGACTGATGATAAGTAGGTGGTGTCATTGTTTGGACCCATATCAATGAGAATGACAGAGGGGTGCCTTTGTTGCCTCATTGATCACAGGAGGGTCGACAAGGTGACAGAAACAAAAAAACTTCTTACTGAGGGCAGTATATCAAAATGTGAGTGTAATAAAAGAATATGTAGATAAAAGTTCAATTAAAAGTAGAGAAACATAACAGGTTTAATGTACATGTAGTCACCACCAGTAGCCTTGCCAGAACAGTTTCTCCTGAGACTGGGCTAGCATGATAGCAGTAGAGTTCTGGCATTTCATATTTTTTTGAGTCTACTTTCCACTGGGGAGTGCAGAGGAAAACGGGGATAGTGCCCCCAAGCTCCTCCTCTGCCCCACACCTCCAAGCCCCCCCAACTCCTCCACCTTAACTACAGTACTACACCAACATGCCCTATGTCGCTTAAAGTGGACCTAAAGTCTAAAATTACAAGAATATGTATTTTAGAGGTTCAAAAAATGAATTTCATTCATCCAACTCCCACTTTCATAGCTTATTCCATTGCTGAGATATAACATGTTGAAATTTATTCACTTAATTAGAAACAGTCAATTGTGCAATAATTTGTGAAGTCCTTCTTGTACAACTCACATTACCTGCTTTTGTTTCCTTTTAAAATTAATATGTTTAAATGACCTTGAAAAAATTACTTTTTTCCTGCATGGAATGTTGTACAGAGAGGACTTATATAGCCAAGTCACCCTATAACAGTAAGACTGTGATCCCATTGTGGCAAAAGGTGCAGAGGCTTTCGAGAAAACAAGGAAAAACAAAGACGGTAATTTGAGTAGTACAAGAATGACATCACAAATTATTGCACAATCCATCTTTTTAAATTGGGTGAATAAGCTTCAACATTTTATATCTCAGCTCAGGAATGTCCTGTAGAGATGGGAGTTGGACCATTTGGATGCATTTTAAAGCTTTGTAACATAAATATTTGAAATTTTAGACTTAAGGTACACTTTAAGTGGCAAAGAATGACTGGGACAAGAAGTTAATGGAATCCTACTTGTATGTAAATAATATATTATAACTTAGGTCTTCTGGGTATTTAGGCTATTCTACGATGCTGAGTGGCTACTACTAATGGGAGAAACCTTAAGGCCTAGGAGCTCCTGGATTACAAAGTTTTGTAGGGCAGCTTGATATTCAACATTTTAACTCAAACTTGTAATATTTTCATTTTATAAGGTCATGTAAGATGGGGCAGATGAAAACACACCTAAGCTCCAGAGATGGGCCAATGCTACCACCAGGGTTGGGTTTTTGCCGGAAAAAACCTGTTTTTACCAGGACAGCAGTAGAAACTGGTAATAACTGGTAATAACTGGTTATTACCTGTAAAAACCGGGAGAAAATGGAAAAAACCTCTTCTGGCAATTATGAAAGTGCAGTTGTTGTACCCCATCGCGAATGATGGATAAACCAGTTGAGATAAAATTATAAACATTCATTTACACTTTCTATTTTGCCTAAAAACTGAGCACTAAAACTTGTCAAACACAGAATAAAATGTGAAATATACTCAGTTATTACAATAGTACTGTAAGCTAACATGTTAAGTGTAACCACAAAGCAACTACATGCCAACAGGAATAGTCTGAAAATTACAGTTGGTTTGCAAAATGACTAGATTTATCAAGCAAAGTTTTTCAAAATGAGGATTAATAAAATTATTATGTTTAAACTTAAAGTTATGAAAGTTCTCAATATAAGTTCAGTCACAAAGTTGGTCAGGGCATATCTGTTACACATATTGAGTAGGAGAATGAAGTGGACGAGCAACTTCCTTTATCATGTCAGAAACTTAAGTTTGACACAGCAGAGAAGCAAATTACAGTGCCATAAATGCTGACTGAGCAGCAACTTAAAGTGGCTATGCCACGTGTAAATTAACGGTTTAAACCCTTTGGTATCTTTAGGAATACGTTTCCTACAACAAAAATCAACCATTCCGTTTGTTTACAACTTGTTTTTCCGCTCGAAAATTGAGAAAAAATACACCCTCTTCCAGCCCTGAAAAGTTAGTCTTTCCGAAAATTTTCAAAATCTTGTTACGTCATGTGACGTCACTTTAGGAACTGGTCGTTGTTTGGCGTGGTATCCTTCGGACATTTGATACAGTGTTTGCATTCAATTGTACCGGTTACCAAGGTCGATACAATGTAAAACCTGCGTGAAAAGTTGTAAATTTTGGAATTGTCATTGCTTTTCTCGTGCTTACCACTTGTTTCAGTCAATTAAATGCATTTCACGCAGGTTTTTCGTCTTGGTGTCATGATAAGTAGCTGCATGTACAAACATTCACAACGCAACAGCATAGGTACACCATGGAAGTACTACTTCCATGGGTACAGTAAACAACATACCTGTTACTACACAATGTATCACCAGCACTGTTTCGTAGTAGGTACCATGTGAAATCAAATTTAATACTTTCTTTGGAATGGCGGATCTGAGCCAGGGAGTTGTCCTCTAATGGCAACTCCCTGATCGGACAGGAATGGTCAGTGGACTGTTGGTAAAGAGAGTTTTCTTGGATTTTAAATCAGAAAGGCGAAGGCGATACTGAACAAGACGTCAGTGGTGCAGATGGGGTGAGTAATTCGTTACGGCGCACAGGACCGTATCGATTTGAGACAGTGTTAGGTGAGGTAAAAGTACAACACCACAACAATTCGAGCACGAGAAGCATTTGGAGCAATTGAAAGGGACTTTAGCTTGGAAAGTTTTATGTAGGCAGTCAAAATATGGACTTTAGGTTACTTTCGAGCAAGTGTCAGTGAAAATTGTGGAACTAGTAGCCTAGGCTATGATTGCGTGTGCACAGTATTATTCGCTGACTGCTGCCAGTCCACTCACTGTACGCAGACCGAACCGAACAGTACGCTGCCGAGTTTTTTCGTTTTTCGGTTATGAATCAAGAGTTTTTGTAATTATTAGTAATAGCCCATTGCAGCCCCAAAATATAACAGACCGACACCACTCTCCAAACAGACAGAATAAAGTTCAAATTCAAGACATGCCACGAATTACAATCATTACTATCTCTTAGGTATGTATATAGGCTATGCTGTACGCCAGCTTCGGTATACGGAGGATGGTGTTCCTAAAATGACGTCATTGTTGTGTTGGCTTGAAATCTCATTTTCAAAAGTCTATTTTTTGGTGCAATTTTTTGAAACATTAATTTCTTTTTAATGCTCAAGGCTGTAAGAGTGATGAAAACAGTTTTAGAAAGAGCTTTTTGTGTACTTTAGGCTAAATTAGTCTCCCGTTACTCCAATTTACGTGTCATGGCCACTTTAAAGTAAATGAGTTTCATCAAGAGAGCTTCTCTGGGTATTTCAAGTCCACCATACTGAGAGATAATTAAGTAAGAATTTATCCAAGGCCAAAAAAGTACCAAGAGTCTATTTGTTGACTAGGCTATCTTCATTGAAAAAAAATTGATAAACCACAAATAATAATGTTAGAATGAAAGACACTTCAGTGGATAGCCAGCACTTTATTTATAAAGAAAGTGGAAATGTTGAAGGAAGGTGGATGGTTCAATTATAGATGAGACATAACACTACTGGAGGTCAATGTACTGTAAGGCACCGAGTTATTGTACGACCTACACAGTTGCAGGTTCCCCTTGACAGGGTATACCCAAGAGTGGCGTTACCAACTTTCCATTATGCCCAGGAAAGCTTCCCATCAAACTGCAAATAAGTCCTTAAATTATTCCATGATTTTCCTTCCCATTTTTCTGCATTAAATATACCTAGTGTATGTATACTTAACACGAAACAGTGTAAATCGGGCAAGAAGTGGCCAAACTCACTAAACAAATCACATTCAAACTCTAATAGGGTATATATTGTTGCCTAAAATTATTAATTTTGATGTAAAAGAATAGTTTTCTTCTTTAGACTTTGAAAAAAAGCATAAAAAGTACCTGTTAACAACATTTTTTTCATTGTAGCAGAATAGGTTTTTACCATTTATTTCCATTTTTCGGCAAAAACCTGTTTTTACCAGGACAGTTTTTACCGGTAAAAACCGCCTGTGGCAAAAACTGCCAACCCTGGCTACCACATATGGTAACGTTGGCTAACTCCTTCTCTTGTTCTCAAAACTGAAGCAAAATTGTCCCAAAATAACCCCAATTTTGCCCTTTAGACGGTCATAATTTAGCCATCTGTGAAGCGATTTCTTTTGTCCTTACGATATTTTAAAGATAAAAGTGTCTTCTTTTCCGTCTGTAAGTTTTAGGTTATTTTATATTTATTAAGTAACATAAAAATGAAGTTAAAAATGTCAAAAATAATGCTTCACACGTGAATGCCTGAACATTCCCACCGACCTCGTATTTCCAGCACTCAGTCAACAAACATACAAATGACATCACGAACTTTGTCCCAGAAGGAAACAAAAGCTGTTGAAATGCTCTTTCTAGTTATATAAAACTTACTTCTATTGGCTGAAAAGAACAACCGTAATTTTAAAGAACCATGGCTGATGCCGTACTAAAATACCTCTTGGTGCTTCTTTTCCCCATGCCTTCCCTGTGTATATTTTACACAGTGCTACTGACTTGAATGGAATTGTTCAAATAACTCTCTCAGAGTGCTCTCGTACATGCAAAACCGCAATGTTCAGCAGCAGTCAGGCATGAATTACAGTGCTCACAGACGGACGTTAACTGAGCCAAAGGTCTTCATATGGTACAACTTTCAATAATAATATGTTTAATAACATGCAGCCTTGGCGCTAGTTAAATGACCATGTACAGCAAATTTTCTCTATGCCAAATAGTCCCATGGGTCCAAGTCTTCTTGCACATTATAGTAGCAAATACACACATGCAGTTCCCCCATTATCAAACTACTTACTGGACCCATTTAAAGTTAACCCTTTTCTCTCTGGTATTAACACTTACAGCAGCTCAATTCCTCACATGACTAACATACACCAACAAGCACATTATCCATAATGTAAGTGCCTAACTTTAGACATGGGTGACTCCAATGTTTTGGAACCTGTAGCCTTAAATTAACAACTATTAATTTAGTCACAACTTATGCAATGAATTATACTTGCCACAGGAAGGTATAAACTCAGTAGCACCAGCAGCTCAAGTGGCTAACAAATACTGTACTCTAGTTTTTAAGATTTTCACTGTTTGACCACTGGTGACTCAAAATGGCCTTTGACTTGACAAAACTGAAAGCAACCGTCCTAATACTGTATAGGGGCACCCACATGCTAAGAATAAGATTCATTACAGTTACACTTCTTGAGATATACAGTCTACAAGATTTTCACCCTTTCACCTCTGGTTGACTCCAAATGACCTTTGACCACTGCCAATAGCAACAGGGATCATCTCCTATACAAGGGATATCCGCATTCCAAGCATGAGATCCCTCAAAGTTACCCCACTTGAGACATCACATCCACCAGAATGTTTGACACACATAAAAACATGACATCAAAACAAGAACTATTCCTACCAACCCCACCATAGGGTCAGAGATTGGCAGTAATATCAGAGGGGATGACCAGGACAATGTCCCACTTTCCTACAGCCCACTGGCTTAACATACATAGAGAACCCACTGAGGACGTAATTCAAGAAGAGCACCAGAATGTAGTTCCGCATCAACTGGAGAATCATATACCCAACACAACCATCAAGTTCCAGATTTCTTCACATGCCAGACAACATCATATATAGGGTAGGTGTGTAGCAAACTGAATGACTGTGTAGTACCTCCCATGCTAACCTCAATACCTATCAATATGTCATGCACATGCTCTTTTATATTCTGTCTTGTACACAGATGACTTGCAGCACACATGAATTTGCAAACATGTTCACTTAAAACCAAAGCCTTAGTATGAACTCTAACTGAGGAAAGAAGACAGGAATCACAAACAAAACTTAAAAGTATGCACCAACTTGATCACTCAAAAATAAAGCTACAAAATTGTTAAAATTAATATATATGGGCTAAGGAGGTGGCTGACAGTAAGTGGGTCCTGCTTGCATAGGATAGGTCTCCCATTCAAAATTCCAGGAATTTTGTGGAAGATAGACTGCTTGTTTGGAAAAGGTGTTCACAATAATACTGATCCAGATTCTGTGCTCTGGTGGTCTTGACTTAAAATTAGGTGTTGTCTGTTTCAGGTCTTGTCTGGGTCTTTGCTCAGCTGCGATGGCAATATACAGTACTATCCAGAAGTAACTGGAGAACGTAGAGCGCGCTCTAATCCGAAAATACGCTCTGTTTGCGGGGAGACAATACCCCCGCAACTCACGCGGGCGATGTTCTTTTCATAGGGCAGCAGGCACCATCATTCACAATCTGCCATTCCCCCATTGTACTGTAGCGCATTATTCTTGGGTTGAATGCAACGGAAACCCAAATTACCGTTATGTGCTGTTGCAGATAAGCCTTTCAGTGTTTCTATTCACGTACGGTTAATTGGAAGGGTTTCCTACGTGAAGCTCGGAGACATTAGAAAGGAGAAGTGCTTACAATCTCGTGACAAAATAAAACCGTCCCCAGCTAGCATGCCACAGTAAAGTCTCCGTGTAGTCAATTGCAAAAGTTCTTGTAAAAATACTTTAATCTCAGCCCGAAAGTTCCGTTTCAAAAGCAAAGTGGCCAACATTTCCCGAGAGGCGAACGTTTGATTTTCGTTAAAGCCCTTTTTGGGTAGCGGGAGAACTAAGTAAAAGTAGCTTACTGACCGATGTGCAGGCAACTCTTAAAAATGTCGCAAATGCACATCCGCCAGAATTGACGCAATATTCTCCGTAATGTCTTTTTACAGAAGAGTGTTGCCATACCGCGGCCATGTGTTCATATATTACAGTGCAGCACTGTTGGATATACCTATCGAGTACACACTTATATCGATGGGCTGCAGAAACACGAACATTTGTAGTTCATTCCAGTAGGCTAAGTTCGCGAATCAAACCGTGTCACTTCGCCTTCACAATCTTTGTCGTTAAGCAGGATGTTTAAATTTATCTGTGTTTCGGATTTCAATCGTTAATTAGTAAAAAACATTTAATGTGCACTTGTGAGGACAAAAACCCAGGGGACTTGAAAATTCTGTCCGCATCGGGTTCGTTGACGATCTTGGCAAATCCAGTATGCATGCCCCTAGGCCTAACAACGTAATACAACACCTAGTGTACTGTAGCAAGTGTAGGCTTGAAATGTTATCGTTAAACGTTAGCCTATCGTAAAGTGTATAACGTACCTACGTACCTGGTCACACCAGGAACTTGGCCTAGTAAGGCACGACAGTCCACTAGTGGCCCGGTTGTGGTAAATGGGGCAGATAGCTTTCCTTAAGCTAGTAGTAATGCCTCCCAAAACCCCCCTTTCTTATATGCCAAGTCTATGCCTGAGGTTGTTTATCCCAACGATGCCGTAATTTCGTAAAGAGCATAGGCTACAGGCTTGTTCATTTCGACTAATAGAATTTACCTTGTAGCAAGGTTAATCCTTATCTAAGAGAAATAAAATCTACTAACCGTAAGGTTATTGAAAAAGTTTCAATGGCCTATGGCATATACAACTGCAGGCCTGATGGTTAAGAAAATAGACTTTCAGGTTCTCCATTAGACAACCTTGAGCTAAATTTTGGTTGTCGGAAAATATTTTTTTTGGTGGATCCGAATGAACATGAAAACCAACCAAAACATGATCAGTTGTATTTCAATGTCGTTTGCCATAGCAAAGAACGTTTTATTTTAAATTTCTGTATGCCTTCCACCAATAACTTCTTTTTTTTTTGTTTCAGTGGATGAATGGAACAGGTCCAAACTGGTTGTGTCCATTACCACATTTTTTATGACCGCACATTGTGTTTGCCTGATGTTAGTGAAACTATTTCATTTACACATAACATTTACTTGGTGCATCGGGGGGGGGAAAAAAAAACAAGCAGCTCAAAGAGGAGAAAGTGGTTCTATCTGATGGCAATTTTTACTCATCTCCGGGATTGATAGGACAGGTGTTAAATTTCAGCCCAGGTGCTGATCTGTGATGGGGAGCAGATGATACTGCATAAAGATGCCAGTGAAAAGTGGGTTGAATGCCTGTTTACTTGAACTTGAATGTTCCCCTTTTGGTTTGCGATAAAATATGAAAACCAACAGGCAGTATGGAAATTTTTATTTAGGGGGCAGGTGGGGGGGTGGGAGGATCTGAATATCTCCACTTCAACTACCCTTTTCCCTCGCTTTGAATTGTATTAATCCTGTTTGCAAGGCTGGGGCAGCAGGTTAGAAGTTTTATCACACAATAATCTTGTAATTAGTCAAACCCTTTTATTAGTCTGTGAACAGTGGCATACTTCCAGGATTTCTCTCAAGGGTGGGCCCACACAGTCATGTTGTAACGATCGCCGGCCCTGGGGGAGGGGTCTAAGGGGGGTTCCCCCTTCCCCAGGCGGCGCGATCGTAAAATTTTTTGTGCGGTTTTTTAAAAGGGGGATTATTTAAATTTTTTTAAAGGGGGTTTTGTTCCCCAGCAAAATTACAAAGAATATATTTTGGGGGGTGATTTTTTCTTTAAAAACCCCCTAGGGGTTTTTGGGGGAAGGGAAAATCCCCTTTAAAAAATTTTGAAAAAAAAAAAATTTTTAAAATTACATTTTTAAAAAACCCCCTTACCATATTAATACAAAAAAAAAAAATTAAAAATTTACGGGGTTTTTTTTAATAAACAAAGGGTTTTTATGGCAGGGCCTTCCACTTAGTTTTCCCCGAATTTTTTATTAAAAAGGGAAAAAGATGAATTTGTAATTTTTTTGGGGAAAAAAAGGTAAAATTTACGAAGGTTTTTTTTTTCAAAAATTTCTAGGAAAAAAAAAAGGGCACATTCCGCAGGGTGGTTTAAATAAATTGAAATCAAAAAAAAAATATAAAATATGAAATTTTTTGTTTGCCGAATTTTTTAAAAAAGGGTTCAAAAATAAATCCCTAAAAATCCATGCACAAAAACATCCTCAAAAATTTTATGAGGGGCAAAAAAAAGGTTTTGGGCACATCCCTTTTTTTATTTTTATCACTCCCCAAAAAATGAGCAAAAAAAACCCAAAGGGAATATTTAGCTAGAAAAACCTGAAAATTTGAACGTAAAAAATTGGCGGACCCAAAAAATAGAAAATAAAGTGTACAATTTTCCCAGGGCAGTAAAAAATGAAAAAATCCCGTGGGAACTTTTACACTTTTACCCAACTTTCAAAAATGGCTCCCTGGGGCATTTTGGTAAAAAACCTATCCCAGTAGGCTGGACTACAAAAAATTTAATGAGGGAAAAACTTTTTGAGAGTTTAAAAATCAGCAGCCTTTGGGCAGCCCACGCAAAAGCTATGGCTACGGGAAACAGTTTTGGGCACTGAAAGCAATGAACTGAATCCCAAAAACTTCATAAAATCCTTTTGCAAGCAACATGTGTTTCTACATCCGGGATAAAATCAATAAACCAACGGAGAAGGTATTCTCAAATCACATTCGTTTTTTGCATTTGGGCAATTTTTTGTGATTACCAATTTTTTTGGCGATAGTTTTGGGAGCTTGGGGCATCCCTTTTATGTACTGCAAAAATGAGGGGAAAAAAGGGGGAAAGGCCCTTAAAGGGAGAACCTACAGTTATGTCTTTTTGTACAAGAAAAAAGGGCCTTTTGGGGGAAATAGAGTTTCTGCTGAGTAATAAGTATTAGGGAAAAGTGAAAAAAGGGTTTGCTTTTGATTTTTAGAGGGCAGCCATCCCGATGGGCGGGTGGGGCACCGTGTTTTCAGTTTGCCATGATGATGTTCCCTGCATATCTTTTGTACTAAAGGGGCCCACAAGTTTTTAAAACCCATGGCATCTTTTAAAAACCAAAGCCCCGAGCATATCTTTTAGATCTTTTAAAGGAGGGTTAGGCCCCAAAAAATTTTTAAAACAGTAAAAACACTGTTTTTTCCAATTTTCCCAAATTGGAAAAAATTAACCGTCCCAAAAAGATTTGATGGGGTTTTGGGGCCCTTTTTTTTTTGGGGAAGAATTAAACTGGTTGTCAATAAATATACTTGGGGATTTGTTTCTTTCATGCAAAAACATGGGACAAAAAGAAACATTTTACGCCCACCCGATTTTAAAGGGTTTTATGCCTGGGGTGCAGGGAATAAATGGGGGGGGATTTCTTTGGTGTGCTAATTTTTGGATTAACTTTTTTAATAAGAGAATTTTTTTAAATTTTAAACCAAAAACCCAAAGTCTTAGTGATTCCTTCCCATATTAAATTATATTTAAAAAACATAAAATTCCCCCACAGGGAACAAGCTTTGAAAATCCCTCACAGTTACCCCTACTTGAATAGGGATTTTTAATAGGGGTAAAAACCTTTTTTTGAAATTTTTGGGCCCCAAAAAGGGCCCTTACATGTAAATTTAACATCCACGGGCCAAAAAGGTATGTGATCCCTCTAGTTTTTCCCCCTTTGGGGAAATATTTTTACTTCTGGGGGATTTTTTGTGCCCTTTAAAAATTAACCCTTTCGCCTCCCATGAAAAAAAAAAGGGGGAAATAAAACCCCAATTTTCAAAGGGGTGAGATCCCTCCCCATTTTTATCCTTCTTGAGTTTTCGTATTTAAAAGGGTTTTGCCCTTTTTTGACCTCGGGTTGATCCAAAATCCCTTTTGGGCCCTTTTGCCCCAAAAATAATAGGGGATGATCTACTCAATATGGGCAATACCCCAAGCAAAAGTATGAAATCCCAACAGTTACCCCTTGGGGATATCATTTTTAACAATTTTTTGGGCCTTTTGACCGGGTGGTGCCCCTCAGGCCCTTTTAACCTCCCCCAAAAAATAATAGGGGAATCATCTACCCCAATATGGGCAATCCACTTTCCCTAACTATAAAGATCCCTTACATTTCCCCTTTTTCTTGGCATATAGTATTTAAAAGGGTTTTTTTGACCTTTGACCACTAGTAAACCCAAAAAATGCCCTTTCGGGCCCGCCCCCCAAAAAAAAACAAGGGGGATCATCAAACTCAATAGGGAAAAAATTCCACTGGTGGTAGGGAGACCCCCTCCCGTTTCCCCTTTTTGGGAGATATCATTTTTTTGCAAGGTTTTTTTTTTTAAACCTCGGGGGGGCCCCCAAATACCTTTGACCTCCATCCAAAAACAAAAAAGAGATTATCTACCCCCGGGTGGGCAACCCCATGCTCATTTTTGAGACCCCCATCACATTTACCCTTTTTGGGGATATCCTGTTTACAATTTTTGATTTTTTGCCCACTGGGGATCCCAAATGCCCTTTTGGGACCTCCCCCAAAAAAACAAAGGGATCATCTATTCAATCAAAACAGTCCCCCTCATAATTGGAGACCCCCTTCACCTTACCCTTTTAGCGTATCGGGTTTCAAGGTTTGATTTTTTTGACCTCTGATGCCCCCAAAAGGGCCCTTTTGACCTCCCCCAAAAATGATAGGGATCACCTACTCAATAGGGGGCAACCCCACGTGCTAACTTAAATTTCCCTCCCCCATTTTATCCCCCTTGAAAAAGGGTGTTTACAATGTTTTGATTTTTTGCCCTTTTGGGTGCCCCAAAGTTTTCTTTGACCTCCCCCAAAAAATTACGGGGGAATCTATAAAATTAGGGGCAACCCCCACATGCTAAGTATGAGATCCCTCACATTTTCCCCTTTTGAGTTTTAATGTTTCCCAGGTTTAATTTTTTTACCTCTGTTTGCCCCCAAGATGCCTTTGACCTCCCCCAAAAAAATAATAAAAATAAACTTATTTAAATAGGGGAAACCCCCAAAATGCTTTTTGGGGGATCCTAAAAAGTTACCCTTTTTGGGGTTTATAGTTTTTTAAAAGGTTTTTGCCCTTTTTGGCCCCCCACGGGTTTGGCCCCCACATGACCTTTGACCTCCCCCAAAAAAAAAATGGGGAATCATCTACCCCAATATGGGCAATAAAACATGGTAAGTATGGGGACCCCTCACATTTACCCTTTCTGGGGATACCGTGTTTACAAGAAATTTCCCGGGATTTTTTTACTTTTTAAACCTCTGGGGCCCCCAAATGCCCTTGGGGACCCCACCAAAAAAAAAATAGAAAATCATTACTTAATAGGGGGCAAACCAAAATGCCAAGTATGAGATCCCTCGGAGTTACCCTTTCTTGAGATTTTAGCGTTTCCCAAGGTTTTTGACCTTTTGCCCTTTCCTTTTGGGGCCCCCAAAATAAACCTTTGACCTCCATAAAAAAACAATGGGGATAATTTTTACTCAAAGACCAACCCACAAAACCCAAGAAATAAAGCTAAAGTCATAGTTACCCTTCTTGGGGAATTGTGTTTAAAAGGGAAAAAAGGCGTCACCCCAAAACACATACAAAAATACCCCCACACAACAAACACACACACACACGAAATCCCCCAAATCGAAATGGGTTTCCTTCTCCCTTTTGGGGAAAGGAATAAAAAGGTTGGGGAGGAGTATATTTCGTTTGCAAAGACATTTTAATTGATGTAATTTGAGGGTCTTTTAAACACATTGTCCCGCCCGGGGACTCTTTTTTTTTATTTCTTATTTTGCTGATCGCCTGATCTCAAACCGTTTTTTCCCTTTTCAACGTGCTAGTGGGGGGAACCTTTGCCAAACCCTCCCTTTTAGACTTTTTTTTTTTTTAAATTTTTCCCAAACCCTTGTTTTAAAGTCATTGTTTGTAAAAAAGGGGTTTAAACCAAAGAAAATTTTTTCCTTTTCTTGAGGAATTTTAAGGTAGAAATTTGGGCAAATTTTTTTTTCCGGGTGCTGAAATTCAGCATTAAAAATCCCCCACCGATAGAGCCGCGCTTTATTGAAAACCTCTTTTTGCAGGGCCATTCCCATGTGGGCCCCTACGGAAATTTTTTTAAAATGTTTTTAAAACCCAAAAGGGGGAATAAACCAATTTTGGGCGATACGTTTTGGGCACTGAAGGGAAATTTGCGCGTTTTCCCAATAAGGGAAAATTTTTTCATATCGCAAAAAAACCCAATCTCCGTAAACCTAAAAAAACAATGATCGGGGTCATTTTTTTTTTTTCTAGGTCCACGGTTTAAATGAAAAAATTTTTTTGGGAAAAAGTTTTAAAAAAACCTGACTTGTATGCCATTTCCCCCAAAACAAAAGTCTTGAATAAGTATTGCTATCCCAAGGGAATACATTTAAGAAAAGGCAATTGGGTAATCCCTTTTGCTTTGTGTGAAGTTTTTTTTAAAACCCGGGGGCTCCCAATTTTTTCATTTTTCAGTGTATGGGTTTTTTAAAATCTGTGTTTTAAAGGGCACTTCTTACCCCGCTGTCAAAATTCCCTTTTGGAGGCTTCAAAAAATGCTACGGTAAAAAAACTCCTTCAGGGCTTTTTAAAATTTGATAACATTTGGTATTTTCTCAAATTTTGGAAATGACCAAAAAAAGAAAAAGCAGGGTGAAAAAAATCACTTTTTTCTGGGAAATCTATGGTGGGAGCCAACAAAAAAACCCCATTTTTTAAAAAAACCCCACGGTTAAAAAATGTTTACCTTTAAAAAGGCCGTGAAAAATTGGGCCTAAAAAACGGTTTTTAAATAAAAAACCATTTTAAACAAATTTAAAATTGGCCCTTTTGCTTTAAAAACCAGGACTACCCAATGCACGGGAAAATTGGGGTCGGAAGTTTTAGGGAAAGTTAGGGGTCACGTTTTCCCCCAAATATACTTTTGTTTCAAAAAAAGAAAACCCTTTTGGGGGAAAAAAGTGAAAAAAATTGTCTTTTTTGGGAAACAGAAGAAAAGCCTCAATCATTTTAAAAACTGGTTTTTTGAAAACCCCATTTTTTTCGGTTTTTGAAAAAAAAATTTCCCAAAACCCAAAAATTCAAACCAAATTTTTTTTTTAACCCTTTAAAAAATTAAAAACCGGTTTTGGAAAACCGGGCCTTTGCTCCCTTAACGGGGGGAAAAATTTTTAATCCGTTTTTCGATCAAAAATTTCTACACAAGCGGGCCAAAATTGGGCTACACAAATAAAAAAATGTGAAACACTTTTTTGGGGTTGCAAAACCTGGGGTTTTTTAAAGGCCTTTTTAAACACTTCAGGGGGGGAAAAAAAATTCTTAAAACTGCTATAAAAAAAATTTAAAATACTAAATTTTTCCCCTTTTTTGTTATAGTTTACCACATTTTTCAGGGGGCCCCAATTTGAAAACCATTCAATTTTAAAACAGTTTTTTGGCTAAAAAATCCCTATGTGGGCCCGGGAAAAATTTTTGGGGTCCCAAATCCCCTTTTCTTTCTTTTTTTAAAAAAAACCACTACTGAGATGACGGGAAAGTAAAACGGGTGTGTTTGCCCCCGAGAAGGGGATTTAATTTTTTCAAACAAAAATTTCACCAAAAAAGTTTTTTTCCATGTTTTAAGTTTTTTACCCTGTGGGCATGCCTGGTAAAAAAAATTTTTATTGAACCATAAAAAATTTAATTTTAAAAACAAGTGGGGTTTACTTTTCCCTAATTTGACCCCCGACAGAGCTGGGAAGCAAAAAAACAATTTTTTAGGGTTTGGTTTTGTTAGGGAAAACCTGTTGGGAAGGTGAGGGATGAAACCAAAATAGTTAACCTGAAAAGAGGGGAAAAAAGTGTTTTGGTTACAAATAACGTAATTGGAAAATTTGTTTCCATGTTTACACATCGATTTTTTGAAATTCAAAGTTTTTTACTAAGGTTACTGTGACAATCGGCCTGCATAATACACGGGGGTTCAGGCACCCAGTTTAAGAGTTTTTTTGGTATGCAGAGAAAAACCTACAATTTTGGTTTTAAATACTGTGAATAAAAAACCCTCTTGAGTAGTTTATAAAGTTTTTTTTCTTTTTTTTTGTACATACTTTAAACGGGTGCTTGCATGGGCACCCCGGTCTGTCTTCAGGGCTGGAAAAAATGGGTTTAAATTTCCCAGGAAGGGAGTAAAAATTTTTCCCCAATTTTCTTTCTATTTTTCCCTGCACAAAAAAGGGGAAAATTTTTCTCCAAAATTTTTAAATTTCCCCCAAAAAGCCCCAAAATTTTACCCCGGAAAGGGGAAAAGGGCCCGCTTTTCCCAAATTTTTTTAAACCCCTGGGCATAGGAAAAAATACCCCCTGAAAAAAATTTAACTAAAAAGGGTGCATAAATTGCAAAAAACCCCCAAAATTTTTTTTTCAATTTTTTGAAGGGGGTGGCACTGGGACATCAAAAAAAGGTTTTTTGAAATTTTCAAAAAACCAAATTTTTTTTTACACCATTTTGGGGGAAAACTCATTTAGACGGTGACAACCAAATTGGGAAAAATTATACTATATTTGTGGGCTCAAAATGGTGTTTCATTTAAAGAAGGGGTGGGTTTTTTCCCCAAATGATTTTTCCCCCCCCCCCCTTTTCAAATTTTTTTCAAAGGGAAATTTTTAATTAAAATAGTAAATTTTAAAAAATATTTTTTACACAAAAGAAGTTATTTCCCCAAATTTTACCAAAAGTTATTTAAAGTTTAAAGCCAAAAATAAGTCCTGCAATTAAATTTTTTTGGGCTGGGCATATTTTTTTTTCTTTAAACAAAATTTAAGCTTTTGAATCAAAAAAAAATTTTTTTGGGGTTAAAATGTTTAGGTGTATTTGGGATTTGTATTTTTTTTTTTTTTTTTTTTTTGCCCCTCCAAAAACAACTCGTGGGAAAAAATCCCCAAAAAAACCCTAAAATGATAGAAAAAAAATTTCCCCTTTTTTTTTTCACTTAAAGGGGAAAAAGTTTCTTTCGAAAACAATAAGTACAAATTTTTAAAAAAAGAAGGAAAATCTTAAGGGTAGGTTTTTTTCATTTTTCCCAACTGTCATGGGGGGCTCACAGTGATTTGGGGGCTCAAAATGCCAAATTTAAAGTTCAGTTGAAACAAATTGTTTTACAAACATAAAAAAAAAGACAGCATAGAAACAAAAGAAGTATTACAGGGTCTTTTCAAATGTACTCTAAACTTACTCTGGATCACACAATTCCCAAAATATGGGCTAAATCTTCAGAGTGGGGAAAATAAAAAGCTTCAAAAATTCATGCCCCAGAAAAGAAAATTTTCCCCCTTTAACAGTGGGACCAAAATAAACTCAAAAAAAAATTTTATCCCCAGTCAAAACACTAGGTGGTATTAACACCAAAGGGTTTAAAAAAAAACCAATCTGTCAAGCTATAATGTAATTAAAATCACACTGAGAAAAAGTTTCTTTTAACAAAAAGACTCACCAAAAAAAAACCAAATGAATTTCCCTGGCTGGAGCATTACTGGAAATTTGGAAAAAGGGATCTTAACCCCTTCAAAATGGTTTTGTAACAGTACCCCCACATTCCCCCCCAAAGGTTTTTTAATTTAAAAAAGGGATTGTTCAGAAAGGGTTTTTGGTACAAGGGGGCTGGTGTAAGTAGGGGTGTTTCCCTTTTTTGGGGGGCCCCTTTTCAAAAGAAATGGGCGGGGGGGTTTCCTTTGTTGCCTCATTTATCACAGGGGCCCACCCAAAGGGGGACAGAAAAAAAAAAAAACTTCCTTTTCTGAGGGCAGATATCAAAAAGTGAGTGTTAAAAAAAAAAATTAGAAAAAAAGTTCAATTAAAAGTAGAGGGAAAAATAAAAGGTTTTTAAGAAATGTAGTCACCACCAGTAGCCCTTTTTCCAGAAAAAGTTTTTTCCGAGACTGGGCTAGGGATGATAGCTAGAGTTCTTGGGGTTTCATATTTTTTTTAGTCTACTTTCCCCTGGGGGGGTGCAGAGGGGAAAAAAAGGGGATATTTCCCCCAAATCCTTTCCCCTTTCCCCAAACCTCCAAGCCCCCCCCTCCCCCCACCTTAACTACAGTACTACACCCAAAATGCCCTATGCGCTTTTTAAAAATGGACCTTTAAAATCTAAAAAAGACAAAGAAAAATGTATTTTGAGGGTTCCAAAAAAAAGGGAATTTTTATTCATCCAAATCCCACTTTTTATATTTTTTTCCATTTCTTTAGATATAACCTGGGTTAAATTTATTCACTTAATTTGAAACAGTCAATTGTGGGAATAATTTTTGAAAAGGTCCTTCTTGTACAAAAATCACAAATTTCCTGCTTTTGTTTCCCTTTTTAAAAATTTAAATTTTAAAAGGGGCCTTTAAAAAATTTTCTTTTTTTTCCCGGGAGGGGAAAGGTTTTTCAGAGAGGGGCTTTTATAGCCAAGGTTTTTTTTCCCAAAAAAAGTAAAAACTGTGATTTCCCCTTGTGGCAAAAAAAGGTTTCAGAGGCTTTCGAGGGGGAAAAAAGGAAAAAAAAAAAGGGGGGTAAAATTTTAGTAGTAAAGAAAGAAAATCACAAAATTTTTGCACAAAACCTCTTTTTTTAATTTGGGGGAAAAACTTCAACCCTTTTTTTAAATTTAGCTCAGGAATTTCCCCCGTAGAGATGGGGGTTTGGGGGCCATTTGGTGCATTTTTTAAAACTTTTTTAAACATAAAAATTTGAAAATTTTTTGACTTAAGGTACACTTTAAGTGGAAAAAAAATGGGCTGGGGGGCAAGAAGTTAATGGAATCCTACTTGTATGTAAATAATTTTATAATTAGGTCCCTTTTGGGTATTTAGGCTATTTTACGTGCTGATGGGTTTTACAATGGGGAAAAAACCCTTTGGGCCCAGGGGGCTCCTGGAAATTTCCAAAAATTTTGAGGGCAGTTTGAATTTAACCCTTTTAACTCAAAAGTAATATTTTTAAATTTTTTAAGGTAAGGGAAATGGGGGAGATGAAACCCCACCTAAGCTCCAGAGATGGGGCCAAAATTTTCCCACCACCAGGGTTTGGGGTTTTTTCCCGGAAAAAAAAACCGGTTTTTTTCCAAGGGGCAGCATTTGAAATGGTAATAAAAAAGGTAAAAAAACTGGTTTTACCTGTAAAAACCGGGGGGAAAAAAGGAAAAAAAAAACCCTTCGGCAATTTTTGAAAAAATGGGAGTTTTTTGGTTAAACCCCCTCGCGAATTTATGGGGTAAAAACCCGTTTAGATTAAAAAATTTTTAAATTTTTTACACTTTTTATTTTGGGCCCAAAAACTTAGCACTAAAAAAAAGTCAAAAAACAGAATAAAAAAAGTGAAAAATACTAGTTTTACAATAGTTTCTGGGAAAAACTAACATGGTTTTAAATGTAACCACAAACAAAATACCAAAGCAACAGGGGGAATTTTGTCTGAAAATTACAGGGTTGGTTTTCAAAAAAGAAATAGGGTTTAAACAAGCAAAGTTTTTCAAAAAGAGGGGGTTAAAAAAATTATTATGTTTAACTTAAAAGGGATGAAAGTTCCAAAAATTAAAAATTTAGTCACAAAAATTTGGGAAGGGGGGGATCTGGGTTTCACATATTGAGTAGGAGAATGAAGTTTGGGCCAGGCAACTTTCCCTTTTCAAAGTCAGAAAAAATTAAAATTTTGGGCACGCAGAGAAGCAAATTTCAGTGCCAAAATGCTGACTGAGGAGCAATTAAAGTGGCTATCCCCCGTGTAAATTTAAAGGGTTTAAAAACCCTTTTGGGATCTTTAAGGGAAAAACGTTTCCTACAAAAAAAAATCCAAAAACCCTTCTTTGTTTCAAACTTGTTTTTCCCCCTTTGAAAAAAAGGGAAAAAAAAAAACCCTTTCCCGGCCCCGAAAAATTTTGTCTTTCCGAAAATTTTCCCAAAATTTTTTGTTACTCATGTGACGTCACTTTAGGAAAAAATGGGCGTTTTTTTGGGTGGTATCCTTCCCGGGCATTTGATTAAATGTTTGCTTCAATTTTTTTACCCGGTTTTCCAAGGCGGGAAAAATGAAAAAACCCGCGGAAAAATTTTAAATTTTGGGGAAATTTTCATTTCTTTTCTCGTGCTTACCCCTTGTTTCCGTCAAAATTAAAAAGCATTTTAAAGCAGGTTTTTGGGCTTTTGGGGTATGATTTAAATAGGGTGCCCTGTACAAAAAATTTACAAAGCAAAAAGCAAGGACCCATGGGAAAACTACTTCCATGGGTACAGTAAACAACATACCCGTTTTCTACAAAAAGTATCACCAGCCCCTGTTTCGTTAGTTTCCCCGGGAAACCATTTAATTTCCCCCCCCCCCCCCCACCCCCCCCCCCCCCCACCCCCCCCCCCCCCCACCCCCCCCCCCCCCCACCCCCCCCCCCCCCCACCCCCCCCCCCCCCCACCCCCCCCCCCCCCCACACCCCCCCCCCCCCACCCCCCCCCCCCCCCACCCCCCCCCCCCCCCACCCCCCCCCCCCCCCACCCCCGCCCCCCCCCACCCCACCCACCCCCCCCCACCCACCCCCCCCCCCCCACCGCACCCCCCTCCCCACCCCCCCACCCCCCCCACCCCCCCCCACCCCCACCCCCCCCCCCCCCCTCCACACCCCCCCCCCCCCCCCGCCCCGCCCCCCCCCTCCCCCCCCCCCCCCGATGCCCCCCCTCCCCCCCCGGCCCCCCCCCCCCCCCACCCCCCCCCCCCCCCACCCACCACCCCCCCCACCCCCCCACCCCCCCACCCCCCGCCCCCCCGCCCACCCCCCCCCACCCCCGCACCCCCCCCACCGCCCCCCCCCCCCCCCAAACCCCCCCCCCCCCCCACCCACAAATTAATGAAGCTACATTTCAGAATATAGCGAAGGTTGTTAGGTGGGCCCACTTGGGTGGGCCCGAAGATTTTTGGGGGGCTTTTTGCGCAAAGCACAGATGTAATACTGTTTTAGCGTAGCCTTCATTTTTTTTTGGTTTTGGGGCCAGTGAGGGGCCCTGGCCATCTCCGAAGTACACGATCCCCAATTTTTTTGGGTTGTAACACTTTTTTTAGTAACCATCATCTGAGCTCGAGTTTGGGGACTTAACAAAGCAAAAAAGGTAATATTATCTTTTTACATGTATCTTTGTTTATCCGTAAAAACGGGAAGATCAAAGGTTTAAGGAGGGATCGGTTTTGAAAGAATATCCGAACTTCGAACACAAAGATGAAAATTTTTTTGGTTGGGATATGAAGATGTGAAGGGGTGGGGGGGGGGTGAGGAGGGATTTAGAATTTCGAGGGGATTCCAGATTTCGACGATGTCCCCGTGGGGAAAGCAAATTCGGGGCAGGGAAAAATTTTACATGATATGTCGTAATTTTTGAACGGTTGTTAAGAGGGAAATTTTTTAAACTTTTTCCGATTCATGTTAAATTTTAAACAGAAGGGTCAAAGTCAAACAAGTTTGATTTTAGGGGGGGTTTTCTTAGCATTCTAGTAAAATTTTTCCCTGAAACCCGTTTGGGGTCTAAAGAAAGATTTAAAAAGTCCTTTTTCGACACAAAGGAACTTGAAGAAAACCAATATGAGTCATAGCTCACACAATGAGCAGTCCTTTTTTTTTTCTTTAAGCGCAGTCACCCCCCAAAATATTTTTTGTGTTGATAAAAAAATTCTAGTGGTGCTGTTTTTGATTGACATCAAAGTCTGAAAATTTAAAAAGATCGAGTAGTCACAGCCACACAAGGAAGAAAGTATTTTTATTAATTTATACCCTTTGTATGCTCCCAGGAATGGCCTTAACAATAAAACGGGTTTATTTTTGCACAAGGAAGACCCTCAAACATTTAGGGAGGGCGGGAAAGATGCATAGTTGGGAAAATTTGGAACTGTCGGGATCATAAAAATTTCCCCCTTTTAAATTTGCAATCCTTTTTCCCTCCAAATCACGTTATGGGAAGTGTTTGCATGGAGGCATAAGAATTTTAAAAACTTCACTTCCCAATGGGGAGGTCCTACCCCTACTAACTTCAAGGTCAGCACAAAGACTGAGAAACAAAGGAAAAAAAGCTTTTTCCCATCATAGTCTAGCGGCGAATTTAAAAAAGAGCTAAAAAAATTGACTACCGGTAGATTTGAAAAATATGGGACTATGTAAAACTTTTGTTTATAATGTAATTTTAAATTTGGGTTTGGCTTCATTTTTTAAAAAGTTCCCGAACTAAAAATTTCAAGGTAAAAGGTAAAAAAGGTAAATTTTTAAAAAATTTTATTTTTAACACATTTTAATTGATGAGACTTAAAATGCTGTGAGTCAAAATAAAAATTTTAACGTCCAAAAGTGCTAAAAATGTAAAAAAATAAAAAATTTATAAATTTTTATAGAGGTTTTGTAGTTTAACAAAAAATTTGAATTACGGATAGACCGTTGAAAGTTGTTTTCAACCCCTTTTAATTTTCAATTTGGACCATTGGTGAAGATAAAAGAAAAAGCCCAGAACATGGTGGCCCATGGGGGACAGGGGGCCATCCCCCCGTCGGGGAAGGCTGCCCCCGTCGGGGAAATTTTCGGTTTGGGGAAGCTACTTTTTTATACGATAAAATTGTAGTCGTGACAACGGGCAGTCGTTCAACGTTTTACTTAATTTTGGTCAAAATTTGGGGCAAATTCTTCAAAAAAAAATCCCCAGATTTTCAATGTTTCGTAAAAACCCAAAATTTTTTCTTTTCCGGGGGAAAGCCCAACTTTTTCAATTTTTTCCTTTAAAGGGGTTTAAAATTTTCGGCGCTCTTCGCGCCCAATTTACTTCAAACATCGTTTCGGCATCATCCCCCTATCGAGGCTTGGGGTTGTGGCCTCGGGGCCGTCGGGGAGTTTGGCCTTTGTGGGAAAGTCGGGCGCCCCCCCTGGTCCAGATAAAACCCTACCCGTTCTGTAAATGTGGACGAGTGATTTTTAAAATACAACCCTTTGAATGTTTTTATTTTGAACATAGTTTTAAGGTCAAGGGTCAAAAAGGTCGCCCCTTTTTAAACTTGATCAAGGGTCATAAAGGTCGCCCCTTTTAAACTTATCTGCATTTTACGTTCCTCTCCAAAGGCCCCTTTCACAAATATTGACTTCAAACAACATTGCAGATTTTTTAAAGCAATTTGTCGGGGGTGAGGCCAGGGGGGCGAGGAGGCCATGGCCCCTTGAAAAAGGGTTTTAAAGGTGGGGAAAATTTTCAATCTTTTTTAGGGAGAATGAGGTTCGTAAATTTTTTAGTCCCCAAACCCGCGCTGGTCGTCCCCAACATTTATTTTGAGTCACGGTACTTAAAAGGGCTATTTTCAAAAAAAATTTTGAAAACCTAACCTTTTGCATATACTTCAAAAAAAACCAAAATTTTTAAATTATTTACTTCAATAAAAACCCCAAAAACTTTTAAATTTTTCTCCAAAAAAGCCCCAAATTTGTGCCCCCCCAAAATGGGCCCCGAAATGTTTATTCACCATCCTTATCAGTAACCCGGGCCCCCCTTTTTTTTTTGGTTTTGCCCAGGGCTTCCGCCCTACCAATGCGAGAACTTGAAACCCTTAAAATTAATTTTAGTGAGGCAAAAAAGGGTCTTTTCGGGTGGCATAAAACCCAATAATTTTAGCGTTACAAAGACAAAGTACCTTTTGCTTTGTTTAAAACACCATCGTTCGCTTTTCTTTTATGAGGGGGAGGTGGAACATAGTCGAAAATGGAACTTGGTCAGGGGGAGTTTGGAAAAAAAAACCCTTTTTTCTTGCACATTTTGGAAAACCGGCCATTGGTCGGATTAACAGTTTTCGGGCAAAGGGGCTTACCTTTCCTCCCCTAGAAATGTCCCTTTACACCTCGTAATGTTACTCAATTTAATTCTTTTTTTTAGGTTTAAAAAAACCTTAATAATTTGGGTTACAGAGCAATATAATTATGGTTGTTTCCCTGTTTTGGAAGCCAGTAAAGATTTTGCAGCGATCTTGTGTTTAAAATCGGGACAGGGAAAAAGGGCACAATCCAAACAAGACTTGATTTTATTGAAAAAAGAAAATTTTGAAAATAAAAATTCGCATTTCAAAAAATGATTTGTGAGATAAATTCAATAAAAGCTTGTAGGGGGGCTTTTTAATAGGGTACAATTCATAATGATCTAGCTTTTTTTTGGTAAAGTTAAAAGACGTGCTTGTATCAAATTGGGTTTACGTGTTTAATTTCCCACCCAATCTGCAGGGGGAGGGGATATTTGGAAAACAGGTCCTTTTCTAAGGCTGATCATGCTTTTTGTTTAGACAATATATTTTTGTCGACAAATGATGGAGGCAAGGACATTCAGCAAACTCGAGGGTTTTTGCCCCCAATTTTCTTTTAGCCCGGCAACAAGCACTAAATTGGTTGGTTAAACAGGGTCAACCAGATTCGATTAGCCTGAATGCAACCCTGTGTTTACCACCTTTTTTCGAAAATACAGGTCCAAACTTAAAAACAGGGGGGACCCCAAAAATTAACGCCGGGGGGGGAAATGTACAAAAATTGAAAAAAATTACTTTGCTTTTTAACACCCTTTTTGTGCCTTGAAAAAGATTTCCTCTTACAGTCTAGGAACTTTTTCCCCTTTAGACGTTTTTTGGCTATGGGTTGGATGAAACTGGCTGTAAAGGGGTTTTGGGTTTAATTTTTTATGCAGATTAAAGAAGGCGTTTTTAATTTGGGAGGTATCAAAATTTCTTTTATGAAAAACAAAGAATTTGTTAATTGTTTACCCCTTTGCCCCCTAGGAAAGATTTTAGTGACACATTTCGAAGGTGGAGCATTTTATTTTATTACCTCACATCTGATATGGATTCGCAATTTTTAAATGAAAAAAATCAGCTTTTCACAAAAATTTTCTACTTTCAAACGCATTCCGGCGTTTTAAGACCATTCTGATTTTTTGCCTTAGAAGCCAACATGAAAAAATCCCGATGTATATTTTTCCCAAATCCCTTAAATCTAAGGGCTTTTTAAAAAAAGTATGCAGAACTCTCTATACGGAAAAAAAATTTAATTGTTACCACAAATGAAACTGAAAAACTGAAGCGAAACACCCTTGCCACTTTTTCGTTAAACTTTTCCGATATGGTTTTAAAATTTTCTAGTTGCACATAGCGACGGGGTTTTTTTTTTACTTTTGCTACGGTTACCCATGTGTCAAAGTTAAGAGAGCCCCCAGCAGGCAAAAATTCGACAGATCAAAAAGAGCATTTATTGTAATATAAACTTATAACATACAGGCGTGGGAAACTTTTTGCGATGGGGGGGGGGGGCGGGGGGAAACTTGTTTCGGGTCACCCGTCTGAGGACCGCTAAGGGAGGGGGTTTTGGTCCCCCCCCTTGAAATATTTTTGGGTATTTAAGGGGTCAGTCCCTTGGGCAACATTTTTGGGCAAATTCAAGGAAATTTTCTGCAAATTTTTGAATTTCTAAAAGAGACAAAAAAAGGGGGTTTTTGCCTTGGGTCTTTTGGGGGCGGGAAACATACTTCACCCCCCCCAATTTTTTACTGGGGCCCCGTTCCCCCCCCCCCCCCCTTTTACGCCTATTTAATGATTTACCTTTTCTTTTAATTGAGAGACGCTTTTTCTCATGGGTAAAACAGCAAAGATGTTAAAAATCATTGTGTAAATTTTTTTAAAGGGGAAAAAAAAAAAATAATGAAAATATTTTAATGAAACCATAGTAAAAATGCTAATTTAAAGGGGTTTTCATTGACTGGAGTTCAGGGGTTTTTTATTGAAATTTATTCAAAAATTTACCCCACGACTCAAAGGGTTTAAACCCTGAAGTGAAGTGAATGTATAGACCAGATTTTGAAATGGGGTGAAAATAGACTCTGGGCCTTTTACCCTCCCGATTACCATTTTGGGTAAATTTAAAAGGTGACAACCAAAAGAAATGAAAGGAATTTAAGAAATTTTAAAGGGGAGGTGTCAAATTTTAAAAAGTTGTACCCGGGGGGGCGAAAATTTTTAGACTTGCCGCGACTATCAATGGAGGAAGGATGTAACCTCTATTACCCAAGTCATTTGGGCCAAATATAGAAAATTCTTTTTTTGGGTATTCGAGCACACCCGCCCATTTTAATGGACGTTTCATCAAATTAAATAATTTGTTCCTCTTTTCCCTTGAAAAATTTTTTTTTGCTTAACCCCCTTTAAACTCAAATTTTGGATAAATAAAAATTTTGATGGTTTTGTCCCCCGGCCTTCATCAAGCCCCCCCGGGGGACCCGGATTCCCCCTTTGGAGCAACACCCTCGCTCTTTAGCTTCGTTTTGGGATATTCGCTTAACCCTTCACTTTTTTCCCCCCCTGTTACTTGAAAATAGTGCAGATTTTAAAAAAACAGCAATAAATTTCCCCCCCATTTAGAATCTCCCAGTTCAGTTCCCTTATAGGGGGGGAAGCCGGTCTACAAAAAGGAATCGCCTTCAGTATCGGTCCCCCTTCCCTTTTTAAAGTTTGTTTGCTGCACCCCAGCCCTTTGGGGCATTGTATTCCCGTTGCAAAAGGTGCAAAGTTACTTGAGTGTTAGCCACAGGACTGAGGATAGCTTAACTTGCTATTCTTTAAATGAAAAATTGTGTTATTGATATCTATGAATCGCTGAATTCGGCTGGCTCCCGCAAAAAAATATATACTTCATACCCCACAATTTGGGAAAACCGCAATAGTTTTTGTGACCGGGCTCAACCCTCAGACTTAATCTGCTCATACTAGAAAGGAAAAACCTATATATTCAGTAACGAGAAACTAATTATTTGTAGTCAAGTAATGTACATTAAAACGATTTTCAGATGGGCACAGACAACAAAGAAGGGAAAATCCCCTAGGGTACTAACCACCAAAAGCCCCCCCCCGGGCCATTTATTATGAATTGCAACGGGGGCGAGGTTTCGGAAAGGGAAAAAAGTGGTTCTTTTTTCTTCCCCCTGCCTCAGCAAAATTTAAGGAAAGAAAACCGAGTTGATCTAATTTTGTATCATACATGGATAGGACGTCTATCTTTTGGGGTAAATGGTCATATTTTACAAAGAACCAAGTAATGGCGCACCCAACAAAAATCCCTTTCGGCCCAAAAATTGGGAAAATTCTTTAAAATGCTGTTTGTGTTCAATATTTTCCTGTTTGGGAAGAATGGTGAAACCCGCCAACACAATAAAGGAAGATTTTTACCCCCAAGGGGGGGACTGGGGGGACACAATTTTCCTATGTATCAATTAAACATGGAGCGGGCGGAAGTTTGGGCGGGGGGAGGAGGGCCATGGAAGGGGTGACTAGGAGACAGGGAGTCGGGGAAAGAGAAGGAAAATTTTATAAAAGTATACCTCATTTCTTTTCATAAATTTTGGCACAATGTTACTCAGGCTCTTGATGATACCGAGTGTGGTTGCTCGTCAGTTTTCCGAAAAATCAGACTTGAAAATTAGCATAGCGCGGGAAGTTCGTACATGTGTTTTTTTAAAGGGAAAGGGGGGGATCATGTATCTGTACTCACTGTGAGCATGGACAGTGGCGTAGCTAGGGTTTGTGGCCCCCGGGGCAAGAAAAGAAATTGCGCCCCTACCCCCATCTTTCGGGGGGTAATTTATGAACACTTACACAGCTCAAGAACTTCAATAGAACAAAGGTCCCTGGGCGTCCGCAGACAAAAAAATTTCCCGGGGGGCAAAATTTTAAGGGGGGCCCCCAAATTTTTTCATGGGAAATATTTTTCTCCCAGAAAAGTTTAGAAGCTACTTTCACACAGTGTTGACAAAGGCCTAGCCCCCCCCCCTTGTCAAGGGGGGCGGGGCGAAGCCCATAGACAGACTCTCATTGCTCCGCGCCACCATGGGTTGGCGCGGAGCGCACGAAAATTTTGGCCCAAAATGCTTCCCAGATCTCTGGAAATGGCACTTCCAAGGGCTGTTTACCGCATATAAAAAGGGGGAAACACTAGCAATATCGTAAATATTATTTTATTAAAAGATGAAATTGCTAGGTCAATATCATGCTCATGGCAAATGGTAGCTCCAACATTTTTTTTAAGTGATCTCGTTTTGGCGCCCCCTAAGGTGACGCCCGGGGCAACTTGCCCCCCTTGCCGTCCCCTAGTTACGCTACTGAGCATGGAGTTCCTTGCTTAGAGCAAAAGCATCAACTGTTGCGGTGTCTGACCAATTTGGAGGATAACGTGCATTGTATCTTATCCAATCGTCTGCCCGACCAAATGGTTTAGCTGTCCGAGTCGACGAGTCGTTTGCCGTGTCGTGTGACAAATAAAAGGGGGCAATGAAGTGATTGTTGATGAATTTTCCGAACTTTGGTAAAAGCTCCCTTTAGGCTACCCGGTGTCAAGGTCACTTGATATGGTAAAGGTGGTGGTTGAGGGGGGTCGGTGTTACGTAGTACTTGCGACATGAGTTCAAACTATGAGCGAAAAACCAACGAAACCCTATAGTGGGCGAAGGAAGCTGCTGCAGATGAAGAATACACTGTGTTTCAGTCTGTTATGAGGCTCCGGAAGAAGACGGAGCACTCTTTATATCTTGTGTGTGTTACGATGAACCGGATCACAAGTTAAGTCTTTAAGTTCCTCTGGTTGAAAAAGTCAATTCTCGTGGAAAGAAATATTTATGTGTGCCAAATGTCCAACTCAAGACTTTCAAATGATGGGTAACATGTTAACTTGGACAGTTCTGACAAGAACTGAGGAGAAATCCCCTATTAGAGCGTAAGTCAATAGGAGCAATGGGGGTGAAGGAGGGGTAGTCACCTACATCACGTTACTGATGTACTGACGCCTTTTCTACAACACAGAGAAGTGAACCAATGGAATGGCTGAGGTTGAGGTGGGGTGTTTAATAAATCTAAATACGAATCAATCTATGCATGAATGTGTTCTAAATCAAAGGGGATCCCAAGCTATAGCCTACATCTACAAAGTAACAGAACATAGTCTTGCTATTGACTGGGATCAGAGAAAGGGCCGGTCACCATTTTGCGACACATGAAGCTGTTGACACAATTTGTATTTTGTGACCTCTTAATGCCACTTAAGATTAACTCACTGAGACAGTAAAATCTCTGGGACTGGGGTATAACATGTCATTGCTTTGATTTTATGCAGGTGTGACATAAAACGAACTGGGATAGTCTTTTGCGTGTGTTACTACTATGCGTCCTTTGAATATTTCTGTAAAATAATGGTGTAATCACTTTTTTAAATTTCGGTAATCTTGCCTAGTCCAAACAATTTTATTAATTCCCAGAGATATATTCTACAAATTTCGCCCCTTGCTCCATTGGCTGCATTTGTACGTATCAGACCCCTTCTACAAATTACTGACTGGTCCGTTTTACATTGATGTTTGCAGCTTGTCCCCATATCAATAACGTAACCGTACTTTCAGAGTCGATTTTGTTTATAGCTACTACAAGTTGCTTACACGCTACCGTAGGCCTGCTGTATCAGCTGTTTTGCCCCAAGTAGAATCGTAAACAAAAAGCACAGAGCAGAGCGGGTCTTATCACGGGATTCCCCTGTCGGCAGTGCTTCCACTTTTGATTGGTCCTTTTTGTAAGGGAGCAGAAGGAAGTTACTGAAAGTTTGAAAGAATCTTAAGGCAGGTTGTGCAGAGACAAGTCTAGCAATTGCGGAACACTGAGAGACAATCAAGAAACCCAGATGGTGAGACTTGGGGAAAATTTAGTGTTTTCTCATGGTGCAACTGGTAGTCGGAATCCTGGGGGAGGACAGGGGGATGTATCCCCCCCTTTTTGGACAAGGCTCTAAATTTTCTTTACTTTTTCACACAGCAAATTTTACTTTAAAGGCCCTTTATCCCCCTCCAACTTTGCACACAAATTTCCCCTACTGTTGCTTGCAACCCGGTTGGTCAATCATACCTGAGACATCCGTAGCATGTGTTTAAAGTAATTTGTGTCAATAATTACAGTTGTGCTACGGGGAAGTGTTCATGAACCATTTTCACACTTTTGAAAACTAAAAAACCCAAAGGATTCAAAAATCTTTACGATATGGAAGGAAATTCCGGAGTTGCCTCGGGAAACTTGTTGGGAAAAACTGAAGTAATTTGTGCCCAAAACCTGCGTAGTGGCTTTCTGTGGCTTCCGCCAGACGGGACTGTGTTGCACAGCTAATACAAGGTCCATAACAGAACAAAAGTTCCATCTGCTTCTTGCGAATTTCTCTTTACCCCTTAGGGTTTATGTAGTATACGGGAGTAATAACACATAATACCAAAGGTGCCGTGGAAGTTTGAATACACCATAGAAAAGTAATTAACCCTATTTCATCGCTATTTTAAAAATTTAAAAGGAAAACAAACTAAAGAAAAATCAGCATTGGTTGCATTGGAGATTTTTGCCCACTAAGCAAACCTTGCGATACGGGGAAAAGCATGTAGCTCACACGAGATACCGTTCGTCTATACGTTTTATTCCCCCTTTGTCCCACTCGCTGGGGTGAAAACGGGTTACGGAAAAAGAGAGTAGGCATGCAAATTGGACTCTGAAGTAAAATAATAGCATTTTGTCCATACCTACTACCGCACGGGCCCAGTAGTCAAAGGGCTCAGGGTGCGGCCGTGCCGCCTAAAATATGTATATCCCACAGAAAATTTTGAGAGGAAACATCACTTCTGCCGTAATGTATCCTAAAATATCTTGCCCTCTCTCTGAAAATTATTTCCCCTTGGGAGCTTTATCGCTCCCTACTCGTTCAATCCCTGTTTAACTATCATGAGCTTGCTACTGCAGTATCGTTAGTTATATATATGCAGTGAAACAGCTGCCCAATCATGGCCCCGAGTAGAGCATTTCCCCGCACAGGCTTTACGGGAAGACATTTCACAGGGGGGGGGGGGGGAGACGGAGGGTGTTTGCCCTGAAAATTTGAGATTGTCCTGATTTTCCCCTTTTACCCCGATAGCACTCAGGACGGGTAGGGATGAGCCCCCCCCCCCACAAACTATAAAGAAAGATATTATTTTGGGAATTTGGCTATACTTGTTTTGGGGTTTTCAAACATCATTACATCAGTGAGTGTCGAAAACGGGTTTTGCCCCCTACCAGGCGTTGTGCAATGATAAGCATTTTGCCCTGTTGGCAAGCCCCGCTGCCCCCCCGCGATCCCCACATTTTCCCCCTTTCCCCTGAAAATACAAGTGCAGTGCCCTGAATAAGTATTTCCTGCTCTGGGAGGGCTGCAGCCCCGACCCCCCGCCTCATACCCCTATGTTTCCCGGTCAAGGGTCTGTGAGTAGCATTGACCCTTATTTATCTTTCACCTAAGCCGTGAGAATTACACATTACTAAACCTCTGTTGGAAATACCGTCAATTGTTTTTTCAATGTCCTCAGAGATCTTCGCAATTTTCCTTAAAAATCTTCTCAATATCCTAGAGTATTTTCCATACTTAGTAATGTTTTGTGGCTAAACACGAATGCCAGTAAAAGGCTGATTAAAAGTTTAATACAGAATAGTGACAAGATTTTTTTTGATTGTGTATATACCAAAATGAGTCACATTCTCAGTGGGAAATATTTTGTATTTGCTTTACCCGTCAGCTACTTGTAACGGTAGCTCGTTATTGCCATTTGCTTTTAAGAAATGAGTCAGACTGTACAATATCCCCCCATTCGGAGATCATTTTGGAAAGAGTGTACCGTATTTAAACCAATCATTGGATCTGTTTGGACAAATGTGGGAAAGAAATGGGGGAAGTAGTGGACTGAGGTGACAATAAAACTGAGATGAAAATTAGACAAGCAAGCAACAGTTGTCACTGCTGTAGGGTCTCATCACGAACCTCCCAGTTGGACACTATCCCTTCATGGATGGCCCTTTCCACCGACATTGTAATCCCTTTTTCCCCCCTCCCGTTGAGTTCTCCCCTAAAGCACTAATGAGCCACCGAATACAAAAACCCAGGAGCTGACGAAGAATTTTCGTGGGAGAAATCCAAGATGCTATGGCAAAGCCGACTTCTGAAGATACTTAGCTGTGGCTGAGGTCTAGGGCAATCCTCTCCGAGTTTTTCAAGTACATGGTTTCATCGTGGTCACGTGAGCCCTCCAAGGGAAAAATAATGAAATTCATTAGCGGCTCGCCATAGGGGCACGGGGGGGGGCGTGCACTTGCCCCCAAAAGTTTGCAAAGCATGGTCTTCGGGTTTTCAATAAAATAATAAAAATAATAATAATAATAATAATAATAATAATAATAAATAATAATAATAATAATAATAATATAATAATAATAATAATAATAATAATAATAATAATAATAATAATAAAATAATAAAAATAATAATAATAATAATAATAATAATAATAATAATAATAATAAAAAATAATAATAATAATAATAATAATAATAATAATAATAATAATAATATAATAATAAAAATAATAATAATAATAATAATAAAAATATAATAATAAAATAATATAGTAATAATAATAATAATAATAATAATAATAATAATAATAATAATAATAATAATAATAATAATAAAAATAATAAAATAATAATAATAATAATAATAATAATAATAATAATAATAATAATAAAAATAATAATAATAATAATATAATAAAATAATAAATAATAATAATATAATAATAATAATAATAATAATAATAAAAACATGAAATTTCGAGAGGGGTTTTAGGCCCTCCCTTTCCTTTAGGGGGCTTCAAATTAAAGAGTGAATAACTTCCAATGCAATGCGAAGGTTAAACATTAACAAAGTGCTTTCAAAACGACATTTTTTCGGCGCGCTTCGCGGGCGTTTTCTCATTTGTTGTTTGCTACTATATATACTTCAGACATCAAAAATGGACCTGCCGTTAGTGCGAGCTAAGGTTATAAAAACAAATGATCACGCTGTGATATTTGTAATCTGGTTAGCTTAGGCATCATAATGTATTACAGAGTGCAACGGTAATGCTGGAGTTAAATGCCCATAGTTCTGCAGACACTTCAGAGCTTTCGGGGTCATTAGATACACAAAACCCCTTAGCCGTGTTGATTATCATCCACGACTAAAAGCAGTTTTTTTCCAGGGTTCCACCTGGCCAGATTAGCATAGGTATCTGTCTACAAAAAGTTGCAACGGGCATGTAGTCTAAAAGTATTGTGTTTCCCATAGAAGGAGAGGTTTTTCTTCCCCCGACCAAATTGACAGCGCCGTTTGGCCCCCGAGCGGTCTTATGACTGTCAAATGGCCCTGTTATAAGCAAAAAGGTTTTCCACCTCTGTGATAAAGATACCGTTTCAATTGATTTAAATAAACACACCAAACAGTCAATCTAAGCTCAGTGTGATGAGACTTTTGATATGGCCTAGCTATTTGTATATAGGATGAGACGTCGTTCTGAGTTAGGGGGAAATTTCCCCCCCCTTTAAAAAAATTCGTTCGGAACGGTACTGAGATCCAAAATACTAGTGCTGTCATTTCATCCTTTTCAAGTGTCTTCATGCTCGAAATTTTCTTAGTTTAAGAAAACAAACCAGAAAACCAACATTTTATGGCTTCTTGGCAAAGCTGAAACAATTGTGACACAATGAAAGAAACAACAAAAATATTTAAAGGTGGGGCTCATTTTATACAAATGGATCAAGCCGCCTTGCCCATTTCACTGCCTCTTACTCCACCCCTATGGTAGACGGTAGCGATCGGTTGATATGGTTGTATTTATTTTTAAAGTATCAGCTCACGACTAACTGCCTGAAAGGTTTTTGAAAAGCTTTTGAAAACTGCATGGGGCCCTAGCCTGTAATATATAATAAGGGGCCCTACTCCCATAGGCGTAGGAGGCGGGGGGCTGGGGGGCTACAGATCCCCCCAAAGAAATATTTTTTTGAAAATTCGGGCAACTTTCTGAGAATTTTTCGGGCACCTACTGAAAGACAAATAAAGCAATAATGTAGCTTAACGGAAATCGATACTTTAAAAACTTCCTTGGGAATTAAAAAATAGTTCTGATTTGGATTTCACCCTCACTATATATTCGGTATTAATCACCAGTGTGTTTTTTAATGGTTAAACTTTTATATTATGATTATCAGTGGTGTATTGAGAAGCCATTAGGCCATGTTCCCGTCACTGAGGCCGATTTTTTTAGTACCCAAAAAAACACAAAATTTTACTTCAAAGGAAGCATAGTGGCATAGATTGCATGTAAGGACCCCTAAATTTTCAAAAATTTTCAAAGGGTAGGGGGTGATGCCTATTTTTTTCTTTTAGTAACTAAATCGTAAGGTAAATTTTTTAACACAAATTTTACTTCAAAGGAGATATGTGGCACCGATTGTATGTAGGGCACCTAATTTTTCAAAACATTTTCTAAAGGGGAGGGGGAAACCCCTCCCCCTTTCACACCCTCTCCCAGGCCGGCGATCAACAAACTAGTGCCTGCCCACCCCCATGAGAGAAATTTTCGGGGTACATCATTGATTATTGTCATCATTATTGTAATGACTCTCCCAGAATTATAAAACCCAAAATGGAATAGGTAGTAACGTGGCAAATTATTGTATGTAATTTGCATGGGTGTGATAAAGGATGCATGCCTATATGATAATACATTAAAAATTTTGAACGCGCGCGGAAATTTTTGTTTCTATTTTTCGGGCAGATCGTTACAGTCCCCCCCCCCTCCATAAACTTGGGCCCCTACGCCTATGCATACTCCCATTTAAAGGGTATTGTACTATCCGGGGCTGACCATTAATATCGCGGGGGGGGGGGGGGTGGTGTCTTCCGAACCACCCTGAATACGGATTTGAGTTTGCCCCCCCCCCCCCCAAACAAAATTTCTTAGAGCCGCCCATGAATGAAATGACTGAAATGGAATAATTCAGTTGGTGATGATCACAAATTGGTTTTTGACCTACAGTTTTCATTACGATTTTTCAAAAGTGTCACAGGGTTGTTCTCCCGGCTGGCATTAGGTCCAGGGGCCCCATCTTAGGATCCTTGGTGGGCTCAAGGGTTAAGCCTTTTGCAGGTGATTTGGGGAAAGGGAGAAACTCTCCAAAGGTTTATGGGATTTTTCAAGCGTTGAAGATGCCCTTTAATGCAGGATAACACAATCAACATGATTCTGTCACTAAGATTCCACGTAAACCGTTCCTTGGGGTAGCACGGAAAACCGTTTGGCATCCAAAGACGCTCTACACGCAGACTGTCCCTATATCCGTTAGGTCACTGATAAATGAGCACTAGTCTTGAGCAAGCTACCCTTAAACAATTTTACCCGTTACAATTTTATCAATTTTTGATTCCTTGCACGGTCAAAAGGGGACTAAAACAAGCACGCTGGAGTGTGTATGTACGTTACATGTTTGCAGGTAGTAGGCAAGGAGGCATATGTGTGTTTGTGTGTGTGAGTGTTGTTAAGGGGTGACGTTTAGCTTGAAAACACGATATCTCAAGGAAGGGAAGACAGGCACTTGGCTAAGGAGTCGAACTTGCTGGTTCAAATCCTACGCCTGGTTCATTGCGTTTGTGTCCTTGCGTGAGATGCTTTATTTCCCAAATTTCCTTTACCCACCAAAAGTATCTGTTTAACTTGTAATCGTATGCTGTGTATTATCTGTGCAAAGACGGTTACGTTTAGAGGATTAATATGGTGACTCACTTTGAGACATATCATTCGTGATCAAACGCTTTTATAAAAACGAATAATATCATCTTCATCGCCATTGTCATCGCCAACACCCAGTGGCACCGGCACGGGGGGCATGGGGGGGCGTGTCCCCCAATCGATTTCTGAAAAGAATTGTAAAAATTATACAGTGATCCCCCCAAAAGGGGTAGGCTTCTGTAGGGGGTAGGGTGAGGTGTTTTTCGACCGAGTGATGGGTTTTTTTAATCATTTCCATCACAAATGGTTCTCAAACTATCAGAACTTTCCGAAATCCTTCGTAAACCACCAAAAAAATTTTGGCGCTTCAGAGCTTCAAATCCTACCCCAGGATTGTCGTTTATATAATCAAATTTTCCTATAACAACTCCGGAGAAGCACAGCAGCAAAAGTTGAAAGATTTCTGTTTTCAGATTCCCAGGTAAAAGACTGGCTTTTTGATTGGCAGATAGGTTTTCTTTAAGAAGGAAAGTTTCTAATGCAGACCCTGAATGCATGAAAACATATTTAACGAAAAATTTCGGTGCGCTTCACCCCGCATTCGTCACGGTTTGCACTCCATTTCATGAACTTTATTAAGGTAATAATACTGGAAAAATATTTGATCTCAACACTTCTCCGAAAAACAGAGGTACATCTTCAACCTCTATAGGGGCCCCGCATTAATATGGGATCTTGCAATCTAATCTGTAGGTGAAAGTGGGAGGTTGAAACTACCTATTTGCGTTATACATTTTTCAAGATATTTACCGATATGCTCTGCGGGAAGCCATTATCGGTATAGATGGTGAATGTTAATACACTTGCGACGAAAAAGCATTCACTAAAACGCGCTTGTTAGACCTCCACACCTTTTGCTAGTACCTATCAGGGAGATCTATTGTCACCAGTCCCTGCACCTAAACTCTCCTTCCCTTTCATTCCTATTGCTGGAATTGTTCATCTGAATTTCGTTCAAAGTTTGTCCCCCCCCCACCCCCCCCCCCCCCCACCCCCCCCCCCCCCCACCCCCCCCCCCCCCCACCCCCCCCCCCCCCCACCCCCCCCCCCCCCCACCCCCCCCCCCCCCCACCCCCCCCCCCCCCCACCCCCCCCCCCCCCCACCCCCCCCCCCCCCCACCCCCCCCCCCCCCCACCCCCCCCCCCCCCCACCCCCCCCCCCCCCCACCCCCCCCCCCCCCCACCCCCCCCCCCCCCCACCCCCCCCCCCCCCCACCCCCCCCCCCCCCCACCCCCCCCCCCCCCCACCCCCCCCCCCCCCCACCCCCCCCCCCCCCCACCCCCCCCCCCCCCCACCCCCCCCCCCCCCCACCCCCCCCCCCCCCCACCCCCCCCCCCCCCCACCCCCCCCCCCCCCCACCCCCCCCCCCCCCCACCCCCCCCCCCCCCCACCCCCCCCCCCCCCCACCCCCCCCCCCCCCCACCCCCCCCCCCCCCCACCCCCCCCCCCCCCCACCCCCCCCCCATTAAAGACTGACGTGTGTTTTGTTACGGTCTCTCCCTCCCTCCTCCCTCTCCCTCAATGATGAAGCCATCCCAACCAATTATTTATACCCTCTGCCTCGTACAGTAATCCATTCCTTAAGGTGTTAAGTCTCCAAAGATTTATACATAGAATCAGATACTGCAATAAAATAAATTTCAATCAGTTTTTGTACTAGCATACAACTATCCCATGCATGCACGTTTCATTTTAGGAAGTTTAAAGTGGACCTAAATGTGATGCAATTATAAGCAATAGATCATATATTTTAGACGTTTTGGAAACGTTATATTTCACTTATACATACCATCTTAGCTCTCATATTTCGGGGGTAGCTCACCCTGTTGCTGAGATATGAAAAGTTTAAAATTTATTCACTTTATTTCTGAAAGTATGTCGGATTGGAGGCATACTAATCTATGATCGAGGATCTTCTTGTAAAACTCACATTACTTGCTTTTTGTTTCGTTTGGAAATTGAAATGTTTATATAACCTTGCAAAAAATTACTGTTGTACCGTAGTGATCATTTTTTGTGCTATACGTCAAGTCACCCTACTAGAATCTTAGTGTAGAATTAGTGATCACCTATTTTGTGCTTGTTTGTGTAATATTTGTTTAAGTTACAAGGTGCAGAGGCTCTCGAAATAAATAAAGAAAACAATTAGAATGTAATTTGAGTAGTACAATTTTATAAGAATGACATTACAATATTATTGTCGCCCCATCTCTACCATTTTTAAATTGATATTTAAGCACCAACATTTTTTAATTATCTCAGTCTCAGGTTAATTTGATCTTTTCTCGTAAATTGATGGCAGTTATGTACCCATTTGGATTGTACATTTTTCAAGCTTTAGTTAACATATGTTTTTGAATTTTCTAGGCACTATTACCGGTACACTTTAAATTATCAGACTAAAATTTTTGGTCATCATGTTCTATGTGTACGTACCAAATCAAATCGCATTTTCTAGTGCGCTCGTGTCTTTTGCAATATATAAAGTTAATATTTAACTGCCCTAGCTTTTCAAAGCAAAGTGAACTCAAAGCAAGCTCTGATCAGAGTGAATTTCACATTCTCAGCCATTGATGAAGGCAGTTTTTCTCCCTTTTTCTGTGCTCTTTCAATCGCTTGTTGACCTACAGGAACCCTTAAAGGGTAGCAATTTGCAAAATTTCAAGTATTTTTCACTAATTTTCCGTGATGCATATTAACGTAATCGATACCATCAAACGATTATGAAGGACTATACTAAATCGGTATTTAAATTTCAATGATTAATAATCATAAACATCAGCTACTAACTCTAATGATGAGGAAATGGACCGTCATCTGTCTACTGATTTGCGTAAAATTTAAGCTCTGATCTAGCTTGCAAATTTGTGGCGTTACATCATTGGTTCAAAAAAACTCGAAAAACTGTAGGTAAAAAAATTTTTAATGTTATCGAATCATTATGAGAGTTATTATTCTTTATCTTTTCACCTATTTAATGAAAATGCTAATTTGTGCTTGTGTATAACCCTTACCTTCAGTGATTCGACTTTTACTATAAGGCAAAGGCGAAAAATCACATGATCTGAGAGATTAATTTTTTGTCCATCATTAATTAAGAAAAAATTGGCAATGACGTGAGATCCCCTCCAAAAAATATTTCCAAGGATGAAAATACAATACACCTACATGCTTAGAACACATCGGGACAGCCTGCCGTTTTACCGAGCCATCTAGGACGGGTTTCGCAAAGTCGAAAGAACTTTTCTTGAACGACTCCGCGCCAACACGATGGGTGGCGCTACCGTGCTTAGATAGCCTTCTTGGCTGCACTCAGTCCCCGCAGCTCACCCCCCCAGCTATCTTTCTCTTTCGTTCCCGGATCCTTCCTGCTGCATAGTTGAAGCGTCTCGTTCAGTGAGCGGCCGATTTTCACTGACAGACAAACAAACCTCCTCACAGTTTGTATTTATTTTAGAAAAAAAGTTTTTTTGAGAGAGAAAAATAAAGTCCAAGAAAATGAAAACGCCAGAACTGCAGGTTCTGACAAGAGGGGGGGGGGGGTAGGGTGAGGCTCGAAAGTCTTCAATGCCTGCATCCCCCAAACAATAAAGCTGGGTCCGACCCAGCATGCTTTGCCCCCCCCCCCCTATCGAAATACCCTGGCGCCGCCCCTGCCCTAGCTGCACACGTGTCAAACATTATTCATGTGGTAATGAGTTTTCTCTAAGTGTGGTCTAAAAAGACCTCGTGTCTTGGACATTTGACTGATGGATGGTCATTATTGGGTTCCCTATACCGGAATTGCACTGGTCACACTGCAAACATGAGTTTATCAAAAACATTTGCCGTTTGCGTGTCCTAAGGGTGACCGTCATACCCTATCAAGTCACCACTTCTTCGACGATTGCGAGTTCGGGCTTCGCCACCATATACTCCTCCCCCCCCCCCCCATGGGTTTGTAATTGCCTGTATCCACTCATAAAAGACCTTAGGCTATTTAAGCACACCCTTAATCTTAGAACGTGGTTCATTTTCTTTCCACCCATATTTTATAGACATAGGGCGTTCGTTCTTTATTTTCCTTCATATTTAGAGGGCATGGGCAGAGCGCGTTTGCTCAACACACAATTCGGTGCAAGACTCCGCGATGAGCCGAAAAAGGTTGGAAATCACTGATCGATGTACACCTAGCTAACGTGATGTATGCTTCTGGTTAGGCAAAATGCGTTTAAATGGTTGCTTAAATCAGTGCTACACTACAGTTTTACTTTTTCTCGACCCCTGTAACCCTATCTTTAGGCTATAGCATTTTTACCTTTTTTTTTTAAATCCCATTCACTCTGTGCGAATTAAGAGCATTAAGGGCGAAAGAAAGGACACAAGACTTAATGTGACCACCCTCTTGACCTTCAGACCTATACATCATGGTTATGTCATGTGTGTCTCCATTAGCGGCTCGCCATAGGGGCACGGGGGGCACTTGCCCCCCCCCCCCCCCCCAAAAAAAAAAAAAAAAAAGTTTGCAAAGCATAGTCTTCAGTTTTCAAAAGTAAAAATAATAAATAAAAAAAAACATGTAATTCGAGATGGGTCAGGCCCTCCCTTTTCCTTGACTGGGCTTAAAATTAAAGAAGAGAATAACTTTCCAATGCAATGCGAAGGTTAAACATTAATAAAGTGCTTTCAAAACGACATTTTTTCGGCGCGCTTCGCGCGCGCGTTTTCTCAGCTGCTTATTTGCAATCTGATTAGCTTAGGCATCATAATGTCATTTACAGAGTGTAACGGTAATGCTGGAGTTAAATGCCCATAGTTTTGCAGACACTTCAGAGCTTTCGGGGTCATTAGATAGTAGATACACAACCCATTAGCCGTGTTGATTATCATCCACGACTAAAAGCAGCTTTGTCAGGGTGTCACCTGGCCAGATTAGCATAGGTATCTGTCTACAAAAAGTTGTAACGGGCATGTAGTCTAAAAGTATTGTGTTTCCCATAGAAGGAGAGGTTTCCCTTCCCTTGTCCAAATTGACAGCGCCGTTGGCCCACGAGGGGTCTTATGAATGTCAAATGGCCTGTTATAAGCAAAAGGTTCTCCACCTCTGTGCTAAAGTATGCCGTTTCAATTGATTTAAAATAAACACACCAAACAGTCAATCTAAGCTCAGTGCGATGAGACTTTTGACTGGTGGCCTAGCTATTTGAGTATAGGATGAGACTTCGTTCTGAGTTAGGGGAATTCCTCTCCCCCTTTAAAAAAGTCGTTTCGGAACGGTACTGAGATCCAAAATACTTAGTGCTATCATTTCATCGTTTTCAAGTTTCTTCATGCTCGAAATTTTCGTTAGTTTAAGAAAACAATCCAGAAAACCAACATTTTATGGCCTCTTGGCAAAGCTGAAACATATTGTGACACACTGAAAGAAACAATAAAATATTTAAAGGTGGGGCTTATTTTATACAAATGGATCAAGCCGCTTTGCCCATTTCACCTTCCTCTTACTCCACCCCTACGGTAGTACGGTAGCGATCGCTTGATATGGTTGTATTTATTTTTAAAGTACGTAGTCAGCTCATGAATAATTGCCTGAAATGGTTTTTGAAGAGCTTTTGAAAAATACATGGGCATCGCTGTAATACATAATAATAACCATACTCCCATAGGCGTAGGAGGCGGGGAGCTGGGGGCTGCAGCTCCCCCAACAAAATATTTTTGTGAAAATTCGGGCAATATTCTAAGAATTTTGCGGGCACCTACTGAAAGAAAAATAATGCAATAATGTAGCTTAACGGAAATCGATACTTTAAAAAACTTCTTTGGTAATTAAAATATAGTTCTGATTTGGATTGCACCATCACCTATATATTCGGTATTAATTCACCAGTGTGTTTTTTAATGGTTAAACTTATATATTATGATTATCAGTGGTGTATTTGAGGAGCCATAGGCCATTCCCCCGTAACTGAGGCCGATATTTTTAGTACCTAAAATAAAGCACAAAAGGGTAGGGGGTGATGCCTATTTTTTTCTTTTAGTACCTAAAATACGTACGGTTAATTTTTAACACAAATTTTACTTCAAAGGTAGCATATGTGGCACCAGATTGCATGTATGGACACCTAATTTTTCAAAAAATTTTCAAAGGGGAGGGGGACACCCCCTCCCGCTATTCCCCTCCCGTTATTCCCCTCCCCCAGGCCGCGATCACACAACATAGTGTCTGTCCCACCCCCATGAGAGAAGTCTTGGCCACACCACTGCTTATTATCATCATTATTGTAACGACTTCCCCCAGAATTATAACCAATATGGAATAGGTAGTAACGTGGCAAATTATTGTATGTAATTGGCATGCGGTGTGATAACGGATGCATGCCTATATGATATGTACATTAACATTTTGAACGCGCGGAGCGCGCGGATTTTTTTTTTTCTATTTTTCGGGCAGATCGTTACAGCCCCCCCCCCCCATCAACTTGGGCCCCAACGCCTATGCATACTCCTATTGAGGCTATTGTACTATCCGGAGCTGACCATTAATATTGCTGGGGGGTCTTCCGAACCTCCATGAATACGGACATGAGTTTGCCCCCCAAACAAAATTTCTTAGAGCCGCCCATGTGTGTCTCCATTCTCAACTGGCTGAAAAGAACAGACACTACACCGTGATCTTAGCTCAAAGTCCATAACCGTTCTACCTGCGGCACACTGCAATCTCAAATGCAAGAAGAAAAGCTTCCGTTTCTGTTCTTAGATAATTTTACGGTACAAAATTCATGCCACACTCAGCGACAAGCAATGTCATCCAATGTCGCCAAGTCATTTTTCCTTTCGTCAAGTCGCAAGTCAGTTTGCAAGTCAAGAGAAAGTGTGACTCTAGTTGGACTCGAGTCAACAACTCTGGTTTTTTCCACAATAACATTTCTGGAAACACATGTCGTCGAATGCACAGTGGCCCTTGCATGCATATATATATATATATATATATATATATATATATATATATATTATATATTATATATATATATATATATATATATATATATATATATATATATAGGTCGAGGTTGGTAGATCGAAGTTAGAATGTGTAGGTCGAAAGGTAAATAGTAGATAAAAATCCAAGGTCGAATGTACTACTATTTACCTTTCGACCTATATATATATATAAATATATATAATATATATATATATATATATTTATATATATAACACAATGGACAGAGCTCGTCTCCACGTGTCGACACGGTAGCACATACAAAGGAAAACCACCGAACCGTGCTTTAAGAAAGAGATAGCCTTTGTAGTGTTGAGCTGTACAAGGAGTTTGTTACAGTCATTTGCCTGATGATCGCCATACAGAGTGTGTGACACTCAGAGTAGCAAAAAGCTGTAATTACATCGTGTGTACTATATTATATATATATATATATATATATATATATATATATATATATATATATATATATATATATATATATATGTGTGTGTGTGTGTGTGTGTGTGTACCCTTAACAAAGTAAACCAGTCAATGGTAGAGAGCTCAACCTATGAAGGCAGCTTAAATATTGAAAGGTTGGGACTATAGGGTACTACAAGGCAGCTTTACAGCACTGTTTCGTAGGGGCCCAGTATAGTAGGTCCTCACTCTTCAAAAGCCTGATGTAGAACTATATATATATATATATATATATATATATATATATATATATATATATATATATATATATATATATATATATATAGGTAAAAAGAAGTAGTAAATAGTGCTAAGAGTTTGTAAAAAATTCCACGACGTTTCGGGTTTAAACCCTTCATCAGGTGGCAAAAATGCAACTGATGGTTGACACGGTCAAACGTACAATTTAAAAAATACACAATAAAGTTGGACACGTAAAAGCGGCTGTGTTAAGTGGTTACTACAAGTAAAAACAATGCAGGAATTGCTGAGTTATAACAGTTCAAGTCTAACGTTCAGACCATGTGGGGACAGGGTTCCAAGTTTCATGATTAGACGGTTTTCGGCAGCTGTTATAAATTCATCAGGTGGCGAAAATGCAACTGATTGTTGACACGGCCAAATGTATAAATTAAAAAACACAATAAAATTGGGCGCGGTAAAACCGGCTGGGAAAACAGACAGTGTTAAATGGTTAACACAGGTAAAACAATGCAGGAATTGCTGAGTTGTAAAAGTTCAAGTCTAACGTTCAGACCATGTGGGGTCCAAGTTTCATGATAAAACGGTTTTCGGCATGCAGCTAGGCGGTCATGATCAGAACCTCGACACGAGATGGCCACCAAAACCAGCAAGTCATGGATCGAGCATGTTGACGGGGGATTGAAATGTGTGGCTACGGGGAACCCTGGGAGGTTCTGTTTGATTGACCTCAGGTGCTCAGTGACTCGGTCAGCAAGACGACGTTTTGTTTCTCCCACATACAGTATATTACAAAGTTTACATACGAGAACGTAAACAACATTGGCTGAAGTACAGGTAAAATGCTGATGAATGTTAAACCGGTTGTTGTTGGGACCTACAATGGAAAGGATTTTGTCATAACTGACTACCGGGCAAGTATTGTATCTCCCACGGTTGCATGGAAAAGTTCAAATCCTGGGGTGTTAGGCACTACTGCTTGAGGTTGGGAGGCACGGACCAAGTGCTTAGATAAGTTTTTTTTTTCAATTCTGAATGCTGTGATGGGGGGGGGGGGTCAGGGAAACAGAATACGTGGTGGGTGTTTGGTCAGTTTGGGGGGCAAGGGTAGAGGCTCTATTAATTCCTTGTATGCGTTTTAGGGCACTGGAGAGCACTGTTTGTGGATACTGGCGTTGCTCAAAGAAAGAAATTATCTGCTTGGAAACTTTAGGGAAATCCTGGTCGCCGGAACAAATCCGTCTAGCCCGCAAAAGTTGTGAGTAAGGAATCGAATTGGTACAACATCTGGGGTGGTTGGAGGGGTACATGAGGTAGTTGTGAGAGTCAGTGGGTTTAATGTGGAGATTATACTTGATTTTATGGTCGGAGATGGATAATAATTCCGTATCTAAAACACTACTGAGGGGTTGGAAATACAGTGAGTGAATTTCCAAAACGGGCAAAACGTTTCAGCAAAGTTAATGAACCTTTCCAAATCGTTTCGAGGACCCACTGCAACCCTAGCAATATCGTCAGTAAACCTTATATAAAGTATGGGGTTGGTCCCATATATATATATATATATATATATATATATATATATATATATATATATATATATATATATATATATATATATATATATATATATATGGTATTTTAGAGAAAACCGTGTATTGATCGAACAATCATAGCAGAATAAATGAGCGAAAAGTTTGATGTCCTTTCTCAATCAACTGTATTTATGATCTTTTATTCACAAATTTTCGGTAATCCCAGCACCTTCTTCAGTGTGAGTAACTGTCAGTTAATTACTCACACTGAAGAAGGTGCTGGGAGCACCGAAAATTATATATATATATATATATATATATATATATATATATATATATATATATATATATATATATATATATATATATATATATATATATATATATATATATATATATATATATATATATATATATATATATAGGTGTTTGTGTGTGTGTGAGAAGTGCGTTTTAAAGGTGAGAAGGACGTTGCATTATGTCTTTAACTATTTAATAACAAGCTTTCGGCCCTCTGGACCTTCATGGTTCTGTATCAAACAAATGAAAGAAGAATTAATGTTACATAAAAACAAAATGTTCAGAGCATAAATATATGGAGAAAAGAAAAAGAAAAATACAAAATATATTACATGTTAAGGTTGATGTGATGTTCATGCTACGGTTGTGGTCGCTAATGGGAGGATGATGCATGTGTTTATGCAGGCGTCACAATGTCCCGAAGTTGACACCAGATGGACACATGAATATGGAATTTGGAATTTTGGACGAAGATAGCCCCGAACTTGGTCAAACAGCCAATCAACAGCCGAAGCAAGTACGATGCCTACAGAAGGTCACACGATGGCACCCAAACCACACACGAAGGCAACACGAACATGTTAATTTTTATAGTAGTTTATACCAGAAGAACAGACGAAGGCGGCACGAAGGGCATACGAAGGCTACACGACCTCGTATTGAGAGTACGATGCGTTCGACGTAGGTCACGAAGGCGTCACGGACCAACCGATTCTATAAAAACATTTAACCGACCGTGTTGACGGCTAAAAATACACCAACAGGGCCGCCACTCGTTTTCAAAACAACCTACACGCCACACATTAAAATTAGGCACCTAAAGCAAGGTAGCACTAGAATATACTTGCATTTGACAAGCAAGTGTCCCGTCTGTTTCCCCACCAGCCTATTATAGCCTATAGAAGGGCACCAAATCTCGAGGATTTACTTGTAAAATCAAGGTTTTCCCCAGACAAGGAGTCGAACATAACAGAACAAAGTTATGACGATATTTTGCTTGATGCGCTCTTAGCTGGATTATAAAACTTTTGAAAAACCGTTCCTTGGCATACAAAGGCTAATACTGATGACGTTCTGCCTAAAGTGCAAAGACCAGAAACCGGTCTACTTGGTTTTGGTAAAGCCTCTTAATTGTCAATTTCAGAACGACTCACATTCATTCAAAAGAGTGGAATTCCTTAAAGCTTTTGCTTTTATCATGCATAACATGATCGGGTACTTTCCATAAAAAAATTTAACAGTTCCCCGGCTTGGCAACGTCAGATAGTGGACCACCTACCCCACCCCCTTTCACTTCATTTCATTTCATTGAAGCTTTGAGAGTTATACACGCCTATGCTGCGTAGAGTCGCTCAGGACAAACTACAGGGTAGCGTCTGTTGGGTCCGACTGACTAGACCGCACGTTCAAACAGTCAGTGTGTTGGCAATTGATGCTCTGAGGCTGGCCTTTTATATGTCCTCGTGGTCCCATCTCGATGTCATCGTACTTAAATACGATGGTTACACGAGGACATTGCGAGGGCTTCACGAAGTCATGTTGCCTTCCTAAGACAATCGTGCAGCTTCTTGTTCCCTTCGTATTGTCTTCGCTAGGCGAAAAATGCTCGATGGCACCGATGATCATGCGAAGTAAAGACGAAGATGACACGATTCCACAAGATGCCCTCACGATGGTCTTACGAAGGTCAAAATGGACACACGAATTAAACACGAAAATGAACCTTCGCAAGGTCCTTCGGCAATTTTTTGGCATGCCAAAGATTTTGCCACCGCTCACGAAGTTGCTCCCGAAGCCTGAGAAACTCCACCGGCGGTCATACGATGGCTTAAGATGTCCTCACGAATGTCCCGATGTTTTTACGATCAGAGCCAATTTTGAAAATTTCCTTTTATCGTGTGTTCATCTGGTGTCAACTTAGGGACAGTGTGACCCCAGCATTAGCTGGGTGTGTCGTGGTCACGTGATGAGGCTATATTTGTCAACATTGATTCCGTGTGGGTAGAGTGTGCGAAGTTTATTAATCCAAAATGATTCCCTGTGGAGGATAGCACTGCGTGAATGTTTTGTAAGTTACCTTGAGTCTAGAATTACAAGAATATATATTTTACTGGCTGGAAAATGATATCATTTATCAAACCTCCCATTTTCATTACATGTTTACTCCATCGCTAAGATATAAAATGTTGAAATGTATTCACTTAATTTGAAATTATCGATTCCGCAATAATTTGTGATGTTCTTTTACATCTCACATTACCCGCTTTTGTTTCCAAGTTGAAATCAGGATGTTTAAATGACCTTAGTGAAACATGTGCCGTTCCCTTGCATAGCATGTTGTACGGAAAGGACTTGCATAGACAGGTCACCCTATAGAGGTTATGCACCGACGTCACTGTGTCGCGCGTTTCTCTATTTTTCCATCCAGGCGTACATCGTGCAACAATTGTTACTTGTTGCTATCGTGCGCGCGTATCGGTAACACACTTACTGCGCATGATCAGTTCCATCCAGCAAAACGCACTGACGTCACATGCATAAACTCTATATCAGTATATAACAGTAAGACAGTGATCGCATTTTAGCACAAGGTTCAGTGGCTTTCGAAAACACAGAAAAACAAAGACGGTAATTTGTTGAGCGTAACAGTGTAATCTACACTGTTACGCTCAGTGACTCCTCATGGAGACGCAAATATCGGGGCGGAAGTGTTAATTTGACATGCGCGCCGTTATATTCCGCGATCTGCGTACAAAAATAAGAACGCGTCAAAGAAAATTCCATTGTTCAAAAGAGGTTAGCGCCGGTGCACTTTTACAACGCGTTCTATACGCGCAGAATAAATTTCTCTGTGCATTATACGGAATATTTGACGCACAGTTCTTAGCGCTCTGGAAACAAACGCGCTAGTTGCTTTCCCGTTGTGAGCGCGTTAGTAATTGAACGCGCATATAAAAGTGCGTCACTTGAAGATACCATAGAAACTGACCAATGAATGTCCATGAACTTGCAAAACCAGTCGTTGTGCGTTCATGTTCAAGTGTAAATACGTGGAATGCCGCGTTGAAGAAAAAAGTTGTTCTTGCTTAAGTGGAATTAATGAAGACGTAGTACTTCTTCAGGCAACAACATTCCGAAATAACAAGTATTAATACTTTTGTAAGACATTCATTTGCCTGTATGTTTTCAAAACGACTGAACAGTGATCAGCACTTCCGCCCCGATATATTGGCCTCCATGAGGAGTCAACGCGCCATTTTAAGTTTGGAATCTATGCTTGTAATATCTTTGGTTTTAAATTCGACACACGCCCCCTAATCTTACCTTTATATGCTAAACTTCATTTTCTCTTATGTTGCGATGTCTTGGTCTATAACAATTTATTCAGCTTTCAATTGAAATTGCTCTTATATCGCAGTTTTTTGTATCTTCTTTTATTAGCTACTTTTGATTGCCTAGATTCTTAGTTTTTAAGTTGATTAAATGTTTGTTTATAATCTTACCTCTTTAAGCTAAATTTCATTTTCTTTTAGTCTTTCACAAGTGTTTCAGGCTTTCAATTGATTTCCTCTCAAATTCCAGCCTTTTTCGTTTCTAACTTTAAGCCACTTTTTTAATTTCTTTACTTTACTTTTGCGCTATTTTAGCTTTTACGTTTTGGACTAGTATGCGGCTCGTAGTAGACTTTGCACGCGCGTGTGGTAAGACGTAGGCGCGTATCCGATTGATTGAAAAATCAGCAGTCTACGTTTGTTGGTGTAACTTGCAATGATACACGCTTGCCTCCAAACAAAGGGAGCGCCTTCTGCTCCGTGACGTCATATGCATAAGGTATATATATATATATATATATATATATATATATATATATATATATATATATATATATATATATACACACCATACAATTTTGTGGAGTTATTCACTTTTCTTTGTACAGATTGTAATTAAGTTAAGCTTTGAATTCATTTCTTTTCTGTGACGTCATGTCACGTAATAAATTTGTACAACTTAGCAACCATTGCGTTTACAAAGTATACCTTCTATGGCAACTGCCGTGTATACGCACTGGCGTCACGGTAACTTAGTGGCGCGTTTCACTATGTACGTTAAAAACGCGCAATATAGCACCGTAAACGCTTAACTAAGTAGACGCTTTGCCCACCCAAGACGCAATCTCATTGTTTGATGTTTATATTCAATTTATTATACAGTTGATAAAGACACCAGGAAGGTGTCGAAATATTCTGAGCATTAATAAACCAGTTGGATTTGAAAGGCACTCTATATTTTCGCACATTTTCTTGCATTTACTTGGAGGATACGTGTTTAACAATTTTTCTATGATGATCCAACACGCGGACTCGGTTAATAATAAAAATAATAATAATAATAATAATAATAATAATAATATATATATATATATATATATATATATATATATATATATATAATATATATTATATATATATATATATATAACGTCAGGATCACTGGTATAGAAATAGTTACAAAACAATCACGCGCTGCCATCCTCCACAGAGAATCATTTTGGATTAATAAACTTCGCACACTCCATCCACACGGAATCAATGTTGACAGATAGCCTCATCACGTGATCACGACACACTTCACTTAACAGACATAACAACTCACACAACTAGCACAACGCCAAACTACGAACAAGGTCAATTTTTACATGTAAGTTATATATTCTTTCTTTTCCAATAATTTTACATATTTTTATGCATGTTAATATCTTGGTAAAAGTAGGTCTAGCACTCACATATTGATTATTGCATTTGTTTCAGAACCTGATGAAGGCCAAATGGCCGAAAGCTTGTTAAAATAAACATCAAAGACGTAAAGCGACGTCCTGTCTCTCTTTGAACTTGTACATTTCTTACACTAATATTATGAAGGAGAACCGAATACGTTTTGGACAAATGGGAACATTTCTTTCATTTATATATATATATATAAATATATATATATATATATATATATATATATATGCCTCAATGGCTCAGTGGTCAGAGCATACGCCTTGTATGCGGGAGGTCGCTGGTTCGAATCCTGCTTGAGGCTAGAGGCTAAGTTTTCCATTCACATATAAACATCCTCTTTCAGTATAAGGCAGGTGCCTATGTTAGAGGAAAAATGGCCTAAGGTCTCTCTGCGACTATTTAAGATAGCGTGGATTGGACTCATATGTATATATATATATATATATATATATTATATATATATATATATATATATATATATATATTATATATATATATATATATATATATATATATATATATATATATATATATAGTACACACGATGTAATTCTTTTTGCTACTCTGAGTTTCACGCACTCTGTATGGCGATCATCAGGCAAATGACTGTAACAAACTCCTTGTACAGTTCAGCACTACAAAAGCTATCTCTTCCTTAAAGCATGGTTCGGTGGTTTTCCTTTGTATGTGTTACCGTGTCGACACGTGGAGACGACTCGCTCTGTCCTTTTTATTGTAGTGCGCGTGCGCGCTACAATCTTGGCGTTGCACGACAAGCTAGGCGTACCTACATGACTGAACGTTGAGACTGGAAGTTCCACAAGGTTTCGGTCCGTTTTTACTATCGGTACTATCAATGTGCAGGCAGCTAATGTTAAGCTTGTCCATGATTTTTTACCGCTTTCTTGCACACATTCTAAATTAGTCCCGACAAAGGACTCGTTCATAAACAGAAACAACTTGTAATTGTAGAGTGAAATGTTACTGATTGATGAAATGCCGACAGTCTTTATTTCAGAAAAAAATTCAGTTGAATTTGCGCTTGATTTCTCATTAACACAACTTGCCTACATAACTTGAAATTCGCAAACGAAGTAATCAGCGGATGAATTTATCGTAAAATTTAATGTGATGGGAGCTGGATATGTACGTACGGGCGGCGTCACCTTCAATGTGCACAGTATATGGTATAATGTGCACAGTATATGGTATACTGTATGCGTCACCTTCAATGTGCACAGTATAGGGCTCAACCGAAATTCCTCTCAATAGTAGTGTTACAGGTACCTATAAGACGAAAACCCCAAAATTCAAGATATTTACTTCAAATCGGAATCAAATCAGAAATCCTTAGGACTACAATGTGTTTTACCTTTTCACAAAACTAGCAAGATTATACAAAAACACAAAATAACACTACCTAGCTTGAAAATAAGATGATTTTCTGCAACGTCAGAGCCGCTCGGAAGTTCGTTAGAAAAACATGATTGCGCAATAAAATCACTTTGTTAGCCTTGTGCCAGTCGTTTCTTATGTCTTGAATGTACTATGTATGCAAAGATTTTTGCAAACATTTCTGAAGGTAGTGAAAAATATTTGATTAAATAAACGCCGTATCAAACACACATTAAATCTGGCCTACTCCAAACTGCAAGGACTTGTCTAACATGCACTACAATTCTGCGTATTTGCAAGCAAATGCAGTTCTAGTGTTAAGGTTGTTTTCGCTGGAACGGATGATTTCTAATTTATCTTCGATGCACAGGTTGCAGAGGCCTGAGTGGCGTTTGAACGTGTTTGATTTTCTTAGTATCTCCCATCTAATTGAGTAGTCTGTTTTTTGCCCTTAGCCCCCAGATATGTTTAGAGAGCTGTGTGTCGTTTTTGTAGCGGCTGTGTCTAAATGATTTGGTGTGGTTGTTATACCTAGTTTTGGTTAAAAAAAAATTACTTATTTTAGGTACTAAAGAAATCGGCATCAGTGAGAGTGGGGCATGGCCCAATGACCTCTCAAATACACCACTGATAATCATAATATAATCATAAGTTTAACCACTAAAAACATACTGGTGAATTAGTACCGGTGCTGGTGCAATTCAAATCAGAACTTTATTTTAATTACCAAGGAAGTTTTTAAAACTATTGACTACCTTTAGCTACATCATTGCATTATTTTGCTTTCAGTAGGTGCCCCAAAAATTCTCAGCGTATTGCCCGAATTTTCACAAACATTTTTGCAGCCCCCCCCCCCCCCCGGCCTCCTACGCCTATAGCTTTACAGATATATTACTCGTTTATTTATTCTTATTAAGTTAAGAGAAGCAATCGAGATTTACGGTACAGTCATATCAATTGTTTTGTTACTGAACCCCACAGGCCTACAGCTTGGGTTAGCGTCTCCCACACAACGAAAACGCGCTCTGTGGAAAACAGTAGCCTACGGATACGAACTTTCGATGGCTCTTGCTCTGTTGCTTATCAAAATTACAGTGATGTTCATTCAGTTTTATGTTTTACTATATCTCAGTTTTTGAATAACATAAAAATATATTGATAATACTTCACTTTTACATAGGGACCTGGTCAGATTTTGAAGGTATCTTTTTGTGTGGCAAGCAATAGCTATGAACTTTTGACTACTGCTGTTTGTAATTGTACAAACAAGGTTGGATCGTCGATGTTCATGCATTGCTGGCTTGGTTATATACTAAATTTTCCAATGGTAATAAAGGGTTAATCAACGCTGGACCGTGCATTAAGTAGAGGATAATGCACGATCGGGGGTTAATGCAAGCGATGCACGAGGGCGCAGCCCGAGTGCATCTATCATTAACCCCGGAGTGCATTATCCTCATAGGCATAGGAAGCTTTTCGAGACTGGAGGGGGGGGGGGCTGGACCTTGTTTCGGATCGCCGTCCTGGGGGAGGGGTCTAAGAACTTTGGAAAATTTTGGGGTATTTGAGGGTCCTCAGATGCAATTTGGTGCAACATTTTGGACAAACTTTAATGAGAATTACCACAAATTTTTGACATTTCTTACAGAAGAGACAAATAAGGGGTTTTTGCCCTTGGATCTTGGGGGGGCGGAAGCATACTTCAGCCCCCACATTTCTGACTGGGGGCTAAGTCCCTCTAGCTCCCCCACTTCCTATGCCCTTGCAAATTCTTGTTGTGTATGAATGAACAGGGTTAATCAACGCTGGACTGTACATTAAATAGAGGATAATGCACTCCGGGGGGCATATTTTTTTTCCCAGGACGAATGAGGGCAAATCGATTTTTTTCAAAGTAGTTTAAATTTGTTTCTAAATCAAGGTCAGTACAGGTTCATGATCTAAGGTTAGGGTTATGTGGACAAGGGTTATTTGGCCTGTTCTTTCATAATCCGTCCGCTGTCAGAATTTCAAAAAAGGGTCGAAAAGCTGTCATTTTGGAATTAGGGGTGTGGCCTATTTCGAAGAAGCTGATTCGTCCATTGGCATGATTTGCCCTCATTCGTCCTGGGAAAAAAAATACCCCTCTGGGGGTTAATGCTATCGCTAGATGCACTCGGGCCGTGCGCGAGCTCTTTTTTTCGTAGGATGGCAATGGAAGATCCATGCCAATGGACCAATCAGCTTCTTGGAAATAGGCCACACCTCCAATTCCAAAATAATCGCTTTTCGACCCACTTTTTGTAATTCTGACATCGGATTATGAAAGAACAGATCAAATATTCCTATTCTACGTAACCCTTACCCTAATTCTAACCCTAACCATGACTTTGAAACAAATTCAAAAAATTTTGAACACATGAATTTTCCGTAGGCATCCTACGAAAAAGAAACTACCGGGCTGTGCCCTCGTGCATTGCTTTCATTAACCCCCGATCGTGCATTATCCTCTACTTAATACACGGTCCAGCGCTGATTAACCCTTTTTATCTCATCCCCACATACGTAGTATGTGGGGGATGAGATATTGTGCTTCGTTTACTATTGAAAAGTGCACACGTTTACCTCTGCCAGTCGCCATAGCAACCATAACCATGGAAATGCATGGTAGGGAAATTTGGGGCTTTATGACCGCTACTCAAGGGTGGGGCAAAATGGAGTGGTGAAGGTCCTGTTTCCTGGTCATGTGACCAAATATGCCTAAAATTTGGGTCAAAGGCTCTGATGGTCAAATGACATTCACAAGGTCAAAAGTGTGTCGCGAACTCCTCCTAAACTAAGAACAAGATTGAGCCCAAACTTGGTGGGCAGGTGCATAGTCCTTGGAACTTGTGCCTGACATACCCTCAGCATGATAGGTCAAAGGTCAAAGGTCAACCATCAAAAAAGGTCAAAATAAGCAATTTTCCAAATCTGGCTATAAAACCTGAATGCAACAGTAAATGGCCCTGATTTCTTGACATAGCTTTCGTATTGAAGCGCTCTTGGCACAACTTGACACTTGCTCTTCTGAGGTCAAAGGTCACGAGGTCAGAAGGTCAAACGACAATTTTGGGGTCAAAAGTGTGACGCGCACTCACTTAAAACTGAAGGTACTAATGACCCCAAACTTGGTGAGGGGGTGCATGGCCCCTAGAATTTGTGCCTCCAATACCATCAGCATGATAGGTCAAAGGTCAGAGGACAAAGGTCACGATAGGTCAAAACAAGCAAATTTTTAAGTCTGGCTGTAAAAGCTGAACGAAACATTTAACGATCCTCATTTCTTCGCATAACTTTCTGAAGGACACCTACTTTACACAACTTTACACTTGACCTTCTGAGGTCAAAGGTCACGAGGTCAGGAGGTCAAACGACAATTTTGGGGTCAAAAGTGTGCCGTGCGCTCACTCAAAACTGAAGGTACTACTGACCCCAAACTTGGTGTGGGGGTGCACAGTCCTTGGAATTTGTGCCTCCAGTACCCTCAGCATGATAGGTCAAAGGTCAGAGGTCAAAGGTCAAGATGTTCAAAAGAACAACAATTTTTTTTTTTTTAAATTTGGCAGTAAACACTGAAAGAAAAGGTAAATGATCCGTTACATTAATCACTGTCTTTTCCTGACACTCAAAATTCAGTTTTCACCTGCGGTTTAACAAACCCCACCATAAAAGCCACTCAATGACATGATCAGATGCACACAGTTTATCTAAGCTTCTCTTGCTCAAAATTTGACCACCTCTAGTCTAAGTAAAAACCCAGGCCTTGACTTGAGTGAACTGCGATCACGCGTGTCAAGCATGACTAGTTCTTGGCGCCATAAAAGTAAAACTATACGCGTGTCCCCACCGTAGTAAAAGTCCAAGCGCGTCCCAGTATGAAGTATAACTAAGTACGCGCACGGTGGAACTGATGTTAGGCCTAGGCCTAACTTAGGCCTAGGCTTAGGTTACGCTAAATTATTGATAGTACTGTAATAACGCTAACAAGCTAGGTAGGCCCTAGGCCTAATAGGCTTAGTTGAAATACACGCCTGGTTAAGAACTTTGACCAAGTTTGTGAGCACTGTGGCTCATCACGGAATGTTGGCTGTCTGTAACTCTGTTGCTTACCTTCTCTTGAAGGACTACCTAGCCTTCAGTATTCTTCTCTTGCATGGCAACAACGACGTACGTGTGCATCGCAGGGGCCAAGTTCAATAATTCACACACGCACACGCAATCCACGCACGCAAGTACAGTCGGTATGGTGTGAGAGCGACTGCGCTGCTTTAGTACACTGGATACAGTGTACATATACTGTAAGCAGCGCCAAGTTCCAAACAAATGACGTCACAAATAGACCATGTGAATCATGCAGGCTACCTTTGATCTAGTCCGCAGTCTGCTGACCTAGTTCAGGGAGCAAAGTGTACGTGAGAACTACCTTTGATCTGGCCGCCCGGCAGACGTGTGTTGCTCTAGTCCGCAGTCTGCTGACCTAGTATGGGGATTCCCATACCAGGGCTCTATTTCATAAAAGTTGGAAATATTCCTATCTTGGACTTAGGAAGAATTCATTCCTATCTTCATGCTGAAGTTGTTCCTAAGTTTAGGAATGATCTTTGGTAGATTTAGAAATGTTCTTAATTGATCTGGCAGGAAATTCACAGATAAAAACAATGTCACTTTTGATTTATCCCTAAATATTTGAAGAAAGGAATGATTCCGGACGAATCATTCCTAAGCAGTTTAGGAACTTTGATTTTAGGAATATTCCTAACTTTAATGAAATAGAGCCTAGGTCAGCAATATACACATTGTCAAAATTGGGCTACCGCACCATCAAAAATTTTGAATGGTCTCGATCTTTCTCAAATTCACATATACTCCTAGGTAATTGACCTCTATGGGACATTTATATGTTTGAGACCCATCATTTTAAGGATACTAGCACTCAGTCTCCAAAAAGAGACCAAAAATTTTGATTTATACAAACGATCCTGTTTTGTTTTTTAAAACATTCTAAATCTTGTTACTAGGACGTTCACACTTTTGTACAGTATGCTGTATAGCACGCACTGCTGTTCAATTGTGACATAGTTCATAGCTATGGTTACAATCATGTACGCACATACAACAATCATTGCAGAAACGCACGATGTTACTCTTACAGTAATAACGCGGGAAAAACTTTGTGTTGCAATAGCCTAGGCCTAGTTCAGGGAGCAAAGTGTACGTGAGAACTAGGCCTAGGTATCCTAGGCTAGAGTTGCTCCTGCACCCACATTAATTGACTGTACTCCAGGGTCCGAGACACTTTTTTCAATTTCGGGTGCTATATTAAAAAAAAAAACTAGTCCCCCCCCCCAATTCCATTTCGAGTGTTACTTTGGGATTTTCGGGTGCTATTTCCTATTCATTGATAAACGATATATGGCCCTAAATGCATTACTAAAGACAGCAATTCACTACTACTTCCCTTCAAGTGCGGTAGAACATAGATCGGCCAGCCTGACATAGCAAAAAAAAGACGAGTGTGTTGGGACGTGGTTAGCTATTTCCATCATGGGCCGTTCATACACAATGTACGTGAGTAAGTGTGAAAGCGTACACCCCCCTCCCCTTCCCGTACGTACAGTACGTAGTGCAATAGTGCTATGCACACCTGATATTGGCTTGTAAGCAACCAAGTTAACTAACATCACAGCAGTTCCGAGTTCCAAGCAAATAACGTCACAAACACACTTCTGCTTCTGCTTCATACTGTGCAAACACCCGAGTCCAAAATCGGTTATCACGCACAGGTCAGTGTGGAAGGGGAGTTGCCTAGATTTTAGAGTGAGCCTTAGATACTAGATTTCGAAGATTAACGTTGGCTAGGCTAGATTTAAAAGAGCAAGCATCAGGTGCTGCACGTATGTTTGGTGGAAGGAAATTCCATTCACGAGCAGTTCTTGAGTACATCGAGTATTGATAACATCTCTTACTAAAAGGAGGGGGAACAATTATGTGGGTGCCTTGATTATGTCTAGTGGTCCCACTATGGTTACTCTGCAACTGGATGGTGGGGGGAATGGAGTTATGAACCTCCTTATAGATAGCGATGAGACGAAGTCTGGTACGGCGCTCTTAAGTGGTTCCCATTTGAGATCTGTTAACATGTTGGTGACGCTATCCCCAGTGGCGTAGCTAGATATTGGGGGGGGGGGGGGGCAAATGCAAGTAATTTTCGACAGATCATTATCCTAAAGTAATGATACCATCACCTGGCGTGTAAAATTCTAGGGACCTTTTCTTTTTTCTTTTTTTTTTTGCTTTTCGGGCAATTTTGAGACTGACTTTTGATTTTCACGTTGACGTTTCGATGTGTAATTCTGCTTAAAAACATAACAAGTGTTGCAAGCATGGGCGTAAATCCCGGGGGGATGGGGGGATATATCCCCCCCAACATTTGACTAGGGGGGATGGCCCATGTTATCATCCCCCCCCCCCCCAATGTTTCAGTCTACAGATACGTGTATGATGGAAAGTATATTTTATTCTTCATTTTCGTAAGAAATTTTTTCAATCTCGCTTCACTTTCTATGACAAATGTTTCTCAAACTATCAGAATTTTAGCAAATCGTTGGCAATCTATCAAAATTTTCGCGCGCTCCGCGCGCTTCCAACCTTACGTCAGTGTCACTTATATTATCAATATCTTCCGATAGCAACTTCGGAGAAGCACAGCAGCAAAATGTTGAAAGTTTACGAATTAATAGGTAAAAGACTGGCTTATAGCAGTGGGAGGTAGGTTTGTCAGGCAACTGAAAGTGTCTCTATTTAGAGTCTGAATGCAGGTTTTGTAATGGAAATATTATTCGTCACTGTTTTCACTCTATGTCATGACCATTATTAAGGTAATAGTACACGAAACTGTTCTGATCACGACACTTTCCGAAGAACAGACATGCATCTCCAAACATCTGTGGGGACCTCGCACCAATATGGGATCCTTCAATCTAATATATAGCATGATGTAGAAGGTAGGAAGTACGTATCTGCCGTTATACATTTTTCAAAAGATTTTACCAGAGCTTCGCCAGTTCGCGCTGAGCAATTATCGGTATGGATGGTGATTGTTAATACACTTATGACGAAAACAGCACTCTGTAACGCTCTTATTAGTCCTTCACCCCTTTTACGACACCCGTCAGGGAGGTCTAATATCACCTCCCTGCACCTATACTCTCCCTCCCTCTCATTTTTCATTGCTGGCAGCTGTTCGTCCGGATTTTAGTTCAAAAGTAGTAAAAATACGATAGTTGTAAAGTGTTCGGCGTCGTACTCAGAGTCTATATTATCATTTGGATGTCAGGTAGTATACACATTATTTAACCCCCCCCCCCCCCCCAATTAATATGATTAATGCAGAGCTTTCAGTAGGTCCTATTCAGGTATCTGCCATAGCCTTAGATGCCCTTTCACAATGTACAATGAAGGAAAGGACATATTTCGTAATAACTCAAGAATGTTTCTGTGGATTCCACGCACATATTTTTGTGTAAAAAACTTTCTCGAAATAGAAGGCAGTAAAATAGACAGAAGGGAGGGGGCTTCAGGAGATTTTTTGACAACGTATCTGTCTCTTAATAGACAACATATTCTCCTCTTTTACCTCACCAGAAACTAACATTCACTAAATTATGGACATTTTCCGGCCATATATGATCAGTTCCAAAACATCCCAAAGAGAGCACCATTTTGCATCTAAAAGACCTTAAATTAATAAAAAATATTCTTAAAGGGGAGGGGGGACCCCTTCCCCAGGACGACACCTTTATGTAGTGACAAACGAAAAATCAAAACTGCTGCATGCAAATGCAGGAACGCATGAAAAATAAAGGTGTAATTTAAGCAGACTTGGGTGAACTGAGGTATTATTACGACATCATCTATGGGCCCCCAATCACAAAACTCTGGTGACGCCACTGATCTCAAGCCAACTTGCAGGTCTTGCAATGATCTCCGAATTGTCTGGTATAACAATAATTTTGTTGTCTGGTATAACCCTATATGTTGATCCCTGCCTTTTAAGCTTAACAGGACATTGTTGCTCTTGTACAATTTCAATCCAGTGCAGCTTATCAACGAGTTTTGTGCTCAAAACAGTAGGCTATTTCCTAAATGCATGAATATACCAATAGCCTACCAAAGAACATTACCACTGAAAATAACCCCTTAAAACAGTCTTCCTGCCACTTCTGAGACATTAAAACCCAGGAGTTTCCGGGGGCTTCGCCCCCTGGACCCCCACCGGGGCTTTGCCCCTGGACCCCACCAGGGGCCCTAAGGCGGGCCCCTGGACCCCACCCATCATGGGCTCGCGCTTCGCGCTCGCCGTGCACGCTTCGCGTGCACATTTTCCACATTTGCGATGGTTCACCCCATCCCCCCCAAAGTTGAAAAGAAATCTACGCCCCTGGTTGCAAGTGTTTCAAGTGGATTGTTTTTATTTACTTCCGACAGAGGCCTTCGGAGGCTTTGTGGGGGGCGGCCACCCCTGCCCCCCCTCTAGCTACGCCACTGGCTATCCCTGTAATTATAGTTGTTGAGAACAAACCCAACGGGCTGCACGTCTTTGAACATTCTCGAGTGTTGTTACTTTTTGATGTAAGGATCCCATATGGCCCCACAATATTCCAGCTTTGAGCGGACTATAGCGTTTTGTAGGCAGTTTCCTTGACACCTTTGCTACAAGAGTGGAGATTTCTTTGTAGTAACCCAAGCATTTTATTTGCTTATATGACTGATATGAACCAGGGGTCAAATAGCAACTTCCTTCCCACTACCATGCATGAATGAGCAGGGAAGGGGCACTAACAGACTAACTCATGGACGTAGAAGCTGTACTCGATCCATTGAGGTGGGGATTGTGCACTGTTTCGGAATGCTGTCCTGGGAGAAGAACCCAAGGGTATGGGGTCCCATCTCCTTTAGAAAGTATTTTATGCACTTGGTGCAATATTTGATCAAATTTTAAGCAATAAGACTGCAATTTTTGACATTTTACAGAGCGTTTTTGTCCTGGAAATTAGAGGGAAGGAGCCCACCACATTTTTGACGGTGTAGGCTTTAATCAACCAACCCCCACCCCTTCGCTTATGCCTCTCACTAATTGCATCTTTATACGTTTATCATGGATTCTACCACCTCTAGCCATCTGTTATTGAGAACCCTGCATTCTGATTGGTTAAACACTGACCTGCTTTTCCACAACATACGGTCAGTAAACCTACCTATACACTGATAAAAATGAAGTTTTCACACATTTTCGGTGGTAGAAGAGGAATAAACCACATTTGTCTGACTGTTATTGTCTCATAACCGTCTGGACTCCCAATTTGCGAAATAACGGACTCGGTTTCGCCTCGTCCGCCAAATGCGATTTATTCCTTAAACAGTATGCACTGTCAGTAATATCGGGAATTTTCAGTCTGCGCTTTTCATACTTTCTTTCAGGGCAAGTTAGTTTTGATAGGGTCGATACAAGAGACTCCTGAAAAATTGGAAGGGACATTGATCACTACGTTGTCACCACCAACAATTATTCGGAAAGGGGTGTATGGACATTTAGCACTCAAAACATCTATAAATCACATTTTTGTAACGAGTCATGACTCGAGTCATTAATTTTCAAAAGGAAAATGACTCGAGTTACATTGGAAGTAGTAAATGATTCGACTCTTCTGCAAAACTGTGTGACTCTTACAACACTGATAAATCAGAGAGATGAGCGGAGTGATGTCAGAGGGCAATCCACTGATCTAAATGTAGGACTGGCATTTTTCCTACACATGTCTTACATATAGAGGTTCTTCACGTGACGTCATTGCGTTCAGTCTGGCATACTGGTCGTCACTGAACATGCGCAGAAGGCGTGTTATCGATACGCATGCACGATACGGCCTTAGTTACAATTGTTGTACAATGGACGCCTGGCCGTCAAAATAGAGAGACGCGCAGCGCAGTGACGTCGGTGAAGAACCTCTATAGAGGTTTTTCACGTGACGTCAGCGCGTTTCAATTTGGCTCACTGGCCGTCACTGCTCATGCGCAAAAGACTGCAGGATCTTAGTTACGATTGTTATACACTGGGCGCCTGGCCGTCAAAATAGAGAGACGCGCGAACGCAGTGACGTCAGTGAAAAACCTCTATAGAGGGATTTCAGTCACGTGACTTTACCTAACTAGACGCACTTTTGAAGGGCAAGATCGTGCGTCTTTTTTGTTTTGACGAGAACGCGTCCATTGTGTCACAGTAGGCCCTAGTATCTATGGTTATGCCGTGCGCGTGTGCTGTAAAACGCTTACTGCGTGTGTGTTTTGCCCTTCAGTGTCCTGGAAATCCATTGGGCGTGACGTCACATGAAATCCCTCTATGAGGGATTTCATGTGACGTCACACACAATGGATTCCCAGGCACTGAAGGGCAAAACGCACAAGCAGTAAGCGAATTTACAACTCACGCGCACGGCATAACCATTGATACTACTGTGACACAATGGATGCTTGCCCTTCAATACAAAAAGGACGCGCGATCTTGCCCTTCAAAATTGCGTCTAGTTGGTTAAAGTCACGTGACTGAAATCCCTCTATAGAGCTTATGCATATGATGTCACAATGGAGAAAGTGCTCCCTCTTTTGGAGGAAAATCGCGGAAAAGCGCGTATCATGGCAAGTTACACCAATAAATGCAGACAGCTGATTTGTCAACCAATCGTATACGCGCGTAAGTCTACTACACGTGAGCCGAAATCCACGCCATTCGTGCACATGTGCTTCGTTGTTTTCACCCACTGAGCTATATAACTGGAGGACGCACCTCAATGCGGAATACGCCTCGAAATTGAAGCCGACTTGGGAGGTCACGTGATGTAGGTTAGCTTACTCAAGTCGATTCCATTGTCCCAGAGACGCGTATCTAGAAGTGAAAGTAATATAACGCAGATTCATTGATGTACACGCTAAAGCAATCCGTTTTTACTATACTCATTAGGTCTCTAGTGTTTTGTTGTAATTAATAGGGAATCTTTACAGTATGATTGTGTGATCAAAAGATTGTTTTTCACAAAGTTTTCTTGATTTTAGGAGTGGTCCTGCCTATTTGAAGGACAGAGCGTGTGACCAAATTTCGAATACGTCGAGACTCGTTGACTTTGAAACATTCGCGATAGCACCGTCACTAAACAGTAGGCTGTCCATACATGTGCACAGATGTTCTGCACAACGCGTTGAAAGCGTCCTTTTGACACAAAAACACCAAGGCGCATGAAGGAAAGCTAACCCACGCGTGCACATGTACGCTTGCATTTTCGCCAATGATGTGCCTCGAATCCTACACGGTTCGCGTTTGGTGCTCTGTATGTTATACGACTATTGTGATGTAAGCCTTTTCATGAAGTTGCTGAGGTGGCGCAATGGTGTGTACGCTGACGCGTGATAGCGCGCAAGTTAGTGTACAAGAGGCAGAAGAGACGCTGAGGCATGCTACGGTGCGTTAGCATATACATGTACATCGTTGCATCAGCGCTAGATACGCGGTGGAATCGACTTGAGCAAACTAACCTACATCACGTGACCCTCCATGGTGGCTTAAAAAACCTTATTGTGGAATGATCCTTCCTAGCATATAGTTCAGTGTTTTCACCCAAAATGACGTCAGTGTGATGTCAATGCATAAGGTCTATAGAGGGGATTCACGGCGTCACGAGATCGCGCATCTCTATGGTTTTTGAAGGGCAAGATCGCGCGTCTCTAGAGGTTTTGAAGGGCACACGTCCCTTGTGTCACAGTAGTATCTAGGCCTATAGTTTTGCTGTGCGTGTGTGCTGTAAATACACTGCAATCAGAACCGGAAGCTGGCGGGTACCGTAAAGATGCCGGAATGAACAAACATCCCCAGCTCAAGGTTAGCCTTCTCTTTTCCCAGTTTCCCCTTTGTTTTCCCATTACAATAAAATTCCAGACTGCTACACCAGACTCGGAAGAAGCAAAAGGATGTATTGGGATGAGATCAGCAACTCCTTGATTGCCCTCTTGTTCAAATTTTCAACACTCCTGCATAGGAACAAGGCCAAATTACATATAAACATTAAACAGAAACAAATTTGAATATGCATAAGAGTTGCACCAATGAAAAGACGCCAAGCGATGTGTGATCAACGCGACAATTACGCGCCACAGACTTCTACACCGAGCGCGTGTTGTATACAGCGAACATATGTGCAGTGCACTAGTGGAGTGGTAAACAGAACATTTGGTCAAGCCCACACGACCAATCAAGTGTACCGGATAAGCGTGTACATACACCCTTTTCCAAATAACAGTTACAAAGGATTGTGGGATAAATCTTTCGTATGCATCATTTTTGTCATTGGCATTTTACGGTGGTCAAAAACAGCACACACCAAAACCTTTGGGATTGCTATTTGGAAAAGGGTCAAAGGATTATACACAGATGTCACATTTTAGTCTAGACAGGAAATTGTTTTGAAACAAATTGATATGCCAAACAGTCCGTCTTAAGGCCACTTCAGAATAAGTTACTCAAAGTGCTTACAGGTAAACCTTGGCGTTATTCAACTCATTTATTATGATGGCACGACCTTATAAGGCCACTCTAAGAAAGTTTTCGTTTTTATAAAACAATACAAAAGAATGTGAATTTGTTTGTACCTGAAAATCTTTTGGCGGACTTGACCTTATTTGAGAGCTATAAATCTTTACCACAGAATTTTCCTTTCAAGAGATACCATTACGACAAGTTCAGCATTTCCAGCGCAAGCCTAACATCAGAAGTGACCTAATAAGTTCAGTGGGTACTGTTTACAATATTTGTACAGTTGTATGTGCGGGTTCAGTGTAGGCAGTTTGTGCGTTCAGTTTGAGGCTGCATATCTTAGCGTGGACGCGCATTTGCAAGGGAGTTTGCTATGCGCGTGCTGCATCAAAAATTGACGCACTGATTGTGACAGCAGTTTTGACGCGCTTTGTTGACTGTATCGATGCACGAAATTCGAAAGTGGCCTTATTAGGTCATGTCACTATATATAGTGAGAATAAGCTCTTTATTATTAAAGATATTCATTTCTATTGTATGTGTGATTTGAACTACAAACACTGTAACAATATCTTACCTGATATTTTTTCTGGAGCTCACTGGCGGAGGCCGTTCTATCCAGCCAGTCTAGAACGATACTTCGCACGTCAGGTTTTACGCACGTCCGGTTTTACCGTAGTTAAGTTGTCCCTTGGCGACGTATAGAGGGATTTCATGTGACGTCACGCGCGTTGGATTCCCAGGCACTGAAGGGCAAAACTCACACGCAGTTAGCGTATTTACAGCACACGCGCACGGCATAACTATAGATACTACTGTGACACAATGGACGCGTGCCCGTCAAAACAAAAAAGACGCGCGATCTTGCCCTTCAAAATTGCGTCTAGTTGGTTAAAGTCACGTGACTGAAATCCCTCTATAGCTCCATAAGGGAGAAGAACTCCTTTGGGAGTATTGTTTGGTTTTCGCCCCTGGCTCTTCGCCAGAGAGTTGAGGGGACTTTTGGGAAAAAAACCTGATATTATTTCTTATGCTATGATGGCACGACCTTATAAGGCCATTCTAAGAAAGTTTTCGTTTTTATAAAACACGACGAAAGAATGTGAATCTGTTTTTACCAGCAAATCTTTTGGCGGACTTGATCTTATTTGAGAGCTATAAATCTTTACCACAGCATTTTCCTTTCGAGAGATACAATTACGACAAGTTCAGAGTTTCCAGCTCAAGCCCAACGGCAGAAGTAACCTAATAAGTTCAGCGGGCGCTGTTTGCATTTTTTGTCTTAGAGTATTTTAGACTTTTGTCAAAGATATAAAAATAGATTCCAAACTCCTGTACCTACACTGTTACGCTCAGTGACTCCTCGTGGAGACGCTAATATCGGGGCGGAAGTTTGAATTTGACATGGGCGCCGATCTGCGTACTAAAATAAGAACGCGTTACAGAAAACTCCATTGTTTAAAGAAGTTAGCGTGCATGCACTTTTACAAACGCGTTCTATACGCGCAGAATACATCTCTGTGTGTATATTCCGGAATACTTGCATGGGCGTAAATCCGGGGGGGGGGGGTGGGGTGGGGGATATATCCCCCAAAATTTGACTAGGGGGGATGGCCCATGCAATCATCCCCCCCCCCCCAATGTTTCAGCCTACAGATACGTGTATGATGGAAAGTATATTTTATTCTTCATTTTCGTAAGAAATTTTTTTCAATCTCGCTTCACTTTCTATGACAAATGTTTCTCAATCTATCAGAATTTTAGCAAATCGTTGGCAATCTATCAAAATTTTCGCGCGCTCCGCGCGCTTCCAACCTTACGTCAGTGTCACTCATATTATCACTATCTTCCGATAGCAACTTTTGGAGAAGCACGGCAGCAAAATGTTGAAAGTTTACGAATTAATAGATAAAAGACTGGCTTATGGCAGTGGCATGTAGGTTTGTTGGGCAATTGAAAGTGTCTCGATGTAGAGTCTGAATGCAGGTTTTGTAATGGAAATATTATTCGTCACTGTTTACACTCCATGTCATGACCATTATTAAGGTAATAATACACGAAACTGTTCTGTTCACGACACTTTCCGAAGAACAGATATACATCTCCAAACATCTGTGGGGGACCTCGCACTAATATGGGATCTTTCAATCTAATATATAGCATGATGTAAAAGGTTGGAAGTACGTATCTGCCGTTATACATTTTTCAAAAAATTTTACCAGAGCCTCGCCAGTTCGCGCTGAGCAATTATCGGTATAGATGGTGATTGTTAATACACTTATGACGAAAACAGCACTCTGTAACGCTCTTATTAGTCCTTCATCCCTTTTACTACACCTATCAGGGAGGTCTAATATCACCTCCCTGCACCTATACTCTCCCTCCCTCTTATTTTTCATTGCTGGCAGCTGTTCGTCCGGATTTTAGTTCAAAAGTAGTAAAAATACGATAGTTGTAAAGTGTTCAGCGTCGTACTCTATATTATCATTTGGATGTCAGGTAGTATACGCATTATTTAATTGCCCCCACCCCCCCCACCCCCAATTAATATGATTAATGCAGAGCTTTCAGGAGGTCCTATTCAGGTATCTGCTAGCCTTAGATGCCCTTTCACAATGCACAATGAAGGAAAGGACATATTTCGTAATAACTTAAGAATGTTTCTGTGGACTCCACGAACATATTTTTGTGTAAAACCTTTCCCGAAATAGAAGGCAGTAAAATAGACAGAAGGGAGGGGGCTTCAGGAGATTTGCTGACAACGTATCTGTCTCTTAATTTAACAGACAACACATTCTCCTCTTTTACCTAAAAAAAATTAACATTCACTAAATTATGGACATTTTCCGGCCATATATGATCAGTTCCAAAAACATCCCAAAGATAGCACCATTTTGCATCTAAAAGACCTTAAATTAATAAAAAAAAATTCTTAAAGGGGAGGGGAAACCCCTTCCCCAGGACGACACCTTTATGTAGTGACAAACGAAAGATCAAAACCAGTGGCGGATCCAGGGGGGTCGCCGGCGTCCGGACCCCCCCCCTCAAATTTTCCAATGTGCCCTTTTTCAAAAAAATGGTTTTTTCACACTAGCAAAAAAAAAAAAAAACGAGACAGTTTCACAGGTAATGACAAGAGTTGTCCAATTCCGAGGCCCCCATCCAGTATCGACCAATTCACTAGTCTAGCCATGTATCGCAGAAACTTTCGGCAATATATTTGACTACGGTAGCCTATATTGTCCGCCTCGAAACCCGAACAGTGCAATCGTTTTACAGAGAATGTGACTACAGTATGTCTGCGTGACAATCAGGCTTTCTAATCACTTTTCGCTTGGAACCACGTGGGGCGTGCTTGGGCATTCAGATATTACGTCATACTCACTAGCTAGTGCTTTATGCAACGCATTACTATTGGGTTTTAATATTGATTCCAAAAGGTCACTGCTAAGTCTTTTGGTCTTACAAAATAATGATCTGTTCACACTCCCTAAACGCTACATCTACGAAACCTTCCCTCCACCCTCTAGTATCCATCCTCTCGTGAATAAGAGAGAGTAGGTAAATATGTTTCGCTATGATATTTATAGTCTGAAATTACTCTCTTCATTTATAGTGTTGACCTAGTGATGGGAATAAAAAGCCAGTCTTAGGTAAAGTCCACAGCCAAGAGTTGACCAGAAGTCACAATAGACGAATCGGTGTTTGTTTCATTTTAAAATTACTGTATGAAATCACCACCAGGTCAAATAACGCCATGTCAGTCGGTTCAATTTTTTGACGTCTTTGGACAGATGACCGGTCTGCTGTCGCAAATGAAAAGCAAACATTCGACTTCAGTCATCTGTTCTGACAGTGTTTTTGACAGTTGCGCCGCAGCTATATAGGAAACACAACATACAGTATTTTAACCTCCTCCCCCAGTCGAGATAGCGGTGGCGCCAGGTGGGGGAAGGGTTCATGCCCCTCGTCTGGGAAGGCTGGCCCCCTATCGGAGAAGTTTAACAGTTTCGTAGGGGAGTCTTAGTCGAAAGTACACAGCCTCCGACGACAACTAATCGACGGTTCAACTGTTTTTTGCCCTCAAGAGGATAAATTCTGTAATAAGAACCCAAAATTTTCTGCGCGCCACGCGCGCTGTAGAGTCACTCTATTTTTTTCAATAGTTCCATTCCACATAGCAGGATAGCACAAGTCCTGCCCACCTTAACAAGTAACATATGGGCAGAATAAATAGTTTATGTAAAGTTCGTAACTTTCATCCCACATCGCAAAGCCTAGTTGGTGTTCTCTTGTGTGTGTCATGCGGTACAGTCAGTTGGTGAGCGACTTATGGAGCAAAGTTTTGGCTATGTCATCGTGTAGTCCAGGTGGTTTCGATACAATGTGTTTTACACCCGATACGGTCTACAAACCCTACAGTTCTTTTTTTCGTTTCGTCATATGTTTTATGTGTAAGCCTATCAAAAAATTTCACCCGCTTCGCGCGCTTTTCAGTATTTCAAAGAACACTATCAATGCGCAACTCGGATCAGGAAGTATTAAGTGATATAATGCAAAATATGCCTGCAATTACATGGAATAATGAGGCTCCCACATTTGCCCTTCTCATCATACCCTCGAAACAGGGAACGTCGGATCTTGGGGTAGCTGACATGGCCCGGCCCCCTGTTGAAAAAATTCTGCCGCCACCCATGGGCAGTTTACTTATTTTGGATTTCATAAGGGTAATTTCTGGGATAAAACCCAAAACTTTCGGTACGCTTTGTCCACTCTTCCTCAGTTCAGTTATGCTTATAGCTAAATATAGTACAAACCCTGTCCACCTTTTCAAGTTAATAAGTAGAATACATGGATTTATGTAAATGTCGGGAATTGAATCGCATTTCGCTAAACCTGGTTAACGTTCACTTGTGTCTGTCGTACGGTACGACTAGTGACTCGAGGAGGGAAGTACAATGAAGTTATGCCCGATAGGGCCCAACTGTCTGCTCAATTGTTCTATATACTGATATAAGCTTTAATTTAGTACAAATTCTTAAAAGTGTAGGCTTACCCAATTTTCGCGCGCTTTGCAATTTCACCTTTTAGATTCCAGGTTTTGATTCCAGCTTTTTTCATGTCTTTTGGCTTATCCTTTCTTTGTCAATATGCGGTAATCGCTGACGTTTATTGGAACCAAAATTTAAAAAAAAATGAATGTGCCCTTTTTATGTTGGACCCCCCTCAGAAAAGACCCTAGATCCGCCCCTGAAAACTGCTGCATGCAAATGCAGGAACGCATGAAAAATAAAGGTGTAATTTAAGCAGACTTGGGGGAACTGAGGTATTATTACGACATCATCTATGGGCCCCAATCACAAAAGATCTGGCTACGCCACTGATCTCAAGCCAACTTGCAGGTCTTGCAATGGTCTCCGAATTCAAAATCTAGTTGTCTGGTATGACCCTATATGTTGATCCCTGCCTTTTAAGCTTAACAGGACATTGTTGCTCTTGTACAATTTCAATCCAGTGCAGCTTATCAACGAGTTTTGTACTCAAAATAGTACTAGGCTATTTCCTAAATGCATGAATATACCAATAGCCTACCAAAGAACATTGCCACTGAAAATAACCCCTTAAAACAGTCTTCCTGGCACTTCTGAGATATTAAAACCCAGGAGCTCCAGGGAGCTTCGCCCCCTGGACCCCCAGTGGCGTAGCCAGGTTTTTTTTGTCAAGGGAGGCAAGAGCACCAAGATTTCCCCCAATTAGTGATCTGCTTCCTAATAATCAGTGTTCTCCGCAGGTCCCAATTTTGTCCAGGTGCTTTCCTCTGACCTGGCTGATGTGACTGATCGCCGTCCTGGAGGGGGGGGGGGTCTAAGGGAAGGGGGTGTCCCCCTCCCCTTTGGAAAATTTTTGTTCATGTAAGGTGGGCTAGATGCGAAATGGTGCCACATTTGGTGCTAAATGTAAATTGAATACATCACCAAGAATTCCTGTTTTTTGGAAGCTCTTTTTTATCTTGCTTGTCTTGGTGAATTTTTCTTGAGTCCTACTGGTAGTTCAGAATCACAATGGGTGAAGTACAGTAATTAAGTGAACCCTGGTATACCTTTCCCTTCATCAGTTCACCACATTCACCACAATCAGTCCAAATTTTACGAGGACCTGCCCTAGTATCAGAGCATAGCACTTGACCACTGACCCATTCTAACAAACTGCATATACCACAATGCTGCTGCTTTAATTATCAAGAAACATTGAAGTATACAGTAAAAGGACAGAGTCCCTTGTCAGAGGTCCAGAGATCCCATGCTGTATAAAACAGATAGAAAAACATAACTAGTACAACTATAAGCATGGTGTCATCATTCCATCTCTGAAAACCTTAATGAGGACTGGTTGTGGCAGTGTGGGATATACTTTTAAATAAGAAAAGTGTACTGGTTGAGAAATTTAAAATTTTACCACATTATGCGCAAATTTTACCATATATTCACTTTCAAAATTTCCCCCAAGATTTTTCCAGAGGGGGCAACTCGCCCCCCGTCCCCCTGGCTACGCCACTGCCACCGGAGCTTTGTCCCTGGACCCCACCAGGGGCCCTAAGGCGGGCCCCTGGACCCCACCCGTCATGGGCTCCCGCTTCGCGCTCGCCGTGCACGCTTTGCGTGCACATTTTCCACATTTGCGAGAGTTCACCCCATCCCCCCCCCCCCCCAAAGTTGAAAAGAAATCTACGCCCCTGAATACTTGACGCAGACGCACACTTCTGCACGTTCGGGAAACAAACGCGCTAGTTGATTTCTCGTTGTGAGCGCGTAAGAAATTAAACGCGCATATAAAAGTGCGTTACTTAAAGATACCAAGGCGAATAAGTCTATGAACTTTACACCAGTCATTGTGCGTTCAAGTTCAAGTGTACTTATTTGTAATGCCGTCAGGAAGAAATAAACTTCTTGTAAGGGGAACTTAGTATTGAGGAGTAATACTTCTTACATTTACAATGTTTCGAAATAACAAGTATTAATACTTTTGTAAGACATTCATTTTCCTGTATGTTTTCAAAACGACTGAACAGTGATCAGCACTTCCGCCCCGATATTTTGGGCTCCAAGGGGAGTCAACGTGCCATTTTAAGTTTGGAATTTATGCTTGTAATATCTTTGATTTTTGTACAGAGCTGTATGTACGGGTTCAGTGTAGCCCATGCCCAGGCAGTGTGTGCGTTCAATTTGAGACTGCATCTTAGCGTGTGGGTGCTTGAAACATTCAACAGGTTCACGCGCATTTGCTATGGAGTTTACTGTGCACGTGCTGCATCAAAAATTGACGCACTGATCAGCAGACTAGACGCGCCTTGTTGAATCGATGCACGAAATTTGAACGTGGCCTTATTAGGTCATGTCAGTATATATGCCCACCAAGATCATTTGACTGTCAACCAAGTACTCTAAGCAATCTTTTCACTGTTACGTATCGTAAAAGTTACAATGGAAAATTCATTTTAAATAATTATTGTTATCGCTTCTGGCAGTCCCTCCCCCTAAGATAAATTCTAAGATTGAATGTACCTCATTCCGTGGCAGCGTTAAAGCTAAACTTATCAGTAATTATACGTAATTTATTCCAGATGTCATGTACATTTACTACTTATTATATTTAATCCGACTCTGCTACGTCTTCTTTTCTAAATCCTTGACTTTTCTCGTTCTTTCGTTCTTTCTTTTTTTCCTTCATTCTTTCCTTTCCTTGCCTTCTCCTTTGTAAAGTTCTTTCCCTTACTCGAAATCCATATATGGGCCATATATGGAAATTTATATCTGGCCCATATCTGGAATTTACATCTGGCCATATCAAAAATTGGGCCTGATATAAATTGATATAACATAAAGGCCATATATGGCCCATATAAAATTATATATGGTTCAATTTTTATGTGGAGCAAAGATGGTGCATATATGGCAAATATGTATATGCTCCATATATGGCAAATCCATACTTATATAATAAAGGGACCGCAATTCGGCAGGGACAGGAATTCGTTCACTCCATACCAATTGTACAGCATCGCGCATTCGTGTAGGTGACCGAATTCCGGTCTCACCATGCTATGTTCCATATAGGGGATTTATATCTGGCCCATATCTGGACCAGAAATGGGATTTATATCTAGTCATATCAAAAATTGGGCAGATATTACTTGATATAACTTAAATGTCATATATGGTCCATATAAAATTATATATGATATTTTATATGGGGCAGATATGGTGCATATATGCAAATCCATATATCTGCCATATAGGGAATTCATATCTGGCCCATATCTGGAACAGAAATAGATTGCTTTAAGAAGAATTGGACAAACCAATATCTGTAACATATAAAACTTAATATGAAACAGACATGGATCTCATCTGCTGGTTCACCAGGTGTGGTGAACATGGTCCATATTTGCACCAATGCTGAGTGACTGCTTCACATTTATTCAACATTTTACTCAAGCACCAGAAGCCTTGCTTTTGCGGAGCTTTTTGCGTGCTTGGAAATAGACACGAAGGGGACAAAGTTCCAAACAAATTCCGGAAGTGACGTTAAACGCAAATACTATTTACAGAATTTACGAACACTACACAATTTACAAACAACTATTTACAGCTCGGGTTGGGTGGTAGTGACACCCCCAGCGCCAGGCATCCTCCGCGACCACGGCTGGCCTCTGCGATGAACTTCTGCGCCAGATAAGTGCTTTTGCAGCACCTGTTTTTTTTTTTTTTTCAAAAGTCCCCTCAACTCTCTGGCGAAGAGCCAGGGGCGAAAACCAAACAATACTCCCGAGGGAGTTCTGCTCCCTGAAGGAGTAACGTCCCCAAGGGACAAACTTTGACTTAACTGACACCACCCGACAGTGGTCCCGTTCTAGACTGGCTGAATAGAACAGGTCCACCTGGGAGCTCCGCCGTCGTGATCACGGATACTCTTGCGCTAGGTAAGTATCAGGACACATTCACTTTTGCAGCTGTCTGAACATCTTTGACAAAGTTTATTTCACGTCATAATGAAATTGACTGAAGTACAGAACTTTGTTAACTTACTCAACAGTGAACAGTAAAAAATGTTTTGAAATTCCTACTTTTACATGCATTCAAAGCATTGTGGTTTTGAGTCACACTGTGGTGCATATTTCAATGTAAAATTTGTTGAAGGTTTGATAAATATCTCAGTCACATTTTATGTCCTAAATAAAAAAAATGAAAATCGGGGCTTCAAATCCTGACTCCGCCCACATTCACAAATTATTTGCATATGTAAGTTAATTAGAGTGTATATTAGAAAATATGTATGCATTGGATGACTTCAATTAGCAGATACATTCTGTTGCATCCCGAAGTACTCCTAACCTGGGAAAAGTTACCAAATTAAGCACAAAACAATATTGATATGGCCTTATGAAACTTGAATTACAATCTGACATTGTCTTTATCAAGTTAGATCTGACTTGGACATATCAAACTTTACATGCATATCTGGCATTATATATGTGATCACCTATAAATGGCTTGATATGGCCATATAAAGGTTATTATATACCTAGCATGTTCTTTTATCAAACCTTATATTACCTGATATGACCATATAAAACTTGATATGCATATCAGGCACAATATTTTTTCAAGTGATGTCTCGCCTGATATGCCCATGTAAAACTTGATATGTATATCTGACATGGTCTTGTTTCAAGTGATACCTGCCTTGATATAGCAGTATAAAACTTGATATGCATATCTGGCATGGTGGTTTACCAAGTAAATATCATATGGCTTGATATGACCGTATCAAACTTTTCATGCATATCTGGCAGTGAATGTTATCAGCATATATCAAGCTTGATATGGCCATATAAAGGTTAATATTCATATCTGGTATGTTCTTTTATCAAAGCATATATGGCTTGACATGGCCATATAAAACTGGATATGTATATTTTTTAAGGCTTTTTATCAAGTTTATATCTGGCTGATATGGCTGTTTAAAACTTGATATGTATATCAGGCACAATAATTTTTAAGTGATATTTGGCCTGACATGGCAATATAAATCTTGATATGCATATCAGGAAAAATACTTTTCAAGTGATATCTGGCTTTGATATGGCCATATAAAACTTGATATGTATATCTGACACGGTCTTTTCTCCCAGTGATACCTGGCTTGATATGGACATATCAAGATTGATATGTATATCTGGCATGGTTGTTTTAATCAGTCATGGCTTGATATGACCATATAATTCTAAATATGTATATCTGGCATGGTTTGTCATCAAGTTATATATATGGCTTGATATGGCCATATGCAAATTGATATGTATATCTAGCATAGTTGTTTTTTAAGTTATATCTGGCTTGATATGGCCGGCCATATAAAAATTGATGTGTACATCTTGCATGGTTGTCCTAAGCAGGTTATATCTGGCTTGATATGGCCAAATGGAAATTGATATGTATGTCTGGCTGGTCGTCTTTCAAGTTATATCTAGTATGATATGGCCATAGTAAACTTGATCGATGCATACTATCTGGCATGGTTTTTCATCAAGTTATATATAAGGCTGTAAATGGTCATATGAAAACTGATATGTATATCTGGCATGGTCATCTATCAATTTATATCAAGATACTTGTATCTGGTTTTTATATCTGGCTAAATATAGCCATATAAAACTTTATATTAGCCAGATATATCCAGATACAAAGCCAGATATAAATTTTGAGAAAGGGTTGGGTATCATGAGTTTTCTCCCCTTTTGTGTTTATAGTTTGTTTTGTCGGTGCTATTCAGTGGTCACTAGCTAGCTTGTTGACAGTTTTCTGTTTTTCTATTGTCTTTCATAATTATATCTTTAGTACTTGTTTATGTAACTTTTTGCTGTGTCGTTGTTCATATGGGAAATAAATTTGAATTGAAAACTAGTATACTGGGCGTACCATGAGTCGATCGGAACAGTGCGCCCATAAAAATATTAAAAACCGTGACATTTACAAAAATCAATAAAACTTTGCTGTAACATTTTGTTATATGACTTCCTTATTGTGCTATATTTTGGTGTTGTTCGGATTGCGAAATCCGTAGAAAATGAATTTTGAAATGTAGGTGGCAGTACATGCAACAATGCTTATGAAGGAACCTTGAGTCAATCGCTACAAAAAACAAGCAAATAAAATCTTATAAATTACCACATTTAAGAACAGTTATGTCCTTTCTATCAAATTTTTCAGTCAGAGCTTCATCAAAGACATTTTGTTCACCATTTTTTGTAATTTTTGCAAATATCTAGTTCATACTTATGCTGAAACTTGAAAATTTGGCCATGAGTAATATTTTTGCTTTGGACATCAAAAATAGCAAGGCAAATATTGTTTTTTATGTTTTTTGAAGAAAATTCAATGCAGGTCATGCTTACATTGCAGTCACATCACGCCTTCACGCTGGATCGACTGATGATACTGATCAACTCATGATCACTTTACTGTAACTGACCTCTGAGACTTCTGTCTAGACAGCAGTTCACCACTATATCGTGCTATGTGGCAATTCTGCATGCTGCATGCAACGTGACGCTTACTATGTTCTGTACTATGTCCTAGATAGGAGTCCTATGTCTTTTCCGTCTACTAGGCTATTTAGTATTTACTTGGCAAACTGCAATATCGCGCGCGGAGACAGAGAGCACATACAGTACATTCATGTTTCCGTTAGATGTCAATACTTGAAATCTTTGAAAGACAAAGGTAAAATATCTGAGATTGTTATCAAGTTTCGCGTTTCGTGAAATGCGTCAGGACAATCCGGATTATCCAGGACTAACTTCAGGCTATGCCTACTGTATGCGAACCAATACTGATTAGGCCTAACGTAAAGACTCAGTTTTAAAGAGTGAAAGTGTTTTGAATTTATTTAGGCCTAACGTTACTATTTAGCCTAGGCCTAGGCCTAACTTAGCCTAGGCGCTAACATTTAGGCCTAACGTTAGTAACACTAGGCTAGGCTAGGCTATTATATTTTTCAAGGTTGAGCAAACAGGATTGTAATTTTAAATGGGCACTACACTTTCAGGTAACAATGGTTCCACATAATAATTCGTGTTAGGCCTAGGTTTGTGCGAATCTTGAAGAGCGAATCTGATTGGATTGAAATTCAATCACAGTCATCACAGTCCCAGGGTTGCAAACGCAACGTTGTATCGTGTAGGCCTGCAGTACGTTTGGTTACACACCTGTAGAGCTGTAGTGCACTGTGGAGTCTGACGTGTAATTGTATTGAATATGTACAGTATGTACTTTCTTCATTTTACGTCGTACATTGCTCTCGTTAATTTCTGATGGTATGTGTATCTCCAATGAAGTTCACTCATATTTTCAACTTCAAGTTCACGGATTTATACTCACTCATTCTTCAGAAGGAAAATACCTAGTGACGAATTGGAGCTGTATCGGAGGAGGCTTTGAACTTGGAGAGAAGCACTAACGTTAGTGACACGCATTAACTGCCCTTAACAGCAAGTAGCCTAGTACCTCTTGCGTGGGGAGTAGTTTTGCGATGGCAACGGAAATCCCGCTCAAGAAAAATTTATGGGAGGGATAAGGTCCCGCCTTGATTTTGAAAATCCCGCACAAAAAAATTTTTAGAGAGGGAATTCCCGCACAGCTTCAACTCCTTAGTGTGAACACTGGTGCCCTCTAGCCTAGTAGCACCTGTGCCGCTCACCCTGAAGAAGTCTCTAGCCTATAGTCAACATCCTCAGAACCCTTGACAAGAGGAAACACTTCAGTAAGGTCTGATCTCATTTCTAATGGCATTAGACTTAGGCCTAAAAGGTCCAGTCTAGTGCAATGTAGCAATTCTCTAAAACCAGGGAGCATTCCAGGAAAATGCCTCTGAACCTTTTCAATGAGAACTTTGAACTGCCTCAAGCCAGGCTTCCACTCAGGACTACAGTTTTCAAATTTGGCCTCACTAAAGACTTGTATATATACAAGGGTAGGCCTAGCCCTCAATCAGTGCCTAGTATACTACCCACCGTAAGACTACACTCCGAATACTACTATACGGAGCAAAGTGCCAATGGAGTGTAGTGTGTAGCGCCTGATTAAGGACTAGGGTAGGACTAGGATAGGCCTAGCAGTATCTCCTTGTCTTCGTAAGTTAATGACCTTTAAATAATGCCAAGTACTCTGTTGGTCTTCTTTACAACCTCAGCAATATGTCTACCAGGCTTAAGTGACTTATGAACTACCGTACCATAGGGCTCGATGTAACCACTATCCGCTGGCCCAAGGCCAGCAATTTTTGCGTCGGGATAGTTATTGTACTGTAGATTGCCGCTCAACTGGTCCTCCGGGCAACTTCACTTTTGCCACTGTTAAAAAGTTGTGAAAGTCGTCTTAAATTTGACTCAGTGAAAATTCTTGTTTATCTGGCCTATACACGTCCTTGTCAAAGAATTTCAAATATTTTAGAAGTGCGGTAAAAAAAAAAATAACTAAAATGTAGCAGTTAATTATGCACTTACCAATTGAATGACGCACCCCACTTACCCCTGGACATGGTCAGTCATTGTCCACAACATCATTGACAAAACACATACATTGACGTACCCCTCAGTCACTTCTGTGATGGACAGTTTGTGTAAAATGACACACCCTTCAGTCACCAAATTGATGAACAGTTTGCGATTTTGATGGACATATGTGTCACCAAACTGACTGACAAAAGTAATGATTGTACATGAGGAGCAATGCTGAAGGTTGTCATCTTTGAACAATGGATAACAAATGACCCACAATGACTCACCCCTTGGTCAGTAAAGTGACTGACATCTGAGGTGAAATGACTCCTCCCTTTGTCACTCTAGTGGCGGACAATATTGGTACAATGACGGACATGTGAGTCACACTGTCACTGGTCAATGACCTACATTTGACTGACCATGCCCGGGGGTAGTGGGGTGCGTCATTCAATTGATAAGTGCATGACAGGCAACACGCATAAATTGTTTTGATTTGTCAGTATATAGATGCAGTCACTAAGCATGATTGTGACTAGCTGATCAAGCCTTCAAGGCTTGGTATAGAAACATGATGTAGTGTAAACGAGACCGTCAGACCTCGATCAAAATGTTGACCATAATCATTCTAAATGACCTGAAAAATAACCTAAAACTCATTGATATTACTGTATTTATGTGACAGTTTTTGACACATGTAGTTATGAAGGCAAATTTTTTACATCCCCAAAGAGAGATTTCAGTCGTAAAATAGAAGGTTCGACCTTAAAAGCAAACTACACTTTCTCTTCATACACTTTGTACTGTGCAAAGCAGAGGTAGCAGTTTCGTTCGTTAGAGAATGGAAAATAATCCAAATCAATTTCGAATGCCCAAAACATTTGCCTGAAATGTGCTTTGGACCCTAAAACAACTATTCACAATATAATGGCAAGCTTTAGGTGGACAGGTTTTCCCTAAGGGGCGTCTTTCTTCAGTGAGACTTTGCACTTTGACTATAGCCTAAAATGTAATATGTGCTGTATAATGAACCTAGCCTTCAGTACACAGGTGTGAATTTGTGCTGTGGAAGGAGTCTCCTTACAGGTAGAGCTAGAGGGCCATCAGCCGCTCGCCATAGGGGCACGGGGGGGGGGGGCACTTGCCCCCCAAAAGTTTGCACAGCATGGTCTTCAATTTTCAAAAAAAAGATAATAAATAAATAAAACATGTAATTCAAGATGGGTTAGGCCCTCCCTTTTCCTTGACTCAGCTTAAAATTAAAGAAGTGAATAACTTTCCAATGCAATGCGAAGATTAAACATTAATAAAGTGCTTTCAAAACGACATTTTTTCGGCACGCTTCGCGCGCATTTTCTAAGTTGCTTGTTTGCTACTATATGTACTTCAGACATCACAAATGGACCTACCATTAGTGCGAGCTATGGAAATCAAAACAAATGATAATGCTGTGATAGTTGTAAGCTGATTAGCTTAGGCATCATGTCATTTTCAGCGGGTAACGGTAATGCTGGAGTTAAATGCCCATAATTTTGCAGACAGAACTTTCGGAGTCATTAGATACACAACCCATTAGCCGACGTATTGATTAACATCCACGACTAAAAGCAGTTTTGCCCGGGTGTCACCTGGCCAGATTAGCATAGGTACATCTGTCTTCACAAAGTTGTAACGGGCATGTAGCCAAAAGATATTGTTTTTCCCATAGAAGGAGAGGTTTCCCTTCCCTTGTCCAAATTGACAGCGCCGTTGGCCCAAGAGCGGTCTTATGACTGTCAAATGGCATGTTATAAGCAAAAGGTTCTCCACCTCTGTGCTAAAGTATACCGTTTCAGTTGATTTAAAATAAACACACCAAACAGTCAATCTAAGCTCAGTGTAGTGAGACTTTTTGGCCTAGCTATTTGTATATGGGCTTGTCTACAGTAAAGGAAAATATTCAGTGTGTGTTTTTTGCTTTGATGATATTTTGAAAGATGTCACAATGGTTTGGTGATTTTACAGTTCACCATACTTGGAGGACTATAGAGAGATAATAAAGACAATTTTATCAATGTCCAACTTATATGAAGGATGTTTTGGGCAGAATTTGGGGCTATTTTGGCCTTTTTTACCACCTATAAGTGTTACATAGGATGTGGAATAAATTTATGATGTGAGTGGGACCTTTGCAGATGTGACTGATGCAGGTTCTTTGTCTTCATTCATAAATGTAATGTACAAAATAAATGGTAAATGATAAATGAATATTTTTAGGTGCACAAACACCGCAAAATTTTATCAGCAATTTGGAGTAAAATTTTGAGATTTGTCCGTCCATCTGGATACTAAATCTTAATAGTTGATATTTTAACTGAAAGAAAAGATTTCCAGAGCTAAGGTTATGATGTAACACTTAACCTTGATCATGTGCAGTACCACAAATAAAATAATCCAGCAGTAAATGCATCATAGTCAATTGCGGAGCACATGATGGTTACGTTGGTAACATGTCTGTCCCCTAATGGTTACGTTGGTAACTACTGTATCATATTAACAGGCCTGTAGGACACAAATTACCAGAGAATTTGATAAAACTGCATCTGTTTGCAAATGGCCATATTTGTCACTGGTTTGTGTGCTTTCCTCCATCTTTTTGCTTACAACAAGGGTATGAGAGCCTTCAAGGCGATGTCCGTCCAGATGTTACCAACGTAACCATGTCCTTGTTGGTAGTATAACGTAGGCACATGGGGACATTGGTTTTTGATGAATGTTTCACATGTCATCAGTTTACACTTCAGGAAAGAGAGAAACTTGTGTCACAATGCATTCAAGTGTTTAAAGTACTTAATTTTGTCGAACATAGTTTGGTTACGTTGGTAACGAGGACGGACATGTCCGTCCTTGTTACCATCGTAACCATTGATCTCCATACTAGTCCATGTTTAACTAATGGTAATGCAATTTCAGTGAAAAAGTATTTGTTCTTTATCATTCTATTAAATACAGGGTTTATTTATACATATTGTCCTCCTTAAAGATTTCTGGAGCAAAGAGTTTCCATGTCTGTCCCCGTTACATACGTAAGCAGTAACACTTACCACTTAAAAAGTGGTGATAGGTGAAAAGAACTATCTTCCTGCTCTCAGGAAAAAATTGAGACTACCAATCAAACAAAATAACACAACAAAATTTACTCTTAGAGGACTTCAAATTTAACCACCTTTGTAACACTTTTATACCCCTTTATTGTAGACAAGCCCATATAGGATGAGACGTTGTTTTGAGTTAGGGGAATTCCCCTCCCCCTTTAAAAAATTTCTTTTTGGAACGGTACTGAGATCCAGAATAGTGCTATCATTTCTTCGTTTTCATGTGCCTGCAGTGCTCGAAATTTTCGTTAGTTTAAGAAAACATTTAAGAAAAGCAACATTGTATGGTTTCTTGGCAAAGTTGGAACATATTCTGACACAATGAAAGAAACAACAAAATATATAAAGGTGGGGCTCATTTTATGCAAATGGATCAAGCCGCTTTGCCCATTTCACCTGCCTCTTACTTCCCCTTATGGAGTAGTAATCGGCTGATATGGTTGTATTTTTATTTTTAAAGTAATCAGCTAATGACTGACTGTCTGAAATGTTTTTTGAAGAGCTCTTGAAAACTACACGGTGGCTTTGCTGTAATACATAATAACCATACTCCATAACTGTGCTATCCGAAGCTGACCATTAATATTGCCGGGGGGGGGGGGGGGGAGGTCTTCCAAACCTCCCTGAATACAGACTTGAGTTTGCCCCCGCCCCCCAAACAAAATTTCTTAGAGCCGCCCATGTACGGGGCTAAACACTCTGATATGATTTCATTCCAAATTTACAATATTTTTCCTGCTCCTGGGTATGATGCAAAGCATGGAAGGTGATTTACTGACAGGACGGCAACTTTTCTTGGCAGTATTTCAATAAAAAAAAAAAATTCGATTAAAAACTTTTATTTTATTGCCATATATATATCACAGGAAACAAACTTGGGTCTGTAAGTCCATCCAAATCCAATGGAGTTGCTGGAATCTATGCCACTCTTAATGTCAGTAATAGATGTTTCTGAAGCCATGAGGAGAAGTACAAGAAGTCATAGGCACACCGAACCCTTCCCGTCCCTCAGAGAGTGGTCATGCCACTGTTACAAGAAAATTTTACAATGATTCCAAGTTGATCCAAACACATTTCCCCTAGACTAGGGCTCTTCACACTCCCATGGCTCCTTTGGTGTCTAACTCTTACTCTGCAAGGTACAGTACCAGCTACTTTGGCCAGAAAATTGGTCATTTTTACAGTGGGCTAGTGAAAAATTGGTAGGGATAGTAGAATTAGAAAGTTACTGGCACTGCTGGCCAGTGAATATTTTAGCCTTAAGTCGAGCCCTGGTACCACCCCAGATCTTTTTCTTCATCAATTGACTGCAGGTCAGCACCATTCATCTTACAAGCAAATTAGGATTATTCCTTCCAACATGTAAAACTTTACATGTACCAATGTTAAAAAGCATCTGCCAGTCATTAGACCACTGACATAAGGTATGAAGGTCATCCTGAAGAGCTGGAACATCCTTTTAATATAACAAACATAACAGGTTAAAGGGCAAAGGAGGGCTAAGGCCCCATAAGATGCCCTGAAGTCCATACAACCTTAACTGAAAACAAACAACCAGCCAACACCAAATGAGCCCAGCACAAATTAGATCCTACCACAGTTATGGAAGAACTTGTTAATGTTAACCTTAAAGCAGTGCACAGATGTAGAGTTAACTACCCACTCAGGCAGACTATTCCACTCGTTAACAACTCTATGAGAGAAGTTGAACTTCCTAATGTCGAGCCTTGCAAAACACTTAACTAGCTTCTTACAATGGCCTCGAACCCGAGAATTACTTTGAACCCTGAAGCATGTCCCCTTAACCCTTCTCAACTCCAGGGTGGTAAGCCCAAGATGCTTAAGTCTAACATGGTAAGGTAAGTGCTTCAACTCGGGTATAAGGCGAGTGGCCCTCCTCTGAACCTGCTCAAAAAGAAACTTGTCCTTTTCATAGAAGGGACTCCAAGCCTGGGCTGCATAGTCGAGGTGGGGTCTTAATCAACTGCTTATACAGATTTAGTACAATTTCTTTACTTAACTCCTGAAATTCCTCTTGATCAGTCCAAGCACCCTATTAGCCCTAGCAGCAGCTGCACACTGTCTAGATGGCTTTAAATCGCCTGTAATAACTACGCCCAGATCCTTCTCAAAAGTCACATCACTCAGAATGCTACCATTCATATTATAATCATCGCTGAAATTTTTAGGACCAAAGTGAAGGACTTTGCACTTATCTGCATTAAAAGACATTTGCCAGGTCTGAGACCATGAAAATAACCTATCCAAGTCTTTTTGCAGTAAGGAGGCATCATCCTTATCATTAACCTTCCTATAGAGCTTTGTATCATCAGTGAACTTACTAATACTAGATGTGAGAGAGCTACGGTATTAATATCATTGATGAAAATCAAGAAAAGAAGCGGGCCAAGAATAGAACCCTGTGGAACTCCACTTGTAACTTCTTTCCAAGAAGAGAAATTACCATTAACAACAACTCTCTGAGATCTACCATTGAGCCATGAATTTATCCAATCTGTACAACTGCCCTTGATGCCTAACCTATGCAGTTTAACCATAAGTCTACGTAATGGAACTTTATCAAAAGCTTTTTTAAAGTCAAGGTAAATGACATCAACACTGTGACCCGAATCAAGAGATAAAGACACATCCTCAAGAAAGCTTAGTAAATTAGTAACACAAAGGTAAGAAACCATGCTGTGACAGATTGAGTAACCCATTATCTAAAAGATATTTAAGCAAGCAATCCTTGATGACAGATTCCATAACTTTGCACCCAACACTGGTTAAACTGACCGGCCTATAATTGCAAGGCAAGCTCCGATCCCCTTTTTGAAAATTGGAGTAACATTAGCAATCTGCCAGTCAGCAGGTACAAAGTCTGAAAAATAGTGAAAAAAGGAACTGACAAAATCTCGGAGCATTCATGGAGAATGGCAGGATGGATCCCATCAGGCCCGGGGGCCTTACTAGCTTTTAAACTCTTCAACTTATTACAAACCAACTCTTCAGAGAAGACAACATCACTAACTAAAGAAGAATTATCAGAACACCTGCAAGTCCCCAAAATAGATGATTCCTTGGTAAAAACAGATACGAAATATTCATTTAACAAATTAGCCATATCCTGATGATCACTTACTAGTGTGCCTTCATTACCTTGGAGAGGCCCAACACCCTCCTTAACCTTCTGCTTAGACCTAACATAGGCATGAAAAGATTTTGGATTTACCTTAACCTCCTTGGCCAACTGCTTTTCAAACTTAGCTTTAGTGTCAATAACCAAATTTTTAACTAAGAGTTCCTGATTCTTGTAGACTGCAAAATCATCAGAATTCTTCCTGACCCTATATCGATGCCAACTTTTACGTTTCTTCCTGGCTACTCTAAGTACCTCTCTAGAAATCCAGATTAGCCTATTTCTAACCGCAGCTCTCTTAAGTGGGATACACAACTTTGTAGTGTCAGTAACTATATTACGAAAAACACTTCATGCTTCAGCAGGGCCTAAGTGAGACAAACGTGCAACCCAGTCTATGGAAAGAAGCTCTTTAGAATGAGTAAAGTTAGCCTTGCAGAAATCTAAAACAGTTTTGTCACTACAGTTTTTTTCATCAGAAACACAAGCAAAAACTTTGGTATCATCAGCAAACTTGATAATATTACTGCAAATATTCTCATCAATGTCATTTATGAGATGGTGAACAAAACCAGGCCCAAAACAGAACCTTGCAGCACTCCACTGCAAACAACTGTCCAGTCAGATGACAAACCACCTAAAAGCACACGCTGCTTTCCATTACACAACCAAGCCTCAGTCCAGTTGCAGACATAATCCCCTACACAGTGGGCTTTGAGCTTGAAAATAAGATGGCAGTGGGGAACTTAATGGCATGCTTTCTAGAAGTCTAGATCTAGACAACATCAACAGGGCATCCCTGATCAACATAACAAGTGACTTTGTCACTTAGAAAAGTAAGTTGGACAAGCAGGACCGCCCACTCATGAAGCCATGTTATGAGCTTTTAACTGATTTAAACTTTGTGAGATGTTCCACAATGTAGTCTCTTATAATAGACTCCATCACTTTACATACATGACGCATCAGGCTAACAAGCCTATAATTACCAGGAACACACTCTTGTCACCCTTTTTATAAATTGGCACCTTATTTGCATATTTCCAATCAGCAGGCACAGGAGACAATACCACTATTAAAACTTTTGGTAAACAAGACAACCAGTGCTGGGCTTATCAGCTCTGAGACCATTAGTGCTAATTGAATCGACTCCTGGGGATTTACCACTTTTAAGGCTATTCAATTTCTTCTTCACAACATCCTCACAGAACACAATATTATTTATTGGTATATTATCTTAGTAAGGTGCCCGGTGACTGCGGGGGCCAGTTGAGTGCGCGTCTAGCCTAGCATTCCATGTCACAATCTTGGAATGATAAATTTCAACGGTCACCCCATTATACCAATAGAAAGGGTAGGTCCTAATCTCAGTTTGGCGAAGCTTTTGCCTTACTTTTTTTATCATATGCTAAAACCAAGTGCACAATTGCAGAATACCGGGAAAGATTTTAGAACTTTTTTTTTGTAGGCTACGGGCTACGCAATCACTGCATATCCCGGTAGCCTCTATGATACAGTTTGAATCCTGACTGTGTATCGTAGCCTTGAAAGGATAACGTAAATTTTGACTGAGTAGCCTCTCAAGTATAGAAGGGTGCCCTTGGACTGGGGGGGGGGGGGCTGTTGAGTGCGAGTGTAGCCTAACATTCCATGTCACAACTTGGAATGATAGATTTCTTAAATGTACATTCGATGGTCACCCTCATACAAGTTAACCTTCATTAGCTAGATAACATTTAACAGGGAGTTGCCTCAGAAAATTGACAGTGTATCCCCGTAGCCTCTTTAAGACAATTTGAATCCTGACTGTGTACGTAACATCGTAGCCTTGTAAGCTGAAAGACAACCTAAATTTTGACTGTACCCTTGCAGCCTCTCAAAGACAAGTTAACTCCATAGGCTAGGTACTCAGTATGATCCCTGTAGCCCCTTGAAAACATCTCTGGGTGAGAGAACTGAATTTTTAAGGGTTATCCTTTGGCTTCTCACAAAGGCATATTGACTTCTGACTGCATATCCTCATAGCCTCTCAAAAAGTACGTTGCCAAGATGCCCCTTTCATACATAGGGGAACAAGACTGAGTCATAAATGAGTCTAACTGTTAGACTCAGTAGCCTTACATTTTCCAAAACAGAGCTTCCATGGGCTGGGTATTCTGCAAACTTTTACTCCAAGGTACAGTAAGGGTTTTAATGATCAGATGTCAAGACTAAGTGCCAAAATTTTTGTATGATTGGTGAAAATGTATTCGAAAGAGCTTTTAACATGGAGAAATAGTCCATCTTCCAGTTTTCTTATTTGTGTACCAATTCCTATAAAGCGGTTCCAAGAAATAGCTTTACTCCCCATTCACTAGTATTCCCTATGTAATTAATACTTGTTAGGTTTATTCATAGACATATGAAGACTGCATGGCTTTATAACTTGTAAAGAAGTGTCAGCTGACAGAAAATGAATATGATGGAATAAAATCATTCCTAGTGGCAAATCTTTGGTTAAAGGTAAAATGCAGCCATGCAACCACTTGCAATGTGGATTAGTTTACCTTGTGGGAGGGTGTGTAATTAACTGCAGCTGTAAAGTTCAGTATCTGCCCATGTGAGAGCTGTACTGTATTAACTATTAAACTACTGAAATGTGTGAACAAACTTCAAGCTTGTCTTTATGCATGTGTTAAATTGTCACCAGTGCATGCCATGTACCATCATGTATACATGTAATACCAGAAGACATTTACAACAGTACATAAACAATTAAAAAAAAAAAATCATACCAGAGGGCTGTGAAAACTGAAATTTTTTCCTTTTTTGATTTCTGGCCGTAGGCAAGATTACCGATATGTTGTACAGCACAAGTTGTCCTGTCAACTTTCAATCTAGGATATATTTTTCAGATTTTCTTATCTTGCCCAGATGAACTGGCTTACAGGCTATAGCTGTAAATAATATTGTGACGATTGTGTGAAAATAAGAAAATGCTACTGTGCTACTGTATACTGTAGCCCAACTTTGATGTAATGTAAACATGTATTGTACTTTTTTATTCCTTGCTGGTTGCAGGCATGAAATCTATGCAATGGTGATATCATGCATGTTTGTGACGCTTGTTGTAATCACGATATCTCAAGATAGGAGTGACAGACACTTTTCGCATGTGGTATATAGATTTGTGATGTTGGGAGGAAGAACTGGATTGTTTTGGTGGTGGTCAAAGGTCATTTGAGGTCATCAGAGGTCAAAAACTGAAAATCTTGTAAACGATATCTCAAGATAGCAATGACACACTTTTCATATTTCGCCTATAGATTTGTCATGTTGAGGTGAAGAACCCTAGATTGTTTTGGTGGAGGTCAAAGGTCATTTGAGGTCAAAAACCGAAAACCTTGTAAACGATATCTCAGGGAAGCAATGACAGACACTTTTCATATTTGGTACATAGGTTTGTCATGCTGAGAGGAAGAACTGTATTGTTTTTGGTGGAAGTGAAAAGTCATTTGAGGTCACCAGAGGACAAAAACTGAAATTCTTGTTAACACATTTATCTCAAGATAGCAATGACAGACTTTTCATATAGATTTGTCATGTTGAGAGGAAGAATGCTATTGTTTTTGGTGGAGGTTTTAAGGGTCATTTGAGGTCACCAGAGGTGGGTGGAAGATAGATGGGGTGGGTGGAAGTCAAAGGCATCCTGAGGTCACCAGAGGAAAAATTGCAAAAACCTGTTATACTTGGTGTCTGCTTACATTACATTATGCAAAGACAGGTTGGGTTATCTGAGAAAATGTCAACATTTTCTAAGGCAAGGAATCACAAGGCCTTTTGGCTTTCAGGTTTAAAGAGGAATTGAAATCTGGTCCATTTCCCCCTCCTTATCTTAAATGTCATTAAATCCAAGTGCAACCGACCAGCCAATATTGATGACTGGGATAAGGGGGAAGTACTGTAGCTGAAATAAGTCAAGGTTTTTGTTGTTTACTTTTGGCAGGGATCATTAGTTAGTAACTGTCAATATGTGGTTTCTGTATTTGTTATTGTTGATTGTGGAGAAAAGTTGGGGCTGAGGCCGGGAAAGCCCCCCCCCCCCCCCAGATCCGTGCCTGGTAAATTACACTCGACATCTTGGGTTAGCGATAAAGGTTACATATGTTAGCAGACACCTAAACCTTCAGAATAGCAGACCTTTGGTCCAGTAGGCCTTGCTCATCACAACGTTCAATAACTACATTTTATGAAACAACCTTGACCTTAACTCAGCAAACTTTATGAAACATATATTATGGTCATAACAATCAAATCAAATGAAATCATAATCATTGTCATGTGACTTTGCACAACTCTTTGGGAATCAAGAATAGTTGCATTCTGTGCAAAAAAAGTTACCATGTCAGTTGGGATGGCCAAAAGTTACGCAAAAACTTCTGATAGCAACAATATTAAATTTGTATTCACACTTCTTCATTTTGATAAACATCCTATTATTTTCCAATATATATACTAACCCCAAAGCAATACTTCCCCTCAGGAGACATGCAGTTAATTTCTGGACTGACTACCTTTTTACTGGCAAGAGTTTACTAGCCTAGGTTTTTTTGACCCAAATGATTCTCCCTCCATGACTCTCTCAAGTTGAGACACAGGTAAATGCAGATATCTTTACTCAATTCCGCATCTATCAAGACATCGACCCTGTGACGTGTTTGTATTCTGTGATATGTGCGTAAGCCAATTTCAGATCGCTCTCACCACTTCCTCCGGGGACACCACAATCGACATACAATCATCAATTAAAAGCCAAAAATTTGCATCATTTTGACTCGGTTGTAATTAAAAGATACGCTCAGAGCATTGTTTTACATGCCAGTGTGTCAGGTGCCCAATGGCAAATAGCTGATTGAATAACATTCATTAGGGAAGAAGTCAAAACAGAGTTTGACTACGCACGCTGGCCAATTACTGCCAACTGCATAGAATACCTTATAAATACTAAAAAATAGGTTTCGAGCTGAGAAGATGAATTAGTACAAGCAAACACAGCTTTCATACACCACTCTGAAGGGAAATCCAGTCACCCCAATTTGAATTAGTATACCATAGTATCAAAATTTATGAATGGTGCTTTTCAGTCCATGTGACAATCGTTTCATCACACACTTCGACAAAATTGGTTCACCTTTGGTATGAAATACTTTCATCCTGAAACATCATGAAAATATATCAAATTAGGTAAACTAAGAGGGAGATTTGTAACATTTACGTGATGTTCCCCCCCAAAATATGGGGTGACTGCTTATTTCTTTAAGTTAGATTTCAATGGAAAATAAGAGAAACAAAGCAAAAAATGTAAAAGGTATTATTGTATGCTTAACTTTTTAAAAAATAAGCCTCTCTTTCAGAAAACACTTTAAAACTTTAAACATCTCAACTGATAAAGACAATCATTTGTATCAGTTGAGGCTAAAGACGTACACAGTACGAGAATGTTTTAATAAAATACAAAAATCAATCAAGTCATTACTCAACACATTCAGGAAAATGAAACGGGTACCTTGTGACCACTCTGTAAACAACTATTGGAGTAAATGAAATGGAAACCTAATGGCTAAAATATGGTAAATGCAAGATGTGAATTTCGATGAAGAGGTTTATTACAAAGTGTCGGTACATGGGTGCTTTTTAAATGAATGGGAAGTTGCCCTATCAAATTTGAAAATACTGCAAAAGCTTTATAGTGCCTCATCCCTTAAAAAATCACTTTTTCCTGAATATTATAACATACACAAGACAACCTTTTTTCCACGTATAGGCTCATTTTTATGTAACTGAGAACCTTACAAAAACTTGAGGGATGCAGTTATATATTACAATGGAAAGCCCTCTCAGATGGGGCATGAAATTGCAGACTACCCTCTAAATCTGCATGAGGTTGCATGCTGCCCTCTAAAACGTCCATCATTTCTTTCTTAACAGTAGATCAGATTAAAAAATTGGAAGAGAAATGCTGGGGCTTGGTATTTCAAAATGACCAACCTCTTTAAATCCATGGATTCATGTTAAAACTACCTTGCACTTTGTCTTCATAGGGAGAGTACCCTACAAATTATACCAATAAATCAGGACAGATTTGACCAGAGGGCGTCCTTATAAAAGGCTGAGGGAATCAGTACATAATAGGGTAACAAAGGGGGTGGAGGGAGGGTAAGAAAGGGGTGGAGGGGAGGAGGGGGAGGGTAAGAAAGGGGTGGAGGGGGAGTTTCAATCTTAGGTATACAGTATGGACAGAAATTTCAAATTTCACTTAGCTTTTTCAGGCCAAAAGCCTTTTTCATCTGCCATGAAAAGCCAGGAAAGACAATTAAACCGTACAAAGCTAGATATCCTATGTCAAAAACATTCCTAGACATACTGTACATCAGGTAGTTGACCTCAGGTCAAACTATCTCCAACGAAAAATCTCTTTCCATTGGAAGACGGTACAATCTAGGTAACAAAAAACACTTTTTTCCCCAACGAGTAATATACCTAACTATTTAAACAAAACTGTCACGAACTTATCGTTAACTTGAAAATAATCACATCGTTTCCTTACAAATTGTTATTTTTACTGTCTACACTGTATAAAAATATCCAGCATCATTGCTGTACATTATTTTTCCTGTCTGGCTGATTACTGTGGGTTAATTGACAAGTGCACCACACAAAAACTCAACTATGCATATATATTAATCACATCTTGCTCCTACCATCCAAGTTTCAAAAATATAAACATTTTATTTTACAATTCAAAGTGTGTATCCTTTCATTTTCCTGATGTTGCTTCATTCCTGCTCTGTAACATGATACAGAAAAGTCAAAACAGAGATAAACTCATATTAGACATATCTGAGACAACTCCCAAAGAAATTGCATTGTACACACTGGCAATCCTACAGTAGTTTGTCTATGTCACATGTAGCTTGACCCATTCATCAACTTGATACTGTACACGACTGTACCATACAGTATGGTACACACTGCAGTAGAACTGCAGTTGACAGTGATATCAGTGCTTTACAATATTTTAGAAAGTGAGGTTAAATTTAAAAATAGAAATTCATTGTATTGAAAATATTAATGCACTTCTATACCAAAAAAAAAAAAAAAGAAAGAAAAAAATAAATAAGATAAAAGATTTTGAAAACACAAACTATTATTAATGCTAAAAATATCCAGGGGGAGGTGGGAAGGGGACAGAAAGATGGGGTGCCACAGTCCTGACATATGATCAGCTACAACAGGAAATGTTGACACAAAAATGTGGCTGACCCATAGTATGCTGCTGGGGACATATGTCTCTGTAAAGGGTGCTCATAATGTAAAAGCTTAAAGTGCTTGATCTATACCGAGAAATGCCCTCTGTATGCGATCCTACCTTCAGTTCTACCTTATGGGGAAATTTCTTGACTCAGCCATCTGCAGAACTTCAGTAAAGGAGAAATGAAGTACACCCTTAATTATTTCAGAATGATATGGCTTTGAAAAACAAGCCTAACATTAAGCAGGCAATTTTAACCCATGGTCCCTGATGTTGTAATGCGTGTGATTTCTTTTAAGCATATAAGACCATGTGACTTCTTATTTTCGTACAAAGTACCTGGCCATATCCTACAACCTCGCTATGAAGTCCAAAACTGAGGTTAGTGTTTTAATTAGTAGGCAAGCATTTTCCCTGATTTGTGTGAATCATTAAGGAAAAAAATGCATTTGGCAGACTATTCTTGGTGAATAAACTGCCGAGACTCCAAATTTGACAAAATAATGGACGTTACAAATTTGGAGTCGAGATGGTTTATGAGACAATAATAGTCCGACAAATGTGGTCTATTCCTATTCTACCACTGAAAATGTGTGAAAAACTTCATTTTTTATCAGTGTTTACTTTTACTGACCGTATGTTGTGGAATAACAGGCCAGTGCATGAACTGGACTGGACTGGACTGGTGCCTGCTACAATCACTCTAAATGTAAGGCTTGATTGAAAGCCTGGTGTATAACGAAACAGGTGTATAACAAAACAACTTTATCCTGAAAATAAAATTAACTTTTATTGCTTGTTTCTTTCAACTGCCAATACACAATGCCACATTGTGGAGGACCCTCTGCAGCACACTTTTAATGTTATCCACACCCTCAAAAAAAAAAAAAAAAACAAACAAACAAAAACAAACAAAATTGGAAATACAGTACCAAAATTCCTGAAATTTGATGGTTAGTATTTGAAATCCCCCCCCCCCAAATCAAACTTCCTACCTGCTGCTTGCCACTGTTTTCAAACAGGTAAGCATGAAAATAAAGTAAAAACAGGAAGTTTTCTTTCCCAGACAATATCCAATGAACACCAAAATTTTGTGAATTTGGGAAAGTTTTGGAAGAGTGGAAACACTACTCTACTGGGTCACATAATGAGGCCAAGGTGAATTCTAGTTATAACAGAATCCACATAAGACATACAAATAGAAATCATGTGCAAACTGAGTAGTAGCAGCATTTCCCATGAGAAATTGGATGAATGTTCTTCAATAATTGTTACAATTTAGGTACAAAATCCTAGTCTGGACAAAATGTGAGTATAGAGTTTGACTAACAACCTCAGGTTTTGTGCAAAGTACTCTGTGTATTAAAGCACACTTCAGTTTACGTGAGCCAATTTTGTGCATTTTACATTTATTGTCAAACATTTATTGAAATTAAGTGCAGAAAAGGAAAATAATTTGAGCCGACAATATTGACAATTTCATAAAACAATCTGGTTTACTTGAAATTCACAAGGAGCTTGTTAAACTCTAGCTAACTGGTACAAAATTTATATCGCACTCCTAACCCTCTACCCTTCCCCTTGGAGTGCAAAAGGTGCCTCACGGTAAGGTGAGACTACTCTAACAATACCACAAGCTCATTTTTCATGACTGAAATCATCCAACCTAACTGGGCCCTTAAAAACATTGTCTTATGACTAAAACTTCATGTTGTCAAAAAATGCGGAAGAATTTTCTCTTCATGGAAAGGAAACTGCACCTCATTATCATATGCTGAATTTGCAGGGAACCGATTTCAAAGAAATGCTGTCATTTCCATTCTCACTGTGCATGATGGGAAGTCTGTGATGTCATCAGGACTGATCAGACATAACACTGTTGACACCACCCCATGTAATAATGCATAACTTTGCTTGTTATACTGTATTTATACTGTACATATACTGTATATACCATGGTGAATGCATGGCACAATTTTAAACTGATCTGCACAGAGAGATATTCAAACATTTCTAGCATCAACTTTCAAGGACAAAGGATGGAATTGAGTTATAACAAAAAAAGAAAAGATTTGGGACAATTTGCCCACTTCACATCATTCTGTGACCTTGACAAGTGGAGGTTTTCTTGACAACTGTAACAAATTTGCGAATGAAAAGTGAATTGAAGGTGAAAGGAGGTATGTCAAGAACATTTTTCCCCCAAGGTGTCAACCCTTGAGTCTAATGTCTCTCTCCCAAACCACCATATTTCTTGACATTTGCATCTACCAAGATCCCTTTTGAAAAGCACTATGTAACTATGGCATATGGAATATGTTACAACAAAAGAAAAACAAGAAAGCATGGAGGCTAATGCACAACGATAAACGATCTCTCACATGGGAAGCAAAGAAAGCTTTTCCTTCAGCTTGTCGCTAGTAAGAAACTATGTGCAGAAGACTAAAAAGGTGTAAGCCAATGAAAGCCCCTGTGCAGACTTGTAGAAAAATGTGTCAAAAGTGTCACTGGCTTCAAGTATTGTGCAGAGGGGAAACGGAGTACTTATGAGAACTACAGTCGACATTCAGCAATTAGGCAGCTACACAGCTTTTCCCTTTGGAAACCAAAATGGACATCTCGAGTTAGGAACAGAGCTTTGCTAAGAGTTTTGGTTTGAGGTTTCAATATATGTCTTGAAATTTTTCTCTTTTACAAAGGACCCCTCCAAAGTTCCCCCAGAAAATGCCTTTAATTCTTTAAATACAACAAAACTGTAAGGAGTTATACACACTAGGTACCTTACAATACATTTCTTCATCTCTAGATATGAGAGCTGTTACTTAAATTAACAGAATATTTTTAATTATTACAAATTTACAAGGAATCCCATCAAAAATGGTGGCAGTTGCTTTATAGGAAATATGTGATAAACTGACCATGAACTAACACTGTTCTCTAAACAGATAAATCATTAAGGCACCATGTCAAAACAGCCAAACTGCAGCAGCTGTAGACATGCTTTATGGGTGTGCATTAGCCTCCATGCTTTGTTACTGCATTAAAATAGCAGTATTTATAAGTAATCTTGCTATTGCAATATGTGTAGCAACAAAGCACAGCTGAGGCAGCCACAGCTTAGCTGAGGCAGCCGCAGCCAGAGGTTCTGACATGGTGCCTAATGCCTCTCAATATCAACCCTTAAAACATACCCATTCTGTTATAAACCTACTTTCATCACACATGGTGCTGACATAGGTTTCTACCAGCCCTTCTAAATTATACATTAAATGCCCAATAATATTGCAGTTTCATTACTCAATATTTTCAGTTACATCCTTAAATATTGCCTGCCTGATCTAATTTCCTTAAAATACTGAATGTGGTACCATATGTTACAAATAACAATTATACAAGCTGCCATACTAAAAATCCATTTTAAAACCACTTTTTGTGCTATTCAAATAATGTGATCCCACACTTTTTGTACTCGATAATTTGCTATTGACAAAAATATCCTTTTACTTTCCTTTTCACCTGAAAACTCTCACATTCTTGTCCACTAAAAAAATGTCCCATTACAATGTGGCAAGATTCTGCATAGAATCTTACTTTAATATTACAGCACACCCTCAAATGCGCATTTTTTTCTATTTCCATTGCATCCTATCATCTCAATTCAGCTCAAACCTTTGGGAAATGTTGACAGGTACTCCATTTCACCTTTTTGTAAGTTGTCATAGCTGTACTATTGTAATACTCATGTGGTGCATGGGGCATTCCCTCTGTCAGGAGTGTGGGTAGGGGATTTACAGGGCATACATAGCCCCACGTTGCTTTCTTGAAAAGAACCTTCCATAATGTTTCAGGCAATTCATATCATACCGGTCAAGGAAGGTCAGATGACCTCCCACACCCAACCCTGTAGAGTTCCCCTTGGAACAATAAGAGCATGTTAAATTACTTCAGAATTTGCAAAATAATTCATCAGAAAGCATCTGAGTCATTATAATTCCATCAATATGCAAAGAGGTCTCAGAGTTAAATCTCCTTAGACAACACCCCATCCCAGAACAGTATTCACAAAAAACTTATTAAGCATCTACAAATTCTGCCTGGAGTTTCTTCCAATGAAATAGTGACACTCCCTGTAAGACAACCTAGTTATGGGCCTACATGCAATGGAGATAGATCTTTGGTTTACCTTTAGTCAAATCCCACAAACTAACATACTATTTCCTTACCCATCCCCTGTATATGGTTTCACAACAAAACCATATTTTTACCCTCCATTTACATATAGTTTCACCACCAAACCACAGAACACACCAAGCTACTAAAAGAATCTGTAACGAGCAGTACTCTATATTATGCTCAGGTGACAGTAAGGCTTGTTGGCAAGTTGGGGAATTACATATGTAAACAGGAGGTGATGAGGAGTGAGATAAGACTATACAAACCTACTGAGGCAGGTTTACATTCACATGGCATTTACATTCAGTATCATCTTGATAATTAACACCTGGCTGGTAGCCTGACCTATTGTTTAACGAAATTTACCAATTAGAAATATGCAAAACGGACACTGAAATTCATCTTAAGGTTTCCCCTATTAAACTTTAAATACCTAAGGTCATTTGGGGGAATAAAATTTTTATAAAAGACAAGATAGCATAAATCATCTAAAAACTGCAATAATTCATTCCATATCATTGAAGAAGGGGGGTGGGTTCCTTGCAGCAGTGAAAGGGTTGAGAAACCTTCAACTTGTGGAAACAGCAATTTGCCCTTTACAACCTTCCTGAGCCCCTTCCTTTAGCAAGGCTGTATCCAAAGAGCTATTTTCCCCTCCTATTGCAATCTAAACCATCCACAATACTTCTCCAGACCATCTTTGGTACATCTGAAGAGGAAATAGATTTTATCAACACCCACAAAATTAAAGAGGCAAAAGTTTTCACGATCTCATAAAATTTTAAAAGACATTTTGTGGACTGACTAGTAAAGTGCACGTAGAAAATGGAATTAAATTCACTACAAACATACTCCTTATGTTGACCACTGGTAATATCATTCACACCTTTTTTATGTAATTTTACAGGTCTGCCCTTTTTTCAGTAAATATTTCTTTCTTGGGACTAATACACTTCAAACAGGTGACATACAAAGTGAACAATTTTTCCAGAATTTTTGTTTTCTTCATAACTACTATCTCTCAACACATCCACTCCTATAACAATTTTCCTTGATGACACACATCAAAAACAGTCCTAATACTGGAAAATACCCTGGTATGTAGACTGATGCTGCCACAATTTGTGGTTTGCCATTGAAGCAAACCAGTCTTGAAGCTCAAACATTTACCTCTTTGCAAACCAAACAATAACACACACCAAGTATGTAAGTCATGTCATTTTTCCTTTCTACCCCAACTTCTTCAATATCTACTCAGTATCAGTAAAGTTGTCCAATAAATGGCATCCATTACACAGACAGCACCAGTTGGTTTTCAAGAGTCAAACTGAAATGTCATGCTTCTAGAGGAAGCATCGGAGATGAAACTGTTGGTGAATCATCATCCAGACTCACCTCCGTCATCAGTCCTGATTTACCCGTTTCTTCATCACTGGACTTACCCTCCACTTGTGTGATGCTAGAGTTTTGCGATTTTCGCTTCGAGGGTGATTTTACAGGTGTTGCATGATTTGAATCAATTCCTAAGCCAGCACTGCTTTCCTCATCAGCAAATCGAATTGAATTTCTTTGCCTTGCACCATCACCCTCTCCAAATGATGCATTCTTTTCATTTTCTTGCTGCTCTTGATACAACAACGAAGTATTGGCAGCAAATTGGTCTGAAAAGGACGTCTCTGCTTCCCCGTCATGGCCGACATTGAGCGTTCCCTGAATATGGTTCAAATTGTGACCAGCATTTACTTCAACATCAGTATCTGAATTTGAAGACCCTTGGTCTTGATCAGAATCTGAGGGCCCTTCTACATTTAAGTATGGTGCCGGGTGACTGAAGACGCCAAACTTCCATTCTGACTTGATGGCAAACATTATCCACAGAATGAACCAAGCCAGCAAATATAAGACATCAAAGAAGATGCAACACATGATACGGCCATCCCCTCCTTCCATCCAACTGTAGACTATGATATATTCAACAATGAAGAATCCTTTGCATAGAAAGAGAATTACAAAAACAAAGAAAGCCCCAACATGGGGTAGTAATCCGTTGAATTTTAAAATAAATGGTTTGCTTTGGGGACCATCCACCTCGGTGGAAATGACTTCGCTCTCTGCCAACTTATACCTGCTGTAGCCATATAAGTAGAAGATCACTGCCGACAGGAACACTGTAATGTTCATAGAGAGAAAGGCCAATATGAGGAGTGGTGGTGGAGCCATCTTTGGGACATGGGTCATTTCGTTGTAGGGTCCATGAATGTACGAGCTCAGTTTGTACATGAGGGACATTCCCACAAAACCAAGGGCATAGTGGGCGGCATTCATCATGAGCTGGGCCGAGAACAAAAAGGCAAAACCTTTGTGAGAAACCCAGAATACTTCAGCGTAGCGGATAGCATAGAAGAATAATGGTACAACATAATTGAGGTAATTAATGGTTATCATAAAGACTCTAAAAGGATCTCTGTTTGGAATGATGTCCGATGATTGATGGGCAGGAGCAACACTGGTCGCTGCTGAGTCTACTCCTAGATTTGTTGCAGCAACACTGGAGGGATGTTCCAAACTTAAGTCTTCCGGTGCCGAGATCACTGCTACTTCTGATTTCCAGATCATTTCTGCAAGAAAGAAGAAGACAAAATGAGTTGGTAATTTATAAATTTGTGGCAAGGTTACAATCAAGGCTCTAACAAGAGTACAGGAATATTTTGGACTTTTGTACAAATCTGGATTGCCTAATATATTAAGTACATATCAATGCAACTATTCCAACATCATTTGATTGGACTCACTGAGCTCACCATCCTGATAAACCTCCAGGTTACCAAGAAGACAGAAAGATGGTAAAAAACCAGAAAGCCAAAAGGCTTAGTGATTCCTTGCCCAAAGGAGGGTGCTTTGCTACAATGAGGTTCATCCATCAAATTTATACTTCTCTACTATATCACTTTTTATGATGTGGTCACAATTTGACCTCTTCTCATGTCAGCTCATGTCACATGACCTTTGAACTAAAACTTGAATAACCAAAAAAATGAAAAGAAAAAAAGAAGGGATTTGTCTGTGCTTCCTCCCTTGTACTGACATGTTTACAAAGTTTCAGTTTTGACCTCTGATGACCTCAAATGGCTTGTGACCTCCATGAAAAACAACAGGGTTTTTCCTCGCACCATAACACATGAACATACTTAGTATGAAATCTATCCAAGATTCCTACCTTGAGATATCGTATAAGGTTTTCAGGGTTTGACCCCTGGTGACCCCAGATAACCTTTGACCTCCAACAAAAACAATAGGTATCTTTCTCTAACCATAACACATCCATATACTAAGCATGAGATCTACCAAAGCTTCCTACCTTGAGATATCGTGCACACAAGGTTTCCAGTCTTTGACCCCCGGTGACCCCAGATGACCTCTGACCTCCACCAAAAATGATAGGGTTCTTCCTCTCACCATAACACATCCACAAACTAAGTATGAAAACTATCCAAGCTTCCCACCTTGAGATATCGTGTAAACAAGGTTTTCAGATTTTTACCCCCGGTGACCCCAGATGACCTTTGACCTCCACCCAAAACAACAGACTTCTTCCTCTTACTATAACACATCCACATACTTAGTATGAAATCTATCCAAGCTTCCTACCTTGAGATACCGTGTAAACAAGGTTTTCAGATTTTGACCCCCGGTGACCCCAGATGACCTTTGACCTCCACCAAAAACAATAGGGTTCTTCCTCTCACCACAATGCATCTACATACCAAGCATGAAATCTATCCAAGCTTTCTAACTTGAGATATCCTGTAAACAAGGTTTTCAGGTTTTGACCCCCGGTGACCCCAGATGACCTTTGACCTCCACTAAAAACGACAGGGTTCTTCCTCTCACCACAACGCATCTACATACCAAGCATGAAATCTATCCAAGCTTTCTAACTTGAGATATCGTGAAAACAAGGTTTTCAGATTTTGACCCCCGGTGACCCCAGATGACCTTTGACCTCCACCAAAAACAATAGGGTTCTTCCTCTCACCACAACGCATCTACATACCAAACATGAAATCTATCCAAGCTTTCAAACTTGAGATATCGTGTAAACAAGGTTTTCAGATTTTTTACCCCCGGTGACCCCAGATGACCTTTGACCTCCACCAAAAACAATAGGGTTCTTCCTCTCACCACAACGCATCTACATACCAAGCATGAAATCTATCCAAGCTTTCTAACTGGAGATATCATGTAAACAAGGTTTTCAGATTTTGACCCCCCGTGACCCCAGATGACCTTTGACCTCCACCAAAAACAATAGGGTTCTTCCTCTCACCACAATGCATCTACATACCAAGCATGAAATCTATCCAAGCTTTCTAACTTGAGATATTGTGTAAACAAGGTTTTCAGATTTTGACCCCGGTGACCCCAGATGACCTTTGACCTCCACCAAAAACAATAGGGTTCTTCCTCTCAATATGGGCCATCTGTGTACCAAGTTTGAGAACTGTCCAACTTTACCTTCTTGAGATATCGTGTAAACAAGCAAAGTCGTCACATACATGCACACACACACACACACACCCACACAACATCACCATCGCATAGATTCCTTGCCTGCCTTCAGCAAGGAATCAAACAAGAGGGCAATCAAGGAGTTGCTGATCTCATCCCAATACATCCTTTTGCTTCTTCCGAGTCTGGTGTAGCAGTCTGGAATTTTATTGTAATGGGAACACTAAGGGGAAACTGGGAAAAGAGAAGGCTAACCTTGAGCTGGGGATGTTTGTTCATTCCGGCATCTTTACGGTACCCGCCAGCTTTCGGTTCTGATTGCAGTGATTTACAGCACACACGCACAGCAAAACTATAGGCCTAGATACTACTGTGACACAAGGGACGTGTGCCCTTCAAAACCTCTAGAGACGCGCGATCTTGCCCTTCAAAAACCATAGAGACGCGCGATCTCGTGACGCCCTGAATCCCCTCTATAGACCTTATGCATTGACATCACACTGACGTCATTTTGGGTGAAAACACTGAACTATATGCTAGGAAGGATCATTCCACAATAAGGTTTTTTAAGCCACCATGGAGGGTCACGTGATGTAGGTTAGTTTGCTCAAGTCGATTCCACCGCGTATCTAGCGCTGATGCAACGATGTACATGTATATGCTAACGCACCGTAGCGGGCCTTAGCGTCTCTTCTGCCTCTTGTACACTAACTTGCGCACTATCACGTGTCAGCGTACACACCATTGCGCCGCCTCAGCAACTTCATGAAAAGGCTTACATCACAATAGTCGTATAACATACAGAGCACCAAACGCGAACCGTGTAGGATTCGAGGCACATCATTGGCCAAAATGCAAGCGTGCATGTGCACGCGTCGGTTAGCTTTCCTTCATGCGCCTTGGTGTTTTTGTGTCAAAAGGACGCTTTCAACGCGTTGTGCAGAACATCTGTGCACATGTATGGACAGCCTACTGTTTAGTGACGGTGCTATCGCGAATGTTTCAAAGTCAACGAGTCTCGACGTATTCGAAATGTGGTCACACGCTCTGTCCTTCGAATAGGCAGGACCACTCCTAAAATCAAGAAAAGTTTGTGAAAAAACAATCTTTTGATCACACAATCATAGTGTAAAGATTCCCTATTAATTACAATAAAACAGTCTAGAGACCTAATGAGTATAGTAACAACGGATTGCTTAAGCGTGTACATCAATAAATCTGCGTTACATTACTTTCACTTCTAGATACGCGTCTCTGGGACAGTGGAATCGACTTGAGTAAGCTAACCTACATCACGTGACCTCCCAAGTCGGCTTCAATTTCGAGGCGTATTCCGCATTGAGGTGCGTCCTCCAGTTATATAGCTCAGTGGGTGAAAACAACGAAGCACATGTGCACGAACGGCGTGGATTTCGGCTCACGTGTAGTAGACTTACACGCGTATACGATTGGTTGACAAATCAGCTGTCTGCATTTATTGGTGTAACTTGCCATGATACGAGCTTTTCCGCCATTTTCCTCCAAAAGAGGGAGCACTTTCTCCATTGTGACATATGCATAAGCTCTATAGAGGGATTTCAGTCACGTGACTTTAACCAACTAGACGCAATTTTGAAGGGCAAGATCGCGCGTCCCTTTTGTATTGACGTCACATGAAATCCCTCTATGAGGGATTTCATGTGACGTCACACACAATGGATTCCCAGGCACTGAAGGGCAAAACGCACAAGCAGTAAGCGAATTTAGAACTCACGCGCACGGCATAACCATAGATACTACTGTGACACAATGGACGCGTTCTCGTCAAAACAAAAAAGACGCGCGATCTTGCCCTTCAAAAGTGCGTCTAGTTGGGTAAAGTCACGTGACTGAAATCCCTCTATAGAGGTTCTTCACCGACGTCACTGCGCTGCGCGTCTCTCTATTTTGACGGCCAGGAGTCCATTGTACAACAATTGTAACTAAGGCCGTATCGTGCATGCGTATCGATAACACGCCTTCTGCGCATGTTCAGTGACGACCAGTATGCCAGACTGAACTCAATGACGTCACGTGAAGAACCTCTATATGTAAGACATGTGTAGGAAAAATGCCAGTCCTACATTTAGATCAGTGGATTGCCCTCTGACATCACTCCGCTCGTCTCTCTGATTTATCAGTGTTGTAAGAGTCACACAGTTTTGCAGAAGAGTCGAATCATTTACTACTTTCAATGTAACTCGAGTCATTTTCCTTTTAAAAATTAATGACTCGAAACATGACTCGTTACAAAAATGTGATTTATAGATGTTTTGAGTGCTAAATGTCCATACACCCCTTTCCGAATAATTGTTGGTGGTGACAACGTAGTGATCAATGTCCCTTCCAATTTTTCAGGAGCCTCTTGTATTGACCCTATCAAAACTAACTTGCCCTGAAAGAAAGTATGAAAAGCGCAGACTGAAAATTCCCGATATTACTGACAGTGCATACTGTTTAAGGAATAAATCGCATTTGGCGGACGAGGCGAAACCGAGCCCGTTATTTCGCAAATTGGGAGTCCAGACGGTTATGAGACAATAACAGTCAGACAAATGTGGTTTATTCCTCTTCTACCACCGAAAATGTGTGAAAACTTCATTTTTATCAGTGTATAGGTTTACTGACCGTATGTTGTGGAAAAGCAGGTCAGTGTTTAACCAATCAGAATGCAGGATTCTCAATAACAGATGGCCAGAGGTGGTAGAATCCATGATAAACGTATAAAGATGCAATTAGTGAGAGGCATAAGAGGCGAAGGGGTGGGGGTTGGTTGACTAAAGCCTACACCGTCAAAAATGTGGTGGGCTCCTTCCCTCAAATTTCCAGGACAAAAACGCTCTGTAAAATGTCAAAAATTGCAGTCTTATTGCTTAAAATTTGATCAAATATTGCACCAAGTGCATAAAATACTTTCTAAAGGAGATGGGACCCCATACCCTTGGGTTCTTCTCCCAGGACAACATTCCGAAACAGTGCACAATCCCCACCTCAATGGATCGAGTACAGCTTCTACGTCCATGAGTTAGTCTGTTAGTGCCCCTTCCCTGCTCATTCATGCATGGTAGTGGGAAGGAAGTTGCTATTTGACCCCTGGTTCATATCAGTCTTATAAGCAAATAAAATGCTTGGGTTACTACAAAGAAATCTCCACTCTTGTAGCAAAGGTGTCAAGGAAACTGCCTACAAAACGCTATACTCCGCTCAAAGCTGGGATATTGTGGGGCCATATGGGATCCTTACATCAAAAAGTAACAACACTCGAGAATGTTCAAAGACGTGCAGCCCGTTGGGTTTGTTCTCAACAACTATAATTACAGGGATAGCCAGTGGCGTAGCTAGAGGGGGGGGGGCAGGGGGTGGTCGCCCCCCACAAAGCCTCCGAAGGCCTGTGTCGGAAATTTCTAGTCTCTGTCGGAAGTAAATAAAAACAATCCACTTGAAACACTTACAACACTTTTTATGTTTTTAAGCAGATTTACACATCGAAACGTCAACGTGAAAATCAAAAGTCAGTCTCAAAATTGCCCGAAAAGCAAAAAAAAAGAAAAAGAAAAAAAGAAAAGGTCCCCAGAATTTTACACGCCAGGTGATGGTATCATTACTTTAGGATAATGATCTGTCGAAAATGACTTTCATTTGCCCCCCCCCCCAAATATCTAGCTACGCCACTGGGGATAGCGTCACCAACATGTTAACAGATCTCAAATGGGAACCACTTAAGAGCGCCGTACCAGACTTCGTCTCATCGCTATCTATAAGGAGGTTCATAACTCCATTCCCCCCACCATCCAGTTGCAGAGTAACCATAGTAGGACCACTAGACATAATCAAGGCACCCACATAATTGTTCCCCCTCCTTTTAGTAAGAGATGTTATCAATACTCGCTGTACTCAAGAACTGCTCGTGAATGGAATTTCCTTCCACCAAACATACGTGCAGCACCTGATGTTTGCTCTTTGAAATCTAGCCTAGCCAACGTTAATCTTCGAAATCTAGTCTAAGGCTCACTGTAAAATCTAGGCAACTCCCCTTCCACACTGACCTGTGCGTGATAACCGATTTTGGACTCGGGTGTTTGCACAGTATGAAGCAGAAGCAGAAGTGTGTTTGTGACGTTATTTGCTTGGAACTCGGAACTGCTGTGATGTTAGTTAACTTGGTTGCTTACAAGCCAATATCAGGTGTGCATAGCACTATTGCACTACGTACTGTACGTACGGGAAGGGGGGGGGGGGTGTACGCTTTCACACTTACTCACGTACATTGTGTATGAACGGTCCATGATGGAAATAGCTAACCACGTCCCAACACACTTTTTTTTTTTTTTTTGCTATGTCAGGCTGGCCGGTCTATGTTCTACCGCACTTGAAGGGAAGTAGTAGTGCTTTGCTGTCTTTAGTAATGCATTTAGGGCCGTATATCATTTATCAATGAATAGGAAATAGCACCCGAAAATCCCAAAGTAACGCTCGAAATGGAATTGGGGGGGGGGGGGGCTAGTTTTTTTTTTAATTGAAAAAAGTGTCTCGGACTCTGGAGTACAGTCAATGTGGGTGCAGGAGCAACACTAGCCTAGGATACCTAAGCCTGGTTCTCACGTACACTTTGCTCCCTGAACTAGGCCTAGGCTATTGCAACACAAAGTTTTTCCCGCGTTATTACTGTGTGCGTTTCTGCAATGATTGTTGTATGTGCGTACATGATTGTAACCATAGCTATGAACAATGTCACAATTGAACAGCAGTGCGTGCTATACAGCATACTGTACAATAGTGTGAACGTCCTAGTCAGGGGCGGATTTAGGGGGGGGGGCCAGGGGGCCTGGGCCCCCCCCCTTCCAAAAATTTTGAAAGTTTTTTTCAACTTCATAGAACAAAGGACAAGGCCCTATTTCAATGAAATAGGCCTATGACATGTGTCAGAGTGAAACTCAAACTTGTTCATTATTTTCTACCTCAGAAAATAAGTGTTGTGTTAATAACTCTGCTACTGACTTTCAACTGGTAACATTTTGGCTTATACTGGCCTCATTAACTTTCTCTGTGCATTGCAAGGAGTTACTCATGAGCGCTGTATTAATGGATTGCTAACTTCAGTCTACTACCGGCCAGGCCCACAGCATTGGGAGCACTGCTTCTACTTTCAAGGGAATTTCAGAATTCTTTAATATTTAGAGGAATATTTTCGACAACAGGCTTTTAACTATAACTTGCTGCAATATTACCCTGTAGTGTCTTATTTAAGCCTTGTAATTTATTTTAATGAAATATACTGTGAATATAGGGTAAAATTTAAAATTCACTAAATTATGAACATTTTCCAGCGATATATGATCAGTTCAAAAATATACTAAAGGCATCACCATTTTGCATCTAAGCAATCTTAAATTAACAAAAATTTCTCAAAGGGGAGGAGACACCCCTCCCCTTAGACCCCTCCCCAGAAAAGAATCTTTCACCCAACCAAAAATTAAAATTCACTGAATAATGAACGCTTTCCAGCCATTTAAGATCAGTTCAAAAAATACACCACAGACATCACCATTTTGCATCTGAAGAGCCTTAAATTAACAAAACTTAGACCCCTCCCCAGAAAAGCACCTTTCACCCAACCAAAAAATAAAATTCACTGAATTATAAAACGCTTTCCAGCCATATAAGATCAGTTGAAAAAATACACCACAGACATCACCATTTTGCATCTGAAGAGCCTTAGATTAACAAAAATTTCTCAAAGGGGGAGGGGGACACCCTCTCCCCTAAGACCCCTCCCCCAGCACGGCGATTACTCATCACATGCTTTCCCCCTATCAAAATACTCTGGTACTGCCCCCGGGGCACCCCTCTCCTTAGACCACTCCCCCAGATCGGACTTTTATACAAACCACTGTGACCTGGCCCCTCCCCCCTTTTGCCAAATCCTGGATCCGCCACTGCTAGTAACAAGATTTAGAATGTTTTAAAAAACAAAACAGGATCGTTTGTATAAATCAAAATTTTTGGTCTCTTTTTGGAGACTGAGTGCTAGTATCCTTAAAATGACGGTTCTTAAACATATAAATGACCCATAGAGGTCAATTACCCAGGAGTATATGTGAATTTGAGAAAGATTGAGACCATTCAAAATTTTTGATGGTGCGGTAGCCCAATTTTGACAATGGGTATATTGCTGACCTAGGCTCTATTTCATTAAAGTTAGGAATATTCCTAAAATCAAAGTTCCTAAACTGCTTAGGAATGATTCGTCCGGAATCATTCCTTTCTTCAAATATTTAGGGATAAATCAAAAGTGACATTATTTTTATCTGTGAATTTCCTGCCAGATCAATTAAGAACATTTCTAAATCTACCAAAGATCATTCCTAAACCTAGGAACAACTTCAGCATGAAGATAGGAATGAATTCTTCCTAAGTCCAAGATAGGAATATTTCTAACTTTTATGAAATAGAGCCCTGGTATGGGAATCCCCATACTAGGTCAGCAGACTGCGGACTAGAGCAACACACGTCTGTCGGGCGGCCAGATCAAAGCCTGGTAGTTCTCACGTACACTTTGCTCCCTGAACTAGGTCAGCAGACTGCGGACTAGATCAAAGGTACCTGCATGATTCACACGGTCTATTTGTGACGTCATTTGTTTGGAACTTGGCGCTGCTTACAGTATATGTACACTGTATCCAGTGTACTAAAGCAGCGCAGTCGCTCTCACACCATACCGACTGTACTTGCGTGCGTGCATTGCGTGTGCGTGTGTGAATTGAACTTGGCCCCTGCGATGCACACGTACGTCGTTGTTGCCATGCAAGAGAAGAATACTGAAGGCTAGGTAGGCCTAGTTCTTCAAGAGAAGGTAAGCAACAGAGTTACAGACAGCCAAAATTCCGTGATGAGCCACAGTGCTCCCAAACTTGGTTAAAGTTCTTAACCAGGCGTGTATTTCAAATAAGCCTATTAAGCCTAGGGCCTACCTAGCTTGTTAGCGTTATTACAGTACTATTAATAATTTAGCGTAACCTAAGCCTAGGCCTAAGTTAGGCCTAGGCCTAACATCAGTTCCACCGTGCGCGTACTTAGTGCTTCATACTGGGACGCGCTTGGACTTTTACTACGGTGGGGACACGCGTATAGTTTTACTTTTATGGCGCCAAGAACTAGTTAGTCATGCTTGACACGCGTGATCGCAGTTCACTCAAGGCCTGGGTTTTTACTTAGACTAGAGGTGGTCAAGTTTTGAGCAAGAGAAGCTTAGATAAGTGTGCATCTGATCATGTCATTGTGTGGCTTTTATGGTGGGGTTTGTTGAACCGCAGGTGAAAACTGAATTTTGAGTGTCAGGAAAAGACAGTGATTAATGTAACGGATCATTTACCTTTTCTTTCAGTGTTTACTGCCAAATTTAAAAAAAAAAAAATTGTTCTTTTGAACATCTTGACCTTTGACCTCTGACCTTTGACCTATCATGCTGAGGGTACTGGAGGCACAAATTCCAAGGACTGTGCACCCCCACACCAAGTTTGGGGTCAGTAGTACCTTCAGTTTTGAGTGAGCGCACGGCACACTTTTGACCCCAAAATTGTCGTTTGACCTTCTGACCTCGTGACCTTTGACCTCAGAAGGTCAAGTGTAAAGATGTGTAAAGTAGGTGTCCATCAGAAAGTTATGCGAAGAAATGAGGATCGTTAAATGTTTCGTTCAGCTTTTACAGCCAGATTTAAAAATTTGCTTATTTTGACCTATCGTGACCTTTGACCTCTGACCTTTGACCTATCATGCTGATGGTATTGGAGGCACAAATTCTAGGGGCCATGCACCCCCTCACCAAGTTTGGGGTCATTAGTACCTTCAGTTTTAAGTGAGTGCGCGTCACACTTTTGACCCCAAAATTGTCGTTTGACCTTCTGACCTCGTGACCTTTGACCTCAGAAGAGCAAGTGTCAAGTTGTGGCAAGAGCACTTCAATACGAAAGCTATGTCAAGAAATCAGGGCCATTTACTGTTGCATTCAGGTTTTATAGCCAGATTTGGAAAATTGCTTATTTTGACCTTTTTTGATGGTTGACCTTTGACCTTTGACCTATCATGCTGAGGGTATGTCAGGCACAAGTTCCAAGGACTATGCACCCGCCCACCAAGTTTGGGCTCAATCTTGTTCTTAGTTTAGGAGGAGTTCGCGACACACTTTTGACCATGTGAATGTCATTTGACCATCAGAGCCTTTGACCCAAATTTTAGGCATATTTGGTCACATGACCAGGAAACAGGACCTTCACCACTCCATTTTGCCCCACCCTTGAGTAGCGGTCATAAAGCCCCAAATTTCCCTACCATGCATTTCCATGGTTATGGTTGCTATGGCGACTGGCAGAGGTAAACGTGTGCACTTTTCAATGGTAAACGAAGCACAATATCTCATCCCCCACATACTACGTATGTGGGGATGAGATAAAAAGGTTCACATTTTGGTGTGTTATGGGGAGCTGTGCATTTGTACACGTATGCCAAATCCTCACACCTGTTGTTGAAATATTACTGGGTTCATTTTCCACACAGAAGTGGCCAGTGGCCACCCATACTTGTAACATGTCTATCATGATGTCACAGGATGTCAGTTAAAAAGTGATTTCAGAAAAAGATGAAAAAAGGGAAAAAAACAGCACTTTTGAAATCTGACAATGACATGCACAGGTACAGCATATTTGTGAAGAAAAACAAACTACAAAGAAAAAGAAATGACATCAGCCATGTAATGAGCATGAAATGTCAGTATATTTCAGTTAAACTTGTTAAAAGTCTTCTATCATGGATTTACAGTCACATTCAGGAAAGGAAGATTTGATCTTCAGTAGCTACTTTTTGCTGTCTGACAATTTGTGACAAGGTTGTTGAACATGTCACGATGAATAATTCCTATGATACTGAAAAAATGGGGTAGTCTTTTCTTCTACAAACTTAGTCAATGATCAAGTTATTCCAGCAACAGAGACACTGAAAGGTAAGAAATGCCGTGCAAAAAAATGCATTTCACTTTGACAAAGCATGTGATGAGATCACTCCACACTGCAATCATATAAAAGTGGTTGTAAACTAAAAATACATTCTCCACTGCCAAAATATTTTGTACCCAACAACGGATGACTTCAAGAACAGGAAAGTCATTTAAACCAAAAACCATGACACAGTAATGAAGAAGGAGAATGGTGCTCGAGCAGCCTACTTCTAGAAACAGCACTCACAACTCATCCTAGTAATCAAAAGTCTGAAAACTTATTTACATGGTATTGCTATGGCAACAGACCATTCATCTTTCTTAATTGAAGTGCAGATTGCTTTCAGTGCATGGGCTTCATTCACATAAAAAGACCTTCATTGCAAGATTGATTGTATTTATAAGATACAGCAAAAATCACACCATAAAAACCCGAAGCCTTAGGGAGTGTCTTGTACTGCTACCATGACCTTCTCTGCTCATAAAATTAGTGTGAACTGAGAAGAAAAAGTAAAAGACATGTGTCCTTCTTATTACCATCATTATATTTCAGATGTTTTAAAGTTGCGATAAAAGAGAAAGTAGATAGTTTGAATGAGAGTTTGGATGTGAATTTGCAAAGAAAACAAAATATTCATCAAATGATGATGGTGTGAGCAATATTGCAGATCTAGGACACAACTACAGAGTCAGCATAACGGCAAAACAGTACCACAAAGAAAGACTGCTTCTGTATGTCTTGGACAGTTTAAAGGAAAAAGCTCCTTCAACTTTAACGACTTACACTGCATTTTGGGAAGGTGTGCACTTTTACTATATACCAATGAGAGAAACTGTCTGAAGTTCTCTGTAAATCGCACACACAATTTTCACATGAAAATTTGGCAAAAGGCTACACTAGTCCTAATACACACATTACACAGTAACAATAGGCTAATAAGCCTAAGCTATGGGGATAACGATCCACACAAGTGGTATAATACTCTTCAGAAACCCTCAAAGTAGACCTCACAAGGAGTTGAAATGGGTCAATGTGAGAGGTAAAAATATATATATAAACAGATCTAAAAGACACTTAGAATCAATCCTAGCTAAGACACAAAGGAAAGCTGATGACTTTCAGAGCCCCAGCTCAGCTTTGCAGTGGAAAGAGAATGAGGGCAGGATACTAGTCAAAATGGCAGACTTTGTGAGAGTGTGGTGTCAAAGCTGATTCCATTTGCAAGCAGCGAATGAGATTAATGCAAATAAGATAAAGCAAGGGGTAGGTATTTGTCTGTGATGTGAATATGTGGTTTTCAACAACTAAAAGGTGAAGAAACCAGATCTACCTAACCCCTCACTTCCTATTTACTTGTACCCTTTACTTGCACCCAGTTTAACTTGAATTTTGAAGCAAATGTTATCTTCGAAGTAAATCTCTTCCACATGGTGTGGGAAAGTCAAACATGATGTTAAAAATTTTTTTTAAGAAAGAAACAACAGACTTTTGAAATGTGTGTGTATCTATGTGACAAAAAAAGTCACAAAACTAATGCTGGTACAGTAAATTCCCAGCAAGCATTGCAATCTGAAGTATCAACATGGCTTATTGCTTCTTGGTGATGTTGAAACAAACTTTCATGTTGAGACTGTGTTTATGAATAGGTTCATGGCTGCTTGCATAAGATCCTTATTTTGCATCATCAAAACAACAAAATCTGGAAAAACTTCCCCCCAGGAAAAAGAAGGAAGATGAAATTTGTACACCGTTTCACACAAAACCATGAGTCACTGGTAAAAAGGATGAAAGAGAATTAGGAGGTAGTGCGCTAACAACTTGATGTGATAAAATGACCAGCCAAAATGTCCTACTGGCCTGCTTGTGGTAACTCCCCCCACCCCTCTTCCCACCCCCTCTCCCCACTCCTCCAATCTCAAAGTTTCTTGTTCTCCCTGTGTTGATCATAAATTGCAAATAAAATGCTACTTTTCATGACAGCAGCTGTACTAAACACTTTGGTTCAGACTTTGTGAAGTTCTGTCTGATTGTGTTTGGCATACTAACAATTTCAACCTCTCATAAAACTCAAAGAGCAATACAAACTGCATCATACCTATCAATCATGGTCTCTCTGACGAAGGGTGACTTTATTCAGCATGCTTAGAAAAATACAAAGCGAGGCTACCGCCTAAGGTTACCTCACTATGCTTCAGAGTAAAAATCAATGGTAGCCCAAAGTAATGATGTAAATAGATCTAATTGACAGTTTGGGGGTCCAATAAGCAATCCTGACTTGACATGCTATTGAAATACCCTGTTGAAATATGGGCAGTATATTTTAATAGCTCCCTCTACCAGGAAACACCCCCTAGTCATTAAGGGGGAGATGATCACAAAAATTTCACCTGAAATAAAAACAGACTAAATACAGGTGACTTAAAGAGTGTGTCATGTAAAATCAACTTAATGTCCCATTAGGGCTATAGATATGATTAGTGCATGCAAAATGCATTCACAAGATATGTAGATACTACCCTGGAATAATATCATCACCCAGGTTGTATAAAATGGTCTGCTGGCAATACGGGAGGCTTGGTATAAGGTACTTATTATTTCAAAATAAATTCTACACATTCTTACACGAATCAAAGCAACTCAAACTTGAAAGTGTGCTACCAAGATGATGAATGCCTTCTGCAGTGCCTTCTTTCTTTATTTCTGTAGCAACTGTAAACACCACTATACTGTAACTGATCAGTTGAAGCAACATGAAATTTATCCAGACTTACAGGATTTGAGGGGAAATGATAAGAATCAAATCTGTTTACACCCATGTTGCTAGGATGAAAAATCAAAAAAAAAAAAAAAGGATCACCACTTACAGACTGATGACAGAATAAGTAAGTACATAATTCACATAACAAAAGCATGGTGTTACTTCTGAAAACCAGATCATTATTATTAAATAGAAAAACTGAAAACTGGCAAAACAGAAAACTGGCTAAGTTGACCTAGAAAATGTGGAATCGTACTTTTAAGTTGAAATACTTCGAATACCAGCAAGAAAGACCATGTTTCCAGAGGAGGGAAACAGGGAAGAATATCACTATCAGTGTTGTTCAAAAATGACAGTCAGTGAAATACCGATGCCAATTCCTGTGGGTGGGAGGAGAGCAAAACAATCAGAAGGGCTGAGGGCATTCAAACTCTTAGACCAATTTTTTTTTTTACTTTGTTTTTCCAAAAAGCTTACTTTTAATTTCTTGATGTGTGGGGATATTGTGAGGCAGTTGATTTTTTGATTCCTAAGTTTTCTGGTAGCGTTTACAGCTCATACAATTAACCTGCCAAAAAAACTGTCATTTTATCAAGATTTAAAAAGATATATGAAGAGAAACTAAAAGGTTGAGACATCACTGTTAAAACTAGTGGCTATGATTTATGACAAGCATTTATCATTCTGTGTGTTTCCAGCACAACTTAAACATATGGATCAATCATTTACCTTCAATTGCAATTTTTCGAATGACAAAAAGGGTATTTTACTCGGTAGCACTGCTTTACAAGATCCATCAAACTGACTTATGTATTGCACGAGACTTGATTTTCAAGTTCACTCACGAATAAACATGAGAGAATGATGATAGGATGGAAGCTACCCTTGAGCCATTTCTCACTCAACCCTGAATATTCTGACAACCATTGATGAAAGGAAGGCTATGCTACCATTTAAATGCATTTTTGTGAAAGACCTAAGGGATGTTTCAGACATATCACCTGATTATTTAAACTTACAAGGGTAAAGTGAAACAACTCTTAATGTCAAGTTTTACACATGTATTCATCATTATGTCTGTTTCATTTAATACTAAGGCAAGAGCTTCTGGAGAGTTGACACAAACTTTTATGACTTGAGTTATGTGTATCTGAGTAGACCATATTTCCATTACCACTGCATGTAAAGTGGAGGTGGATTCTTATAACCCTTACAGGAATGACAAACTTCAATGGTAATGAAAAATTACACTTAAAGAGAAAATCAGATAGGGTTCCCCCTTGCAGGTCTTAAGCTTTCCAGAGAAAATGTGTCTGTAATGATAGTGTCATACAGAGTTGCCATTGAAGGCGGCTATTGCTCTCCCTGTGAAAACAGCTTGCTAAAAAGGAATTTTTGAGGGATTAGGGACAGGCCTATACATCAACAGGAGGTAAAGGGAGAGCAAGATAGACTACAGGGGTAACATGACTTTAAAATGACACAAAAACTGAACTGTGACAAGGAAGACACCAAAGAGAAAGTACATTTCAAATTGGGCAGACTTTAAGAAGGGAGCCACAAAGGGGCTCAAGTCAAAATGGGGCGGGTCCTGATACTACAGTGGGTGGCAGGAAAATGATGGGTGTTGTAAGTCCCTAGCCAGACAAGGTGCTGAAGGGCTGGGGCAAGATAGCTTCCAGGTAAGTGAGACACTTTCCAGAGGTGAGACATCTTAAGACATAGCAATTTTTGTTTAAAATAATATTCTAAAGGTAAACATTCCTCTAAGTGGTGTCACCCCCATCCTCCCTCCCCTTGACTAAGGGTCTGGATGTAATGAAAATAATCTCTGAAATTTCTGATCAGTCAATTGAAACCTCCACAATTAATTATACAAAGACTGTGACAAATGGAACTCACAATAACCAGGGTTACAAGTGTTATCATTGTAACTTTGGTGCTCAAGTAGAAAGTCACATGAAAAAGTCAGGCTTCAGCACATAATTTTTTTCAGTCGTGTATAAGCCTACTATATTTCCTTAAGCTTTTTTCAACCCAGAGCCAATCAATATCCATCCCTTTTGAATACAATGCTGCAAATCTATAACAATTCCTCAGTAGCTTTTCTTGTAGAATAAAACTTTCTACATTTGAAATTTTTTGTAGTTGAGTCTGTGTTAATTTCCAGGTAGGTTTAATTACTAAGTTTTGTACACAAACCTATTAAGTACCTGTATGTCAAAAATGAGCAAAAGGCTTTCAAGCATATATTTCATGCAGAGTTTGACCTGTGTTGACCTCAGCTAACATTGGTAAATTCCAAACAGCAATAGGTTCAATTCAAAATAAAACATCCATGGGTAAGGAGTCAGATCTGTCATTCCTATTACCCTAGTATGATATTGGTAACCTCTGACAACCTTGAAGTTAAACCCACAGAAGGAGATGGCAATGAGTTATTGTTTTTGGCTTCCACTCACATAAGACGACCTTGACCTTCACCAAAAATACTACTCATCTACTCTAACATAGAAGACATTCACATGCCAAGAATAGGATCTGTCACTGCTACCTTTCTTGAAATATGCCTACAAATGTGTCACACACACACACTATTTACACACAAAATAAATACTGCACAGTACACATGCCATTATGATTACAAATGAACCATTTTACTTCTCATTGAATCTGAATCAAAAAAAAAGGAAAACATTCAATCACTAGGTATCCGCATTCTGCACACATAATGCACCTACCCATACAGGACAAAAACAATCAAATATCAATTTAATTGAAAAGATGTTTCTGCAAGAAAATTTCTTGATCATAATGTGTACGTGATAATTGGGAGATAACTATCATAGCAAGGTGCGCCGTCTCCACTGACGTAACTGAATTCTGACGTACATAAACTGACAACCTCCCAAGCCGCCAGATTCTGGCCTTCAGCAGAATGCTGTTTCTGACTTTAAGTTCCCATGGTAGGCAGGGAGGTATGGCAGCTGATTTTCAGAATCCTAATTTTATTTGCAGACACCAATTAGCCACTTGGAGCTTAAAATAGCACTATCACAGAAAAAGCACGCTAATGGTGAGACAATTCAATTATGATGTACTGAAGGCTAAACAGACTTCAAATGAGCCATAAAACACACCTTTATAGATATTTACAAATTTATGTGTTTATTTATAGTAATGAAAATGATTCAGAAATGACATCAAACATGAAAATAAAATTAAAACAAATGATTGTGATGCAAAGTTGTCCCCAATTCTTCAGGACAAGTGATACTAGTGATGGTCCATAAGAGACTGGAGTACCTTCAATACCTCATCAGTTCCTTGAGCAGGGCTACGAACATTGGCGATGCCTTATTAGTATTCAGCCACGATTATTATTCAGATGATATTAACAAGGTCATACGGGCGATTGATTTTTGTCAGGTGAGTACAGGACAAGTTTTGTAATAATTTTGCTCCGTCAAAATTTAATGCCACAGTCATTTTTTTAAATCAATATGAATTAATCAGATTTTGGAAATTTAATGATGTGCTACCCTTCATTACTTCCCCTTACATGCCTTCCTTTGTACATCCTTTGGTATTAAGTTTCATAAAAGGGAAACTCCAAAGCTTGCCAGGCCTGTAATCAGGGGGTAGTCAGGGAGGTAGAATTAACCCCCGAATGAGAACCTCTGCTCAGGCGAACTCTTTGAAGATAAATTTACTTCAAAAATTGCAAAATACTTCACCCTTTGGAATCTAGGCACCCTTGTTTTTGGATTCCTTGCCGAAGGCAGGCAAGGAATCTATGCGATGGTGATGGCGTGTGTGTGTGTGCGTATGTGTGTATGTGTGTGTGTATGTGACGCTTAGCTTGTAAACACGATATCTCCAGTTAGCAATGACCGACACTTTTCATATTTGGTATATAGATTTGTCATATTGAGAGGAAGAACCCTATTGTTTTTGGTGGATGTCAAAGGTCATTTGAGGTCACCAGAGGTCAAAAACCGAAAACCTTGTAAACACGATATCTCAAGGTAGCAATGACCGACACTTTTCATATTTGGTATACAGATTTGCCATGTCAAGAGGAAGAACCCTATTGTTTTTGGTAGAGGTCAAAGGTCATCTGAGGTCACTGGAGGTTAAGCTGTGAAAACCTTGTAAACGGCTTGTAAACACGATATCTCAAGATAGCAATGACTGACACTTTTCATATTTGGTATATAGATTTGTCATGTTGAGAGAAAGAACCCTATTGTTTTTGTTAGAGGTCAGAGGTCATCTGAGGTCACCAGAGGTTAAACTGCGAAAAACCTCGTAAACACGATATCTCAAGATAGCAAAGGCCGACACTTTTCATATTTGGTATACAGTTTTGTCATGTCAAGAGGAAGAAGCCTATTGTTTTTGGTAGAGGTCAAAGGTCATCTGAAGTCGCCAGAGGTTAATCTGCGAAAACCTTGTAAACGGCTTATAAACATGATATCTCAAGATAGCAATGACCAACACTTTTCATATTTGGTATATAGATTTGTCATGTTGAGAGGAAGAACCCTATTGTCTTTGGTAGAGGTCAAAGGTTATCTTAGGTCACTAGAGGTTAAATGGCGAAAACCTCGTAAACACGATATCTCAAGATAGCAAAGGCCGACACTTTTCATACTTGGTATACAGATTTTGCATGTTAAGAGGAAGAACCGTATTGTTTTTGGTGGAGGTTAAAGGTCATTTGAGGCCACTGCAGGTTAAAAGCCGAAAAGGCTCATAATCAAGCTATCTCAAGATAGGAATGACCAACACTTTTCATATATGGTATATAGATTCATCATGTTTAGAGGAACAACCCTACTATTTTTGGTGAAGGTCAGAGGTCATTTGAGGTCACCTTAGGGTAAAAGGCTGAAAAGCTCCTAATCACTATATCTCAAGATAGGAGTGACCAACACTTTTCATGTTTGGTATATAGATATGTCATATTGAGAGAAAGAACCCTATTGTTTTTGGTGGAGGTCAAAGGTCATTTGAGGTCACCAGAGGTCAAAGACCGAAAACCTTGAAATTGGGATATGTCAAGATAGGAATAGCGGATATAGATTTGTCATGTTGAGAGGAAGAACGCTATTGTTTTTGGTAGAGGTCAAAGGTCATCTGAGGTCACCAGAGGTTGAACTACAGAAACCTTGCAAATGGCTTGTAATCACGATATCTCAAGAGAGCAATGACAGCCACTTTTCATATTTGGTATATAAATTTGCCATGTTGAGAGGAAAAACCCTATCAATTTTGGTGGAGGTCAAGGTCATCTGGGGTTACCAGAGGTCAAAAAACAAAATTTCCCAAGAATTCCCAAGATTGTCATCTGGGGTCACTGGGATCAAAAGCAACATTTCCCAAGAATTCTCAAGATTGTCATCTGGGGTCACTATAGGTTAAAAAGCAAAGTTACCCAAGAATTCCTGAGATCATCATCATATGGGGTTATCAGAGGTCAAAAAGCAAAATATCACAAGTATTCACAAGATTGTCCTCTGGGGTCACCAGAGGTCAGAAAGCAAAATTTCCCAAGAATTCCCAAGATCGTTATCTGGGGTTATCAGAGGTCAAAAAGCAAAATTTCCCAAGAATTCCCTAGATTGTAATCTGAGGTCACCAAGGGTCAAAAAGCAAATTTCCCAAGATAGTCATCAGGGGTCACCAGAGGTCAAAAAACAAAATTTCCCTAGAATTTTCAAGATCCAAGATCCATTGGAGTTGAAGTCCTTTCAAGACACTTCGTTTTTCTTTTTTGTTATATTTGGTGGGGTTCAAAGTTCATGTGAGGTCAGCAGAGGTGAAATTGTTAAAGTATCATAAAATGATGTAGTCAAGAAAGATAAATTTGAGGGATAAACCTCAGTACAACAAAGTATCCCCATTCGGCAAGGAATCACTAAGCCCTTAGGCTTTCTGGTTTACAGATATACCTCATATCTCAATGTATTCTCCCCTTAAGATAAAACAGCCACCCCTTACGCCATGTTCATAAGTTTATTCAAATGAGCTCTACAAATTTTACGAAACCTTCAAGTGTTTTTCTCATGGAAAAGAATGGACAAGCTATCCTCCATGTAAGAGAACTTGTCCTGCTTGCAATGATATTGGCTAAACATTTAAAAGTAGTGGCTGGAAGCTTTGTCAGGGATGTGGCTCTTCTCTATCATGCAGTAACATTGCTGCAGGGAAGGGAGGTCTTCTCATGAGGGGCTGATTTTATGAAGAGGAAACAAATGTTGGAGAGTATACATGTGTATGCACATGTACTGTACACAGTGCAGATAACATTGTAGTTACAGTACTGTAAGCTGAACCGCAACAACCACTTGTGTGATTTTTTGTGCCTAGGCTAGGCATGCATGGGTTGGGTTGCCCTTTAGCACCTGAATGCATGTATAGCAATAGTTACTGTGCCTAACCCTTAGCTTTTTGTGTACATAAACCAGAGTACACTTTACACACATGAAGGCACTCAAAATGCTTGTTAATAGGACTCAAAATGCTTGTTAATACAGGATTGAGACAAAAAACAGTCATAGTTATTATTTCTCTTTCAAAGGATAAACAGTATCCTCCACTTGTAATACCAGGCAGATAACACCTTTACTTCACTGACAAAATTCTACATGGCAAAATCGAAGTCTGTCCTTAAAGTAGCATCTCCATGGTTTGCTCACACCTTACCGATTTCCTAAAGGACCTTGCTGATTTAGAATCTTACCATACTGAATGTCCTGCAAGGCAGACTTATACCTTGCAATACTGCCATCAGTTGTAGTTGTGATTTCATCTGGTAACTAACCACATAGTAGGTGAAGTTACCAAAAGGCTACTACCAGTCTGACACTGATATTAAAAACATTGCTGTTACACTTACACTTAGAGTGCTATGGTACAGAGGTGTTACTGAAGGTAATACTCTCTCAAGTGTGGTGCTTTCTGAATGATACTAGGCAGGCTAATTGAGCAGGCACCTTGCTCCGTTGAACTTGGTTTAGTTGCTCAAAACCTGGTGTGAAAAAGTTAACCAGTGGCTTTGCTTTTTTTTTGGCTTTTCATAAAAGCAACAAGTTCAATTGGTTTTGTGGTAGAACTGGAGTCATGAGGGGTGTTGTTAAGCTATTTGCACATTGGGTGACTGTTCTTTGTTCTGATATCTCTTTTTTCCCCACCTCTCTAGTCTGTGTTCCGACAAATTTGTGTAAGGGCATATATGAATAAGGTTAGGTTAGGGTGAGAGGATTCAGGTTTTGTGTCGAAACATAGAGATGTTGGAATAGATAGGCCTACACATACACATTTTAAATGTGCTCCTAATATTAGGATTATGCTCAGTGGAAGGTGGCAGTTTGTCATAAGTCTTTTAAAATGATACCAGCAGTATGGTATGAGTATGTCGCTTACAGCTCTCCACTTCTAACATGATCAGCATTTCAGATGGCATCTTATATAAATTTAGTAGTTGGAGACTTGGTAGGAAATAAGTTGCATTGTGAACATACTGTAAAGGCATAAAATAGAGGAAAATGTGTTACTCTCATGGCCAAATTTGAAGAAGTTTAAGAATAAATAAGTCCTTAATTTCTACCCCTTTATAGCCCAGTTGCCAGTTTCCATTTGCTCTCGGCCTCTTGTCATCCCATTTCAAGGCTTGTCAAGTTGTCATACATTGCTTCGTTTGTGTGTATGGTATACTACTGTGAAGTATATTACTTGATTCTGGATACTGAAAGGTATTGTTCACCTTGGAAATTCCTTCAAAGGCTTGTTGTTCTTTAACCCTGCCAGAATGCTACCAGCCTTTTTTAGATTTTACTGCTAGTTTAAATTTGATGACTAGGGTCTTATTATTTACAACTGAGTTGATTTTTTAGCAAGACAATATCGATAGGCATGGGGGTATGGAGGCTAGTATGTACACTGTTTTACCTTTCTCCCACACTGTGGGTTACTGGGTAAGCGTAGGTGACTCTACTATTTCTGTGGGTACCTGAACCCATTAGTTGGGACTCCAAGGCCTGTTCAGTACTGTGTCAGACACAGAAAGTGGCCAGCATATCACAGATGTCAAAACGTTAAAACCTTGTTACTGTTCAGGTACTTAAAGTGAGTAGATGTTTGTAGATAGTATGATGTCACAGAAGAGAAGATGCACTCTGGGTAGAGGTAAACAACTAGCAATACAAATTACATCAACACAAATGCAGACAGCTAATTTTTGTACCAGATTGATATGCACCTAAGTCTACATGTGCATGCAAAGGCTATGTCGTGTACACAGAATTAGTACCAAACTCATGTACCTTATCTAGCTACCTTCTTTGTTTGTCCTCTAACATGACATCATGCGTACAACTTATGTGTACCAGTCATGTACCTTGTCTAGCTACCTTCATTGTCCTCTAACATGACATCATGCATACAGTACATGTACCAAAGTCATCTACCTGATCTAGCTGTCTTCATTGTTTGTCCTCTAACATGACATAGAAGTGACTTCAATGCATAAGGTCTGTAGGGAGCGAGGGAGATGAAGGGGATTTGTTACTTTCCTCAGTGCCAGCAAATTATGTACAAAATTGAATTTAAGAGCATTGGGCCGCAGAAAAAAAAAAAGAAGAAAACAAAAGAAGAAAAAAAAAGGGGGGCTCGCCATTGCCTGTTGGTAAGTAGATGTTTGCTTGAGATGATGTGAACTAACTTTAATACAATATAGCCTAACCAGTTTGGCAAATGGTTTTGAGGCTCTTTACAGTCTCTAAAGCAAGACGGTATATTGCTTACACATTAGTGCTTCTATAGGCTGAAGTTGTGCACAGAGCTTCCTTGCCTTTATATTGAGGCTCAGAAGACTAACAGGATTTGTGAGGGGTTCATGGAAAGGAATTTGTGCATATTATATGATTGAATAGTATGTGAAACAATTGAAATTTCTCATTATTTTACACATTTAATCTATGAAATGTAATGACCAATACTATTAGTACAGTACAGTACTCATTGTGTAGGTACAGTAGCAGTGAGTGCCCAAGTTTGAAGTCAAATGGGGTGAGGCAGCCATTGCAGCTAATTCGTCTTTCCTCTCCTCCATTTAATTTGACACAAGGTGGGAAGGATGAGGTTTAAAGTAAATGAGTCGCAAATGCTATGTGAAAATAAATGCTATGGACAAATTTAACAACTCAAAATTTTTTGTGTGTTAGAAATAGAAATTCCTGCCTCCATAAACATTCCAGGCAAAATTTGTATTTTCACAGGCATCTGAGTTTCTACAGCAGGCTAGGGATATGGTTGACAATATTAACACTTGTGTTTATTGTGTGGTTTGATGATATTGTATTAAACACTAGTTATGTGGTAGTAGATTTTTTAGCAAGGTGAGTGGATTTTTTATTCCTCTCTGCAAATGGTGAGTTGGTTTGAAATTTTGACTTTTTTTTGAGGCCTGCAAAGATTGCATAAAAAATTCATCCATTATTTACTATAGCTGCAGATGAAAAATATTTATAACTATGTTTATAAGGCTTATCACATATTTATTGAAAACATTCTGAAACACTCCGTACTTGAAATTTAAAGTTTTGTAATTTGGTAACGATCTACTGCATTTGTGTGTAACGATCTTTGAATCACATCACCAGTTCACCAGTGACATTTTCGTTACCTAGAGCATTAATTTATCTTCCCTGCACGTTACAAATTTAGAGCCTAGTAAAGCTGTCATCAATTGAAGACTATCATAAAATTTCAGCGACTGTTCATAGACCATACAGAGAGAGAGAGGTAGAATTTATATCACTTTCAAATCCTTTGTGGTTATTAATATGGTGATATCACATGCATATAAATTTCCTTGTAACAGCTGCGGTTTGCACCTTAAGACTGTATACTACAGTTATTACTACTAGCTGAGCGTGGATGTGTCATTTTCAAAAGTTGTAAATCTTGACAACAGAATAACATTTGTGCATATAACATGAAGCACAGCACTAATGTGCAATATTACTGTACAGTGTAGTGAGTGGTACATTGTGTGTAAAGGTTACAACCCCTGTACATTGAACAAAGGATCCAATCTTCAAAAAGACTGCTGTTACACTAAATTTGTATCTGATCTCCTGCTGGAGGGTCAGATCCTGTGCCCCAGATAATATCTGCAGCATGGGAGCAGACTGGATCTGTGTCTGATCCTCTGATTATGATCTTGGCAGGGGAGGGGAAAGTAGGGAAGAGTGGGTGGGGAGCAGGATCTAGGCCGTAGGGCCTAGGTTCTTAAGTGGCGTCCTGTAGGCCCGCAGAAGATTCCGAGGAACTCAAAATTTTTATTAAGGAAACAAGCTGCTAAATGGCATCCTGGCTACTGAAGAATTAAAGTAAAAATGCGAGTAAAGTGGCTGTCTACCTGAAGCATTTGAGAGCCCCTGCTCTTGAATCAACAGTGGTTCTAGATTAATGACACTTTTTTCTTTTCCTATTGTCCTGGTATATAAGAAAAGTTAGTGTAAAGCAGCCTGTACTGGGCATACTACTGAGACAAGTGTAACTGGGCATACTACTAAGACAAGTGTAACTGCACTAGGATCAGTGTATCTTATGGTGTAATAATAAACTGAGCTCTTCATAAGATCAGTAGATCAGGTTCAAGTCTATTGTGAACGCACTCAAAGTTGACACGCTAGTAGGATGGTGGGACATGGTAATCAACTTGAAAGTCAATTCAACTGTTGAAGTATTTACACTAGGACTAGGGCTCAACCGATGTTGTTTTTTGCTGCCGATCCGATGTCCGATGTTTTTATCACAACATCAGCCGATATCCGATCCGATCCGATATTTTCGCTATCAATGCTTTCATCGTTTCACTGCGCGATCAAACATTCCTTATTCCTCGTGAGCCATGCCTATGCATGCACATCGGCTTAAATGAATTTCCTTTAAAAAATTCCCCTCCATGTTTTGCTTATACCTTTCATTCACAAAACGATGTTTATATGACAATTCTATGACCAAATAAAGCTTCGCAAATAAGCAATCGGCGGATTATCGGTGACTCTTCATTCATAGCACATAATTCCGTGATTGAACTGACTTTCACCTACTCAAAGTAAGCCTACTAATTACCGTAACAAAATGCAATACCTTTTGATCTCTGTTCGTAGCCCAAGTCGCTCGCACTAATGAACGTTAAAACAGAAATAAGCCCACAATTTCAGTGCATGTACTTGGCCATTTCGCGCCATCCTACCATGCTTTACCTACACATAAACAGATTGTGTAGGCTTACACGTGTAAATTTGTTTTGAGCATTTCATACAGCAGTACGTAATGCATGCATGCATGTACTATATAGCCATACGTAAATATTTGTTCCATGCTAGCTAGAGAGCTTGCTGTGTGCGAAGTTATGCAGCTACTGTAGGAGTTTTGGGTATCGGGGTGATGTTGCAGACATTTATTACGAAAGCCATAAAAAGCACATGGCACTCTTAATTTCACACAAATGAACATGCATGTCTTACATAAAAAGCATCCGCCGTAACTACTACAAACTATGATGTAACAACTGGAAATTTAGTCTTACAAGCAGCGATCGAAAAACACCGTTATTTCCCGGACCACGCCCCATGTTCTTGCTATGTGCGTCAACGTCATTACAGAACAGGTGCGTAGCCTAATGTATGGGTGTTTGCATACAATTACGGACCTACACATGCACTGGCTTCACTGTGCTTTCATATGGTGCATTTCACTTGAACTTCTCTGTACAGAACACGTACATTCCTAAGGTATCCGTGTTTGCGTACATTTCGGCCCTATATCAAACATACAATTAATGACTGCAAATTCCACACTTCGTTTCGTTCATTGAAAAATTTCGGTGAATTGAAACTAAAAGTGGGTGGACATGATCGCTAGACTCTACGTACAGATTTTAAAAGCTTGTGCATATTGCCAATATCACAGTGCCTGTCAGTAGAGCCAGTTTACGCTGTTGATACGGAATTTAGAAGATTAAACTACAATTGACAGCCCTAGTTCATCACAAGGGCTATTGTCGGTCGTAATAAAATGATTAATCCTATTTATCTGTTCATTTCTTTGTTGTAAGAAATCACTATCACTATACGTCCCCGATGTACGTAAATGAATTTTTGACGCACGGAACATCGGCAAACATCGGCAAGTGCAATTTGCTATAATTTGCCGATCCGATGTTTTACCGATAGTCCTAACATCGGCCCGATCCGATATCCGATCCGATTATCGGTTGACCCCTAACTAGGACAACACTCTCTTTGGAGCAACATATGCCAAGCTTTTTCATCTGTGTATTTTGTTGAAACTTGAGTGGCTTAAGTGCTGAGATGATGTTTCCCACCTTAAGTTCTTTTTTTTATATCATTTCTGTAAAAATCAGTCAGATTTTACAGGAAAATGGAAACCTCAATGTTCTTACTGTAAGTTCAAATGGAATGAAGGCAAAATAAGGATATTTATTATTGCTGTTTTAAACAAAAACATTACTTTGTTTTTGTATACAGTTTACAAAATAGGTAAAAATAGAAATTGTGGTTATTGATGTGAAAGCAAAAGTTTTCAAAAGATTTGATAATTTGCAAAGGTCCTGATAATGAAAGTTCTTTTCAAGAAATTTTCCGAATTGTACTGAATGTGATTTCTTTGGAATAGGGATATTTTTACCTTGATGTATGGGTTTTTTTCAGCTCTTGTAATTCATTTATAACCCATAACATTTCATAATTAATTCTCAGCCTACAGTAAAATTGATCTAAAGATAACTTTATTATATATTTTTCTGTCTTTCTCATAGACTCTCCAGATATTTTATCCATATTCCTTACAAATTTATGAGAATGAGTTCCCTGGACCAGAGGCAAATGACTGCCCCCGAGACATTTCCAAAAGTGTGTAAGTATTCATCTCACATCCCAAGATTTGTGCTTCTTTTTTGGCATTCTGTAACATTTCATGAGTAGGAGAGTAAATATGCAACTGTATCGATGGTTTATTGTGATGGAATTTCATTATTCTGAGAACCTCCTGGAAGCGCTTTTATTTTGCAGCAGGTGCATATAAAATTTTACCCTCAGAGAAATGAATATTTGAAGGTGAGTATTAAGTTACCCGTGCTGTTGGAAATTGTCAAATAATTTTTAAGTTGTTATATTGTCAGGAATGAGACACAGGTAGCCTGAGAAACACACTGTAGAAGTGTAATTGGGCTTCAAAAGTTTTCAACTAGACTGATGTGGCTGTGAGTATAGTAACAAAGCTACCCTGCATCAGTGAACCCCTTAAGGAGTCAGGTGTCTCAGTAATAATAATCACTCAGTTTTAATAATTACAATGATACTGATCTGGATTGTGATCATAGTAAGCAGTCTGGTGTCTCCATTTACAGATGATTCAGTGTCAGTAATGACACTAATCCTGATGATGGCTATGGTCATAGTGCTAAGGAATCGGGTAACTTCATAATTATGATTCAGTATCAGTAAGGATACCTATCCTATTCCTGATCATAGTAAGGAGTATATTTCCATAATTGTAATGGTTGTCTCTAAATTGATACTGATCCTGAATTCCTGATCATGATTTTGATCAAAGTACTAATGAGTCTGGTGTCTTCATAATTATGACTTTAATAGTTTCAGTAATGGTACTGATCATGATCATGATCATGATCATAATATTTGGAGTCTGGTATCCATAATTATGACCTAGTCTCAACAGTCATAATGATACTGATCTTGATCATATCATGGTCATAACTGGGAGTCTGGCATGGATCTCCATATTTATAATGACTCAGTCTGGACAACGATGAAATCAAACCTTTAGGAAAGCTTGCCTTACAATTAAATGCTATAAAGCAACCACAAGGTGAGAGGAGTCTGCAGTTGTTACAACTGTGTGTGGCATGACATCAAATTCAACAATTTAACTCAAATTTGAAACTAATAAGAAAAAGTCAGATGAAACAACTGGATGAATAAACAAATCTACTTCTCTCTTCATGTCCGCCCTCCTACTACTATTGGACAGCCCATGTTTTGCAGAAGAAATATTGGCAAAGAATAAATCCCCTCTAGATGGTACTCTACTCACTTCCTCAACAGCTTACTTTAAGTTGCTCTTGCTTTATTGCCAGCAGAATATCCAACCACCCAATTACAATGTTCCATTTGTTTTAATTGCCATCACTTTCATGCACTTAGCACTGGTGATGTTCCCTTGCATACATTTTCCATTTTGAAATAGTATCTTAGCTATTTGACTCCCTACCTGCCAGTAAGAATAACAAGGTCTATTATTAACTATAGTTCTGTAATTCTGTACAGGATGCTGAGGTCTAGTCAGTTTAATTTACATGTTTGCATTACTTGTTGAGAAGTGGATCAACATGTTTACCCTCACATCTATATTAAGACAGAGGCTGTCACTTCTGACTGAACACGATAAATTACTTAAGGACCTTCACAAATTTGTAAAAAATTTCCTTTAACAGTTCCCCATTCTTGTTGATCACACTTTATGATATTATAACACCATGGTTCAATACACCCTTTGTTGCTCATGTTTCAAATGAACTTCAAGCTATGGGTCTTAAACTTCCAAAATCTGGGTCGTGAACAGAGATACCGGTGTCCTGATTGTTCACATACCATTTACCAGCAGGGTTTACATTCTGAATTTCTTTACATTTCACCCGAGGGGACATCGCTTAATTCTGATAGCTCTTCCTGAAATGACAAGTGTTGATCTAAGAGCTTGTAGCTTTATTGAAGCAGGAAATTTTATCAGATTTGACTAAACCTTCCTCTTGAACCAAACTTCAGGTGAAGACTGTCATGCTCAAAGAAAGTCTGCAAGTCTGAGCTTTATTTTAAAAGGAAAATCTCTCTGGAATAGAAGTTCTAGTGACAAGTAGATAAGATTTGGATAATTAACCTTGTTTTAGCTCAGGGGTTTGTTGTGTGTATTTCATAAGCTCTACTGACTACAGGTACTGTCAGTTTGTGTGGATTCATACCTGTGTGGGTCTGTTTTTTGTGCTGAAAAAAAAAAGACATCTCAAGTACTTTGGTAAATTTCCTTGGGGACAGGTCTTTGTCGAGTTTTGTTGATCAGTTGACGTGGCCTTATCATAGTAGGAAGTAGACAGGTAATCTACACAGCTCAGGTTTATGAAAGAGGCAAGGACGTGTATCCTTCAGTTTCGTGGAGAATTTTGTGAAGTTAATTCGTCTCACTTGAAAACCAGTCAGTCTGTACCCTTGTGGATATCATGCAAATTGGTTTAATAGTGTGTTAAACGTACAAGTTTTGGAAATGATTGATTTGACTGACTTAGAATTGAAGTGAGGTATGTCTTAAATTTTCATTAACCTTTCATAATCTGATCAGTAAACCTCTGCAATTGTGGTAGATAGAACAGAATGATACAATAGTTGTCACTGTGGCAAAGACATGAAAAGATCTAGGTGGCTTTGAAATTTTAGTTAAAAGGGGGGGGGCAGAAGATGTTTACATAGGCTAACAGCAGCCCCTTCACATACCCTCAAGAGGTGGCAGTAGCAGAACTGAATTAGAGCAATGACATAACTCAGTGAGGACAAAATCAGTTGATTCAATCAAATAAAATTGACTGTCCTTGGTGACGGTTCTGTGGGTTTACATCATGGATCTTTGGTTTTCTGATCATCATGCACCTAACTTGTCACTTTGGTCTTAGTGCCTGGAAGTTTGGATTTTGGCAATTGCTCAGAGCCAGTTTTCCAAATTTCAGAATAAATATACCTTAGTTGGCTGGGAAGAAGGTAAAGCCTCATAAATATTCATCAAACAGGTCTCATATCGTAGCAAAATAAAAAAAGAAAGGCAGAAGACTTCTTTGAAGTGGGCCTTCTCAAATGTGCTTTCTCAAACTTGCCAAGGTAAATATTGAAAATCATCCCTCTATGTATTTCAGTTGCTAATACCTCACAGCAGCTTCTGTTGTATAACATTTAATATTTCAGAGATGTGCTAAAGATTTTCTGAGTGCCAGGCGCATCAATTTACATCCATGGAAGAGGTCTAAGGAGAGAGAATAAGAGGCTTACCTGTGCTCTGCAGGAATGGTGTAGGGCAGGACTCATGATTTTGTAATTAGTACCACTTGGAAATTGTTAGTGTTGAGCCTAGAGCTGCCTACTTGGCATGTCTCAGATATTTTGGGATCATCATGCCCCTCCGTCTAGGCAATCCTATTCAAAGGGTGTATTGTAGCCGATATTGCCCTTGGTCAATTATAACCTGTTCTAGACGTGATTCCTTCTGTCAGTTCCATTGTATACTGTACCTATTAAAACGGGAACTGAGTAGTTACCAGCTTGTCCGAATAAAACAGACTTTCCTGGATTGCTGAGGTCTCTTTCTGTGAGTAACAAAAAATATTGTTCTATCAATGAGATACTCCTACTTGGGATGTCAGTTTAATGAATTGCAGCATGACAACTTCCTCAGTTGTATCATTTCTGCTGGGACTGAAGGAAATTCAATTGTTGCTCTCCATGTGCACATGGTCAGTGGTAAGCATGAAAAAATAGTGACCGTACGTATTGACCTGTAAAGGATCCAGACTTGAAGTGGCTTTGGCATCACCCTAATACATTTTGTAATACTTAGGATATTGAAAAAGCATTTGCCATTACAGTTTGACTTTTTGAGATCAGTTAAAGGCTCTGTAATCTCACTACAGACAGCAGTAAATTTATGCCTTCTACAGTAAGTTTACTTTTAACCCCTCCTCCAGTTTAAACCAACATCACCTGTCTAGTACATGTCCAAGACAGAGGCAAGGTATCTAAAACCTGAACTGAGGTTAATTTGCTTGAGGGCCATATATATTGCCAAATGGTGACTCTATGCGAGCTTAATTGGGAACACAACTGACTGTAAAAGTCATCGTTGACCAACCAGAGTGAATCTGTATTTTTTGAATGAATGTCAATCGAAGTGCAGTCATCAGCTGTATTTAGAACTCTAGGGCTATTCCGAAATATGTTTGGGCAGGGAGTTGCCAGCAGTTCCCTGTTTTGGGGTGATCCCTTTAATTGAGAGATGTACAGCAGTGTAGCTTCTAGACTTGTGTGAGTACAATACCATGAGTATGAGTACAAGTGCAGTTCTCTGGTTGTTAGTATGAGTACAAGCATGTCTTTTTCATGAGTATGAGTACAAAATTTTGCATTAGCCTGAATCCATATCTTTCAAAGTCGGTGATTACGAGTATGAGTACAAATCCATTCTTACAAGTACGAGTACAGGCAATTGTGCAATGCCTTGAGTATGAGTATGTAATCGCTACAAGTCTGGTAGCTTCCATTACACAAAGTAGTGTACTCAGCAGAATGTGACCTTGGGCAATCAAACTACTGTACATGTAGGCATTGACGTTTGTCTGGGAGGTGTCATGGTCTTCTATTTAGTGGATGAGGGGCTTGAAATATTGGGGAAACTTCACCTGTCTGGAAGGAGTTTAATTGGGGTTTGACAATGACAAGTGGTATAATAAAGTGCAAGGACTTGTGAACAAAGTACTTCATTAGAGGAAGTGCATTTACCTCTATAAAAGTTTTGATAACACAGGCACATTGGATGGTGTGCTTACACTAAAACCCAGAACCATACTATAGTTCCTAAGTGTGTAACACCGTTACTGTACATAGTACTGTACTTTGAACATTCATCTCCAACTTGAAGTGAATGTGTGCATGCAGTCGGCTTTCTGCATGGAATATATGGCCTTTGCCCAGTGCCCATCAGTGTGACTCCAAACCTGCATGTGACATCATCTGTTTGTCCTTAAACTATAGGAATGAGGGAATTATTGCCGTCATTGCAAGCTCTGCAGTCTATCCTCCACAAGTATTTACAAAGCCATAATACAACTTATTTACAAATAGACTTTGCTTTATAGGGTTGGCTAGGAAACTTGTGCAACCCTTCCAAACAACATTTTGTGGAACAAATTTGATCTAAATTATTGAGGTCAGCCACTTGTCATAAAGTTGTAATTTATAAGTCATAAACTTCCTCCACATTGTGGTTAGCATCATGAAATAACTGTACCTTTAACACCAGAATTATATACAGTATAAGCACATTTAAAAATTTCACAAGAAATGTGTAGTAAGCTTGGGTGGTTTACCCGACTCTACATCAGAGTGGCAACCATCAGATGGGAGTGGCATAAGTGTATGAGGCCGGGGTGGCATATGCCCTCCCAATTAGGGCAAAAATAGTGGATCCATTTGGGCAAAAGATACATCCAAGAAAATGAATTATGCCCTTTAACAACCAACGCAACGGTATCAAAATTCGGGCAACTTGGTCCAAAATTTTAAATTCAGGCAAACATTATCCCTGACCACCCAGAAATATTGACCCCCTTACGACTATGGGGAGTGGAGCAGGGACTCCACATCGCTTGGAATCATGGCTCCTGGGAACCTTCAATACTGTCTAATGTATGGCCAAACATCATATCCTGGAGTTGACATTCGTGTTATTTCATAGGTTTTAATGAAGTAAATTATATAACATAACTGGCGCTTTTGGGCTTTTTGTTTATATTCAGTCACAAGTTCTCTCTGCAGTTGGTCACTATAATTCTCTGACATTGGCAATTATTTCAACATCTCAGTCATTGCTAAAGAAGCCTGTAGTGTATAAACTTATGTATCTACATATGTTGGTCGGTTAGTGTTGACAGCTTATAGCTGCTGGAGTTCCTGCATCAGTTATGACGTCACTGTAGGAATAAGGGCTTGAAATTTGTGAACTTGCTTTACTAGCCCATGGGCATTTAATTAAATTCCAAAAGCCTGAAGAACATATGAACAAACCTCAAAATGCCTACAATACAGTACAACACTGCCATACAGCTATTTGCCCTAGCCCATGGTGCTTTTCATAGTAAAATGACACTAGCTAAATTGTGGTTTGAACTAGCCCTAGCTGGGCTAGCAGGCTAATATATTTTCGAGCCCTGGTAGGAGTGGTGTCTCCATTCAGAGTTGCACCTCCATTCAGAGTCGCAACTGGTTATGGGGCGGCAGGTTCCCCACTCCAAAAATATTGGAATCCCCAAGCCTAGTGGAGGTTATCCAATGGTGTTGTACTGATATTGCAAGTAGCTGATCTTACCAGTGTATTTCAATTCTCAAGATTGGCCGGTACCAGTTTTTGGGAAATAACAGGAAATAATTTAGTATTCAAATTTTGGGTAGCAGTTTTGAGAAATTTTCCCTTGTGTAGTGTAAAATCACTGAAAACCCTATGGTTATGCACACAAAAAAGTGCTACACATTTTTGCATTTGTGTAGCAATTTGGCCAGCTTGGTTGGCAAATTGTGATGCGATACTGGATAAATTATTCCTTGAATAAGCATTCTGCATACCAACAATAGGCTGTTGGGCACCACAACTAAGTCTCATTTCATTTTGATGAGGTAAAGTATTGGCACTTGTCTTCAAAAATACTCAAAAAGTGTTCCATTTTCATGATGTATGCAATGAAAAATATCGCAAAGGTAGTATGGGCATTTAAGGTAAATTTACCAATACAGGAGGAAATTGGGAAATTTTGGCAAATGCCAATGTTGGATACCAATAATCAGTCCAGCAATAGTATCGAATTCTTGCTGACATACTAGGGTCTGTGTCTACATTAAAAGGATTTACTCGCACATGAATTCCCAAGTTTTGTGTGTATAAAGTGTTCTGTCCAATTGTTTGTCTAGGGGACAAAAATTCCAAGCATGGGTAATTTTATATCTTTCTTTATAGTTTCTAGCACTTCTACTTTAGTACTAGTAGTCATTTCCTTTTCTGATTGGTAGGTAATTTTGTTAGCTGACGGTAATTACTTTTTGTGTGAAAGCCATATTTATTGACACATACTTATAGATGATTGATCAATTGTAGACGTGGCCTGAATTATTGAGTGTCTTAATAATGAGATGTCATGCACTAGTAAGCTCACACAGTCTTTGCTATCAATATGAACAGGTTTTTCAGCAGGAGTTTTCAATCAAAGGATTGGCTTGTATGAAATAAAATGGTTGACTAGGTAATGCCACATCTGCATCTAGGTGATGATGGTCACAGCACTAGGGTAGGAGTGAAAATGTAGCTGAACTGGTACTATAAGTAATAACAGTAATGATATTGATGATTGTGATGTAACTATTTACATATGATTGTTTACTTTTGTTGACGACACTTTTGTCGACTGTTGATTTGAAATTGAGATCTCACTCAGATCAGACAAGCCTTTGATTCTATGAAAAACACTTTGCATGTTGAAACCAAATGTTAAAAGTCCTGGCATACCTTGGATAATTCTATACAAACCTGTGTTCACATGGACAAGTATGTGACATGGTTCCTGGATAGCCCCACCCCCTTTCCCGGACAGTTCTTACCCTGAACATTTCCATTGGGGGTGAAGTTTGTTAAGGGGTAATGTTATGGGTGGCAGTCGTCTGGGGCAAGTCTTCAGGTCACAATTCGAAGCCCTGTCCATGTTCCCTTCCATACAGTTGATAGTAAGAAATACATGTGAACCAGACCTGTTTTAACGTCAATGATTTTTTGCAATCATAAATTTACCCTCAACTACTGTAGAAACTAGAAAGTCAGAGAATTAGGAATTTATGTTTATGTCACTGTGGACACAGTTTGATGTACAGCAGGAGTCTCCAAACTGTTTTGCGTGGCGGCCCCAACTTTTTACTCCGGAATCTTGGTGGCCCTCAAATTGACAGGTGGGTGAGAGGAGTTTGATTTGAATTGGTTTTGCAGTGTTAATAAAGCAGAGCACTGATTCTTAAATTAGAATCACTCCCATTGCTTATTTTTAATGAGAAATTTGGCAATTATTTTTCGCTCCGGAAACCTTTTCGCGACCCTCCGAAATATTTTCGTGACCCTCAAAAGGGTCACGACCCCTAGTTTGCCGACCCCTGACGTACAGCATGGGCAAGCATGCTTTGTGAATGTGTGGTTCTGTGCATATGACCCCAGGTGCCTGTTGTACTCAGCAAGTATAGGGAAATAGGAACATTTTTTTTTGTTAGTTTGTTTCTGTAGCACATTCTAACGATCTTTTGCCAGTTGACTGGCTGTGGTGTTGTTTGTAAAACATGAATTATCCTTCATGCTCTTTGTTAAGTGTTATTATTAAGTATACTTTTCTATTGACAGGGCACGTGAAATTAAGTGCAACAACTGGGAACATCCAGACTCCTATGGTCACTACAGGGAAGTCCAGTTTGTAATGACCAAACATCATTGGTTCTGGAAGGTAATTGACCAATACTTGCACATATGATTAACATTGTAAACATGTCATGCCTTCTTCCATTTGAAGAACCCCTTTATGTTGACTTTTCCATTCCATCACAACCCCCAAGTTAGCCAGCATTTTGCTTCCAAATCATTATTGTAGTTGTTAAATTCCTATGTAACTTTTATATGGACAAATTAGCACAATCATTAATGGACCTGCCAACTCATAGAACACACTTGTGGTTTGCTTATCTTGCAACTACGGGCTGTTGTACAGTATTCCATGCCTACACTCTAAAAAAAGTTAGGTAAAAACTCTCACCAACACAGGGCATGTACTGTATGTGAAAATACTGAAATTGTGTAAAGTTTAGGGCCAATTTCAGTATTTTTGACATACATGCCCAGTGTTGGTGAGAGGTTTACCAAACTTTTTTTAGAGTGTATTATTATGGATTGTTTGGAAGTGGAAAAATTAGTGTTCTTTAACTACCATAGCAGTAGAGTATGACCTCACTTGTTCCTAAATATATCAGACATTACCCAGATCCTACTGTCCTGAGTTTCTTTAGTGTTGCAACACGAAAAATGTCTTGGGCGAAAAAAAAAAATTGTTTCTTATATTAGCTGTTGTGTAGGTTGATTTCTGTCATTGATTCATTGGTGTAATTTTCAGTTACATTTGATAAACAGCAGTAGCATGGGCATATGTAAATAGTAGGCATACATGTAAATAGGACGTATGGGACCTCATTACCCCCCAAACCAGGTAAGTTTTGGGGAGTAGCATGGGGCATATTCTTTCTTATTTGTGTCTTTGCATGCTGCAGGGTTTCAGTTACCATAAATTAACATTTCTCAACCAATGCGCCCTGGCCCACTGGTGGGCCATAAAGTGCCGTCTGGTTGGCTGTGAAGTTGGTAGGAAAGAATATAAAAATTGCCAGTCTATATTTCAAGTATTTAATTTAATATACTTTATCTCATCAGACACAGATAAAATTTTAGTGTAGTATACCTTGCTCAGTGTTCAAACTTGCCTGGTATGATTCAGTTGTAAAAGAATTATTGGACCTTCCATTTTTCAGTTAATAGTGAAAGGTAGTCCTTGGGTAATTTCAACAATGAAAAGTGGGCCGCGAGTTGCAAAAGGTCGAGAAACCCAGCCATAAATGATCAGACTCTTTTAAAGTCCTCTACCACAGATATTTCAAGTTGACTATGGTCAATTCTTCAAAATATTTTATCCTTCTGCTATTGTAATATTAGACACGTAGGTGTAGCTTGTATAATCCCTGTTGAATTATGGGAGAAAAATGATGATGATGATAATAGGAAAAGTTACCCACTTTCTGTATTACAGTAAACTTAAGAGGGAAATGATCCCCTTCTTTCTGTAATCTGTAATCTGTAATCCATGCTTGATTCCTTCCGTCATCCTAAAGTAAAGTCCATGATTGCAAAATTGACCTTGTGCAATTTGATAATTAGGCAAAGTACCTTTTGAAGTGTTGTATTTTCTATGCATATAATACAGTATTCTTTACGTGGAAGTGCTATAAAATTGGTGTATTATGTCAGGAAGTTTGTGTGAAAACTGAACAATTTACTTTTTGTGCACAAATATTAGTTTGACCTTGGACTCAAACAGGATCAGTTGCTTTACTTTGTTGATACAGACACATATAGAGAAATGTTAACAGTTTCCTTCTGCAAATAAGTTGCAGAGACTTGTTGGAAAAAGTGGAGGGGGGGGGGGTGGTGTTAGGGGAAGAAGGAAAAGTTCAAGGGTCCTTGAAGCAAAAGTTATTGTGTGAAAATGTGAAAAGCATCCCCAAGAAGTTGGTGAATGTATCTTCCATCCTCGTAGATATTGGCCTATTCTACTGATCATTGTCACAGTGTTTGTCCTTAGGGGTGGGGTGTTTAGGATTGCTGCACTTGAGTTAAATTATTCCACATAAAAAAACAGTTCTCATCTAGAAATTCCTGCTCTCTTTTAACAGTGTAAATTATCCATTTACACAACATAAGCATCTGTATAATGGAAAGAATCCATAAAACTTTTAAAGAAAAATCCCGCACAAATAATATTTCAAATTCAGAAGATCCCCCTCCTCTTCTTAACCATATTTCAATGAGATAAGTTTACACAATAAATGCAATAAGCAGTGGAGTAGGGAAAACAAGTCAGTGAGTCACAACTGGAGAAAAAGCCGTGGCCGGCCCGACTTAAACCAGCTGGTTAGAAACTGAGCCGTAAAACCTCATCTTACTCTAACTCTACTCAGTAAATGCATATAACTTTGAACATTCCTTTCTTTTCTAGGAAGACTCAATTAATGCATAGATTCTATGAAAATTCATCTCTCAGGTTTGCCCACAAGGTGGACGTGTAGTTACTCCTGCACCTATGTTGCAGGCAAGCACGCACGTAGCATCTGTTTGTTTGGAATAGGAAATAGTGGGTTGTCCTTGCACAGATTTCCTTTGATTATAAATCGTTTTACTGATGCTTTGGTGACTTATTTAACTGTGTTTCATATCTGTGATGAAACTGATAAAATATTCTGGCTGCTGATGGAAGACATCTGTCTGTTGAGTTCACTTGAGCAGGATCTGTGTAACTTCGTATAATTGTAGCATAATTTCCAAATAATTTTCTCCTCATAGAATGTGGAACTTAAGCAAAACTAGACACTGCAGAGTTTGTTTGAACTATTTTACATCCTGCCTCAATAATAAGATACCAAGGTGCTGTTTTTGTATGAAAATGGTTACTTCTCTCATTGAATATTCACTTCCTTCTCATATGGACCTCAGGATAGATGCAGTTTTCAGGTTAATTACATATTTGTAGGGTTGTTTCAGAGATGCCAACCCTCCCTAATTCTCAGGGAGGCTCCCTGAAAATTCATGGATTTCTGTCCATTCCGACTAACAAATATGACAACCTCCCTGATTCAAGAAGGACTTTCCCCTATTAAGTTGCATGTAATTCTAAAAACCTCCCTGATTTCTGTGTGAAACGTGCCTGATTTCTGGATGTAAATGTTGGCATCTCTGTTGTTTATAAAGGCATAGGCAAACAAGGGACGACTAAAGTTGCCATTGTAAACTTTGCAAGCCCAAAACAAACAGGGTATTAACCATAGCATCAACAAGTTCATGTTTTTTAAGCAAAGGCATAGGAACCTATTCTCTATGGAGGAGGGGGGGGGGGGGCAAACATTGTTTTGCACTGCTGTCCTGGGGAGGGATAATCCCCCTCCTCTTTGGAAAGTTTTAGAATATCTAAGGGTCCTTAGATGCAGTTTGGTACAGTGTATTGGTCAAATTTTGAGGAAATCACTGCAAAATGTTTACATTTTTTGCAGAGGGAACAAATAAGGGGGATTTGGCTCATGAATTGAGGAGGTTTTCGGAAGCATACTTCTGCCCTACCACACTTTTGATGGAGGGAGGGGGGCTTCAGCCCTCCTGCTTCCTAGACCTATGAAATTAAGAATATCAACGTTTACTATACAGTGTGTACAACATTTTACACTGGCCTCTTCAGCAGTACTACATATTATTTTCTGAAAATTGAATCTCTACACTTTTGTTTGACATTTCAAGGTTTTAATAAAAATATGATGAAATTATTATGGGAATGTTGAAAACTTTATTAACCTCGCCACCTCAAGTTTTGGAAAGCTTTCACATGAGAGATTGTTTTTCCCTTAAGCTGATAGTGATATTAGAGGTGGTCCTTGATTTTCACTTTGGAGATGTCTTCAAATAGCTCCTGGAAATAATGACACCTTGGTAGGAAACTCTGAGGCATTAACATAATACATACAGCTAGCTGTATTCCAGTTACAGTACCCACTTCATTGTCAAATCCATGTGGGTGAGAGTTACAAGTATCTTGGTTGTTTAAAGTCTATAAATTCACTCTTAGATGAGAACTGAAAGCTCTATTTAGTAATTACTCTTTTTTTCCGTAATTGGATCAGTAGGCCCCACTCTGAAAGTGTTCACTTAACTACTGTTCTGGTCTATTTCATACAGTAGATCAAGCTAACCACAGTAGTAAGTGTTGGCTGGCATCATCACACTAGTTGTGATGGTGTTTTCATTATTCCTACTACGTGGCATGACGAGGTATTGGTTAATTACTGTTTCTAAGATTGTTAATCATGATCTCTGACATTTTAATACTTTGTGATTATCATGGCAAAGGTTGCTAGCAACACCTACATTTTGGAAGTAATAGACCCTACCGGATTGACCAATTTGACCTAACTTCTCTCAGGAAGTGCATCACACAGATGATTTAAATTGGAGGAGGGTTTAAAGGAAAACTGAAATGAGAGAAGTTTTACTGTCTGGGATGAAATAATTTGCCTTCAGTCTTGGTGCATGTTTTGTCTACAGTTTCATTTTGATGTTCTGATGGAAGAAAGCCCTATGCCATTGGTTTTCAAGTGGTGACCTGCTGGCCATTTGCAGCATGTAACATGCTTGAAATTGGCTGCTTAAGATTTCGAGGAGTGGCAGAATTTACGGAAACAAGCTGCTTAGTGATGTTCTGGCTACCGTGTAAAAGTTAAACTAAAAACCCCAGTAAGAGTAGATTTTCCTCAGTTTTATTGTCTGGAATGAAATAATTTGCCATTCGGTCTTGGTGCATATTTTGCCTTCAGTTTCATTTTGGAGTTCTGATGCAAGAAAACCCTACGCCATTGGTTTTCAAGTAGTTGGCTGCAGGCCATTTGCAGCCAGCAGTGTGCATTATAATGGCCACATAAAATTCCAGGGAGCAGCAACATTTATGGAAACAAGCTGCTTAGTGATATTTTGGGATCTGGCTACTGCACAAGAATTAAAAGTACAAACTCTAGTGAAAGTGGTCCTCTGCCTGGAACACTTGAGAACCTACCCTATGCCTCCCTAATGACGGACAAATGTACATTGAGAATACATATCTTTTTTATGCTACCCTAAGATTATAGTAATATTTCAAAAAAGGGAACAGCTCTTTCTTGGAACTATATGTGGATTTGTTTAGCTTAAATTTGTCTAAGCATTCTTATATCTGGTGAAGTCTGTTCCATATTTTTGTATTTAAAGTTATTTAAAAATGAGTCATTCTGATGTCATCAAAATATCAATAGTCCAAAATCCTTGTGTCATTGGGTACAGTAGCATCAAGTGGGTCTACAGTAATTTGTTTACTTAAAGGGCAAGAGCGGTCCCTCAAAACTTATTTTGAAACAACTAATTTTCACTAATTTCTTATTATGCTTTCAAGTACCTTTCATGATAATTAAGGACTTGAATATTGCATATTCAAGGTAAACCAATGAGTTACTCCCAATACATTTTAGAATTCAGTGAGAAAAATATTGTCATATGATTCTCAAGAGCCATTCATGAAATAGAATAGACTACTAGATTAATTCAAATTGGGATGACTGCATTTTACCTTTAAGTGTAACTTTTAGGTCAGGAATCTTACTACTGTATATCTGGAGTTTATCAATGACCCTGTCATGTAGACCATGGATGAACACTGGAGCAGCTTTGCGTTCTCTTTCTACAGGAAAACGAGGTAGGCATGTATACATGTGCTAACTCCCCACCCCCTTGCTGCTTTGATAATGTCCCCATCCACCTCACAAGAGTGCATCTGTAGTTATTGGCCATTCCTTCAGGGAGTGGGAGGGAGGGGCAGAGGATCCTCAGTCTGTACCACTGTCTGACAGCTGTACTATGCAAGAAACTAAATTGGACAATGTCATATAGATGGTGTCCAAGCTTAAAAAAATCAAAAATGCTTGTTATTCCCCAAGTTTTAAACCCTCAGCAGTAGTGGAACAGGTCTGACAAATAGCAATTCAGCTCCCAGAAAGTTTTATGGTGATTCTATGTGAGTTTTATTGAAAGACTTATGGACTGCAAGATGTATGCTCTAACCAACAAGCCATGAGTGGGTTGTGACTGAATCATGTTGCCTGAAAGCTGTAGCCTTCTGGCAAAAGGAATCTGAGCAGTCATGTGATGAAGAATCGATGATCTCTGTGGCCTCCTTTTCCTTTTAGCTTTTCTTAAAAATGGTTTATATTTACCATAAAAGAAACAAAATAGAGTATTTCACTCCTCCTTACCTCCTATTTTGGTATGTGTCTCCTTAATAGACAAGTTGGGAAATTAGATTTTGCTGTACCATGTAGTACCACAGATCAAGTCTGTGGACATTTTCGCACAGATCCAAAGGCTTCGAGTGACTGTTGCTTTTTTATTCTACAATTTACCATCATACTGTCAACCTTTTCGACTAAGTGAAGGAGATTAACTTGAAAAAGAGCTTTTCCGCTTAAGAAGATTCTCTTTGACCCATGACTGATGTCTAGAAAACCATATATCTATTTCGCTCCTACTTACCTCCCCTATCACTACCATTGGACAGCCCACTTACCGTGGAACAACTCTTGGCAATGAACAAGCCCCCAATAGAGGGTGCCCTACTCAGCTCCTATCCTCATATCCTGCTTGCTATAAGTCGCCCTTGCTTCAGGTAAGTTTTGGGGATTTTAAACTCGAAAGTTGTGCCTGATTGCACAAAATATCTGTCTTGCACATGCAGTCTCTGTTATGGTACACTTTCCTTCCTAGCATGCGTTGTACATCCAAGTTTCCCACCTCGTCTTTTGCATACAGTTACAGTCTGGTCAACATACTGGCACAGTGTGTGACTTCATCTTAGACGGTGTTGGCCAAGATCCTACTTTTTTTGCCATTCAAGAGCTTTCCATTGCTTTTCATCTGAAATCCACTGAAAAAGGATGACTTTATTCCCCCCTCCTTAATAACCTTTTTTTGCCTCAGAAATAAATATTTTATCTAACTTACAGTCTTTGCCAGAAGAGGTTTATTGGAAATTGGAAGTATTTAAACTCCACTGGAGGATACTCAGTGTGATTTAGTGTGATTAAATTCTCTCGCTTTATCTCATGGATTCTCCTGTTGCTAGTCGTCAGAAGGAGCAGAGTCATGTGAAGACCACCTTAAGAGCAATTCTCTAATGTAGAGGTGTAATTTGCTTTAATCCAGCTTGGACATGTCCAACAGTGCTCTGACATGGTTTTCTTCATGCATGGAGTATTTTGTATTTTGTATTTTTTTTATTTCGATTAGAGATTTTGGGACTTCCTGTCTCCTATACATTATAAAACCGTTTCCTTGCAGTTGTGATAATGAGAGAAACCTATGAGGTCATTATGATGTATACATGTGTGGGTGAGTGGACATTCCACTCTGTAAATAGGATGTCTCAAAAGCAAAATATGTGCTGAATTTTGAATGGTGACTTGAAATGGTCAGTAGGTCCTCTGAAGTGTATCAAATTCTATTTTGTATGCATTTCGTGCATATATTAATAAGTTGACTGGGTGTTAGTTGGTATTAATTAAAATTCGTAAATGAAGAATGGGCTTCCGATTTGAAATGTGTTGGTAGAGAAAGGTGCAACCTTTTTGATGACTCTTTTATAAATGGCCTCATTAAATTTTAATGAAAGGCAGACTGATTTATGAATATTTCATTCAGTCAGCTCACCATTACTACATCTCCAATATCCCACACTTAAGGGTTGTCATGACAGTCTTATGTGTTGTATGCGGACTGATCCCATTTTGATATGTAAAATCCAGTTATGTTTTTCATTAGGCAGTGTTAGTGCACAATTTCCACATCTGCCAGACAATCCCCACAGAGAAAATATTTGTGTGCTTTAAATTGGCACACCTCTTTTCTCCTGTAGGTGATTTTTTTCTTCTTCACATAAGTAGACACAATTATAGTGTTGAGAGGTAGGGTTCAGTTGATTGGTCAAATTTAGGGTTTGGAAATAGGGTTGGGTAGTGTTACCTCACTTTGGAGCACTCATTCTATTAAAATTTACAGTTTTGCTCTATGGGCAGTCTGTTTCACTCCTCATTACCTCCTATTTACATATGTATACCATTATTGCCTCCAATAACCATCTGGCAAAACCAATGACACTGCGGGATCCCCTACCTAAAGAGGGCGCCCTATAACCTAACTATGCAAAAATGCAGAAGGAAGAGTTAGGTTATAGGGCGCCCTTTTTAGGTAGGGGATCCCACTGTGTCATTGGTTTTTGCCAGACGGTTATTGCAGTTAGATAGGGTTTAACGACACACCAATACAAATGTGTTATATAGTGTCAGCAAGTAAGAAAAAAAAAGTAAAAGTAAAATTTGGGAGAAAGTTAGCTAAAAAGGGCAAGGATGGGGCAAAATCCTATCTGCAATGTCAACACGAAAGCAAGCGCGGGAGTCATGTCAAAACGTCCTATAAAGGTTACTTTCCTTGAGAAAGTCCAGGATGAGATAAGGGTCGGTCTGTTGAAATAACGTCTTCAGGACAGTTATTGAAGGCAATAATGGTATACATATGTAAATAGGCGGTAAGTATCGGAGTTCATAGACTCCCAAACCAGGCAAGTTTGGGGGATTTTTTGAGATCTCCCTCTTGAAATAAAAGTTCCCCTCAAAACTTCTTCGAGGGAGAAATTTCTCCCCAAATTCTGAGTCCTGTCACTAGCACTTGTAAAATGCTGTTTTGGCAGGTAGACATCTTTTTTGCATATTTTTGAGTGGAAAGGTATACAATAACAATGAAAAATTGTGTTTTCTTAACAGTAGCTTACATATATTTACTTTAACATTTTCATACTTGGTGTGAACATTGAACATTCATTGGTATAAACTGTAGATACAAGATTTACTTGCACCATTGTCTTTCTGTATGATCTTGAAGTAGGGGTGTAAATAGAGCCCATAAAATTGTGAATATTACTAAGCATGAACACAGGAAGAAGTCCCTTAGTTCAGATTCTGCTACACCTCTCAGTGGCACCATTCAAGTATGGGGTGAGTGTAAAGTAGCTTTCATTGTAAATATTTTTCATTGTCATATTAAAGGTGTAGTGGACAGAGGCATGGGGGAATCGTGACAGTGCTCTAAACAAAATGCTTGAAACCTCATACCAAGCAGATTTTTTTTGTCTGTCATTTAGTTCCATGTTTTGCAAGAAACTCTCTTTGATCTGTTGAGATGGCATTTTTCTTCTTTCAAAATCTAGGCTTTTGATGCTATCTCAGTTAAAAACAAAACATAAAAGCATCTTCCGAGCAGTAAATCTCAAATGCATTAGAATATTTCAGCAGTCAGGCAAGATAACTGCATCCTGGGAGGTTTGGATATTTATCAAGATGATCTCGGTGGTTGTTACAATTTTCCATTTGATGTATTAGTACCTTTAGGCAAACATATCAGGATATCTGTTTCAGTTGACTGGGAAACAAATTTGAATCCAGCTGGGATGAAATGCAAACTGCAGTTTTATAATAACTCCTTGAAAGGGCAGATGCATTCATCCTAATCTACTTTGCCCAAAGAGGAAGAGGACCAGGTCGGGTTCTCTCAGTTAGAGGCTGCCCCCTACCACTGTGGTATTACTTAACATGGACTTTACTTGGAATAAGTGGGGATTGCAAATGGGAGGCATTTGTATCATGGCTTGTAGATTCCCAAACCAGGGTGTTTTGGGGAATTTGAATGAGTGTATCCAGGAATTATTATCAAAGTATCTCTTTTTAATCAACTGAAAAAAATTTGGTTAGCGGATTGTTCCACTCATGCAGAATAACTCCTTTTTCCACTCGTTGTGTGCAACAGGAGAAAAATTGTGTTTGTCAAGACTAAGTGTCTGTAATGCTGATTATGGAAACATTTCTCAGGACAAATAGTTGGTTAAAGAAAGACCCTCCTTCCCCCTCTGCTCCCCATTTTAATGAAATTAATTGGCCAACAAAATTTTTTGTTCTAACAAAGCCTCTTCACTGAGGAAGCAGTTACTGCTTGCACAGCATTACGTGATATCGCCCATACTGAAATTGCTTTTCACTGAACAGTGCAAAACCCGACCTTCTTGGGGGAAAGTCGGGATTTTACTTGATGTTCGCACCTACAGGTTACAGCATTCGGGACGCTTATTAGGTTTTATCATAGTTTTATTGATTTTTCTGACCTCTTGGCTATAATCTGTTGGTGCGAACATCATGTAAAATCCCGACTTTTCCCCCAGAAGGTCGGGATTTGCACTGGTCTGTGGTGGGCCATTTGAGTAAGGGTGATATCACGTAATGAGTGACAAAATTGCCCCTAAAACTAAAGACCCTCTAATTAAGTGAGGTAAATGTTCAGTAATATTCAGTAATGATATAGTATAAAGGCAAGGCTCTTGATGAGATATTGAAATAGAGTGCAAGTTGCACCATGAACAGACTGGGGGAGGTGATACTATACATTTCAGGGCACTAATCTTTACAATCATTGCAGTGACCCTATTTTTCAAATAAGGAACTGGAAAGGGATTAGATGGGGTAAAATTGACCAGGGGTGGGGAGGCAGAATACTTTCACAACCATAGTTGGAAGATGCAGGGACTTTATAGTGCCTTGCTCAGTCACCTGATTGGAAGTGGACAGCTGGCAAAGAAATTTTGAGGTCATACCCTTAAGTTATGGACTCCAGCCCAGTGTTCGTTTCCATAAGGGTGGGGGAGAGGGGTGGGAGAGGGTACACCATGGTTGGTTATATGTCACAGTTGAATTTGTTGTGTTTGAATTGAAGTACATGTACAGGGAGTTCAAGATGTTCATTTGGAAGTCTCTGAAACGTTTTCTGAAAAATGGAAATAAACTTGTCAGCCTTTCTGTGCATGCACACTCCCTATTTAAACAAAAAGGAATGGAAAGGTTTTCTGTTTCAGTAAATGATATGTTAACCAGTTGTCTTTTTTTAGAAGCAAGCATTAGAGTAAGGTTATGTTACCATTTATAGTGGATCTTGTTACCATTGGCATTTAATTCCTTTCATGCGGGTTTAAACAAACTGTAAACTAGGGAATCATTTTGATGTACAGTAGTATTGTCTCAATAAAATAGTGATAGAGAAAGTTAAGTGAAGGAGTGATGGGGGGGGGGGGGAAGGGGAGGGGAGATAGTATTTTACCATTTTGATACCATGAAACAGAAGGATCCATTTCACTCCTAGTGCTGGTTTTATGCCTACTCAGTCTTATTGCAAGTTGGAGGTGAAAGAAGTTTCAGAGAGAATGCCCAGCATTTTACCCATTACTACAGTGTCAGTATTCAGTATCGGTGTGAGTTAGGCTTGGGCCAGTTAACTGACTATACTTCAAAATCGTGATTAATGGCAGGGAATCGAGTAGCAACCCCACTTTCCCTGCGACTGCCACTCCTGGGTAATATTCAGTACCGTCAAAAATATGCCCCAAAATCATATTTTGGAGTTTAGATTTGTGTTATGTTACAGGTTTTAATGAAGTGTCATAACACCACTGGCTCTTTTGATCTTTTTTTCCATTCAATTGCAATTTTCCCTTTAGTTGGCCACAGTGATTCCTCAATATTGTTGGTAAGGCACCTCACCCCTTGAGAAACCTGTAGTGTAAGCCTACTGGATTACTACAGAACTTTATACACAGTGGTATGTTAGTCTACTGTTGTTGACTATTTATGGCTGATGAGGTATTATGTTCCTGCATCAGTTATGATGTCATTGCAGGAGTCGCCATTCCTTTAGAGTCATGACTAATAGGGCTTGTGGGAACCGGACTCCAAAAAATGTTGGGAGTCACTTAAGCCTAGTGTCAGCCTATATTCCTCATATTTGTTCTTCATATACATTGTAACATAAAGTGCTAAATACCATGACAATTCATATTGTTCGACCTATGTTGTATACTTCATGTAAAGGTTGTGGTTACTGCACAGGGGCCTGACTACTGTATGCCCACAGAGCAGTGGGGCCAAGCCAAGGAGCAGTGGGTCTGGCTCCCAAATGCCCCTCCCCCTTGGTTACGGGCCTGACCTCATGCAAATGAAAGAACTCAATATGGGATATTGGTGACATGAGCTACGTATTGGTTTATTTTGGTACAGCACTAATTACGCTATCCATATGCTTCTTTGCGGTGGACTCAAAGATGTGTAACACTGTAGGAGAATAAAACTTGATGCCTGATTACTGGTGGTGAAATTATGAAATTACTGACCAGATTGATAATGGTCTTTTTACCAGGTCACTAAACCATTGTGTCTGCACTTCGTCCATGGAACAATCAGAGGAGATGAAATGAAAATATATCCCCTAAAGATTGCTAGCTGGTATCTGTGATTTGTAGGAGGAAATACTGCATTCCTTGAGTACAGTACAGTATGTCACTCCCCAGTATGATGATGTATCGTACAGTAACAGTGTAAAACGATGTGAAAGTGAAAACATGTTTTGTTTTTACTCTAAACAAAGTTAACTGGTCTGATGTGACTGTTTAAGTTAAACAATAAATAGTATACAGATATATGGTTTGAATGATTTTAAGATTATTGTATTTACCAGACTTAAGTTTTTTAAGATTTTCATGTGGCTTTAGCACTAGTTCTTCCAACCTTTTTCATCTGAAACTTGTGCAGTAAATTGTGGATAATGAATTATTGTAGGGAACAATTGAGCATTTGAATTTTGATAACAGTTTTGAATATCATCGATATCACTGAACACTCCCAAGGATTTGTGTACAAAAAGTAGTACTATTTTAAAATTTGTGTAGTATGGTACTAAACATACAGAGGATTTGTGAAGGAAAAGCTGCTCTGCATTTAACATGTGTGTAGCTAGTGCGAACAGGTTTGTAGCAAAAGGCGAGGCAATAGTCGAAATTGAGGCAAAAAATGGAGGACGATATAGGGTTCTAGGCTCCCTCTATTGGTCGGGGTTATAGCAGTGGTATTAGTTTTTTGCCAGACAGTTATTGCAGGCAATTAATGGTGTACCTATGTAAATAGGAGGCAAATATCGGAGCTCATAGATGCCCAAACCAGGGAGTTTTGATCAGATTCCCTGCCTCTGTGTTCCCCTGATAACATTGATATTCTTTGGATTTGCACAGTGAAGGTATAAATAGTATGTACAGTGTTTTACCAGCCCTCTTGTTCAATAATAAAAATGCCCCACCATTTACAGAAGACCTCCTTCAGTGGGGTTATTACTTACAGCTAGTTTTATCTGTATTCGACTTTCCCCTCCCTTCCCCCTCTCCCCTTAATCCTCCGACAATCGTAAATAAGGTGCTATGAATTAAGATGATGTCCTGCCAGTTTGATTGTTATATCATAGATGTGGACTAGTAGAATGCAAAATAAGGTTTAACACAATTCATTAAGTGCAAACATGCACCTGCCTCAATTTTAACACAGTATATATTTATTTTACCACTTAAGCGGTCTCTTGCAGCTAAGGTATTGTCAAGTGGAAAACTCTTTGCATAATTGTAACTGTTGATTCACAGTTTTTAGTGTGTCTAGACAGAAGTTTCATCAATGGTGAATTTTGAGGATCATTGCATGCTAACATGAAAAGTGTAGGCTATTAAAGTATGTGTAATGAAATATCCTAAGATGTGATATACGAATTCATGATAACTTAAAGGGATTTGCCAGAGACAAATTTCAATGAGTTCAAAAAATGCAGAAAGTTTTTCTCTTTTAGGAGATGAAAGCTGCATCCCAATAGCGTGTAGCATTTCGAAGATAATAATTTTCAAGAAATGCAATTTTTTTCTCAAGATGAAGTGCATTATGGGAAATCTGTGATGTCATCACACCACATTAATTTGGCAAAGCATTACTCCGCGGAGCGGACAAAGTTTTTTCATTCAGCTCATCGCTGCGGCAGCCTACAAAAGGGGCGGCAGCCACAGAGGCACTACGTAGGCTAACAAAGCATTGAATTTCTTTATGATGTTGACGCTGCTGTAGGGAATTTTTAGCAACTTTGTTATGACTTACATAATTATGGAGTAGATTTGTGCTAAATCTACGTGGAAACATAGAAACATTCCAACAGTATCAAATTTCAAGGACAAACAGGACATTATATTATAAATAAAAAAAGAAAGGAATTGGAGGCAATGTGCACACTTTACATAAATATTACATGACCTTCGTGAGAACTGGAGGTATTTTTTGACAAAAATAAGCTCTCTTTAATGTGAGTTATCTCGAGTTAGGAAAGGAGTATTGCTATGGAGTTTGGAAGATATGGAACTGGAATTTCATTCTCTTTCACATGAGACCCTTGTGAAAAGCCACTGGAAAATGCCTTGAAGTTTCCTCCCTGATCACCTCACATTATAGGCAGGAGAAACTGGGCCGTAAAACTTCATCTAACTCTAACTCTATTAAGAGAAGGTTTTCCCTTTCCAGAAATCTGTTTAGCCTTGGTAAATTGCTCCTCCATAAATTGCACCTCCATTTCTGCTGTGGTATAGCATATGAAATGTCAATGACTGTCTATGCTAGAAGAACCCTTGAAAGTATACTTAGCAACTAATGCAAATCCTGGAAAGATACAAAAAAATTTGAACTCTCTCCTTCTACTGTATCCATGACTGCACATCCTGGTACATATTCAATCATAAGTTACTGGCATTCGGAAATGAATAATTACGCCTTGAGGCAAAAGTTTTAGGATGATTACCTGTCATGAATATATGAGAAGCTGATAAGAACTAAATAATTACAACTTAGAGTAGGTGGCTTTCAGAACAGAATTTCAAAACAAATTTGGGAGGTTTTCCAACTTGAGAGGTCACATGAGATGTGAAAATTGAAAATTACTCTTGGATGAAAAATCCACCTGACTGTGAGTGTGTTCCTACTTGAGTATTCTACAAGCAAGAGATCAGATGTGGATCTGACCCCACACAGGGATCAGTTTGCACGTGGGAAGGCCCTTGTTCCCTGGATCAGATCTTGAGAGCTTGATCGCCCCTTCAGAGAGGATCATACCATGTGCAGACAATAAAAAAAAACAAGTGGGAACACAATGGGGGATCAAGGTGACCCGAGATCAAGGCAAACAAATCACCGTAGTCATATCCCGCACCACATAAACTTGTGTAAACAAACATGACCTGCAGACATACTTTCAATTGCAGTTTCCTGTTGCTTGAACCGGAGGTGATCAGATCTCGCGAAGGGGATCAAATGGGAACACTCTTGCAGTTGGCCACTAAATTTTCCAGATGAGTGACCTCGAGGGGATCATCAGTGGGGGACCAAGTGGGAACATGCCTTAGACTTGACTGGTGATTGAGTCCTGCCCATTGCTACCTTACTGGTTCAGATGCTACACTGGTTGAATATTTGACCATAGCTGTTCTATGATACACTGGTATTTAAGTATCTGTATAAAAATTCTGTTTTAATTTGTTGCCATGGCAACCAGCAAAGCAGGAAACTATCCTCAACCCATGAATGGAACAGTTTTTTGGGGGGATTAACAAAAAATTTATCAGGAAATGAAGAAAGTTCAGCTTAAACTAGTGAGAGAGGTCACAAAGTTCCTTCGATAGTTTTGCCCTTGACGTCTAAACTGATGAACATAGCAACAGTCATTAAGTTGTGTTAATTGAAAGTGGTTGTGTCTCCTTAATTAGGGTGAAGTAAAGTTTATCTGATCGCAGAGCCACTTGTAGGTTACCAAGGACACAGGAAACCCATTACCATAATGTACACAATAGAAAGGAAATAATGCGATAATGGGAGTTACTTCTGGTGTAAAAGCAGGGTTTGGGGGATCTTCTAAAAGCTGATGGTACCACAGGTACTAACAGCTCCTGGCTTCCACTTTATTTCAGTCATGCTCCCTTGATAGGAACCTCACCCAACTAGAATATATGCAGCTTCCCTTTCCCTCTCCCTAAAAGAAACTGTGCAAACAACTCCCAAGCAGGTCTGTAAAATCTGTATTGCTCCTACACACCTTACCTGCTATACAATTGAATGGTCCCACAATTGAACATGGAAAAAAACAGAACCAACAATTTGCTGAAGTTTTGTCAATCTACTTCACCTCTCATTACCTCATATTTACATATGTAATCCCCACTTACCCGCAGTAAGTCCCTGGCAAGCTTTTAGTAGCACCGTGGAGACTGGGCGACCTCCGATAGAGGGCGCCTGATCTAGTCCTCTTTCCTGCTTGCCTGTCCTTCGTGACTCTTTGTGGGTAAGTGGGGATTACATATGTAAATAGGAGGTAAGTATCGGGGCTCATAGGTTCACAAACCAGGGAGTTTTGGGGATTCTGGGGGCCAATGAAGCATTAGGGATTCAACGTTAGCAGTGTTTCCTGCTTGTGTATCAGAGGGGTGGGATCCTAAAATTTCCAGTGTTAATCTATGTCGCCCCTCCACAACTTCCTATTTACATATATGTACCCTTACTTACACACAGTTAGCCCTTGACAAACTTGATAGCACATTAGAAGAAAGCCCTCTATTCCGAGCTCCTATTCAATTTCTTCTAAGCCCATCTTAGATGTCACACGATTTGGAACCTTGGTTCCAGTAGATGGATCTGTTCAGTTGTGTAATAGGAGAGATAAATGGGGCTCACAGATACACAAACCATTTAAGTTTGTTGATTCCATATGCACAGTAAGTGGGAGGGGGGGCCATTAAATGCCCCCAGTCAAAGTGGGAGGTCTAAAGTAGGTGCATCCATCCCCCTTTAATTTTCAAGGGTCATATTTAACCCTTTCCCATTAGCTGAGTGACTGGGTCACTCAAATCGAGGGTTTGCTTTTAAAAAATTATTTCTCAGCAATGCAACAACCTACAGCCTTCATTTAACCACCAAACTAAAGCCAACAAATAGATCTATTGAATGCCACCATTTTTGGGGGGATTGCTTTTGAAAATTTTTCACAAAATATCAAAAAATAGTTGTTTACATTCAAAAAATGCCCCAAAAATGCCCAAAATTGCTAAATATGACACAATATTTTCAAAATTCGAGTTCAGGCACTTAGGAAAAGGTCACCCTACTCACTTTTTTTTTCTGAATACCTTAGAACCTAAAAAAACACCATGAGAGGTGATTAGATGCCAGGTATAGGGAATTTAGAGATATTTCAAGTATAATTTTCAAAAATCGGTCAAAATCTACATTTCAATCCCAAAATACCCACCCCAACGTGATAAATTATAACTCAACAACGGAAAGTCCGATCTTTTCCATTGAAACACCAAAATGTCCGTTATAAGATTCCTTATAAAAAAATACCAAGATATAACAATAAATGGCAAGGGTAGGGTGAGTTAGAGAGGTTCAAAGATCCAGACAAATGCATTTTTCAAAAATGCGTCAATTTTGGTCTAAAACATGCATTTCTGACCCAAATTCCCCTCCCAATATCAAAAATTATAAGCCACAACACCCCTCTGACTTTTTCACTCACTAAAATGTCCATTTAGAGCTACCTTACAAAGCCCATGCAGCTGTATTTATAGATTCAAAGTTGTTTACGTTTCACTGAGCACTGCGCCACTGTTCACTGTGCACTGTGTACGTAAAGGTCATATAGGTCAAGTGTGTGTAGTACAGTGTGGACTGTGTGGGCTGTATAGCAAGAGAAAAGTGGGTATATCTTCCTCATTTTAGGTCCAATTCCCTCAAATTTGGTACCAAATGAAAGAGAAAAGGATGCCAAACAATCTCCTGCACCATAAATTACAAAATAATAGTGATCTGTATGTGTTTTAGAGGGTATTCTATGGAAAGAAAAAAAGGCGTATTACGTCATCTAATTTGCATATTTGCATACATAATGAGATTAGTTTACAAAAATAAAATGTTCATTCAAATTCCCCATCTTTGATCTTTACAATGATATATAGGTTCTCACAGAGAATATTCTTCTAAATCAACCAAAAAATTCCTAAAAATATTCCTCCTTTTAATTTTCAAAACACCTTATGAGAAAGGGTTAATCCCTTATTACTCATTGTGGAATTTCTCAAACTTTTTCAGTGAAACATGAAATTTTCCAATAAGTGTACTTTAGACTGTGCAAAATGTAGCAGCAAAATGTATCCAAGGACCTTCAAATATTCAGAAATTCCTTCAAAGGAGAGGAGGACACCCCTTCCTTATGGAGGCCTCCCCCAGAAGAGCAGTCTAAAATATTCAGCCCCCACCCTCAGCCGAGAACAGCTTCCTATGCCTATGGTCTTCATATTTTCATTAGTATCTTGTAGAGGGCTTGCATCAGACCTTGACTTGTATCACACTGTTTTTAGTGGATTTATATGTCCTGCAAGGTTATTTTTATAGTCTTTATGTAAGTACTGCATAATCCTGCTGTAGACCTTTGTGTTTAGAATGAAAACAGTGATGGAGCAGTCACATACAGAAGATTTGATTGGACATATACATAGAAACATAAACAGCTTGCTTCACTCAGTATGTAGTGGAGTGTATGCAGTGAAGACGGGGGTTCCCTTAATTTATTTTTTCGTTTGTACATCAAACTTTTGGGCAGTCCTCATCCATTTTTCACTAGTCCCCATGTTCTGGCATAAAAGAAACATTACAGAGACTGTCAAATTTTCTACCAGAATTGTGCTCCTGTGCAAGGAGTTGTGTTTTTTTTTAACTATTAACTTAAAATGCTAGATTACCTCCCAGTATTATTGACATTTGCTCTTCAATTGCTGATTATAGTTACTGTATGAAGAATTGACAGTTTTCAGTCTTGGATTAGCCCATTTTTAGTCACCCACCGCACTTACTAAGAAAGTTGTTTTGACTAGTCCCCCACTATTTTACTGGCATTTGGAGGAGTGGGCCACTACTACCCTCAAACCCTGGAATAAAAGGACTGCAAAAGGTATAGTTTACCTTCAGTCATAATCCTTTCCTTTGTCAAATAGTAAATATTTGTGACGTTTTTAGGCCAGCACTGAGGAAAGAATGCAGGACTCAACTGACTCACTACTTATTCTAGTTTTGCCTACTTTTTTAACCTTTCTCCTATTTCTACTTTCTTCCTAAGTCATTATCTCTTTCCTATATCATGCTACTTTTTATACCCCAAAGAAATGCATTCAGTGACATCTTGAGATTATTGAAAAACATATAAAAGGAAGTCTTCTGTCAAAATGGATGGGCATCAATTTATAGTGGAAGCATATAGAAGTCTTAGTTTTGTCCTACTTTTGGCTTATAAAAATCCTACTTTTGACCCACTTCGTTGAGAAATTTGGTCCCACGTTTATCCTTCTTTGCCACCTGGGTCCATTTTAAAACCTGAGAATATTTTATACTCCATTCTCAGTGGTTGTAACAGCCCAATAAGTGTACAGTTCTTCCCATTCTGCCCTGTCCCATCTCAATAATTCTTCAAGAAAAATCTACAGTGTATGAATGCCTTTATGTATGCACTCTGCATATTAAAGTAACTGTATGACATTGATCTCTTTATTCAAAAGGAAACATTGCATTTGTAGTACAGAAAATATTTGTTTCTTTAAAACCTTGTTTATAGATACAGAACGACAGATAGGTCAAAATAAGGCAGCATGGTAGATTTATTTTCAAGAAGAAAGGTACTCATGAAAGGAATTAATTTTTTGTAAAAAATTCAAACAATAGACTCTTTTCCCAATAGGAATTACAAAGGATTGTGGGATAGAATTTTGGTGTGCATCATTTTTTGCCAGAGCAAAATGCCATTGACAACAACATCGCGTACCCGAACTCTATCCCACAATCCATTGCAATTGGTATTTGATTAAGGGTGTATGGAACATCCAATCCTTACTCTTGTAATGCTTGTTCAGGAGCTGTCATGTGAAACCTGCCGGAGGAACTTTTACTGCTTGAATAGGTTTATTCTCTCACTCTAGAACGCATGCTTCATCTGATTCAGATTGATTTTGTTGACGTGTCATCATCATTTGTGACTGACTCCCATATGTATATAATATTTTGGGGAGATAAAGCTTGTCCTGGAGTGCACTGTTGGTGAGACTGAATAGTTTTATAATGATAACAGAGCTCTCTTTTCTTTGTGTGCCATGTTGGTGCATTGTATTTTAATCAACTGTGAGTCTTTAGCAAGATACACTGTTTCTTTTGCATAAAAGTGTATTATAATGTTTTGATATTGGAGGATCATATATGTATCAGAGGTTTCCTGCAGCCATGACAGTACAATATTCTACTCACTCAAGAAACCAGTCGTGTACATTTGAAAGTTGCCAGTGCACAGTTGCTCTCAACAACTTGTGCAGAAGCTGTTTAAATTGTTGGTATTTGATCTGCTTGGTATTTTGTTTGCTTGATAAATTAAGAAGAGGCTCAATTTATAAAATCAGTTTAACCAGTGTGTAATTTATCTTTTAGAGCACACGATTCAAATCGCATCTCATACAGTATGGATTAAGAAAGTTCCACTTCCTGATTTAAGGTCTTTTTATTTCTAAAAATAGCTTGAACAAACAGCTTGTTCAAACCAATGTAACAGGATGCAGTATTCTCAGTGAAATGTCCCTCACACTTTGTTTGATAATCATTATCACATGAGATAAAAGACTTGTACAGTCTGGTTTTTATTATCTTTTAGGGGTGCATGATATTAATATTAATTGATATATTCCTGTTGGTCAACAGATCATGATGATAAAAATATTTGAACCAGTAGAGAAGATTACAATGGCTGTGTTCCCACCTAAAAAAAACCCACTAGATCTGACCCCCAGCAGTGGATTAACTTTCTAGTGGGAATGCTCCCATATCCAGACAGGATCTTATTGTGAGATATTTTTCTTCTACCAACCTATTTCCCCCCCCCCCACCTTGTTCCCCAGGGAGGACCATCCCTAGAGTTAGCCATTAGAAATACAAATCAGAAAGAAAGAGGTGATCAAGAAGAAATGTAGTTTAAATTTAAGGTGTAAAAAGCTGCCAACACTTCACTCTCAGTACAATTGTTACAGAGGTAAAGATAGACTATTTGGTTGAGATTTTAAACCTGATAATATGTTTAGTACTTCCATGTAAATACAGTATGTGTAACCTGGAATGGTTCAACTGCTTGTACTTCAACCGTACTGTGTCATATCAAATGCCAGCATTCCTCCAAATCCCTTGACAGGCCTTGTACAGTGACATAATTGTTTACTATTGAAGGACATTATAGGTAGTCACCTCAACCTTATTTTGAAGAAGCAGTTAAAATCTTTCTAATTGCCTCTCATTTCCCTTAAAATTTAATGCCTTTGCAATTTTCCAGTATGTTTGAAAACAATCAATTTTGTATATTATAGGCAAACCAATGACAATTCTTTTTAAACAAAATGGTTGTATAACATAGTCATAAAAGAACTGTTTGTAAATTAGCATGTGGGTGTATTCAGATTGAGGTGACTAAAGTTTTATTTCAACCACAAAAAACTTGTCCTGGATTTGGCTCAGAGCTTGGGAGTTTTATAAACTGCAAGCTTAAAGCTCTTTGACAAAAGTGAGAAGTGGAAAGACTTTTTCCTCTATAAGACTGTTCTTTAGTATTGTGCTTGCAGTATATTTGTGAAGCTATGATCCTAACTTGAACAGCTTCTGTCTTTATTGGGCAAAATTGCACAAAGTGAAAATGCCAGGAAAATGAACACTTCAAACTAATAAAAACTGAGGGGCAAATGTTCCCTCTTGTGAGCTCAGCTGTCATTATTGAATCGGTTTTGGCCCCACTACTTCATTAGTCTGTATTTAATCATGTCTGCTACTTAAAACTTGATCAAATTTGGACACTATTATTGGTATTTATAAAGTACACTGCATGATAAATGGGCACTTAGTAGGCATGAGTGCATGCTGCTTTTAGCTGAAGGTTCTAATTATGTTCCTCTCAGAAGCTTTGTGGAGGAAATTACATTGTTGAGAAGTTTGCATCTGATTGATTTGGCTTCATTCTGGACAGTACTTTATGGTAATTAGCCAACACTATTGGTGGCATGATTAGGAAAAAGGAAAGCAAAAAATCCATAGTTTCAGAATGATCCAGTGGGGGTGTTGAAGCTGTACTCTGGTTTAACATTTGTTGCTATAAATCATTGAAATAATTGAAATAAATTCTGCAGTATTTGGTTTATCAGGTAGACGTCGGCAAGGTCTGGCTATCCCTTTTCCATTTAGTAGTATTTCAAGGGTTCAGTTGTCACTTCTTATAAAGCTCTTGTGCTACTGTAGGTCCTCATCTATTCCTACTGGCTTTTTTGAGCGGAATTTCATTAACCACACTAAAGTACAGCAGTAGTTTTTCTTTGGCCTTTTTCCTAACATGGTGGAATAGGGTAATGGCAATTGGCAAAGCTGTTCTGAACCCGTTTCCTTTGTTCTTGGGGTGGGGTGAAGGGGGTGGGGATATGATATGGTGTGAATGTGTGTGATTTATATATTTTGTCATAGTCCATCCCTTAATCTTTTTTGCTTTCCTAAAGGGACATGGATGATATGGCAAATTTCTATCTAGAAGGTGTGCACTCTATGAAATTCCTCTCCCTCCCATTTACACCCATGCTACCTATAGTACATCTACTGTTACTGTGGAGCTGGGCACAGTGATAGTCTAACTCTCAGTCTCATTTGTATTTTCCATAGTTGCAGCACATATTTACTGGTGTGACAGCTACCAGGGACCACAAAGGCCTTGTCCTACTCCTAGAAGAGGACCACTATGTAGCACCAGATTTTTATGTAATGCTCAAGAAAATGTACGAGGAGAAACAGAAGTGAGTAAATTTAATCCACTTATCTTCTTGGCAATATTATATTTATATGAATTGCATTGCTACCAGTTGTCAGGGCAGTGGAAAGGTTACAGTTTTTGTACAAATGTTCTACGTTTACATCTTCTCCCCTCTCTGCCTGTGTATAACAGCTCTACACAGAAGTGTTATAAAAAGAGATTGGGTTTTTAAGGAAATTCTAATCTGAGTTTGTATTAAGAGAAGAAGTAAGGTAGAAAAAAATATGTTCAAACAAAACACAGTGTTACAACAGAAATATTGTGTTTGCTGACTGTGTTGTGTAAAGAGACAGTTAAGTAAGTTTACGTGAACCTTTGAGACAACAAGTTTCACAAATGAGATTGAAGTAAGAGACCTAGCTACTGTATTGCTTATCTGTAATACAAAATTATGGTGTCAATATTTGCTTCAATTCACAACATTTATTAGACATTTAGTCTTGATATTGATCTGTTAGGAAAATGAACTCAATATATGCATTCAGGCGTATAATGGAAGTGGTTGTATGAATAGTATGAAAGAACAATTTTTGTCAAAGACTTGAAGAAGCTTTTAACGTAAAGGATAGAAAGGGAAGGTAGTATTGATGAGAGCGTTGAGCGTCAGAGATGACAAACTCTTTTGTTAAAATAACAGACTCAGCTGTTGCCATCTCACTTGTAATGAAATAATGATATTGATTCATATATTGATTCAGGATGTCTCATTGCGCATCAGGATGTCATTAAGACTGTAATGGACAATGCTACATTGTTCTGTGAATAATAAAAATTTACAAAAAAAAAAAGAAACACACACACACACAAAAAGGAAAAAAAAAGAAAAAAAACAGCAGAAATAAGATGGGTTATGGTAGGTAACCTTCAGGCGTTGAAAGTAGTTGATGATTAAATTACAAGCTGGGCTTGCGCTGATGGTGTGATCAATTTGATTAGTAAATGGTTTGCAGTGTTAATTTGCAGTCTAGCAGACATCAGTTTGAGGCTGCAGGCTCATTAACTACTGAGTACTGTCTGAGCAGATCAGCTGTGCATTGTTCAGATGATTCATGTTACCTGCTGTAACAAGTCAATGAAGTATTAATTTCATGATGGATGAGGTGATAAATTAGTATTCATGAAAAACTAACCAACATCATCAGCTTTAGTGATGGATGACTGTTTGTTTTACGAGTTATTTCTGTGTGTAGTTTTGATAGGTTGGGCTAGCATTTCAATCAAGTTTTGCATTAGTTACACGTGGAAGAGCAAATGTGATATCTTTTATTTCTCGTGGAAGATTTGTGTGAAAGGGAAGTTTTCAAGAGGAGTAATTTTTGTGTGTTTAGTGAACTTGTTTAGTTTACATCTGCTGTTGCTGATATTTGGGGTTGAGAGCATTGTCAAGATGGAAGATTCATCTAGGTCAGGAGTCCCAACCAGTCAATTGCAGTCTACTGGTAGACCACGGACTGAACCCAAGTCGATCACGAGGGGTGTAGGAAAAATGAAAAAGAAAAAAAAAGTTTTTCTATGTGTAACTGTATGACAGTGTATGTTTTGTAGATCTCGGGAGGGTGGCTACTTGAAAAGTAGATCTTGGGTAAAAAAAGGTTGGGCACCCCTGATCTAGGTCTTCTTGATCTGGAAGATGCCACCATCTCTCTCCCCCTCTCCCATTGGTTTATTACCCCCATTGTTCTGCACTTCAAGCAGTAGTAATATCTAGTTTTGCTGTGACTCCTCCAGGCACAATAGAGGTACTTGACCGTTGTGTGCATTACTAGGGAGATTTGCAGGCTCACTTTTTTATACAAGGACTGATTTGATGTAGCAAGGGGTGAATATAGTTGCTCTTGAATATTCACACCAGTCAGGTTGGGGGATGGGATTACTTCAGACACAAGTGTACAGGACATACTGAAACAAATTGTAAGACTACACTTCTTTCTTAACAGAAGCTAAACTGAATAAAGATGCACTGGTAATATTCTCATTTATTTGTACAAAAATAGCTGTGAATTTGTTAAATTGGGAGGCAGCTGTATTTAGACAATGAAAAACATAAATGCATTTGTTTGATGTGCAGTGATTTTTCTTCTGTCCCACCACTTGCTGAAACTGAAGTTTTGTAGATTCCTAGGACAGAGAATTAATTTTTCTCTCTAAAATACCTAGTGTAATTACACAAACCAGTGACGCATGAATAAACAGCCCTCTGTCGCTCCGTCATTAATTTGTCAGTGCACAGTGTCATTCCTTCAAATTTCTTTCAACTGTACTACACAGAGAAATGTGTACGTATCACGTATCCCAATACTTATCGTGTTTATGTATAGATCATTGTCTTTAGTCAACCCCCACCCACATTGCCCAACCTTTCTTTTCTGCTCTTGAAAGTTAGCATGTCCAGCATTAACCAATCATGAACTGCACCTTTGTATGTTTACACACAGTTTTGTAATCACCGACAATCGATTTACTCCAGTTGCGTGCAAAATGAAAAACAACTTCTCCAATTTAGTTTTTATTCTCCAGTTTTTGCATTATCCTGTTTACACAAATCACATTTTCCATATTCCACCTGTTCTATTAATCACATTAACTGTTTGCCTTAATGCTTTTAAAAAACAGGTTTACGGAAGTTTATCCAGTTTTAATTACATACACAGGTGTCAAAAATTAAATATGAAGGCTGCTTTCATTGAAAACATTGCTTCAAGGTTTGGAGATTTCATATAAAGGTGAACTTCATTGGCCAGTTGCAATAATTTTATGAAAATAAGTTTCATAAAACTCTTTGCCTTTATCAATATTTAAAGAACACACTTTAAATGTATTTCTGCACTTAAATTACCCTACAAGTGCTACCAAATCAGTGGCTGTCAATTAGCTGTTTCATTCCTTTTCCACCTTTTATATTGAATATTGCAGCCAAATTAATCCCTTCTTCCCTATGATGAAGATTGAAATTCCATATTTTGCAATTTAATTGATGTTACTGAGTAACAGTGAAGATGGGAATTCCATCTAATGCAATTAATTTGAACCAACACCAAGACCTGTTTTGTACGTGAAGCTTCATAAGATTCTCTAAACAATTTTCAAAAACACAAATTACACTATGAAATTCAGCAGAAAGCTGATAGCTTTGCAGAATATTTGTGAGTTTCAGAAATATGTTTTTTTAGGTCTTGTACTTTCATTTTCTGACAAAATTTGTTTCTAATCTGAAAACAAAGTTAGTGACAAAATGATATACCAAATTTTACTGTCTCTTACTGCATTTTTTAGTCGAAAGCTTTTACCTTCCCTGTGTGCCATAGTTTTCTTCTTTTGGCAGGTTTAAACATCAGTCCCATGTCTGGGAAATTTAGACTCTTACGATAGCATCATGTGATACCATATCTGCAACCGCCGTATAACGTCTAAATTTTGGTTAATTTTTTCCTTGCTTCAGATTGCCCTGTATATTGGATTTAACACTTTTCCATAATTTGCAATTCTGAGGGTTGACTGAAAAAATATCTGTCATCTTTCACCCAGTCCTCACCTTTCACATAAAAAGTAAAATTGCCTCATCACAATTTGACAGTTTTGGGGTTTTCATCAAGAGGCATTAAAAGGTGGCATTTTGAAATTTATGGTGTCCAAAGAGGCCCATTTCTGGCTGTGATTTGACACTTAATGTGGGTTTTAAACTACTTAAGCTTTACCTATGGACCTTTTGGCAGTCAGTTATTCAGTTAAGATCTGAATTGTCAGTGGTACACCAGCCAAATTTGATGCTGTAAGATAAAATTTGGTAGTGTTTCTGGAGGCAAATCTTTTTTATTCTTAATTCCCTTTTCTTACCGATTTTCCTCATCCTAAAAGTTTACCATTGGGTCTGGAACATCAAACTTCTAGCAGGTTGGGGGGGCTTTTGGTCCCTCCTGTAGAGCATACCCTGTAACTGTCAAATGTCCTTTTTCGTGGCTGAAACAGATGGTGAGTGTGAAGAGAGAGTGTGGGGTTCAGTTTCGTGGGAGCACTGTGTATTTCAGTTTATGTCATGCTCTCTTTGGAGTACAAGAGACCATTAACATCAACCTGCAACTTTTCAAAACTGGAATATGAACTTTACAATGTTTGGTAGACTCCTACCCCCTCATTATTTGTCTCTAGTAATATTACTGCAATGGCTCCTCTTTCAAGTGTCAAGAGAGCCAGCAAACTTACAGCATTATGGACCCCCTGCCACAAATTTATCTGTGGTCGACCCTGCTAATGGCAGAAATTTACCAACCATATCAGACTTTGCTTGTACTGTTAAGCTACTTAGCCTCTCATTATTTGCTGTTTTCATATGTAATCCCACGAACCAGCAGTAAGACCCTGGCATGTGTAATAGCACAGTGATGGAAGGCGTCCTCCAATAGAGGGCACCCAACCTAGTCTTCTTCTCACTTTCCAAGTCCTAAAGACTGTTCACAGTTTGTCACCCTGTGCTTTCATCCTTTTTTTAAGAGGGAAAAAATTTCATCCTTTGGGAGCTTTTCATGGTCTCATTTTATTAAATGCTTTTCAACCTTAACAGTGGTTTTGTGTGAGTATCCCCTTTCCCTTCAGGGTTTTTAGGCAGTTGTAGTTTCCCCTTCGAGATTAGTCCTTGTTTTTCAACCCTTTGACCTATTATTGGTACCAGTTCTGCAAATGTAACCTTACATACTTTCCTCGGCTCACCCTTCATATCACCAACCACTTTGTTTCATTAGTTGTTTCACCATTAAGCATCATCTGAAACAGAGGGTAAGTGTAAGAGAGTAGTGCAACAGGGAATGTGGGGTATGATTTTTTGTGTTTCAGAGTGTCAGTCTTTGGAGGACAAGAGATTGTTAACATTGTGTACTCTTTTAACAGGCAAACTTTCAAAATTTTGGAAAACGGACGCCTCAACCCAAAGGTTTAGTAGACTGCCTTGGTCCCTCCCTTCATTATTTGTCTCCAGTATTATTACTTCAATGGCTTCAGGAGTCTGGCATACATTTGCCAGGCACATCAGACTTTGCTTTCATTGTTATTATTTTTAAATGTAACATTATTGAATCTTCCAATATCAGTAACAATATACATCTACACCTTTTGTTTCCTTCTAGAAACCTTCCACAATGTAACATCTTGACTTTGGGGACATATGACAAGAATCGTGTATACAGAGATCGAGCTGATAAGGTGATACTAAGTCTCCTTGGTCTCTGAGATCTTGATGATACTGTAATGTTTTAACATCCTCTAACTATTATGTCTGTTAGATGAATTGTTGATTGTGAAAACAGTCTTAAAGATGACCAGGATTGTTTGTCTTGGGTGTAGGTTTGCTATGAATGATATGTTGTTGACTAGTGAGACTTTTTTCAGTCACTTATTCTAGTGTAACCATCACTTAAAGAGGTAAGTACTGTTTGCTGCCAGAACAAAACTAGCAGTAAAATGTGTTGCTTCTTAAGGTTGATGACTTTAAAACATTGCCTGTTTCATGATGTGAATCAAAGTCTTCTGCTTTGATGCTGGAGAGAAGGATAACATTTCAAAGTTGTATTCTTTCCACTTCCCCTACCCACACAAAAAGGGGGAAAAGAGGCCAGTTTTGCTACTTCACTCCTGGGTACATTTAAAATGTAATGGAAATTTTCTTGACACATTTTGTTGCAAAGCCTCAAACGAATTCAAGGAATATTTGTATCTGCTTCCTTATTGTGCCTAAAGTAATTTGTTTTTCATTGTTGCTTTATTTGAGCAACTTCTAAACTTAACTTGAAATTTCTCCTGCCATATTTTTAAGTATTAAACTTAGTTTGAGTTTTTCACTACTTTTTAGAAATTGTTTGACTTTGTCCTTTGGCAGAGATGAAGGTGAAGACCCTTCAGCACAAATTATGGAATCCGATAAACAAAATTTGATGAGCCTTCCATTCAAAGGGGTTGATAACCTTGGTTGTCTTTCATAATCTCTGAACAGCCAGACCCCCTTAGGTCATCTCTTAAAATTTTCAAAAGCTGTAAATACAGACAGTAGGTGGAAACTGTTGGAATTTTTTCTTGTAAATGAAACATTTCAAGGTTTTTCTTTTTTTTTTTCTTTCCTGTGAGTTGATTGCCATTTTGTAGTACTTACATGTATAGCATGTATATAAACATTACACATTGAGGACACTTTTTGGATGTGCTGTTTTTGTTTTATCATCAGGCGGATGTAACAGACTGGCATTCCTCAAAGCATAACATGGGGATGGCTCTAGATAAGTCAACCTGGGAGAGTCTACAAAATTGTAAAGAGGTATGTTTTACCATGAGGATGTTGGAGATTCAAGTCTTGAAGTATATGTTGAAATGTATGACCAGTGTTTAAGCTGTAATACTGCCCTCTCCTCCCTCTTCTTCCTTCAGAAGTTAGGCCTTTTCTCTGGGACTTCTTTTTGTAATTTCCTCTTCCCCTTTTGATTGTCCTATATCACCTATCATTATTCACATTTGACAATTGGACTTTCACAATTTCCAGCTGGACTTTCGTTACTTTATTTTTTTTTTGTATACTTCCTTTACCCACCCTGCCCTGTGCATCCTCTCTTTCCTTTAATGACCTCCTCCCATCACATTACCATCTTTCCTTTATCTTGTCCTTGGTTCACTAGTTATCTGTCCTACTACCTCTGTCGGATCCATTGTGCTCAATTTCGTAAGTCTTATTTCATCTCTTTTGGTATGATTAAGTCTCCCAGATAAGGTTCACCTTCTTGCTCCATTAACCAGTGCAATTACCATATCGTTCTGATTGGCTTCTGTGAATCAGGAGACCATAAATCCCGGTTCTAAATAAAGTGTGGTTCGTTTGGTCCCAGAGACTTCATGTACTTTTGATGGCTTGATGGGATGTTGGAATGCATACCTCATTGGTGTAATAAATTACTTTCATCAGTCATTGTTCTGGGAAGTCCCATTACCCTATAAGAAGCAGGCCACATACATCAGTTGAAAACAGAGAAACAATGAGATGTCATGAATTCATCTTCGAACCCTCTTGATGTCTCCATGCCAATTCTTCAAAGAAGATTGCTTGCTGTTAGCGAAGACACTCATTAAAAATTGGAAGTTTGAAGAATGGTTGCTGTCTCTCTTTGCCTCTGCTTCTAAGATGAAAATGTTTGTGAGTCAAGGTGTAACATGCAGTAAGATGACAAAAGATCTAGGGGAGCATGGAAAAGAAGGATTATTAGGAAGCATCCAACCTTGGTAGCTGCCTATGTTTGGTGAAGGGTCAGACTTGCTTTGAATTTTTATTTCATGGTGTGTTATCTTTAATCAACATAGATGGGGAGTGAGTTTTGATTGGTTAGGTTGAATTTATTGTGAAGACAAATGATAGAGGTGACCAATTGATGACATCTATTGAAATATGAAATAGTATACTCTTGTAACAATGGTCCAGGTACAATGATCCTTGGCCTCATTTGTTGCAGCTTTTTTTTTTGAGGGAGGTGGGGGGGGGTGGGAGGCAAGTGACGATGCTGGAAAGGCAAAAAAAAAAAAAAAAGGGGGCTAGATTAGAGGCCGATGGTATGGGCTATATTTGGCACTGGCCCACCATCGTCTCAGTTGTACTGTGACTGGAATCAACAAACCCACATTCCACCTCACCACCTCCTTGGTTTTCCTGTTTTCTCCTTCCCTACTATCTGTGTATTGTATCATACTTTTGTCATTCACTCTTCTGGCTGTGAAAACAAACACAAGGGAGATGGGTTGAAAGCTGACTTTTGCAAAGTCAGTCTCCAAGATAAGAGAGGATGCATACTTGCACCATGTCTGCTGTTTCTGGTGGTCTGTGGTATTTTAGAAGACAGATTAGATAAATTGCTGATGACAAAGTGCTGATAGTGACTACTAGACACCATGGAAATATTAGGATACTGCACTGTTGGAAAGAAGTGTCCATGTGATTGTGATAATGTATAATCTACTTCACCCCTCATTACCTTCTATGAATCTACAATTTATCAGATGTAAGGGGATATAGAAATTTTTATTTCCCAGAAAGTAACTCACATTTCATATTTTGCCATATTTTCATGAAAAAAAGTGTTCCTTCTAAGTGAAAATTTCTCCCAAATACCAAAATTTACCAGGTAGAAGCTTCCCAGCTTCTACCCTCCATTTAATCTGATAACATTACTTGAAATGGAAAATTTGCAAAGCATTCTGTGCAAATGCATTGAAAAACATAAGTACTGTATTTTTGAACAAAGGAGAGTATAGTGCCAACTTACCTTGTGAATATACTATACTACTAAACCCCACAAAACATTGGTCTGTAACATAAAAGCAATTTTGTGTTTCTCTTGATGCCATGTGCTTGCCTTCAAAAAAGTTGCAAATCCTTGATATAACAGAGCGATACCATTTCAATGAATCTGAGATAAACCACAGGTAATTACCATAATGAAATCATTATCCATTAATGTGTAGGGACCATATCCATGCAACATGTTCATAAACTTTTCATAAACAAAAATAATTCATTTTCAAAATTATTATAGACTGTTCCTACACCAGTATGGTAATACTTTGTTCATCATCAGGTTGGTTAACAAAGTTAGAACTCTCCTCTAAATAAAGTGAGGTTTTTGTTGGTATCATTGCATAAACCTGCTACTCACCAGTTTTGCTAACTGCGTCCCATGGGATGGTATGCAAATGTAGCTAGAGAGACTATGGATTCATTTGATGTTAAGTATAAATTTCAAGATGCTATCGAACTTTTTACCAACCCTTTCTTTGACTTTGTATTCACAAATTTTTTCCGTTTGCTGTCCTTTGTAATGTCAGCTTTTGTAAAAATGGGCTTGTAGATCTCTGCTGGCAATGATTTTGGTAAGTAACATATTTCACCGGGAAATTTAGAGTCAAGAGGATAGCAAATTAGCAGCATCACATCGCTCTTGAAAGCTCTTGATATGAAGAGGATGGGTGATGCTGTCATTCTTGCCTGTCGCTCTGCTGGTTTCAGTAATACCCCTCTATGTGATTCTGTTTTGGTTATAGTTAGAGTAATATTTCCGGCGGCAGAGAGGCCCTGGTAGAAACTCTTTAAAGCCATGAATTATTGAATTCGCTGTCAGTTCTCTGCTGAAGAGTTCATTCATTGGTGAATACGGAAGGGAATGAAAAAATGCTGATGGGGTGATTTGAATAAGAAACAATCAAGGGATAGATTGGAAAGGAAACCTGAGAGGAAATGACTGATGTTAGGGATGAAGAATGAGGAGAGAAATTTATTTGAGAGAAATGTTACCATCTCCCCCTCTGGTAATAAAAAGTAAAATGTAAAAAAGAGGAAAAGGAGACAGAGAAACTCAGGATGGTAGTTTGATTGATTGGGGTTGTGGCAGCCCTCAATACCACAAGTGTTAAGAAAAGGCTGTAAAATCTATCAGTCAAGGAATTTTTTTCTTTTGTCAGTTTCATCTCATGTTTTTTATGAATATCTGTCAAATTCTTCTTTTTAGTTCTCTTCAGTCTCTGGAATATGTTTATGTTTCAAAATTGCAACTGAATATTATAAAAAAAAAAACTTGCCAGTTGTCTTAAGTTCACCAAGGTTCATGCAGAATTTTACTTAGAATGAAGACGCTGGACCCAGACACTTTTTTTATGTGTTTGTCTATAATGATGTGACAGGTGAAGGGTTTTGTTTTTTTCATTTTCCAAACTCACTTTTGGTCTCCTGAAAGGGTATCGGGAGGAGTCACTTTAACACCACCTAAAGGCCTTGTAGGATCATACAAAATTTTGTATTCTCACCAAAATGTCAATTGTTATCATTGCTTTATTCAGTTTTAAGAAGCATTTAGTATAGTAGGAGATCAAGTTGCTCTTTCTTATCTTCTATTTTCATATGTGTTACCCAAATTTTCTACAACTCCTATCTTGCAAAGTTGTTGGCAAAGGAGATGCTATTGCAGTATCATCTCATTCCTTACCCCTCCTTTGCAAATTGCAATGCTTTCAGTGTGGGCAATCACAGCATGTCATCATGCGTCAAAACAGAAATTGTCAGTAAACAATACCTCAAAATAGATTATTGTAGAGGAAAATTTTACTTTGTACGGTTTTGCTTTTTCTTTTCGTTTACAGCAATTTTGTAGCTACGACGACTACAATTGGGATTGGACCTTACAACATATAAGTAAATCGTGCCTTAAACCACCTTTGGCGGCTCTTGTTCTCCGGTCACCTCGAGTATTTCACATCGGGGAATGGTAAATAACGTTGGTTTCTGAACAGTTTTCTGTTAACATTTTCCTTCCATTACCTATTATGTCCTACTTACCTCATCCTTTACAACTAATCATCCAGTTGTAAGACATGAGTATGAACTGACGAATCACAAATTGAATAAAGCTGAATTCCAGAACTGGTTTAGTGGAAGAGTACAAGGGAGAGCATTCTTTTGTGCTATTATTCTTGTGAGGTACTTATTTTGAGCAAGTGTAGGTTACCTGTGTAAATAGGGGGAGGTATCAAGGCTCATAGATTATGAAGCAGGGTAGTGTTGCAGAGTTTTATAAGTTTCTTATCTGCCTTTGTGAAAGGAGTTAAGGAAAGATGAGCAAGGTTGAGACAGTTTATCAAAACATGTACAAAGGAAAACAGTTGATTTGTTCTCACTTTTGTTTCATTTCTTGTTTCATTCTGGTGGAAACATCCAAAATCAGATGAAGGAATTGAAAAAGAAAAAACATTAAATGAAATGGATAAAGCAGTATTTTGGGAGTGAAAGTAAATTCACCCCTCCTTAGCTCCTGTTTGCATTTGTAACCTTAACTTACATGCAGAAAGAACCCAGCAAAAGGTGAAAGCATAGTGCAAGGAAGCCATTGGCATAATGGAAGGGAGCCCTCAATGGGCATGCAGTACATTTACTAGCTGCTGTGGTGGCATGGGCCACACATCTGCCTAGTCTTGTATGCAACTCCTGAAAGCTCATTCTAGCACTGTTTCCACAAAACTCTCTGGTTTAGGAATCTCTAACCCCAGATACTTAACTTCAAAGCACATTTGAAACCTTCACCTACCTGCAGTTTCACCCCAGAGAAAGGTGATAGTATAGTAAAAGTAGGTGGGGAAGGGGAAAACTTCTGTGGCATTGGGTGGAGTAGCTTAGGAGTTTTCATAATAATTGTACATGAGAATAGTGATTTGTCAACATTAATTGATCAAAACCTTAAGTGACAACATATCCGGGAAATTTAACAAAGCACAATTCTTAAGGTACTGTGTCACATTGTCTGTCTCACCCAGTCACTGGCAGTCAGTCTCATTTGCTGTACTAACTTTTGGCACCTCTTACACTTTGCATGTCTCACTCATAGTATTGCTTTACCTAGGGTCACCTAGGGTTTACAGTACGATCTCACTTTTGTACTGTGTCACTGATGGTACTGTCACACTTGCAGCATCATCCCACTTTAGGTAATATCTTACTTGAGATAATGTCGGTAATGAGGTAATACCTCATTTAAAGTAATGCCTCACCTGAGGTAATGCCTCCTGTAAGGTAATGTACTATGTATGACACTGTCACACAGAGTATTTTGTCATGCGCAGTACTGCCTCACAAACAGTGGTACTGTATTGGTACTGTTTTGCTTACATTCTTGGCACTCTGTGTTAGAATGGTTCAAAAATGTCCATGCACTTGGGGACTAAATTGGATGTTTGATGGTTTTCATAAATGCATGTAGTGTATGTGGAAAAAACATTATGATGAGGATGATGAATCACAGAACTCTTTATACAGTAATACTGTAATAATACAAGACAAGGAACTATACAAGCACAGAATTACCCCATACCACTTGCAGCAAAATGATTATGATTCGTAAAAGTGGTTGCCTCATATTTTTGTACACATGTAAGTGCAGATAGACCCTTGAGCAACTGGGAATACAGTCTTGAATTGAGCAAGACAATAAATCAGAAAAATAGGGGCAGGCAAAAGCAGACATAAAGAACACATAAGAGAAAAATCAGGAAGCTTGATTGAAGAAGTGAAAGTATAGGGAAAGAAATTTGTCTTCAGGGGAAAGTTTCATAGGAGACACAAGGGAAAAGGACAATAATTCATTCAAGAATGGCTTCAACCAGAGAAGGTATAAATATTTGGTTTCGTAATAATAAATAGTGTTAGATACATGAGTGGTTAAGTGCCTCTTGAAGAAACTTAATGCAGAGGCAGCATCCTCCAAAGTAAATGGAAGGAGTAAATGAACTTAAAGCATTTAGGTTGACTGAGAGGAGAGGCAGGGAATTGATGGAGATTCTTACAAACCAGTTTGTGCTATCAATTGTTTTGGAGGTGTTAATGTTGAAATTTTAAGTTTGAAAGTGAACAGTATCAATAGTGAATGAAGAATGAAGGGTCTGTAGCCAGGACTGGATGAAACTGAGTGTCATTGTATTCATCAGTGACATTCAAGGGATGAAGATGGACAAGCCTTTGATTTACTGATAAAAGTAAATCAGACAAGAAAAGCACATTCTCCATCAAGGGTAATCAATGTTTTCCTACACAACTGATGCAACTCTGTAAAGTCAACTCTTGTCTACATACCTTTGAACACTGCAGAGTTACTTAAGGTTGCATCCAGGGTAAGGTGAAGTTTATAACTGACTTTGGTATGAGATACATAGCAGCTTACAAATGTGAAGAAAGAAATTTTGGTGTTTTGAATTGTTTAAAAACGGTTGCCTGAACTCGGCTATGTCTGTTTTGAGTATTAAACATTATGATCATCAATCCTAGTTGTAACATTAAGGAGTTTCAAGCCTTGAATCTCCCATAAAATCTTTCACTCCTTTAAATTACTTGACCCCTGAATGTCTCCTCGAAGCATTTGAGATTGGCACATTTGTTATTTTAGAGGCTCATGGATGTCACTTGCCCCAAGCAAACCTTACATTTAAGAACCCTTCAGGGTAAAATATAACAGACTTAATTTGTTGTTGTTGAAAGGTTGGTTCAAAGATGAACTCTTAAGTTCTTTTGGATATTTATATTTGTTACAAGGCGCTCATTCTCTGAGTGTTTGAGATTGTAACAAGACTTTGATTATGCTTGATTTTGTACGTTTCTTTTAGGTGGGTTTATGGGAAATTTCTGTGTGCTTGGAGAACTTATCGGGTGTAAAAGGTGGTTATTTAGGAAGGAAATAGGCGGCGCTGCTGATGTCAGATTTGGTGTTGGCGTGACGATAGACACATGAAATTGTTGTAATGCTCTTTTGAATTCCTTGTGAACTGTCATATAGATATAAAAACCTGAGAAGTTATGATTGTAATATTGAGTTAGAAAGAGTTGTTAATAGGAATAGTTGGATTGCTACCTGCAGAGCTCCCAACCATCCCGCTTTGGGCAGAAAGTTCCCCAAAATCCTTCCTAGTTCTAACTTTTCCGCTTTCTCTGTTATTCTCCTGCTTAAAATGAAAACGTTGGCTGTTGCACGCCAGCTGTCATGAGCAGTAGTCAGAAAGCCGTTTCATAGGCATCTTTACTACGCAAAACACACGAACCGACTTTCATGATTCAAACTTTTGTCCCCTAAAGCCTGTCGTATTTAATATTCAGTCGACGTAATGTGTACAGTATTTCCAATTTGTACATCGTTGACACTAAATGCAAATGGTTCTCTTTTAGTTTCTAAAACACTTAGAAGCCCGAGGAGCATCAGGAGGCTTCACTCCCTGGACTCGCCCCTGGATCCCACCCATTAATGATTAAGGGCTTTGTGCTTTGAGCTCACCATGCACTGCTTACACATTTTCACTAACCATATCCACCTATCCCTGTTTTGAATTGTTGGCAGCTGTGTACCCGAGTAGCTGTAGTAGTTGTTAGAACTGAGGTTGCCATGTTTTCAATTGCCTTTTTATTGTCGCAGTTCATGCGCAGTGAGTGTGTTGGTAGTGTATGGCCTTGGCATTGCCCTGGATGCAATTAATACTTGGCATGCAGCCAAGTGTCAAACAAACAGATGCAGGACTCAGAGACAATCCAGGCTTTTAAGTGACTCCTACTTTCTCCTACTTTTTGAGCCTTTCTCCTACTTCTGCTATATCATTTTTCTCATGAAAATCCTACTTTCTCCTACTTTTTGCTTCTCTGTCCTTCTCTTTGGACTTAAAGAAAGCGTGTGTGAAATGACCTCTTGAACTTATGGGGAACACGTCTTTTAGAGTGATAATAATGCTGTCAATATTGCTCAGTGTCGATGGATGAAGTCTTTGTTATTCCTACTTTTGTCCAAGTATTGGTCTTTAAACTCCTGCCTTTCTCCTGTTTTATTGCAAAGTGTTATCCTACTTTTATGTTCCTTTTTCACCTGGATTAAGAAAGCCTGAAAATGGTAAGTTTTGTGAGCTCAAATTAAAGGGTGTATAGTATTTAAGGTAAAGGTAGTCCCAAAGAAACATTAGTTGACAATGTACACCACCACTCATGGGCTTTTATTTGTTACCCTCAATAATCTGAAATATATATCTGGCAAAATTGGTATCTGTATCCCTCTGGCGGGTGCCTTATTATATCATTCCTTCTTTGCGAGGTCTTATGGACTGCAAAGTATTTTTGATTCAGTTTTCAGTGTGTTAGAAGTTCCTTACAAAAGGATGGGTACCCTTCTTTATGTAGGGCTTGACCAGTCATTTTTCCTGCATGACCCAGAATTCGGTGAACATTTGCTGGTTACAGTGTCCATCAAAAATAGAGGCATGTGATGTAAAGGTACTTGTGAAAAACCTGTGTAGGGTTATATTAAACATATGGAATTGTGCAAGCTGACCTACAGTGTAGTACCAGGGGAAGGGTTATTGAAAGGAAAGAGACATAGACAGTCGTGCCTGTATAAATTGCTGAAATGTGATATGAAAATGAATGCAGATGCCCTAATGTATGTGATTGGTAACATCCTGCTCATTCATGCAGTACTAGTACACAGTCTTCCTCCTGTGACACAGCTCAATTCGTTCAAGTTTATCCAAGTTTGACAATTTCTGGATTGAATAGTTTTAGTGATAAGTGTGTTTTCAATATTTCAAAACCAATTACCTGTAATATTCTATATGGATATTGGCTGATACTTCTCTCTCCTTCATTCGTTATTGGTATCTGTAAAATTTGCATATAAAGCTGATACTACTTAAGGAATATTTTTCCACCTACGCTTCTTGAAAGTGGTATATTGTTTACCTATTTCTTACTTCAATCCCCAGTATTTTTACCTCATTGAAAAGAAACAACACCTATTGGTTGTGCATAGTGACCAATTGGTGTATTGCATAGTATGCTTAGTTTGGATTGGTTTTTGCCCATATTGAGAATTGAACATCAGATATTAGTAATGTCATTAGTTGTAATATGGGTACTTCACTACAGTAGATTGCATCATTGTTGTCAAAGCCTCAATAGTTATGCATTCTGGTTCTCTCATGGTAAAAGTATCTGAAATCATGAAAGTCTGTACTCTTGTTCAAATGATGGCTAGGCAAACAGGAATTTTGCATGCTGTACTAAAAGAAAATGTCATAATTTAGATTTACTGGGAAAGAAGTCTCGAATTATGAAATCAAGGTCTGTTTATCTGGATGGAGGCATTTCAGGTTGACTTAGTTCATTACAAGAGAATAATAACACTTAGCAGACACAAATGGCAGACCTGATTATCTTTCTCTTCATATTGAAACGAGGCTGTCATCTGCTTCTGTTGTTTTAATTGGACTTACTTCAAGCATTTTGTTTTCTTAATTCAATCATTGCCTCTAGGGTGCTGAATTTTTACTGTTTTTAAAATATTACCAGACTGCAAGTGAAAATAGCGTACCCTTGGATTGTTGGGAGTAGCCTCATGTGAAGAAAGCCTGGGGCTCTTTGGTTGTGCAATTATGTGTAAAATTGTTTATCAGTGACCTTTTTCATTCACTGAGGATTGGTTGGTTTCAAGATTGTATTAAACTGGATATTTAGGAGTGGAAGAGGGGTTTAGTGTTAAGAAGAGGTTATTTTTAAAGGTTGGCATATATTGAAGTTTTTCAGCTTTTTGGGTTAGGCCTTCATGGAATACTTTAATTTATTTTGAAAATCATACTTTACACTTTGTGGCCAAAAAAAAAAAAAAAAGAAATGGAGAGTGTAGCTGTAGCACTTGTGTAATGGTACAAATGTCACTGTGTACCCTTCTAGAATAGTTGCCACCCTCAAGCCATTTTGTCCCCCCTCCCCCTTTAGAGATATGACAGAACCATTAATTTTGCAGTGTTCTCAACATTATTTGCCAAGAACAATATGAGTGTATTTATCAGAAGGGACTGACGTTGAAAGTGGAGCAAACATATTGAAGTACATCTATGGTTTGAGTAAGTGGCTTCCCCTGTAAAAGCACAGTTTGTGTGTGCATAGAATGAGCCCTTAAGAAGTGTAGACTGATTATCAGTGTTTAACATCGGTATCGGCCGATACCCCCTATTTTTGTCCTTTATAAGTATATTTCTGGACCCATAATCCATTGCCGTGTTACATTACTACTTTAGTTTGTCTGACTGTTGGACCCAGCAGTCTGTTTCGCTTCTCATTACCCCCTATTTACATATGTGTACCATTATTGCCTGCAATAACCATCTGGATTTTACGTCTTGAAGGTATGACACAACACTTACCAGAAGTGCTTAGTAGCTTATGTTTTAGTGTACAGTATGTTCATTTCTCATACATTGGTTTCAGGTCGGTTTTCGGCCGATATTGAGAATAAACATATCGGTATTGGTAATATCGGCTACTTGAAACTTGGGTACAACACTAGTTTTAAACAGAAGCACAAGCAGTGTGATAGCTTTGTTTGGTTTTGCCTCTATGGATCATCTTTACCTTATACATGTGTGCTTCTTTTCTTCTTGCAGTGGCATCCACCACAATGGAAAGTGCAATGCAGATGAACTTGTTCGGAAGATTGATGAAACCCTCAACACAAACAAGAGATACCTGTTCCCCAGTACATTAATAGTATCGCCTCAGACAAGGCCCTTGAAGATCAAACCTCCGAAACCTAATGGGGGATGGGGCGACGTTCGGGACCATACCTTGTGTCAGACATATGGCCGTAATGGATCAAAATAGGAGGAGAAAAGTGAATACGTTAGTTTTGGACACAATGGGGACTTTTTGATAGTGGTAAAAGGTTGGTTTGGTAACCAAGTCCTGATTTCCTGGAGGTCATGAGGTCTTATTAATCTCAGGTTTGTGTAGACATATAAAAGTGTAGTTTGTGGATACAGGGTAGTTTGTCTGGACTCGGTGGTGAAATGTTAATTGAATTGTTTAGAATGTACATGCATATTCATGACATTCATAAATATGCATGCACACCACATTATCTGAATACTTTAGCAACTCCTTTTACATTATTCAAATTTCGAAGGGCTTCAGTCTTGAACTATTTGCCTGTAGTGAGAATTGTAGATCACTAAAGACTTGATTTAATCAGGGAGAAACCTATGATACGTACTTTTAAGATTTGTAAATCTGTATTTAATAGAAATTTACATTTAGGGTGAAAGTTCTCTGTGTGTGTGTGTGGTCTTGCTGCATAAAGTCAACTATTTCTTTCATTTTTGAGTATGACATGAGAGGTCACACTTATGTGCTATATGTATAATGTAAATTCAAGGGCTTCCAGGTTCACCTTTGCATGTCCTCACTGCACTTGTTTAAAAGAAGAATCATATTTTCAAAAGGGACGGATGAGGAATGTCGCTATGCAAGATTGCCAGCAAAGACATTACAAAGGTAGATTCCAAACTTGAAATGGAGGGTTGACGACTTGGCAAGGCATGAAAATGTTGGACAGAAGTGCCAATCATTGTTCAGTCGTTTTGACAAGAAACAGACAAATGAATGTGTTATACTAGTGTAACTCTTCTAGTTACAAGAATAAATTTCTTCCTCTTTGTGGCATTCCACACAAATACTTAAATATTAATGCACAATGAATGGCTTGAAGTTCATAGACCAACTTGTAGGTCAGATACCATGGTATCTTTAAATGCCGCAGTTTTATATACTTGTTAACTTCTTATGCCCTTGTAGCGGGAAAGCAATTAGTGCATTCTAACAACAGCATTTTCTGACCGAATGCTTACTTTATGAAAATTGATGAATAGAAAGGCAGGTATGTCTACAGTATTTCTCACATTTGCCCTGATCTTTCTGTCTCCATAACTCATGAGAAGTCACTTTCCATAATAGTGTATGTGTAGGAGTTTGGAATCTACATTTGTAATATCTTTGGATGTGAGCAAGAAGATGTAGCATGGATAATGTTGTAATGGAAGGAAATGCATTCTTCTGTTGTTCACATGAATAATGAACAACCATTGAGCTTTGGCTGTGTGCCTAATCACTTTGCTGCCCTCTATCATCCAATGGGCAAAGTGTCTTTCCTGTCAGACTTTGAGGGACAGGAAGATTTCTCTTGCAGGTTGTGGGGAGATTTCATGTTTTAAATTTGAAAGCAGGTTCTGGAATGAAAACGGTGTAAGAATACATAATGTAGGATGGAGCCAAATAATTTAAAAGATCAGGGGCTGGATTCACTAAGAATTACATAAGTTGTTGCTTAAGTCAAAATACACACTGCATGAGAACTTTCTCAGGGGGTATTTGCACAGCCAACATACTCTGTTCCTGAAGTTATGCAGCTGCAATGATAGTGTTAGGAAGCTTTTCTCAGCTTGAGGGGCTCACCACTGTTTCAGACCGCTCTGCTGGGGGAGGGGGTGTCCCCCTGTCCTGTGGGAAATTTTTGAAAATGTGAGGATCTTAAGATGCAGTTTGGTGTAATTCCAAAGGAAAATTACTGCCAAGTTTTGACTTTTTTTTACAAAGTGAACAAATAAAGGGTTTTTGTTCTTGAATTGTGTGGTGAGGGGAGTATCAGCACGGAAGCATACTGAAGCCCCTCCAGCCCCACACTTTCTATGACTGTGGCTGTAACACATGCAAATGAACCAATCGTGTTTGTGGTTGCATCTAAAGCTAGTCAGCGATCGCATTGGCAGTTATTGCAGTAACAAATTGCTTGGTCAATACAAGCTGAGGTGCTATGCTATGCACAGCTAGCATGCCTCCACTCTTAAGCTTGGGTAAAGTTATGCACAATATTTATCCTTTTTTCCTTTTGTAAATACCGACTAGGCAAGATAGGCTACAAAAGTTCTGACTTAACGCAACTTTTGCCTTATAAGTAATGTTTGTGAATCTGGCCCCATACCCTTTGAACTTGTTGGAAGCTTAATTAAGATGTTTGGTTTACGAGTGTAGGAAATGTACACATTTGTCAGATCATGCTTTGAACTTGAATCAATTGCTTGCTGCTATCTTTGATGCATTCCATGCTTTAAGAATCTGCACTAAATTTGTGGGAAAAAAGAGAAAAGACCAGTATTTGTGAGGAACATACCAGTATACAATCACCATTGATAAATGTTTTTGAGTAGTTTTGTCATCACCTTTTGTAAATTTGACAGGAGGACTCACCTTTAAATGTTTTAAAACATTTTTACGCAATGTGGGTGAAAGTACACTTGCAGAAAAGGAAGGTAACTATATAGAGTATTTATGAGATAGGTCCTTAATTTTATATTCTATTATGTTACTTTCATTTTGGGGGTGAGGGGATAAAATTTTAATGTTTTATGTATGGTGTCTTCACTTGTTAAAAGAACAGAAAAGTTTACAATTAATGAAGAGATTTTGTAATCTAAGCTTTTTACTTAATTGGGTGACTTTAAACTGACCAGTATGACTGGTAGCAAGGGAAGTGACTGAACACTCAGTCCTGGCGACTATGATGGGTAGGTTTGGTGGAAGTAGCTTGGTAAAACAACCATTTTGCTTTTGTTGTAGAGAAATAATATAAAATGTAAACTTTTTGAATTTTTTACTCAATTATCAGTGCCTTGATCATGCTTTCCTATAAGAAGCCTTTAATGTTTTCATGGTTTGTCTGCTGGTGTTTTGTTATCTTAAGTATATTTTCAAGAGTTTGTTTCCTCCTTTCTTTTTGTGAAGTCCTTGTTAGATTGATCTTGAGAATTAAAGGTAACAGACAAGTATTAGAAGCATGAAAGTAGGTAGGTCATCGATTAGTACACCCTTCTAAGTTTTTTATTGTACCAGTATGTTTATCAGTGTTGTAGTCGAGGCCATCTTCCTCAAGGCAGTGGCTGAGGCCTGACCCTCTTTGGCCAATGCTAAGGCCAGCTGAGCTGATACGGTTTACAAGGGAATAGACCTACCGCTAACCACTTCAGTTTAAGTTACAGCCTACATAAACTTGATGTGGTACTGTATGACAAACTTGGTATGGCGAGCTGTGAAACATGGATGAACATGAAAATGATTCTTAGAAAAATGCCAATAGTTTTGCATGGGATCATTTGGAAGTTATAAAGTTTGTATTAAACATCCAGCCTCAAGGCAAGATGGTAGGAGGGCTAGGCCAAGGTATGAACCTGAGAGGCCAAGGCCACCAAAATTGGCCCTAAGTTTGGCCTTAGATCTTCCAACACTGTGGACAGGTTCTGGTACTAAAATGTGAAGGGTATCCACTAAGGAATCACTAATACTGTTGTTGTAATGGTCATTGGCCATGTGGTGTCATAGCGTGCTCCTATTCCCCATATGGCTTTTGAAACTCAGTACTTTGGCTAGACAGTTCTTGCCAGTAATGTCTGGTCAACCTGCAGTCAGTGTGTGGTTATATGTATTCGTTTACAGTATTTTAGCCTTGCTGCAAATGGTTATCATGTGATCTACATTCTTGGTGCTATTGTGGCCAAATCATCTCTTCTCATGGCTTTGAAACCAGACCGTTTTAGGGGAGGGGGCAAAAGAGACAGCATGGTCAACCTGCTTTGACTGAGAACAGTCAAAATAGTTTGACCATGGTGTCTCTGTTGATTGTTGTATAACCTGTGTTGTCACCAAATCAGATTGTTTTATAACCATGTGTGGTCACCAGTTAAAGTGAGTGTATTATAAACTTGTGTTGTCAACAGTCACAGTGCCGTATAACCTGTGTTGTCAACAGTGTTGTATAACCTGTGTTGTCACCATTCAGATTGTTTTATAACCATGTTTGGTCACCAGTTAAAGTGAGTTTATTATAAACTGTGTTGTCAACAGTCACAGAGTGTTGTATAACCTGTGTTGTCAACAGTCAGTGTTGTATAACCTGTGTTGTCACCAATCAGATTGCTTTATAACCATGTTTGGTCACCAGTTAAAGTGAGTGTATTATAAACTGTGTTGTCAACAGTCACAGTGTTGTATAACCTGTGTTGTCACCGATCAGATTGCTTTATAACCATGTTTGGTCACCAGTTAAAGTGATTGTGTTATAAACTGTGTTGTCAAAAGTCACAGAGTGGTGTATAACCTGTGTTGTCAACAGTCAGTGTTGTATATAACCTGTGTTGTCAACAGTAACTGTTGTTTAACTTGTGTTTTCAACAGTCACATAGGTGATTTTAGTTTTCAAGGTCTAATCAGCAGAGCAAGAGCTCTCAATGTTAGTTGTGATTAGAAGCGTTGTTAGTGAAAAACGTTCCTTTAATTTGTCCAGTGATTCAAAATCAGTATTGTATTTTTATCACTTTTTCCTTTTATTTGGTGTCTAGTGTGTAAAAAAGTATTGTAGTTGTTTTATTTTCTTTGTGCCTTTCATTGTTATGTTTTCTTTTATTTTGATGTTCATCAATTTTTGTGTCAGACTGCTGACAGTTCATCCCCATATTTTGTGCATGTGTCAGACTGCTGACAGTTTATCCCCATATTTTCATTTTCATTTGAAACATTTCTTATTTATGGATGAAATGATCAATTTTTACATCTTTCCCTTATTTCCAGGTTGTAAACATATTCTTTATAAAAGAACTTGAATTGGCAATATTTAATGGAGTATAGGAATAAATATGGAATGCCACATTTAAATGTATAAATGAAAGCGGAACTTCAAACATTTAAGTTGTGAACTGGGTAAATATACAAGATTTTTAAACTAAATATACAGAATATTTAAACCTGGTAAAATGTGAATTCAGTGGTTCTTCATGTCCTGTGTTTCTTTTATTCATGTTTGTAAGAAGTATTTTCTGTATGTATCATCAAAACATTCCATCTTTGTATGCATCATAGGGTCAGCATTCAAGGTTTGAACAGGAAAATTCTTTCCACATTAAATTTTTCATGTAACAAAGTTGCTCATTTCTGTTCCCAGGCCCACTTTTGTGGTTTGTGTGGTTTTGACCATTTCATTCCATTTACGTCATAATTTGGGGAAGAAGGTAAAAGCAGTGTGCCAACTACTCCTTCACACCTCCTGTGTTATCGCAGTTGAAAAACTTGGAACTTTAGCAAGAAAAACTAAAGATGTAAGTTACATACAGGGGCACAAATCAAAAGAAAATTAGAAAGGACAAGTGATTTTAAAGTGGGAGGTTGACGGTGAAACTATCCCTTTTCTGTATGTGCCACTATTTCCTTCCTTTTACTGCATCATTTTAATACGTAAAAACTGAAAATATAAACAGAATGACTTTCTTTGGTCAGATGGCAGAGCCCCAATATGTGACGTACATGGTTTCCTCCTTCATTTTGCACACAGTAGCCTTTAGATGTTTGAGAAACCTGTACCAGTCACTCTCTGGAGAGCTTTGTACATACACAATCAGCCTCAAAATTTTGTTTTACTGGAATAAATGCAACCAGAAGACAAAAAGAAAAGTATGGAACTAAAAAATGTATTTACATAGCTGCATTCATAACTTGAGTTTGTCCACAATTTTACAACATGGCAGTAAGTTATAAATTTCGTATGTTCTACTGTCCTCTTCATTGCTGCAAAGGCGTTTAAATTTTTGCATATTTCATTGGGTATGAATGTTAAGATGTATACACCTTATGCACTGACGTCACACGACGTCAGTTTGGAGGAGTAAGTGAAGCACAAGTGCATGAACAGTGTAGATTTCGAGCATAGAACGATTGGTTGACAAACCGGCTGCCTGCATTTGTTCGTGTAACTTGCAATGATATGCGCTGCATCCAAACGAGGGAGCACTTTCTGCTCTGTGACATCATATGCATAAGGTCTATTGTTCCCCAGAAATGAAGCCCATTTCATAAAAGACCCATGCTCAATTTTAAGTTTGTTTGCATAGGACATTGCATGATAGATCAAACTTAAGATTGAGTATCACTCTTTATGAAATGGGCCCTGGACAGACTAGATATTTGAGTTTGATCAGTCCAAAGATAGCATATCTCGGGGAAGTATTTCTGCCCACAGCATGGCATGAAGAAGTTATTAAATGAACTGATAATTTCAATAAAATGTTCACACAGAGCAACTGATTGTTGTTTGCGTTCTCATTAACTCTGTTTAATAGGTTTTTGGCTTTTAATGGAAAAAGTGATAGCACACAACTAGATCCCAAAATCTGAATTATGGAGTGCCTACTATTAATGGGGGTGGGGGTGGGGTGGGGATGTCAGACAAGTGAAGATGTAGGGTATTTATGCAAAAAAGGAAGGTGGGACTGTGTACGAAATTCATCACGAGAAGGCTAAATAATTAACATGGAAGCCCTAAGCAATAGAATCCCCATAATGTCTTTATGTTACTCTCACTGCCTTTGTTCTGGAATGTATGGGTCAAGGGTTGCTGAAACACCAGCACATGGATGCTGGTACAATAAATCATTTTGGGAATTGGATGTGTGAAGTTACCAGGCAAGCAGCAATTTTGGACACTGGTCAGAAAATGACCTGCTATGACTTTCTTTTCTAAATCTTTTGTCACATGTACTTGGTGAAAAGTAGCTAGAATGAATCTTGCTGGTTTCAAACATTAGTAAGTGAATAAACTGACTCATGACTTTGACTAAAATATTGTGTTTGTGATTTTTCTCTGAAAAAACAAAGAATGCCAACAAATGTGCATAAATGATTGAACTTCAAAATTTTTCTAAACTTTTGGAATGTTACTAAAGCATATCCCTACTTTTAATTATGGTCATGTCTCTGCTACATTTATTATGCTCAAAATGTGATTTTTGAAGTGATACACAGATTTTAAGAAAATTGATTATTTTTGCCTGTGACAGTTTTATGTAGAAAGGATGTGGGAGGGAGGAAAGCTTTTGGAGTCCAGCAAGGAATAAAAGATTACAAGACCAGCAGTTTTATTTTCTTATCAGTCTTTCTTTCACTCTCTCTCTTTCTCACTTTAAACCCGATCTGTTCCTAAGATGCTTCCAGAATTTTATAAAGGTAGTTTTTCCTACCAAACACACAAAGAAGTTTTCATTAGATCTACACAAAACCAAACACTCTTTAGTCATCATGAAAAGTAAAAATGCAAGAATAAAAATATTGAAATAAATTTGAACCATGATTTTTAGTGAGAATAATTTTTTATAAACCCTAGTTTTTTTTTTATCTGGCCACATACTGCGAATCCAATGACTAAAAAAAAGCATAAAAGTTGAATACACTGAACAAAAATCATTACTGCTAAGGGACTTGGGTGATTTCTAACATTTTGAACTAGGAAAACTGGAACAATCCTGGTGTCAAAGTATCCTAACATAAATACTGCATAATTATGGGTGGGTTGAGTGATAATACGAAACAGCTTCACACTGATGACAATTTAACCTCGGACATTGTATAAATGATTCACTAGGACTTGTAAAGACACAGACTGTACTGACATAGACAGTATGTGGTTAAAATGACCAGGGTGGGACAATTTGAGATACCACAGACAATACATTTCTTTACTTCCAAATGATCACATCAAGTTTACCAATGCATACTGTATTTTACTTAACATACAGAGATCCAAAGACATGGCCACTGAGAGCATGGGGTGAAGCAGCACCCCAAGTAATTTGATATGCTTGCCTCTCCCCCTTCCCCAATATTTTTGGCAGTCACAACTGAAACTGGTAATAGAGTGCTTTATGCCCCCTAAAATTTTTGAACCCCAACTTGCCCACCCAGAAAAGATAATCCACAAGTTTATTCATTCTACCTATTGCAACACTGGTTGCCAATGGATAACAATGTTTCTTTTGATATCACAATTTTAGCCACCCTACCACCCATACCAAAAGAACTATTCCTAAAGAGATCTTCTATTCCCCTCATGCGACACATTTGTGACATTCTGTCCAGACAAACTAGCCTCTTATCAATTTATGTGTTGGAAAACAAACTCACATACTCAAGGACTGAATTGTCACATAACCTACTAATGATAAACACATAACAAATATGTAGGTAAGCTAACACAATAGCATACAAGCTCACATACTAACATTCTTCATGTATTAATATCCTTTGCTGTTGAAAAAATATATGAAACTAATAACTCACAGATGAAAAATTTACTTTAAAATCACACTTCCAGACAAGACTCTGGATACATGTTATCCCTGAAAATTCTATACTACATACTTACATTATCATTTAGCCAAAAAATATGTCTTTTCATCTCGCCTTTTTAATTCATACTTCACATATGCATGTTAATGTCTTTAATATGTGAACTTCTGTTATTTTGAACCTTGAAGGTTTTTTAACATCATAATCAGGCCCATAGCCCGTGGCTCATATCTGGCTGGAAGGGTGGGAGTAAGACTCCTGTTTGGGGACATTTGCATGAGTCCATTATGACAGACTGTGATTGTGATGACAGCTGTAACAAATAACAGGGAAGGGCAATACTTTAGACTTGCTGGGTTAGGGAGAATACCCCCAATGCCCCCTCTCATTCAGTGGCTATGGGCCTGTTCATGATTACCTTCTGATGCACTCAGGATTCCAAGTACATCATGTGACCTTCACCTGATTACTTTGTAGTATTTGGAAGAACATGAAGTAAACTACATTTTTTCTGCTCTGCTAAATGTCCTACTTAAAAAAATCCTTATATCCTTCACTTCATATACCTACTGTTCTGTTTCAATAACCACTCAAACTTTTGGTTTAATTTAAAAGCAAATGAATGGAAAAAGGTAAGAATTGATAAAGAAAAACAATTGCACATAAGTATTTTCTTGGTAGTATCAAACTAGACTGATGGCAAACCACATTTTACCAAAACCACGAGTGTGCACATGTTTGCCAACATTTTACAACAGTTGAGGCAGTGCCCTCCTCCTTAAATTACCAATTTTCAGAGATTCCTACTTATGGACTTTGTACCAAACTTTTTTTTAATTGGGAGGGGGGGGGGAGGAGGTGAGGTGCCTTTTGGAAAAATGCAAACCACTTAAAAAATTTCTATCTTCATTCTCATTTACATACCAGTCAAAGGGTTTTTTTCAAATAATTCTTTAAAATCACTCTATCATCAAGTATTAACAATTAATGACTGTATCTTCAACTATGTGATGGCAGGACCTGCCATCACAGTGATGGCCCCATAAAGGCCCTACAGTCTCACCCCACACATACTTGGGAGTATGATCATATCTCTGAATACAATAAGTGACTGCACTTTGATTAGACTTTAATTTAGATAATAGCTTCACCTTTGCTGGTCAATGATAGCTGTGCAGTAAGTTGTGTTCCCAGTTGCTCACACACAGTGGTGTGTGGGGTCACACACCTGTTCCAACTTTTCTATGTTGCGAAACCCGTACCAGTAATAGACTCACCCTAACTTAACCCTTGTCCTAACACTGACCTTTATGTACATTTTCCGAATACAGAGATGTCGGAACACAGAGGGTCCAGATTGTAGATATAGCTTTCAGTAACTTAAACTCAGTGCAAGCTACTGCAGCTTTGTCTGGGAGGTGTACAAGACAGGTGTTTTGGTATAAAATGGAGGAGGGGCTAGAAGTAAACTTAGTAGGGACAATTTTTCTGTCTGAGACAAGTTTGTAGGGCCTTTAAGGCTGGCTTACATTCCACCTATATCATACTACATAGCTGATAACAAACCATTGATGATCAAAATATCTTGCTGCATTCCCAAACATAGCACAGGGTTGAATTTTGTTACACTTTCCTTGCTTGCAGCACAGCCTTTCTGATTGACTACTTTGAAGACCAACAATCTTTTCAGAAAAGAAGCACTGATGTAGGTGACAATGACAAACCTGTTTACTAAATGACTGGTCACAGATGTTCAAGTTTGGTGTGACTGGCAGGACACAACAGTGGAAGGTATTTGGATGAAGGTGTAGTTGATAGTTCCCAATAATGTGTATGCACTGCAGTACTGCAGAAGCTATGCCAAAACAACACAAATACTACACCAAGAAGTATCATTTAAGTTTGTAATTATCCAGTGTGGGATTTCTATATTTTCTGGACAGGAAGATATAAGCCTGAATGGATAATGAAACAACCTTCACCTGGGAACTCAACCAAGGGAAACAATCACTGTAACTAGAACTTTTCAACTTTCTTTCTGAGACTCGTTTCACATTGCAAACAGGTTCTTGCCCCGCCCCCCCCCCCTCCTTTTTGGGTTAATAAACCTTTGGTAAAGCACTACACATTGATAAGAAAAGCATTATCTGATGAAGATATTTTTTGATATGCAACACAAATTATGTCATTTTGATCTTCTACATAAATCAGCGGTTGATATATAGTCATTTCTGGCTATCTTTAGGACTCTATCGCCAAGAAAAAAAACCTTTTTACTTCAATCATAGGTAAATGGCCCAACTCTACCTATTTAACACAAAAGTTACACACCACTCTGAGAATGACACCAAATTAAACTCTTCACAATGTTTTAGCATCACTCTGTCACCACAGGGATAATGACCTAAGTTTCAAAATTGCTTATCCCAGGTTTCCTATCAAAGTGTCACTGTGGAAGGAGTTTCTCCATTATTATAAGAAAATTATGTGAATATGAAACAACTTGCCACTAAGCCCTGTCCTGAAGCACATTCCTATAACAACTATATCCTTTAAAATAATTTAAAGGTCTGTGGACATGTAACCATAACATTGTTTTACTTAATAATGGTAGATTAAGCTTCCTGATAAAAAAACTGTAAGAATTAGTTGAAAATCTTTAACCGTTCTCCAAATATACCTCTTCAAAGTTTTACCGTTTCTAAGATTTCTCATTAACTATGTAAAAATTATGACCTGAGTGTTGCCCTTTGTATTTCTTTTGTTAATCCTTTATAATTTTTATGTTAATTACTTACTAGCTAGTGTCTTGTTTGAATTTAATGTGGACATTTGCAAAGCAGTAAATAGCTGCTTCCAAAATAAACACCTCAGGGCATGCTACCATTAAAACTGTCCTTGGAATGAAGAAGATTTAACACACAAAGGATAACATAATACATACCTCATGTGTCTGTCTATCCACATCACTTATCTGCATATGTAGCTCATGTTTATTCATGACGTTAGTACAAAAACAGTAACTATCTTGTGAAACGGTCAATTTTTGATGGATTTTGGTGGGAATTGCAGCTATTTTGAACACTTTCGAAGCTTCTTACATTAAATAAGCAAGTGTGTCATTTACATGTCCACAGACCTTTAGATGTGACCAAAATTTGTTATTGACCAAACATTTCTGAGTGCTGTCCCAATTTTTTAAGGACAACTTTTCTCTTTTCACTAAGCACCATTTCTTCTACTCAGTTGTGTCTAAGAAGGTGTGGTCAATACCTCCTTGATGATTGACAACTGAAGGAGGCAGCGCATCAGTTATGGTACTACAGTTCAGTCTTCAATGTAATGTCATACCCAACCAGCTCCACAGCTGTTATGGTTCCCATGCAACATTGCACTCAATGGCAAACCTGGAATGGGGCACTAGAGCAGGGGAAATTGCACCCCCTACATTTTTTACAGTAAGGGGGCTTACACAATATTTCGCCTGGACCCTTCCGTGGGCTGCATAGAATTTTGTTCAGCTCACTGAACTTTCTCTGGATTTTTACCTTTCATTAATTGCAGTAAGTTGGCCATGTTAGATAATTATGAAAGTATTTGTGAAATTTAGGAAGCATCCCTCACATTCAGAACTTATCTTGTCACAATTCCATTCACTGATATGTAAAGAGTTGGACTATTTGGTTTGGCATTATCTCATGAATACTTGAGCCTATTTTGGATAGCACTGAGGTAACTTGATCCACAAGGGTAACATTTTCCCTACATGCTACATCCTGGACGAACAGTGCACATTTATGTATAACAGTATCATTGCATATAAAATGTCTACCCGAGGTGTTCTGTCAACTGGAGGAAGTTCAGATGTATGTTGTACAGGGTATGTCTAAGCTGGTCCATAGACTTTTTAATAGCAATGGAAACAAAATTTCTTTCCTGGGAAGGAAGTCAAAGTTTCCATACTTTTTCACAATTTTAATACCACCTGTCAAAATTTCCCTCCAAATTACCAAAACGTCCAAGGGAGGCATTTCCCCACCTTTAAGACTTCTTCCAAACATGATTTTCATGTGAAATTAGAGTGTCTCAATGCAATGCTGCTGGTCACTTATCATGGGCAGGAGATGGATTAAAGGAGCATGTGCACAGCAGGACAATAGATACATTTGTGATCCAATGTAACTTTTGATGGAGTCTGGCAAACAGAGAGACATGTGTTATTCTGATCACCATGAAAAACCTCTACAGGTGGTTAAACCGTTTCCTTTCACCTACACATCCAGTTTACCACTGTTTTGACATTGTGGTTCAAGTGTGTTTTTGTTTATTAATAGGCAGTATGCTGTGAGTCATCACTGCACAGAGATCACACAACATCATAAGAGAACTCCCAACTTCCCTTTGTAATATTTATCTAAGGATTAGTGAGAAAACCTTGGAAACGGTCAGAACATGATCAACAGGAAATTCCTCGTCCCAATGAACACATTTTTGAGGTGATAAAAACTTTGCAAATATCAGCCAGAAATTGAAGGCAGTGTCAGTGTTTCCATATATGAGGAAGAAATGAATTTTCGTAATTGCACTGTTAAATTTCTTAGAAACCAGACCATTTCCACAAATTGACAGGTTTTAACCTGTTAAAGCCTAATTACTGTTGAGTGTACATTACAGTTTAAAATTTCCTGATGTTATTGAAATTTTCCAAAAATGTAAGCCATATTCTGGGAAAGTTCCTTCATAATGGAAACACTGGGCAGTGTAATTGTCACCTAAGAGAAAGTTTCAGAATTTCAAGCTGAAATTTAGGCTTCATGACAAAGTTAGGGACAAACATGATAGAAATTACTGTGACTGTCTGCTCTTTCATTGTTTGTGATTCAAAGGCAATTACTTATGTACTTATTATCCAATCTTTGCGATGGCAAAACTTTTTTCCATCTAGTATTTCAAACTGTCAAAATATTTGCAGCACTCCAATGCAACTTCTTGTTCTTAAATGGTGACACTGTAGGGATCAAAAGTTAAAACACAAATACATCGGTTTACATTATGTGAAAATGGTTTTGCTGTCTCAAGGTTCTGCTGAAATTTCCTAATATAAAAGTCAGTCTCAAATCACATTCATGACAAAAGGTGACAAAGAAGACTCACACCAATATTATTAAATCTATTCAATGTTTTTCCCCCTAATGTTTCTAACTCAAAAAAAATCAACACAGCAAACGTAAAACCCTATTTGTCCGTAAAAAGATCTGCAAATGATCTTAAAATCAACCCCTTCCATTCCAAAAAGAGGAATGACGGTCTTAGGGAGAAAACCACAACAAAGTAATCTGTTTTCAATTTTGCAAACTCTCTGCATGACACACGCTCAGTTCAGAAAGGGGTTCCAGGAGGAGGATAATTTACATATTCATGAGCAGAATAATAGTGTTAATACTTGTATAAAGTTACGACTTGTGCATCACTCTATGGGGTAGCTCTGTGTCAGAGTTGCTGTGCAATTCGTCTGTATCGTTGCAGCCATTCTTCAACCATTTGGCCAATCAGGACAGGTCGTTTCTTGTGGTGTATCTGCTGGGCCACCAAAAGACCACCAGGGGTGTAGCAGCAGTCCAACCAATCATTTAGAAGTTTTTCTTCTGTTCCAACCTAAAGAGGAGGTAGAAGACCATAAAATAATTAAAATGAATGCATCTAATCTACAACCAGCATATCTCCCATACAATCTGTGACTGACTGACTGACTGACTGACTGACGGACTGACTGACTGAGACTCAAAGCTCACATATACACCATGGCTTAAAATTTGTGCACACCAACCTTGTGGAGACCTTGTGGATGGGAAGGATGATAAAAGTGGTCTTGCTCACACAGGGAGAGATGGAAGGGGGAAGAGGGGGGGGGGGAGTTTGCGACAATACTTGTTTCCCAGCAAAGGAGTGATATGAGGATTTCATACTTGTATATTTTTCCCCATTTTTGTGCAAAAAAAAGTCCCTTTAGGTGGCTAGATATGACCTTTTGAGTCTTTTCTTCTGGTGTAACTAACAGTTCCGTCTTCTTACTCCAAACTGACCTCTCTTAAGAAGGAGTCAGTGCTGAGGATACCTTGGAGCAGATGAATCACCAGAATTAGGTTGGAGAGGGATTAGAATATGGTGAAGAAATCCATTGTGGATAGTGTAGCTCAGAACATATCCTCCATGACTTTAACTAAATTGGAAAATATGGTTACAAAATAATTGCACTCACTAAAAACACTTTTGTTTATATTTACTTGATCAAAGAACACATACATATTAGGACACAATGAACTGAATCTGAACATGGTATGAGGTTATCATACACTGTTACTTTCACTCTTATCTGTAAACTCCATTGTTTACCATAGAACCCACTCACTCACAAAGATGGTTGTTATTATGGCAGATAACAGAATTGGCCTGAACTGGCCTTTCAAAAGAAACCCAACTTTTATCTTACTTGTTGTGCCAAGTATAGCATTCCAACATGAAGTTGTAATCTATAAGCTATAGGCTTCCTCCACATTTGTGGTCACTTTATCACATCATGACACAACTACCCTCCAGGCCTAGATAATACACTCATACCAGGTTGCAATGAGTTCCTCAGGAATTATCCACAGAGGGTATACAATCCCTTCCTTCTTTACCCTCACACTGACAGGGTCTTTTCAATGTACAAAACCTTCAAGTATTTGTGGGAACCTTTAAAGGACATTGTCATTTTAAGCTACAATTGCAGGAGGATAGAGATGCTAATAGTAAGATGATGGCACTTTCCATATTCTACAATATGAACACAACGCTGTACAGAAACTTACAGTCTAGCAAGGCTTAACGAGAAACAGCAACAATTAAGCCTATGTACAAGTTATCTAACAACCTGGGATTTAAATTTGCAGCCATTCACACTTCCTGCCATCTTCTCCAAAGCCAAGTGAAGCTGCAATCTACTAGTGTTCGACCGATCGTCTATTAGATAACTGGCATCGGGCCGATTATCGCACCATCGGTAAATAATCGGCATCGGTAAAAGTTTGTCATTCAACCGATAACCACCACCGATTATCTGAAAACTGGAAACTGGGCTAAAATACACTTCAAAGTTTCTGCAAAAATCTTTATAATTCACCAAAACACGCATTTCTTTAAGTTCCTGCCCAAAATATCAGCACTGATACTCACAAAACTTGCAACATTTTAAGCTCTCCAAATGATAGAGATCATCGTAATTGTTGCCGTAGCTCTAATGCAGCACAGTTTTGGTGCATGAAAGGGCACACAGTATTACCTAGAAGGTGTGCATGCCATGGACGATGCCGCACATCTGCATACAAATTGTACTACAGGAAGAAATGACTTCGCACTACGTTTTTTCAAGTTTCAGTGCTAACCACATCATCTGTACACATTTTGTGCACGTACGTACTGTAGCAACCTTGGAAACTCGAGGCTCATTATCCTGCATAAATTATCCACTTCCCACATTCCTTGCGTTAAGTTTTTAATTACCTACCTATGACATGCACATGCGCACATGTAATTGCCGAACAGTTCTTTGGAAGTTGATGCTCACCTACGAAAGCACACTAGTACAGTGTGTAATACATAATGCAAGCTAAGTGCATTGCCTGCGCTTTTTACATAGCACGTTGGTCATAAAGTACTCTGTGCTCCTAACTGATGAACGAAGGGAAACAGGCCCGTGTTAAATTTATACTAGAACGGCAACAGTTTTTCCATTACGGGAATTTATCGGGAATTAGTTTTACGTTTCATTTGGAGAATCTTTCACATAAGACGTAAGTGTTGGGCAAGAGGCTTTACAAAAAATATGTCCATATCGTTAAGGAACCATGAGATGAGTAAATCAAGCAAATTGAGTGGAATGTTTAGTGGCCCTTAAAGTGCCAAGGTAGTCAGTTATTTTTGCCTAAACCTGGGGTGGATAGGCTTCTATACAGCACTACTACAGTCAAGTACAGACCTTTACACGGAATCTTCCGACATGATTGGTGGATAGAACTACTGTAGGCAGAGCCGTATGTAAGCCGACAGACTCTGGCTAATGTTAAGCCTGTGACATCATACGAAAGCATGTATTTATAGTTGATTTTTATCTCAGTATTTCGAGAGGAAATCCTTCAAAAAACAATTAATATTCCATTCGTGTAACATAGTGAACTGTTCTTAATCGTTCAACTCCAGTGTGAAGGTTACGTTATGGTGTGTGTTGTGTGAACAAAGTTAGAAATATGCGACAGACGGCGAGAAAACATGACCTTCCTATACATGTAAATAATCGGTGATCGGTAATCGGCATCGATCCGATTGTGTCGTTGAATAATTGCTAATCGGTGATAACCGATTATGGCATAATCAGTTGAACACTACAATCTACCAACATGCTCTTCTCTGCAGCCTAGTAGGGTTTACGAACATAAAGCCAGAGTAAGAATGACTGTATTTATGACTATAGCTGTGGCATTTTGTATAAACAGTCATTAATGTCTCATTTTCCTCACATCCACCCAGGCTGCATCTAGCCTCCACTCCAGCCATGATCTACTTTAGGCATAGGGGTCTTAAACTTTAAAGGGGACTGGTCATAGTTTTGACAGATGGTAGTTTTAGAGAAAAATTGAGTTATCTCCACTGTTACAGAAATATTGACAGCATTCAGAACGTCAAGCTGTGTCTCATACTGTACAGGTTCAATTTGTACATTTTTTTTCTTTTGCATGATACTCTTGCATACAGGTTGATTTTTCCCGTATACCTTCCACAAAAGATGTCATGACCGGTCACCTTTAAGTTTAAGAAGCAAAATGGAATTTCGAGCCTTCGGATGGCTGGACATACCTCTAATGGAGTTATAAAATGTACAGGTAGTAGTTTGCCCTCATAATCTGTCAGTGGCAAGTAGACAGTCTGAGTGTCATCACTAGTATTCAAATTAGCTCCAGCACCAAGATTGTCTTCTGACTCTGTTTCCATGGGAACCAAAGCAGAAAAATGTCCTCTAGTATATCCTAATGCAATAGGTGTCTTCCAGCAGAAGCTCTGTTCCCATAAAAGTGGTAGATATACCCCTAAAAACAAGAATGGCAAAAAACATGTTACTTATTGAACTTTGGTTAAGGTTACTCCCACACAATCACCCCTTCACAAAACCATTTGCCAACTCACCATTGGTGAGAAACATTTTGCTCACACCAACCTTCACTAACACTAATAACTGAAAGTTTGTTGCCAGTTGCCAAATTACAAGTTGATTTGGCAATTTGTGATGAGGCCTACCCAAAATCAGTTCAAAAGATCATCTCAACTTCACTGTTATGCTGTTCAGTACCATGATAAAAAAAAATCAGAAATGGGGGAAGGGGGTGGTAGGGGCACAAATACTGCAAAAGGGACATCAACAAGATAATACTTTTCACAATTTGCCAAACTGGAGGAGCATGGCAGACTGTACTGGGATGGGGTGAAGGGAGCAGCTACCCATGCCCCTCATTTGCTTACAGGTGAGAGGAAACACCATCAAAAAAGTTCCTTTCTCAACCATTTCACACGACAAAATAATTAAATTTGTCAAACTTCCCCAATAAAATGCTTCCACCTTTTCCTTTTCCCACACTTGCCAACCAGTTCATGACATCACTTTCCCATGAGGAATATAGTAATCACAGTTGTTCTAAATATTCATGTGGCTAACACAAACATTCAGGAAATAAACCAGCCACAAGTCATTATTCCAATGAAATTCAAGTTATAAATATTTCCTGTGTTACAAACTTCCAATTCATCAGATTTCTTACTGCACTACATTAAAAATATGTCACGAACAAAATCAATAGAAGAGTGGTTTTAATGGTTTCATTACATAACTGCAATGCTACTGAAATATGACCTTAGCTACAGGGAGGATAATGCCCTTCCATATTTCAATTATATCCCCTCCCCTCCCACTTCAAACCAGAAAGCCAGGAGGCTTAGTGATTCCTTGCCTGCAAGGGGACCTTTGACCTTCACCAAAAATAATTGAGATCATCTACTCAATATGATGTATTTAGTAACATCCTCACAGTTACCCTTTTTGAGAGGCTGTTTACAAGCATATTGTCACAAATACACACAGACACATACAAAATTAGGTCCAGGTACCCTAGGCTAGGCTAGGGTCTACCTAGACCTGCACTTCATTAGGCCTAACTTTTGATTAGTAGCCTATGTAGACCCTATGTGATGCACCGTCTGTGGGTCCTACACTCCTACGAGAACCCACATTGCACAACCAGTGGAAATGAAACAGCCGCTAACACAAACTCACAGACCACAAACCTCCATCTGTGGCAATCATAACGTACCTACAAAGCTCTGTCAGGGCCTAGGCTTAAATGTACATATCCAACACACTTATAAAAACACCATGAACAGCTGTAGGCCTATGCTAGGCCTAACTTAAGGCCTAGAACCTATTCCATGCATACTTAAATACTTCTTCCAAAGTCTCTTCGACTCTCCAGTGAAGCGCCAAGGGGTGAAACCAAATGTTACTCTCGAAGTTCCTAACAGCAATGTTCAAAAAATGTCTAAAAATTTTGGTTTATAGAAGCGATCCTGTTTTTATTAAACATTCTATCAATCTTGTTACAAGGGTGGTCACACTATTGTATGCTAAAATAAATAGCAAGTATTGCTGTTCAAATGTGACACAGTATACCCATAGGCCTAGCTATGGTTATGTTCATACTTGCACTTAGGGCTCCAAAGTTAGGCTTAGGCCCTAGCAACAATCACTCCAGCAATAAATGTAGGCTAGACATGTTATTCTCTGAAACATGCACACAACCTTTGATCGTGAATAGCCTAGGCCTAACGTTAGGCCTAGTTCAGGGAACAGAGTTATGTGAGACTGAGGACTAGGCTTAGGTTACCTAGGCTTGCACTAAATTAGGCCTAACTTATACATGAAAAGTGTATTAATAGCCTATATAGGCCTAGGCCATATGATAGAATGTCTGTGGGTCCTACACTCCTACGAGAACCCATGTTGCAGCAGAACCAGCCGAACCGAAACAGCCGTTAAGTTGGTAACACAAACTCACATCAATCACAAACCTCTGTCAGGGCCTAGGCTTAAATGTAGGCTACATATCCAACACACTTCTTACCACACAACAAACAGCTGCAGGCCTAGGCTACTGCAGTACACATAGGCTAGGCCGAGCTTTAGGCCTTGGTTCTACTCCCTACTTTCCTACTTTTTCCCAAGTCCCTTCCAATCTCTGGCTAATTAGCGTCAAGGGGTGAAACCAAACATGACACTTGAAGTTCATAACAGTAACGATAGTGTTCAAAAATATCTGTAAATTTTGGTTCAGCCTATAGGGCCTAGCCTACAATCTTGGACAAAACTGTTGGGACGCTTTGTCATGATATTCTTGAATCTCCGTTCCCAGGGTTACATGAAACCCCCGTTCCCCTTTCCAAAGTTGCGCAGAAAGAATGACTGTATGCCGTGAACAGGACAACTATGGTCAACTTTGTGAAGGGGAGCGGGGGTGTCCCAACGAGTTTTGTCCAAGATTGTCTGAGTTTTAAGTGAGCGATTTACGAGAACAAATTCAATAGAAAAATGGTTAATTTTTCGAGCAGCTGTATTCAGTACACTTTTTCGGAGGCTTATAGGCCTCAGGAGTTTAGCCAAATGAAAGTATAATTTAAAATTGTTTTAATGTGTTGTTTTGTTTATTTGTTTATACTGATTTATTGTTGGTTGGCGAGATCATAATGGATAGACTGTTTCAGGTATTCGCAGGGAATGTCAGGCAGAAATGTTTACGTTCCGTAACGACGTCTATGGCAGCCATATGAGTTGCATTTTTTAGCAAATTAAAAGGAGGATGACAACTCTTCTTAAGTTGTAAGACGGAAAACAAAACAATTTCTTTCATGGATTGATCGAAGAGTCTCACTGCTATTGCAAACTAGTGGTAAGAAGGCAAGATTTTAACTGAAAGAGCGCCACGATCTACCATGAAATGTTAAAAGCAGAATTGCAAGCCAAGCTTTTTATTATAACGATGGTAGATCGTTAATTTGGGCTGGTTTTAGACATATTTTGAAGCAAATTTGATGCCTATGACAACATTTTTTCATGTTACATGAAGCTGATGACATATCTATTATGCCTTCTTTTAGCCGACTCAATTTCTTTACGTTTTGCTTTCAAATTTGCTATCAAAACAAATGGTAGACCGTTTGGTTAACTTAGCCTTCACCCCCGTTCTCGTCAAATTAGCATCTATGGCATATTTTCTGTAGAGTTTCAGCTACTCAAATGAAAGTTACTGCCTTATAAAGGTGAAATGAATATACATTTAAGTACTTTTTAACTTATTTCTGGTAAATTAACTTTAATATAAAGTAATAGGCAGGATACAACGCGTACTTCTGCTGAATGTTCTTTTTATTTGGTACCAGTTCAGACAGTGTGAGCCCGAAATACGTCACTATTGAAAATGTCTTCCTGAACGAGAGGACGCTTTGAATTTATTCAGCTACCTTCCCAATGCTTTTAGCTTCAATAGCATTATATTAACAAGAACTTCAATATGGACTCAGAATATGCTGATTATTCTCTCTTACTGTTCTCTTATACCTAAAGATAAGACACCTACCCTTTTTTGAATCAACACAGCGCAAAGACACACTTTCTACCGTGGGCTGCGAGCAGTTCTAACTTCTCGAATTTCTCAGACAATCTTGGACGAAACTGTTGGGACGCTTTGTCATGATATTCTTGAATCTCCATTCCCAGGGTTACATGAAACCCCCGCTCCCCTTTCCAAAGTTGCGCAGAAAGAATGACAGTATGCTGTGAACAGGACAACTATGGTCAACTTTGTGAAGGGGAGCGGGGGTGTCCCAACGAGTTTTGTCCAAGGTTGTAGGCCTACAAGTGATCTTGTTTTTTTTCTCAAACATTCTATCAAACTGCTAAATCTTTGATCGTGAATGGTCTAGGCCTAGTTCAGGGAACAAAATGTATGTGAGACTGAGAACTAGGCCTGATCTATATTAGGCTAGGCCTAGGCCTAATATGAAAGTATAGGCCTAGGCTAGGCCTATAGTAGTAGCCTTGGGCTTGGCCTAGGCTCGTAGGCCTAGGCTGCCTTGTTGGTAACACCAGCTCACATCGATCAACGACCTTTGTGAAAGAGTACGCCTAAACTGGATATCCAACACACTTCTTAAAACGCAACAAGCAGCAGAAGGCCTAGGCTAGACTACGTAGTACTGCGTTACCTAGGCTAGGCCTAACTTCACGTTTAGGCCTAGGGCCTACTCCGTACTGTAGTAACGTTACAGTACTGTAGGCCCTAGTCTACTTCAGTCTTCAGGTTGTTCCAAAGTCCCTTTGACTCTCTGGCGAAGAGCCAAGGGGACAAACCAAACGTTACTACCGAAGGTCTGCTCTGTTAAGGAGCTACGTCCCCGAATACGAAAACAGACCAACCTCTCGAAGGCCTAAGCCTGTATATTCTTGAATGCTGTACTGTATGCATCCATTCAGGTCGTAAAGTGGTGAATCACTGCATTTTTTTCTGCGGAGTAGCAGACAAAATGTTGAGCTACCTGTGCTGCAGAAAAAAGACAGACGTGGTGCATTCACCTGTCAAATGGAACGCAGCCTATGTACGGCTTGTTGTTCGTATTTACTTCGATTCAGCTGCGCTAGCTACAGATGTATAGTGACTGTACTGTACCTTGAGTAGGTCGGTACCTCGAGTCGGTCACTACACACAAAACGTATACAACACAGACTTTACACAATTTTTAGGTGATCGACTCATGGTATCACCATGCAACTGTACATACCTCGTACGAAATACACGTACGTATGTACTGCCCTTACAGATATCGTTATAAAGCAGCATTACGTACATTACGGATGTCCATGGGTACGATTACGTTTTAGGGGTTTTAGAGCGCGTGTCGTAAGTCTACATAGATTGTTATGACGTCATTTGACGTGAATGGTCCATCTAGGCTACCGTAGAATGACCGCGTTTAGAAAATGCCAATTTTGAGCTCAAATGACTTTTAATATCCATGAAATTTTAGGGCAAATATGCACAAAATAAAAGTAAGCTACACCACAAGTTTCAAGTTGAACCAAGTTTTACAATCACAGATATTCTGCTTGAAAGATTTTGAACCTTTTGACCTCTGGTGACCCCAAATGACCTTTGATCTTTACCAAAAACAATAGGGATCATCTTTCTCATATGGACCATGCACATGCCAAGTATGAAATTCTTGGAAGTTACACATCTTGAGATAGAGTGTTTACAGTACTGTGATCGTTTAACTCCCGTAGAATTTTTTCTACGATCGCGGAAAACCGCGCAAGTTCGCACAATTTCGCACAAATTCACACAAAATCGCACACGCAGATTTCAACGAATTCCGTACAAATCAACGCATACAAATATCGCACACATGACCACAAGAATTTGTGGTCAATGAAGCAGAGAATGGAATGTTTCTGATAAAGTGAAAGGTTAGAATTTTCGAAGCCGTTTCACAAAAAGGATCGCCGGCAACAGAAATAATATTTTGGTACACTGTGGGCAACTTTGAACAAGCCGTTGAAATAAAGTTTGCAAAGCTTAAGGGAGATAAAGGTGTTGCAGCTCTGTATTATTGATAGATATCACAGTTGTATTAAACGCTTGTCGGTATTGACGGGGGACTAAAGAAAAACAATACCATGCATGCTGAGCAATGTGAATCAAATACTGCTACAAAAGAAATTCGTCAGTTGACAGCTGCGGTGAGGAATGAAGTGCGATAAGGCCTCCACTGCAAAGCCTCTGGAGTCTGAAAGCTTACGTTAACGAATGATGCCAGTGTCTCGATCGGCGAACGCCAAGAATGGGAATAGGAAGCATTGTTTTTGAAATTTTCCATAGTAATTGTGCTACAGCATATATCTTTTCATACTTTATTATCTATGATATAGTTTCATTACCGATATAAAATTATCACATAGAACAGACAACAGAGTAGCTATGCAGGCTACTTTTAAGTTCCTTTCAACGAAAGTTGATGAAGCTTACTATGGCGACTTCTACAGCATAGACGAGCAATCGCATACTTTGTACAGATGAAAAATCACTGTAATTTAACAATTAACATTATTTTGATTGTTATTAATCGGATATTTTTGGCGGAGAGGGGGAGGTTTGTATGCATTTCAGGGGATAATAGGATGGCAAACTGAATTTTATGTCGGGGTTCCAGTACGGCCGGGAGTAAACGAGAGAAACGTGAAAGGAGTTTATCAGCGAGTTTAACCTACTGAAAATGTAATCTGAAGCAAATTAAGAAATTTCTGTTCAACTTCACCCTTTTGTCCATCAAACGAAGTTTCTTTTCATTCGTAACAAATTGGGACAATGCCGCATGAAACTGCGAATAGGACGATGGTTAATCAATAACGGTAATTAGCTATACAAGTTGCCGATTTAGTCAGGTTTCTGACGGGGGGACCCGCCCCCGGCCTGTACGGCCATGGCCTCGCCGCCTTTTCGTTTTCATTCCACACAGATGTTGCGATGGATATGGATCCCATTTTGACCCCACCCCTAACCTTTGGAACCTTTCTAACCAACCTCCCTATACTTTACCCGCTACGACGCAACTGCTAAAATTTTGAATCTTACCTACTGTGGACAAAACTTTTGAAGTCTGAGTCCTTGGGGAAAAACATTAATCCAATTATAGTCCATTCAGTGAGAGAATGAAGATGGAAAATTCGGCAATCAATTTTCGAGACTTCGCCTCTGAATCTCTGACTCAGGGCCCTACAGCAGAGTGCAATACAGTATTGCCGAGATCTCCCTAAATTTCCCCCGCGGCGTACTGTGCTAACATGATGCGAATTTTAACCCGGCCCTTGGGAAACCGTACCTGCATTGTCATTTTACTGGCACACGCTGTATACGCTACAGGCGCCGGCCTGCAGGTCTAGTCATGTTCATTCACACATGGGCCTAATACTCAACTGCGTTATGTGCAAATACCATATGTTGCATGCTGTTATTATGAGGGCCGCTGCAAATGCCTGGGAAATGCACTGCTTTTTACGTGAAATATCCAATCGCAGCCCTGGGTTTAACACTCATTCATTCACAAGCGGCCAGCGCCCATTTGTGCGTAACCTTTTTTGGAAGTCGTATGCCCAATTAGTCCCCGTACGTTTACGTGACGTCACACATATCGCCCGGGATTTTTTTTTCAACCTTCGACAGCCGGCGCCATCTTGAGATTTACACATAAGCGATATTTCGTCCGATACGAAACTTTTACCGAATACTTTTCTCAAGAGCAGACTTATTCTACACCCATGAAAGAGATAAGGTACAAAATTTAACTCGTAATAGTTGATTTTGCTGAAAATCTGCATGCTGAATTTGGCCCATGACAGCTGGTTCGTAATTACGTACGTAGAGCGGCGCGTTACCCAGGCCAGGATATGCAATTTACTTCGTTAGGTTACTGTACTGTACTACAGGCCTACACGCTGAAGTAACAGTACGATCGTAAATAGTGAAGTCAGACAGTGCTGTATGCCGTTTTCAAGAGGTGGGTGTAGCCTAGTAGGGCGGGATTTAACAGTTATGATGGTTAACGGTGATTGGTAGCAGCCAATGGAAATTTTACACGCCACAAGTCTGTGAAAAAAGGGGGAAGTCCAATGACGTCACTAGCAAAGCAATGCACAGAGCGTTGCATGCAAATAAGTTGGGCCCATTGCAGGTGCCTGGGAATTCTCGAGTCGAAGGTTTCTCATGGAATTGAAGTGACATACAGTACTGTACCGTTAGTTTGCATTCGCTATGTAGTAACGAGATAGTAGCCAGGAAGCGTAAGCGAATAGTGGTAGTGTGCTGCATTGGGCTATAAAATGTAAGGCAGTACAATGATGGGCTGAAAAATAGGACAGTGAAATGGGTCGCAGTTTCATTTATGCGGGCCTAGCGATTATCTATTAAAAGGTCATTCACCATCGTATTGCCGCCGAAAATTGTATTTGCGGTTGTCTGAGCGGAAAGGTATGGAAACATGCATCCATGGCCGTTAAAACGATTGCTGCACCTTGTCATTCTATATGCCCTGAAGATGAATTAATACACAGAGGAAAGCTCCGCTCATTTCACAAACTAGGAAATAAATAGGATATATATTCAAAGAATGACGGTTCGGGACGGCTGATTAGGCTTTCCGAGGTAAGAGAAATTTCTGCAAACATGAAATTAGGCTAACACTGGATTGCAAATGTGGGGGCAACTATCACAAACAGGCCTCATCCAACACGAAAATATGTATGATTTCTGAGTTGGGGTGGGTGGGGAATCCAGCCCCTTCCCAACGGGAAGGGCCAAACCTATTTCTTTGGAGGATTTGTTGATAAATCGGGTCATACCTTAGTTAATGCAGACTTTTTTCAAGCAGAAACGGTTGTGCCGCCTTCCCCGAAAATATGCAAATACCTACCCTTGCTGATGACTGTCATCTAATCAATTTTTCGACGGCACACTTCTTATAGATTTCAACTTGACCTATATTACTTCATGTCTTTTAATAACAAGCAAGTTACGAAAGGTGATATATTAGCACAATACACTGTTGCACTGTTGGATTATGAACATGCTTGGCGGTACGTCAAAAACGGTGGCCCAACCAAAAAATAAAAATTTTCGGTTGTAGTTACTTCTACTTACCAAACTTTGAAATATACTTTAAAACGCATATAAAAATTAATGTTTCGCCTTTGATCATTATGTTACGGCGTACACTGTATACATAACGAATGGTGCATCAGTGTTTGCAATGAACGCACGTTTTGCCCGTTCATCTGAAGTGTATGAAAGCTTATCCTGCTACATAAGCAACTGCAACGTTAAGTGATTGATCGGTACTTTTCCATATCAACAGTTTACATTTTAAACTCGCGTTCGATTATTGAACGACTGTTTGATTTTTAAGAGACCTTGTCAACGATTTTGCGCGATTTTGTACGGTGAAAAACTGACCGCAAAAACCGCAAATAATTGTACGAATTTTCCACGAACCTTTGCGGTCGAATTTTTGTACGATTTTTGAAATCGCGCAAAATTGCAGAAATTCGAACAACTTCACATAAAATCGCGCAAATTCGAAGAAATTTGATTCTTCGATATTGTACGGGAGTTAAACGATCACAGTACTGTACAAGCAATTTCCAAGATATTTACCATTTGACCTCTGGTGACCCCAAATGACCTTTGACTTCCACCAAAAACAATAGGGATCATCTACTCATTATGGGCAACCTACCTGCCAAGTACGAGATCCCTCAGAGTTACCCTTCTTGAGATATCGTGTTTACAAGGTTTTGACCTTTTGACCTCTTGTGACCCCAAATGACCTTTGACCTCCACCAAAAACAATAGGGATCATCTACTCCATATGGGCAATCTACATGCCAAGTATGAGATCCTTTGGAGTTACCCTTCTTGAGATATCGTGTTTACAAGCCAAGCGTAACATACACACACACACATACACACACACATACACACACACGACATCACCATCGCATAGATTCCTTTGACTTCGTCAAGGAATCAAAAATGTTTCTAGCCCATGATAAAAGATCCTATCATAAAGATATGCCAATGCCCTCATCCCCCTGCCAAAAACACTAAGGCCTCTTTCCCCCTGCAAAAAAAAAAAAAAGAAGCCAATGCTGACTATAAATTGCCCACAGCCATATTCACACTCTTGTGTGTAAGCTGTCTGCTATCCATTAGCCACAAAACTGACCGCACAAGTCATCAATAATCAATCTATGTTAACCTATTATTTTATATCATGTCAATCAAAGTGCTGTCATCAGTTGTTAATACGGTGATACTCCTTAATATGTTTGGAATGTTGTAACAGCCTCTTTAACACTAAATAAAACAAAAATATTCTTGCACATTCACCTTGGAACCTTGCATAGCCAAGATTTTCCCCACGGAAGCTTTTAATAAACTTGACCCCATAGACAATAATCGGTCTTCGTAAGATGTGAGCCAGTGCAAAAATGTGAGTCTGCTCCAGAGCAGCACCAGGCTGTCCTGCCAGACTTAGCATTAATGTCCAGTCCTGCAACCACTGGTCATCATCTAAACTAAACTGTAAAGATTCCATCTGCATAGACTCGTATGCCTTCCATCGCTCATAGAATCTAGTGAAAGGAAATAAATCACATCAAATTTAAGTTAGAATTCCAAAGAATCCGCTTGACCTCGGATAAAGTCCTTACTGATAAAGGTTTAGATGTGGGATTAGTTAAAGCCATTCCAACTCTATGTGTAACATCAAGGAAAATAAAGTGTAAAGATTCGAGAGTGTAAAAATTCAAGAGTGTAAAGACTCAGGAATACACTTTCTTTATTTCCTTGATTTTACACTTAGAGTCGGAATGGCTGCAACTAATCCCAAATCTAAACCCACATCAAATTTATTCTTAATAAAACTACACAAAAGCACTATTTGATCTTTCTCCTCACAGAATATACAATATTTAACATTGATGCACTTAAAGCTAAAGTCAGCTCTTTGTAAATTACCTGAGTAAGTAAATTTGCATCAAATTTAATTGTACCATTAAAACAGCAGATAAGACTAAACACTGTTGGCAAATGACCTTCACCTCTGAGAACAAAACAAATTAAACAGAAAAGCTCTCCTAGCCCAATCTTAAACAATAACTTGACAATTCATCCTGCATATTTGACAACGATGGTGCTTACTCTATATGGCCTTAACAGCGTTTTCAAATCATCCTTTCAAATAAACAAGAACATAAACACAAGATTCTATGATAGAGTTACAACACCCAAGATACAACTTGAAAGATCACTTGAAAATTGCATAAATAGCTCTATCTATAAGGATCTATATTCTTTCTCATTTATATTCCATACAATATGAGAACCTGCATAAATTGCAACAAAAGCACAAAATTTGCCCAAGAGTCAAGCTTTCACATACAGTATCACCTGGGCAAACATCTCATAAAGGTCAAGTGATCACAAATTTTTCACAAAATCAATGTTGTGTACAGACAGGCAACTTATCACATTTTTTAGATGTATACTGACCTACACAGTATGCTAAATTTATCTCCCATTACAGAAATTCCCCTCCAGACAACAAAATTTCCTGGTAAGGACCTTCACAGATTCCCTTATTTTCCAGCCATGTGTACTGCCATACCTCCCAGTAACTTATATTGACAGTATTCAAGTTGTGGAGCTGACAAGAACTGCCACAAACTACTGTACCAAAGTTTCACAACATCCGATGGCAGTAACTAAAAAGGCTAAAAATGGCCTTTTGTTGTCACTGATGGCATTCAGTTTTGGCAATCAAAGAATTATGGGGCCTGACAACCATGGTACCCCATGCCTCCAGGTATTTACAGCACTGAGGTGAGAAAAGGATAGCCCAATGCCCCCTCCCTTGCATCCTGCTACATAGTTTAAAATCCCCATGCTGCCTTCTTAATCCTAACAACAATGAAAGCTTTCATTTTTCAAACCCCCTCTCCTTCCCCCTCCCTTGCATAAGTTTTCCAAACAATAAGTTTCAAATTTCAAATAAATGAAATGAAAATGAAATGAAAGTTTTATGTACCATACACACAAATTATAACATCATAATTACTATGACAAACAATTACACCTAGCAAACACTACAATTCCAGTTTGTTGCCCCTTAGCTTTATAACACAAATTTGTTTTTGCCCTTCTGACCTTTTTGATTTCTACCTGTGTTCTACATATGTGGAGTACAAGATGTAACAATGACCTAAACTAGATCTTGTTCAAAGTAAGGGTTGCAATCCAAAGTTGAATCAGCTAGAAATCTGAAAGTGTACCTAGACGTTTTGCAAAAATATCCAAAACAGATTTTACCATAAATAGCATAATTTCGCTATTCTTCATTGCTACGTCTTCTGTTCAACTTTGGTTGCCTATGCATAAGTATTGAAAATGTGAGTAATGGTGAGAGAAAGTCTGATGTACGTTTTTGAAAGAAAAACAAGTGATCCAAACAAGATGAACACAATAATCACACACATTCTTCATTTTGCATAACACAGGTAATTTGTAAAAGTCTGGTAAAACATGCTAAACACTTCATCTTTTCCCTTTCTTTCTGAAAGATGTCCTCTATCCTCTGGTAGAAATAACAATATGACTATAGTTAAGAGCTATCCAGATAAAGGGGATGAGGCAGAGAAGGGTACATATGGTTTTATTGGCATTCATGAACATGTATCTTCATAACTACCAATGTTTCTCCCCCATCCTCTTTCACTATGGTCTACAAATGCTAAGGCTTCAAGACGATTCTTGACAACTCACCGTTCACCCCCTTCATTAAGACTATCACCAAGAGCTCTCCTAAGGGTACCATCTGTGTCAAAGACACCCCATGTTGCTTGCAAAGCGGAATCCAGGAGACAGTCGCCCGCAGTCCTATTCCACAGAGCAAACAGACGGCTTCCTAAGGTATTGCCGATTTCAATGCTCCAGTTAATTATCTGTGACTCCTGTTCCAGCTCTGGGGAATAAACCATCAAGAGAATTACAATAAAAGAAATGTTTAAAATAATAACCCATTATTTCAAAGTGCTTATAAATGAGGTATGGTAGTTTAGCTAGAAAGTACCTTGAAGATATATTAGCTACAGCAGAAAATATGGCAATTTTAATTGTACCTGTAGGTTTGGTAAAAGCCAAACTGTAATTCAGGGTCCTAAATCAGCAGAAAAATGAAGCTGCTGCATCCTCTAGCATCACAGACACACACTAAAGAGGGTGAGGTAAAGTGAGGGCGGTCTTCAAGAAGGAGCCCCAAAGGAAGCTCTGAATTTGAAGTTCGCTGTGTTTTTAGGTGTTTTAGACACTTGGAGTATGATACAAGTATAAAATAAAATCTTCACTAAAAGATATTGATGTAATGATATCTGACATCTGTTTATCTCAATATTTTGGAGAAAAATATTAAATTACAGGATCTCAATATCCTAACACCTTCAACGAAAGCAATTGAGATACTGACATCAGACGTCTGATTACCTCGATCTTTCACTGTAAAATATTGAAATACTAGCTTACAGTATCCTAATATCTTAACATCTTCACCAAAAGATAATGATATATTAACATCTGAGTACTTGCCACCACAAAATTTAAATTTTAGTGTAAAATATTGAAATATTGAATTGCATGATCTCAATATCTTCACTGGAAGATATTCACATCCAAGATTTTGATATCTCAATATTTTAGCATAAAATAATAAGATATTTAACTAAAGGATCCCAATGTCTTAATATCTTTACTGAAAAATATTGAGATATTGACATCTGAGATCTTGACATCTCAATATTTTAGAGTAAAATTATGTTAGGAAATCTAAATACATCATCTGGAGATGTTAATATCTTACTACATAAAGGTAAAATATTAAGACAGTGAGTTTAGAAATGTCAATGCGTTTAAGCAGTAAAATCTTGAGATACTGACATCCGAATTCATGTTCGTTCAAGTATTTAGCATAAAATACTTAGTCATAAAGTAACAGGATCTCACGATCTAAAAATTATGGCAGTAAGATGTTAAGATGTTGAGATCTTGTGACTTAATAATTCAATATTTAAATGCTAAAATATTGAGATAACAACATTTCGGATGTCAATATTTCGATATTTTTCAGTGAAAATATCAAGTTATTGAGATCCTGTAAATTGATATCTATATACTTTGCACTAAAATATTAAGAAAACAAGATCTCAGATGTCAAAATCTCAATATCATGCTGTCACAATATTAAAATAGTGTGATAATGTAACTAAGTATTTGTATATCTTACTCTAAAACACAGGGATAACAAGATCTTACATGTCAATATCTCAATATTTTTCAGTTAAGATAGGTTATTGAGATCCTGTATTTTAATCTCCTAATATTTTATGCTATAATTTTTTAAGATAGCAATATCTTGGATGTCAACATCTAAATATGTACTGAGAAAAAGTCCAGATAGTCGCATAATATCTCCACATCTCCATGACACCCTAATAAAAACTGTAGGCCTTACATAAAACCTTTGAAATCTTTTGAATCTCTACATCAATTCTGATAGCTTTGTTCAAATCATTTGTTTCCACTTCACACATCCTTACCCTTGAAATAATCATCGATTTGCATAAGGAGTAACTACTGTAAGAGTGCATGGCCATTTGACCATTTTTTCGACATTCAATAATTTTTCAAGGCCTGAATGCCATGCCTTCCACCTTCCTCAAGTGAGGGTGTAATCCACTTCGGAAACATGTTGAAAGTTGGTAGTACAGGCCATTGGGGGGGATACAAATGTTATGTAGAGGTAGGTGGGAGCAAAATAGACATGAATTTCTTCCATATGACATATGGGCAACAATAAATGTCTCCACTTGATCTGCTTCTCAAAGTGCTAAAAGTTGCTTTTCAAGAAGAGAGATACGTCTTTCTTTTTTGTTACAGGTGTCATCCTCATCCATGACATTTCAAGGGGATTTTCCCTTGAGGCTTTTTATCACTGATACTGCACATCAACATTCTAGACACAAGCAGCTAGCTAGCATCCATTATGCAATTCATGTATAAAACATTTCTACAGGGTAGAGTTAACAGGATCCAAACTGACAAGGATCAGTTCTTCCATAATCACCTGCTAGAGTGAGTTATAAGAGGAAAAACCAAACTAATAATGTGGGTGGAAATGGGGGGGGGGGGGGGAGGTGGGAGAAGGGAGAATGGGGTGGAACACTTCTTGATACCAAGCCCAGCAGTATGCAATGATATCAGACTACAACAGTAATTCTGAAGTACCACATCATCCAGGTCCTTCTCATTTAATACTTGTCATGTGTAATCAATACTATACCATACAATATGCAAATGCCAAGGTTTACCTTTAATCTGAAGGTAACTAACTTTTCTGTAAGGCTCAAGTAAATGAATCCCCACCATCTAAATCACTGAAGGGATACAGATGTGAATTAAAGGGTAACTTGAAGTCACCCAAATTTGGAAAAGTATACTCTGGTTTTCTGAAAATCTGCCATGTGACACTTTTTTTTTTCATCGAACTGTTTAATTCATGAACAATAACTCTTTAGTTGTAATTTGATGTGGACTATTTATATTCTTAACATAATGAAAGAAATATACGGAAACCAAGAAGAGATTTGTAAAATTTAGCAGTGTCATGACTTAGTGCTGGATGGCTGCTTATCCCCTTTAATGCATATTCAGGCACGTAGCCACAGAGGCATGTGCCCCCCAAAATTTTTCAATAAAAGGTCTTGCACTGAGAGAGGAAAAATTTATTATGAGACTAGCATTTTTGGGAATAAAAACATAAGAAGAAAAAACGGAAAATCTCACACCATTTTGCATCTACAGTCCTTGAAAATTTTCAACTGGACCCCTCCCCCCAGGCCGGCTAAACTCCAACATAGATGTGCGCCCCCCCCCCCAAACTGGTTGTTCTGGCTAGGGGCCTGATAGTATTCCCATTGGTGCTTAGTACCAGGCTTCTGTTGTGTACATACAGTACTTGTATGCACACTTTAGCATACTTGCCTGTACTCATTCAAGTGAGAATGGATTTGTACTTGCCCTTGTACTTATTAATTTTCAAAGTTTGGCATTGCCACTGATTGAAATTTTGCAATGGTACTCATGAAAAAGGTTTGTACACATATTCATATTCAAAGACAACACACATATACTCAGTGGCATAACCAAAATGGGGGCAGGGGGCTGGAGCTCCCCAGGCAAATGCCTTGCCCCCCCTCCCAAATTCAGAGGTAAACCAGAATGCAAAAATGCATTGAGGTTTCGATGATATGTTCTATTCCAAATAATGCCATGATGTCCCATATCTTTCAGTCAATGGTCAAATGCTATCTTAACATGTTGGAAAAATACAGTTTTGTGTTCCTATTTAATTTTGGGAATTCTTGGAAAATTTTGCTCTTTGACCTCTGTTGAACCCATATAAAACTCTTGGGAATTCTTGGGAAATTTTGCTTTTTTACCTCTGGTGACCCCAGATGACCTTTGACCTCCACCAAAAACAATAGGGTCCATCTTTTCAACATAACACATCCACATAGTACTGTAAGTATGAAATCTATCCAAGCTTCCTACCTGGAGATACGTGTTAACAAGCTTTTCAGTGTTTGGCCCACGATGACCCAAGATGACCTTTGACCTCCACCAAAAATGAAAAATGATTGCGTTCATATTCTCACCACAATGCATCCACATACTACGTATAAAATCTATCCAAGCTTTCTCCCTTGAGATTGTGTTAACAAGGTTTTCAGTGTTTGACCCTCAGCCACCCCAGATGACCTTTGAACTCCACCAAAAACAGTGGGGTACAGCTTCTCACTATAACACATCAATTTACCATGTATGAAATCTATCCAAGCTTCATATGTGGAGATACCGTGTTAACAAGATTTTCAGAGCTTAACCCCCAGTGACCCCAATGACCTTTGACCTCCACCAAAAATGATGAGATTCTTCCTCTTACTATAAGGCATCTACATACAAAGTATCAAATTTATCCAAGCTTCCTACATCGAGATATTGTGTTAACAAGGTTTTGAGGGTTTGAACCCCAGTGACCCCAGATGACCTTTCACCTCCACCAAAAATGATAGGGTTCTTTCTCTTACCATAACGCATCTACATACAAAGTATGAAATTCATCCAAGCTTCCTACCTCGAGATATTGTGTTAACAAGGTTTTCAGAGTTTGACCCCCGGTGACCCCAGATGAGCTTTGACCCCTACCAAAAACAATAGGGTTCTTCCTCTCAATATGGGGCATCTATGTACCAAGTTTGAGAACTGTCAGAGCTTCCCTTCTTGAGATATCATGTTAACGAAGTTTTCAGGGTCTGACCCCCGGTGACCCCAGATGACCTTTCACCTCCACCAAAAATAATAGGGTTCTTCCCCTTACCATAACGCACCTACATACGAAGTATGAAATTCATCCAAGCTTCCTACCTTGAGATATTGTGTTAACAAGGTTTTCAGAGTTTGACCCCCGGTGACCCCAGGTGAGCTTTGACCCCCTCCAAAAACAATAGGGTTCTTCCTCTCAATATGGGGCATCTATGTACCAAGTTTGAGAACTGTCAGAGCTTCCCTTCTTGAGATATCGTGTTAACGAAGTTTTCAGGGTCTGACCCCCGGTGACCCCAGATGACCTTTCACCTCCACCAAAAATAATAGGGTTCTTCCCCTTACCATAACGCACCTACATACGAAGTATGAAATTCATCCAAGCTTCCTACCTTGAGATATTGTGTTAACAAGGTTTTCAGAGTTTGACCCCCGGTGACCCCAGGTGAGCTTTGACCCCCTCCAAAAACAATAGGGTTCTTCCTCTCAATATGGGGCATCTATGTACCAAGTTTGAGAACTGTCAGAGCTTCCCTTCTTGAGATATCGTGTTAACGAAGTTTTCAGGGTCTGACCCCCGGTGACCCCAAATGACCTTTGACCTTCACCAAAAACAATAGGGTTCTTCCCTTACCATAACGCACTTTCACACTAAGTTTGAAATTCATCCAAGTTTCCTTCCTTGAGATATTGTGTTAACAAGGTTTTCAGAGTTTGACCCCCGGTGACCCCAGGTGACCTTTGACCCCCTCCAAAAACAATAGGGTTCTTCCTCTCAATATGGGGCATGTATGTACCAAGTTTGAGAACTGCCTGACTTTCCCTTCTGGAGATATCGTGTTAACAAGAAGTGTCACAAACACACACACACATACATACACCCACACACGCACATACACACATACATACACGCCATCATGAATGCATAGGTTTCTCTTATCATCGAAACCAAAAACTAATGGGCAAAATTTGTATAAGACAAAAATAAAGAAAACTTAGCTGAAACTCACAAGGCCAGAGAGACTGGGAAGTGCCATTTCCTGCAATCTGAGAGGCATTTTACCAAAAAATTTTCTCTGTACAATATGCGCCAAACAATGGTGGCGCTCCGCTTAGTGTTTTTACTGCTTCCCCCCCCCCACCCCACTTCAACCTTTGTCCCCCTCAGCCCCCCAGATGAAAAAGTCTGGTTACGCCACTGCACATATTACTGCCATGGTACTCACACCACAAATCTTCTTGGCACTGTATTTATGTACACATACCTTTCTGAGCATCTTGGTCAAGAAGTTCATCAAACAGCTGTGTCCGCACTACAGATGGCAAGAATTCAATTTCTGAAAGAAGAATAAGTCAACCGTGCTACAAATAAAGAAGTGACAAAGATTTGGCTTTATGAATTTCAGTTGTCTTGATGAAGTGGGTTTCACAATCAAGGACACAAATTTTGTTATTGAAAACAACAGCTTCCTTCTCAAGTAGCCTGGATGGCTGTTACAGTACTTGACAGCTGACAGGCTAGACTTATGATATTAATATGGAATACCATTCATAATTGGGTGTGATGTGACAACTGATGTATTTATTAATATACTGACACTGTACAAAAATCTGCATGCATATTGCATATGGCCAGGTACGGTATGCAGTATTGTACTGGATAAGGACAGTAGAGGAAATTCAAAGACACTCCATAACATTGTTTTTTAGTTCATGGTTCTTGTCATTTGTCTTCTTGGCTTTGATGAAAGAGAAACAATCAAACAAGTGTATAGTCATGATGCCATGTGGATGTGTGTGTGTATGCACTGTAAGATGCCATGTACATGTGGATGTGTGTATATACTGTATGGCTTGTACTATACTAAACACATATCACAATAGGATACTTATACTTGGCATATGGATGTCCCATATTGAAAAGAACCCTACTGTGTTTGGCAGGGGCATAGATTTCTTTTCAACTTTGAAGGGGGGGGGGGGTGTGTGAATTATTGCAAATCTAGAAAATGTGCACACAAAGCGTGCACAGGGAGTGCGAAGCCCATGAAGGGTGGGGTCCAGGGGCCGCCTTAGGGCCCCTGGAGGGGTCCAGGGGGCGAAGCCTCCGGAAGCTCCTGGGTTTTAATGTCTCAAATGTCCCAGGAAAACTGTTTTAAGGGGTAAATTTCAGAGGTAATGTTCTTGGGTACTGTTATATTTCTACATTAAGGAAATGCTATTTTGAGCACAAAACTCATTGATAAGCTACACTGGATTGAAATTGTAAAGAGCAACAATGTAAAGAGCACCATATAGATGATGATGTAATAATACCTCAGTTCCCCCAAGTCTGCGTAAATTGCCCCTTTATTTTTGATGCGTCCCTGCATTTGTATACAGCAGTTTTGATCTTTAATTTTTCACTACATAAAGGTGCCAGCCTGGAAAAGAACCCCTCCCCTTTAAGAAATTTTTGTTAATTTAAGGTCTTTTAGACAAAAAATGGTGCTACCTTTGGGATGTTTTTAGAACTGATCATATACAGCTGGAAGAAGTCCATAATTTAGTGAATGCTAATTTTTGGTAAGGTAAAAGGAGATAAAAGGAGAAAGATACATTGTCAAAAACCTCCTGAAGCCTCCTCCCTTTTGTCTATTTTGCTGCTTTCTATTTGGGGAAAGTTTTTACACAAAAATACTTGCGTGGTGTCCACAGAAACATTCTTGGACTATTATGAAATATTCCTTTCCTTCATTGTGCATTATGAAAGGGAATTACAGGCTAGCAGATACCTGTATAGGACCTCCTGAAAGCTCTGCATTGATCATATTAAATGGGGGCAATGACATAATGAGTACTACCTGACATCCAAATGATAATATAGAGTATGATGCCGAGCACTTCACAACTATCGCATTTTACTAATTTTTAACGAAAATCCATATGAACAGCTTCCAGCAATGGGGAATGAGAGGGAGGGAGAGCATAGGTGATAGATGTAGCAAAAGGAGTAAAGGACTAATAAATGCATTTCAGAATGCTGTTTTTGTCTTAAGTGTACTGAAAATACCATGTATACCAATAATGGCTGCGTGCGAAGCACTCTGTAAAAATATTTGAAAAATATATAACGGCAGATACGTGCTTTCAACCTTCCAAATCATGCTACATATTAGATTGAAAGAGCCGATATTGATGCGAGGTCCCCACAGTTGTTTGGAAATGTATCTCTGTTCTTAGGAAAGTGTTGTGATCAGAATAGTTTCATGTACTGTATTATTATGTCAATAATGGTCATGACATGAAGCGCAAACCGTGACATATGGGCAATAAGCGTGCCCAAATTTTTCAATAAATAACGTTTCCATGACAAAACCTGCATTCAGGCTCTGCATCAAAATCCTTTTAATAGCGCAACAAACCTACATGTCACTGCCATAAGCCTGTCTTTTGCCTGTTAATTCATAAACTCTCAACTTTTTGCTGCTGTGCTTCTCCGAAAGTTGCTATCAGAAGATATTGATAATAAGAATAAACTGATGTAAGGTTTGAAGCGTGCGAAGCGCGTGAAAATTTTGATAGTTTGCGAAGGAATTGCTGAAATTCTGATAGTTTGAGAAACGTGATAGAAAATGAAGCAGAGATTGAAGAATTTCTTACGAAAATGAAGAATAAAATCTACTTTCCAGAATACAGGTATCTGTAGACTGTAACATTGGGGGGATGATTACATGGGCCATCCCCCCTAGTCAAATGTTGGGGGATATATCCCCCTATCCCCCCCTCCCCCAGATCTACGCCCATGGTATTTGGTGGACACCAAAGAGCATTTAAGGTAACTAGAGGCCAAACTCTGAAAATTGTAATGCCAATATCTGAAGTAGTAAGCATGGTTCCTTCTTACACCTGGAATATGGATGTGTTACAATGAATGAACCTTTCAGTACAGGTCAAAGGTCATCTAAAGTCACCAGACATAAAATTGCTGAATTCTTTTTTAGTATATTTTAAGATGGGAAGATAGTGCACTTTTTTTCATAGTTCGCATGTGATGGCCTAACAATACAATCCTCCAGCAATGTAACACTGACACTCATACTAAACACATACTGTACAATGGATGTCATATTTTGAAGTAGACCAAACAAACAAATCCTGGTAAGGTTAGAGGACAAACATATGCAGGCCTGTAGCCAGACAAGATACGGTAGTTAAAGGGGTTTATATAAGTTTCAGGGGGCAAAAATATATGTAGAATGTGTGAGATATACTAAAATGTTTCAAGATGATAGTAATTTTCAGTATTTTAGGGGCAAAAATTTTTCTTTGGGGACCCCTGCTATCACCCCCCCCCCTTCTTGGCTACAGGCTGTAGCAGATGATGGCACAGATACGGTTGCAGAAGACTACAGTAGTTGGCAAAGGACATCATACACACAAGGTATACTGCATTTACCCCTTACTTTAAATACTGTCTGTACTTCAAACACGCTGCTACATATAATACATGGTAGTTTGGTGTATGGTGGTCCTAACTTTTTGTGAAAGGATGCCCCTCAATGAGCTCATATACACAAAACTGTTTACAATGTAAATTAATACCACTTCATTGATGTCATACAATTTTGCAGCCTAGCACTTTCGTGCTAAGGCATATGTTTTCTGACCATGTTAAATATCTCAGCAATAAAGTGAGGTAGCATGGAGCCTCTGGTATGATACACAGATCATTTATACTCAGCTTAACCAATGGCATTATATTCTTACAACAGAATACATAAACTTGAAGCTGAATACATAAACTTGCAACAGAACACATAAACTTTCCCGCAAGATTGTAGGGATGTATTCCAATGTGAATGTTGTCTGGGTGATATTAATGAACTCATTTTCACAAGTTTGGCAAGGTCAAGGGCAGATATACTGTCTGTAAAAACAGACGAGTGCTATTTTAAGTGCCCAACTAGAATGAGTTGCAGTATGGTCTCCTTCAGGTCCTGTTATACTGTAAAACTCCCGCAAGTCAAAAGAACAACAGGTTCTTTTATGGCCCTGTTGAAGATTTTGTAAAGTCCAATACATTTTTAAAATGTATCTGTACTCTTTCTGCCCTTAAGTAGTGAAAGGGAAACAAACACTACCCCCTACCCATTATCTTTGACGGAGATGATCAAACACCTTCCATGGTACAGTACATTTAAGATGGGCAACCCAAGGACACACAGAATTATCCTTTGCCTATTCTTTACTTGTAAACAATTTTTCTGAGGCAAACAGTCATGTAAACATCAAGTGATACCACAGCTTAATGAGTATCTTTCACACAAACTGACAATAGCTGTAATTAACAGTTTTGCTAATCAAGAGTAACCTTTCCTACAATTCAAAGTTTAAATTACACATACTGGGATCAACAAGTTAGTCATTACAGCAAAAAGTCAAAAGTTCAAAATCTTTACATCATCTTGATGGAGGTAGCATGACCTTCATATTTTTGTTCTGAAAGACACACAGTATTGGTAGGATATTTATTACAGTAGATCCATGAAAAGATATTACTTTTCCCTATTTAAAATGAAGGAATCAAATTTCAAAAATGTCCACATAAATTTTACAATCACAGGGCTGGAAATAAAAGACCACTGAGGCATGGCCTTCATATTTTTTACAATGGCCTTAATGCCCTACAAGATGTCTTACTCTTCAAGGTTGCTACTGCCAGTTGGTTACCTTAGAGTGTTCATTAGAGTACACACAAAAATTGGGACCTTTATACCCAAGTACTACTAAACTGCTTTCCAAGTGGTACAACAGGGCCTGCCAGTATGTGCCTATTTCCAGTACAGTGGCATATACTGTCCTCCCCATTTGCAGAGAACACTGTCTTTATTCTTTTGTTATTTCATGGTCAGTGGGAAATACAGGGACCAGTAACTCATTTAGTACTGCCCTTCCTGCACATACAAATCTTAACCAACCATGCCCTATATTCAATGTTTATACCTCCTTGTATCTGCCTTACTAAGACACAATGCAATATGTTCCCGATGACTGTGTTATGGCCAGTAAATCATCACTCAGTTCTCCATACTAGTTGCCCCTTGGCAGCAGCTGTTGCAGCATACAGTGCTATGTAGCCATCTGTTGTGTTGTGCCCTGGAATGGTGTTATATTCATTACTTGGTTCATGCACTATTCTGAAGTGTACTGAAAAGTGTATATTATAATTTTTTCAATATTTTTCAATGATCTCAGAAAGCTTTTTAAAATTTTGAGATTTATTCCTGTGTTGCTTTATCAATGTGCCTACTGTACATCATCTGCTCTGGACAGTTTGGGGCATGTTAAATTCTAGACAATACAGTGCATTAAATTACTGTGCACTTGCAGTCAGCTAGTAAATAAACTACCATTTAATAATATTGCAGTGTTAGCAATGGACATTACTGTTTACAGTTTAATACTGTGTGCAGTTGTTACTATTGCTTCAAGGTTATCTGTTGTTTGGAATGCCAAGTTGTTGCAATTAAATCATATATACTACTCGGGAGTGAATGAAGTGCAAGGGGTTATTGTAGGGTATTGTAGATCTAGAGACTGTATGGTAGGTTCAGAGTGTGGAGTCAGATATAGTGGGCAGTTACAGGTAGAAAGCCTTTTCAACTGCTCTTTATAGTTATGTGAAACACTGGTTGATGACAATAAATAGATATTAATCATTCTGTGTTAGATACCTTGCCAATGTGATTACTGTAGACTACATTAGTTATTAATATACCTATGTAAATCTCAGTATTAAAACATAATGAATGGGAATATCTGGTGGTATAACTGAGTCAAGTATAAAACTGATAAATGAAACCTCATGTGCCATTAGCCATGTAATATTTGCCTTTTCCTTTATTCACAAGGTTTTACAAATTGCACAAGTCTTAAAGGTCTGTGGACATATATAACACAAACAGCTATTTCCCCCGACAGATTAAGAATCCCCCATGAAAAATCTGTAAAAAGTATTTGAATATATTTTACCAATCTCAAGATATACTTCTACAAAGCTTAACCATGTCCCAGATTTCTCTTTTGCTATGAAAAAGTTGTGATGTGTAAAATTTCACAGTACTTGTCTGTATTTCTTTTGATAATCCTTTACAAATTTAAAATTATCTGTTAATTACTTGCCAGCTAGTTTATAGTTTGGTTTTTTATATGGACATTGTGAAAGCAGTCATTACCTACTACTAAAATAAGCACCTCAGGGCATGCCAGGATTACAGCTGTCCTTGGAATGAAGGTTAAACAAACAAAGGATAACATAAGACGCATCCAATAAGTACCCCTTTCCAAGTCAAAAATTTGCATGTAGCTCATATTTATTCATGAGGTAAGTTCAAAAGCAGTAAGCGTCTTGTAAAATGGTCTATATTTGACATACTTTGATGGGAACTGTGGCTATTTTTAAAATTATAAATGCTTTTTACATTAACTAGCAGGTGTGTCATTTAAGAAGGATGACAGCTGTTACATGTAAACACTATATGGTGCTGGGTTTGGTGCTCAAAGATACCAGTTAGAGTAGAGTACATTATCAGTAGTGTAGATTTAAATGCAGTTTTTGGCAAGAAGAAAAAAATTTATTGGTAATTAATTCCTAGAAACCAGTAAATACTGATAGTTGTGCTGTAAATACGACATCATCAGGGCAACGCCATTTTCATACTGGCTTGTAGGGCACATTTAAGTATCTCATAGTGCACCAAGGCCAAACAAGATTTTGTGTTTTCTGGTTTATGTTTGGTTGTATTTTGTAAGGAAGGGCATGAATGCCAGTACTAGGGTTAGAGACAATCTGGGGGAATAAGTGAGAGCACCTCTGTATTCATGTACCCTCCCTTGATTAGTAGTATTTTCCAAACATAGGAAGGAAAATATGCAGAGCTCAAGGGGTGGTGCCAGCCTTTGTCGAGGCTTCAGGTCGCTGGTCCTCCTGTCGAGGTGCTCGGTTCCCCTTTTGGACAAATTCTTGTGTTACCCCTGCAGAGCTCCAACATGTTCACATAGTAATATTTCCTCACCATCACCCACCCCAATCTTCAGAATCTGCCACCAATTAAGGTAGCATTCCCACTGCTAGAAGAGACCATGTTACAATTCCTTTTTTTTTTTTACTGATCAACTTATGTGGCACATGTAAGCACATTGTCATGAACTGGCTCAATTAATTCAGTGCATAAAGCCATTCAAAAGTACAGTACTGCAGTATCATACTGCACACGGTGTGTACTGTACATAGATACGCATTTGCCCAAATTAATGGGCAACTCTAATATACTCCTGCTTTTGTTTCATATTAGTGATAAGGGCAGGAGAGGGGGAAGGACTGCACAGAGTGTGTACTGTACATGGATGTTTTTGCCCAAATTAATGGGCAAGTCTAACATACTCCTGCTTTTGTATCATATTAGTGATAAGGGGAGGAGAGGGGCAGAGAGGGTGAAAGAGGAGGGGGAGGAGGAGGATAGAGAAGGTAAGGGGAGGGCAAGGGAAGGGAAAGTGGAAGGTGAAACAGGAAGGGAGAGGCTGCAAGATTTGATGAAGCAAACAGCGCACACTAAACATGGGGTGTTAAGTATGCACTGTAAGAAACTGTCACTGCATGCCATCACTTAAAGTGCAGACCATAACCAGCAAATTCTATGAGCATCCAGTACTATAACTCACTGTGATTGAAGGACACTGGAACAGTGTAGGATACATTAAGGGGTAGGTAGCCCACAGTAGTATAAAATATTACCCTGCTGCACAAGCAAAGTATACATGGTAGAAACAGTCTTAAAATAGAACATGGTGTTATTTGAAGTGAAGCTTGTAAGCCTGATTGATGGGGTCATCCTAAGATTCTCTTCAACAACCACAATGTCTGTTGGTTTACAACTAATCCATCAAGAATCACATTCTCACCTAAACAAAGCATGAGCCAAGAATTTGGAACCACTGCACTAAACTCTAAATTCTTTGCTGTACAAAAATAGCTTGGAATTCTCATACTTCACAAACCAAGTTTGTGACACTATCATGGCATAGTAATGCACATGCTCACTTACATCACACTGTAACCTCTCACAGTTGAGTTAATTGGGCCTTTGTGACTTGATTAATTGTGCATCAGCCAGACATGGTTATAAATATCTTACATTTAACACACTGCCATAGCCCTGACTAATTAGTATACAGCATAGCTTGTGCACTGCCTTCTTTTCTGGGAAATAATCAACTTCCCATACTAGCATACTGGCTTTACTTTTCATATGAGAGCTGTTATGAAATGTTCACCAAATACCAGTTATGCAACATTTGTAAACCATGTATACATGTATGGATAATACTAAACACCGTTCTTCACTCAAATTACAAACAGGCTCAAAAAGTTGACTATGTAAAGGTATCTGAAATAAAGATATAGCTTACTTGTAAGAAAGTTTCCACATTATCCACATCAAAATGGGTTCTTAGAAAGGAAGCATGGGCTGCAATTGGTCCAGTACATAATTTACATTCAGCACTCTTTATAAAGATCTCAGACTTCTGGATGATTGTGTCACCATTACAGCTGTACTGTATCTTGGCCATGCATTGCTTTATATTTCCTTGGTGGAAGCGAGACGTGGCAACAGAGTTACCCTCCTGGGGACAACTCCCTATTCATACTGTAAAGGTTCTTTAGTCATAAGGGTCACTTTTGATATTTAATGGGTTCTTTAGTCATAAGGCTCATTACTCATTAATCATAAGGGTCATTATTCATAATTGAAAAAAGGTCCTTTGTTCATAAGGTTTGTTATTCATAACTGAAAGGGTTCTTCGTCCTAAGGCTCATTATTCATAAAAGAAAAAGGTTAAATATTCATAATGAGAAAAAGGTTGCAAATTTTTATAAAAGGAAAGCTTTCACGATCCATAATGGACTAAACAGGTTTGATACTCATAATGGGAAAAAGGTTCCATATTCATAATGGGAAAAAGTATTTGATTTAAATAAAAAAAATAACAAAGGGTTCATTTTTCATACAAGGAGAGAAAGCTTGTTATTTATAACATATAAAAAGGTTCACTTATCACTTAAAATTAAACCAGGAAATGCCAAAATGCTTGGAGAATCCTGAGGTGGTTAGGAGAAAGTGGAAATGCTTGTCCGAATTTGGGGAGGGAGAAAGGTTAGCTCATACTGGATTGGGATAGGAAAATTGATGTTTTCTTTTTTTTTAAATTTTTTGCAGAGCAAGGTCATAACCAGAAAAGCTACCAGCATTTACCCAAAAAAACTGAAAGTTTTGTAAAGGTGTCAAACTGCCGGATAGACAATCACAGTAAACTAGTATACAAAGTCTGTCCAGTACTTAATGATTCTCCATGCAGTGCCATCTGCATAAGGTACTTGGTACAACAAATACATTTGCTACTATCAGTGGTTTATGTTGGACTAACTCTCGGATCATGCAACAGAGTAGACTTTTTTCGTAAATTTGACCAAAAATTTGGGAATCAAAAAAATCTGAATTTTTGATGGGCATTCCAAAAAAATCTGATTTCAGACTAAAATCTGAAAAGTGGCATCTCTGCATAACATCTTTTATTAACATTGGGTTACCACTGGGGAACTTATTTCCTTTGCTTTATTTGACACTTAGTAGTATTCTGCAAACATAAATGCATGTTCATTCAAACAATACAAAATTTACACAAAGGGGAGGGAATAAGAGTAAGTGAGGGTGTGGGAGGTGGGGAGGGTGTGGGACAGGTAGGAGAGGGAGCATAATGATAATGTGACACCACTGTTGGCAGTCACTTCTCATCAGGGGCATAAATATGGGTGTGTGTGACCCGCCCCCCTTCCCAGTGAAAATGAAAAGCCTGTCTCTGAGCGCCAAAAAGTCGGTCTCAAACCCAGTTCAGTGTGTCTTTGTAACAGTAGACCAGACATGAACAATGTTTGAAGTGCAAAAAAGCAAAAAAAAAGGAAAGGTCTTTGAAAATTCGGGTTGTACAACTGTGTCAGTGGGAGTCGGTCTCCAAGAAATGTAGTTGGTCCAAAAATAGTCCAGCCTGTGAATTCATGTATATACACCCCTGCTTCTCGTATCGAAGAGTAAAAACAGTGTAATGGAGGCAGCTTCAATTGTTCCTACCTGTACCATATGTATAGAGACATAGCCTAGTGGAGCCATCGTTCTTACAATCTTTGGTAACTACTGAGGGTTCCCAGCTATCCCAACATCCTGTCAGTTCACTTCTTATGAACTCATATGACTGACTGACTGACTGATATTTATTCAGCCAATCGTAAAAATACAATGGAAATGGGTTAAAAACGAGCTCATAAAACAGATGCAAACAATTAAACATTACCTAAGAAACTAAAATGGGAACATATACGGTAAGAAAATGAACACTAAAATAACGACGCAGTAGTACGATGAAAATCATCACATCACATCTGACTAAAACATGCATGATCTCTTGAGCTGACCAATCAATTCAAATTAAAATATTATCACTACAAAGAATACTGAGTAAATATTTTGCTCAAATGATGGGGGAAAAGTACAAAGTACTACTACTGTAAGGCCTATGTATTTTTTAGTCCTTTGATGCATACTTTTCTGTAAATTTTGATCTTGAACATACCATCAGTACACCCCTGGATCCTGCACTGTTTACACCTCACCATCACAAAAGCTTTCAGTAACTGCATACAATACTTTAGGCAACTTTATACTTCTTTTCTAGACATAATCTTGTGTATCTCACGTCATATAAAGCAATTTATTGACTACACTGTACAATACTATTAGAAAAACTTTTTGGATGAACAATATATCATAACTGTAGATCCTATGAATCTATGGGAGAACGATGACTAACAACAGGGTTTGACCCTCTAGACTGGGGCTGGTTTAAACAACATTTAGGATGGCATCAGTTTGCAATGAAAGCTCCACAAACAAGTCCCCCCCTCCTCAAAAAAAAAAAAAAACTATACAGTGGCATAAAGTAATACCATACTCTATGTCATTTGGGGTTACATGTCCTTTGGGTTTGCCTGGTCATGAAGTCTGTAAAATGCCCCATAAGCTGGAAAAAAAAAACCTTTAGAACTTTTGTGTCCTAATTGACAGAGGGTCACAAGTACTTACAGTAAGTTACTACCATTCAATGGTTAAGATGTACATAATACATGAATGACAGAATTTCCTGTTTTTTTAACTAGCTCTATTCTCTCTCACCCATTCAGCATGCTGTACAGAAATTTACATGATCCCTCTGCCAAATAAAATAACCGACCTAATGAATCTCTGTGTGTGGTTTTCTTCCAATAAAATGTAAGTCAGGTGAATTCCCCTCACAAGATCAATTTACAACTTTTGGGGGTGCAGAAACCAACATAAAATTCATTTGCAAAGGTTGAAAAGAGCCACAGCAAATTTGAGTAAGGGATACTGTGAGTATGGTGCATACATTCAAAATGCAAAACCAGAACAGAAAATATTTCATCATTGCAATGGACTGTAATCTACAGTATGTGATCAAAAATAAACAAGCCTCTTTACTTCTCAAACAGATCAACAGAAATCTTATTAGTTTATAGTGAGTCATTTCAGAGGAAGGAAACCTTAGGGAGGATATACTGTACATAACACCTCAAAATATTTGCTTGTGACAGCAGAAATCATGCTTTGAGAGATTTTGTTATTAAACACACTCAAGAAGGGTAAAGTGCACTAGAATTCAGGTAAATTTTCATTCAGCGCTGTAGTGGGTGTATCTTTCTTCATATACATTAGTACTGGTTAATACTGTACATGCTAGGCATAACAGACCCACATGAGTTGTTATAAATTTGGAAGGAGGTTGGACAAAAAGTTTAACCTATGCTAATAACCCCCGAGACCGGCTAAATCCTGAGTCTGAAGGTACTGAATGTTAAAGGGAAATATTGCTTTGTCTGGCTTTTTATTGAATCTATCCTAGTTTACTTGCGATCGGGTCCCGTTCGATGAAAGAGGGGTAACTAAGAAAAACATTCTACCCTCTGAGCACTAATTAAAGAGTAGTTAATCTTTCTGTAACAACTAATAGATTTTTTCACCCAAAAAATTATGCATGCAAAACCACACCTTCATCACCCCTAATTTGAAATCCACCAATCAAATCATTTCTATCACATTACGTCAGACGATAACAAACGCCTTCTACAGCACTGTACAAAAAGTTTGGAAAATACGAACTAAGTACAGTACAGTACTTTAGTGGGAATTATTACTGCATTCTGTCTGTATTACTGAACCAGGAGTTTCTATTTGACAACCTAACAGAACTACTGTTACATTACAGTAGGTGGTCTTATCACCTCTCTGGTATACTATACACAAAGTTACAGTTATTTCGTAATTTGAATTGGAGCCCTTGGGCCTTAGCAGGTTTGATTTACTTTCGAAACAGCCGGATTTAAAAGAGACTGTTGGTGCTTCGACAATGGTACAAAATGAAAATTTTACGAACCTGTGATGCCAGTGGTTACCACTTGTCCAAAACAAAAGAAATATGCAGGGCCTACAAGTCTTTCGCAGATTAATTACCACGTTTGTAGTGACTCTCCTTTAACGACAAATAATGCACACTCACAGTGAACCGGTCTCCATGTGTGAGTTTTGAATTCCAACGTACAGCACTGGGTGGCACAGAAACTGTGGTGGTAGTTTATTGTGAGCAGGGCAGTTGGAATTACGATGAACAAGGTCAACACGTATTGTGTAATGGGTGCTTATATGTCCTGACATAACCACTCTTCCTAAATGAATATATGCAGCAGTACAAACGTTGCATAGTGTGGGCGAGGATTGTCTTTCTATAATGAGCCCGTTAGATACAAAAATTGCTGCTTCTTTCTTTCCATATTTCTTGACATTAGTGTTGACCTGCTGCAAGTTATTTGTGTTCCATGTTTGGAAAGGGTAAAAGACCACAATGGGATTAAATTAGAGTCACATCGTGGTATTTTTTTCAAAGGCAATATTTCCCTTTAAGCTACATACTGGGCTGATCGGATTACTTTCATTTGTTGCCTTCAAATTAATATCAATATGCTAGCAACATCAGTCACATCCAGTAATCCTATCACAAGTGGCGTACTCAGAACAATGCTCTGATGAGTAGGTTGATGCTGCCACCAATTTTAGGGCACGTGCTACAAAACTCAAAACATTATTTAACTGAAATAAAGCGATGAGGTTTTCTGATTCTTAAAGTACGAACCTCATGCAAATGATCTACAGAGGCAGAAGTCTAATTTTTGTCACAGCTACCAGGAAAGTTTCCTGAAATGACTAGGTATAGAATCATGTTTACATTTTTACCTAAAACTTTATTGATAATCTTTCATCCCGGTCCCTGAATGCTCAAAGATACAATAATTTTTAATTTTCTCATGACTGGCAATGGTATGGCAGTAAGGCCAAACCCCCAGGCTTACTACAGGTATAGCAGATGGTATATCCCTTTTGTATCGACTACCTAATCTAGTATAAGTTCTACGGAAATGCCAGGAAGAATAAAAAAGATAAATTACTGCAAACCTCACTTCAAAGTAATGTATCTCCTTCCAAATACCTTCTCCCTGCATGTACAAACACACGACAGCACCACCATCGATTGCATATTGCAAGGTTACTCTATCCATCAAAACCAAAACCAGGTTGCAAACCAATCATGACACAACTTTCATTTGGATATAACAGCTATGACTTCATTTTGCACCAAAGATTGCCCTAAGGTTATGGTGACAACATTAGCTGATATGGTAGAATGACAGAGAAAAGAAAACTGCATTGTATCTTTCACTGTTGTTTATGCAAGGTGAAACCATAACAGAATTGACCTTTTCATCACAACCACCCTAAGATGCAAATATTGCATAGAATTCCAAAACACCTTACATATTTCAAATTGTCTTAATTATTGGCTGGTTAGAAGTGGTAAGCAGTAAATTAGCAATAGGGATTGGTGAAGGCAATTTCCCTGCTGTACTTTACCTAAAATTGCTTTACTATACTTGGGGTTGTCCTTTCACTCTACTGATCACCAAATCCGTCTTTGTTGTGTGCTTAACAAACACAACGAGGGCTTCTCAACAAGCTACAAAATGAAATCTTTAATACAAAGTGCTCTAAAACACGTCTGTCTAATACTTTAAGGCCAAGTACTTCCACAAAATATGAGACAATGTGGTAAATGTTTAATTTTGATTGCAATATTCAGGATTAATATCACGAAACCTGCAGTGAAGTGAAACATAGCAGGCTTGGGCAAACTGGGAAGGATATATTTATGCAACACTAACATCTGTAAGAACTACTGTCCAGGGGTTTTGTCCATTGCAATTTTACACAGGTAAACTGAATGTAATCCTGCTTGCAGGCTTTGTCAAATGCCACACAAAGGGCACAGCAACACTGAATCTGAGGGAAGAGCATTGAGAGAAACTTTAACCATTGCTTAGAAGTCTTTCAGAAGGGAACCATGGCAACTAAAAATGGCATGACAGCTTTTTGCCTTCAGTGCTGTTCATTTCCACAGTAAATAAATACAATACTGTGCATATCATGTACAGTATATTTTGGAGTGTCTATCTCAGAACCAGAAAGTCAAAAGGCTTAGAGATTCCTTCCCAAAAGGAGATGCTTTGTTGCACTGAAGTTAAACCCTCAAATTAACCCTTCTTGACTATACACTTTTTAGTTTTCACAATAGGCCTTTTTCACAATTGCGACTGCCCCAAGGAATTGTATTGTATTGAGAAAGATTTCCACAATGATATATATGATACAATATTTACATTAATACTAAATTGTGGGGGAGGTCTGAAAAAGCTGAAAAGCTTGTACAAGCAGACCACCTTTGTGGGATTGCAAGGAGGATAAACAAACTGCACTTGCCATACATAGTATGTGAAATACACATAACTTAGGATAGGAAGACAAGTTTTTAGGTCAAAAAGAGGATGTTCATGTTGTTCCAGACACAAAACCACAGGTAAGAAGGCTTCTTACACTCCAGGCTGATCTAAAAAGGGATGACTTGAATCTCCTAAAATGAGTGCAGCTTGATGGCATATGTTGTAGGCAGTGTGTTTGCTTATCCCCAGTTTTACACATGTGCAGTTGAAATTGCGAAAAGGCTTCTTTGACCTCTGCTGACCTTTGAACTCCACCAAAAAATGAATAACAAAACATGAAAAAAGAAAGTATTTTGTAAGGGGTTCGAACCCTTACACGGTATTTCTAATCATGGTATAGTCACAATATCCTTACATGTGTTCATAATTCAAATCAGAATTATTACTGCAACACTTATGTTTGTGAAAAAAACAAATGTTGCTCTCTACAGTTTTATCTTTGGAATAGTACAAAACTTCAGCCCTAACTTTTCATTGGTCATGAAATGCAAGACACAACTTGGAGATACTGCCCACTGTCTATTTAGTTTACCAGGTTTTTGTAGCTTTCCCTCTGATGACCTCAAATTACCTTTGACCTCCAACAAACCTATAGGGTTCTCTCTCTTAGAGAGACAAATCTACAGTATATACTAATTATGGAAAGTATCAATCATCCCAGTCTTGAAATAGTGCTTTTTCAAGGTTTTCAGATTTTCATCTCCGATGACCTCAGATACACATGCAAAATTGTACGAAAAATATTTCAATACCATCTTGGAATAAGGTTCCCTTCAATTATCAGTCATTCTGGCAAAAAGTTTAGTGCTACTAGTGCTTGCAAGCTTTTTTCCCCGTGTAACTTATAAACAGAAAAGAGTTGGGCAGACAAGAATGTCCTTCAATGTTACAAACATTGCCCAATTGTATGGAAAGGTCAGCTGTTTGAACCAGCTTACTATATTTGATTAGTAAGGAACTTTTCTTACAATCCTTTCATACTACAGATTGTAGAGAACACATAGCATAAAGGTGGCATAAGTGGGGGTCTTTGTCTGTCCAGTTTGAACACAATTTTGTTGCAAACTCATCTGCATTTGAGACAAAAAAGGAAAGATTTCTGTCTTCCCAACTTGATTTCTACAAAAGATTATGTGATATTAACACATCAGATTCACAAGTAACATAAAATTGTGTTTTAATTTTTGATGGGTATTTCACACTCTTTGTAACTCTTTAGTGTGGACATACTCTCAATGTCAAGTCATACCTGACAGGAAAAAACATTGACAATGACAGTGGTGCTTGATATTTCTGGGAACTTGTTGCGACTCTGCCAGGAAAGGGCACCCATTTGATATGTAGAGTAGCTCCCTATACTCTAATGCTATAAAGATGTATCAAAGATCATCATAACTACAGGACAGTAGTACAGTACATGTAGATTCCTTGACAAGGTAATGCATGACTTACAGGATACAATAAAACAGTTACCAACCATCATACACTACTTGCACAAAATGGAAGAATCAAAATACCGCAAACAAATAAATTCTCACACAACTGCTTAATGTTTGTGACTGTTGTGAGATTTGATTGAAAAAGTTATTTGTGCTCTTTAAGCATGCAGTTATTTTCATGGCATAATTACAAATTATGTGTGACTATATAAAAACCTACCTGGCAGGATAAAAGTCAAGATATCTGTGACAAAGTAACAAGGAAAGTCCCCTTTTCTCTGACGTAATGATATGGCAATCTCCTTACGAATATCAGCAGACAGATCTGGACACACTTGAGAGGGTGGTCTCTTGACTGAATGACCGGTAACTTCAAAAGACAGCATTGAAGCTAGCAAGTCCTCTCGTTTAAAGCGAATAGCTAGGTGTACCAAGGTCAGACCAACATCGAAGGCACTTGGTCGATTCAAAATGGCCACCTCATCACGAGTTAATTGTCTTGTGGGGTTTCCCCCTGAGCTAATGTATGTCTCCACAGCTGGTGGGTTGTTGTCTACAACACCCACACAAGCTTGCAGGAATAAATAATCACTCTTTCTCAGACGACGACAGTGCTGTTTTGAGTTTTTATCTGTTTCTACATTAATGGTCCCATGGCTTTGTGCATGGACAGAGGTAGCCCCAACTGTTGCATTCTCAATAGCTGATGCAGGACTCCTAGGAGGAGAGGTGGGTGGAGATTTAGAGGCAGATGCATCAACGTTTCTTATGTTTTCTGCTATGAGCTGTGGGCTAGCTGCAGAGGAAACAGTGTCTGGACTAAGTCTACCTCTTCCAGTCATACATATTACGCATTTCTTGGCCTTGGGCCAGTTTTCATACGTACATGCAGTGCATGTCCACTTCTTTGCAGACTGACAAATTACACGATTGCGATCATTATTTATTGCCTGGCTATTATCCACAATTTGTGGGGTCCTTGAACGGGCTGGAGTTCTACCTCTGGTGTTTTCATTAGCCAGAGGGCCTGGCAGACGTGGGCTCTTACATATGGTGCACTTGGGTGACCTAGCCCAGTTGAGGTAGGTACATGACTTGCACTGCCAGGTACTCGCTGAAGGTGATGAGCCTGCATCATTAGTACGAACAATCAAAGAGCTTCTTTGGGCATTGTTATCAGGGCTGATCAGTGCTGGTACATTTTCAGATGACACTGCTGGAGTTATTAGCTGAACAGGTCTTGGTGCTTGGCAGAGAGTGCACTTGAGGGCTTTGGGCCAATTTAAGTATGTACAGTAGTCACATCGCCATTTGTGAGTAGCTACTTCCGACATCGTCTCCCGTGCTATCTTTCTGCTAGCTTGTATTCAACTTTGACCAAGTTTCTGAAAAGGAGAAAAAATTAAATATTATCAGACTGTTTTTTGAATGGGATCTTCCTACTGTCACAAGCTATCAAATTTAGCTCAAGTAGGGCTTTGTTAAAGGAAAGCCCACTTGTGGGACAAAGTGCAGTATTGTTGGGGGGTCAATTTCCTGTTCAAATCAAGGAAAAGGTGCAGTGTCTACAAGGAGAAAAACTTGAATACCTTCACTACATGGGCAAGGCGATGGCCTATACTCAGTCCTATACACCCAAATGTTCCACTAGTTTAAATTTTAAAATGTCCTTGATGGAAATGAGCACTACCATTTCAGCCTTTTGAGTTACAGAAGCTCTCTCCATGATAATGTTTTGTATGTGAACCTCTAGTACAGTAAAAAAACCAGAATGCAAAAATGCATTGAGGTTTCGATGATATATGTTCTATTCCAAATAATGCCATGAAGTCCCATATCTTTCAGTCACTGGTCAAAATTTCCCAAGAATTCCCAAGATCGTCATCTGGGGTTACGAGAGGTCAAAAAGCAAAATTTCCCAAGAATTCCCATGATAGTCATCAGGGTCACCAAAGGACAAAATGCAAAATATCCCAAGTATTCCCAAGGCCTAACGTTACAGTATAGCCTAGAGGCTATGCTAAATACTTGGCAAGGCCCTAAGTAACATTAGCCTAGGTCTAGCAGGCCTGATTTTTAAAGAAATTTTCAAGTTGCCCATCGGACAGCCTGAAGTTAAATTTAGGTTGTCCGAAATAGTTTTTTGTTGTCCGAATGAAAGTGACGAACAAGAGATGAACAATTCCATTTCCTGTCTCTGCCATAGAAAACAAACATTTAGTTTAAATTCTGCATTTTTCCATATTTATTGGCATGGTACAATGATGAATGGTAGTCAGTACCATTGTCTCAATGCCACTTCTTTAGGGGATTTTTATGATATATTTTCCTGCTGATGTAGGGAACTATTCAGTTACAAATAAATTCTACTCGTCCATCGGACAAGTTCAAAGACAGAAAGTGGTTGTCCGATGCAAGTTTTACCCGTCTCGGACGATCGGACTAGTGCTAAATTTCAGCCCTGTCTAGCCTAGGCCCAGCTATAAGTATAAACCTAGCCTAGGCCTATGCACAGCTGGTCACAGAAATCTCTCTGTAAATACTACAAACTTAGATGATGAGTACCAACATTTGACTAGGCAATAACTGCTTTGACTAGCCCTAGCCTAGGCCATAGCTATTACAGTAACCTAGGCCTACCTCTAATAAGTAATATCAGCCCATACATACTGTACTACAATTAGGCTAGCCTGTACTGTGGCAGTTAGGCTAGGACTTAGTCACAGGACTAGGACTTTGTCTAGGCCTAGCCCATAAACCTGGAACTCTGCATTAGATTTATGTACTGAGTCTAACGTTATTGTGTGTGTAGGCTAATGTTTGTTGTTGGTTCTGTAACAACACTTAGGCCTAACGTTATGCCCTAACTGTTAGGCCTAGGCCTAGGCCTACGTTAAAACTTGATCTGCCTGGTAAATTTTCCACTAAAGTTACTCACACTACTCTGCTACTCTGAAGAGGAGCCATATTACAACATACTGTGATATTCCTGCTGTAATTTTTATTATTCCATTTCTTGGTGCTATTTTTCCAATTCAGTTACAGTCAAATCTAACATTAACGTTGGACTACTCAGCCAGCTCAACAGACCTTGGCAGGAGTCTGTCACTGCACTCAGAAACTAGCTTTTAACACAGTTTTTGATTGGTTGAAAGTGGATCTGTTTACAACTGATCAACCAATGATATGGTAGCTTATGGAATGTCATGGATCTGCTGCAAACTATCTACTGATTGGTTTAACATCAACTTGTTGACAAAAATTTAACCAATAACATAACAGCATAGATTACTGGGCTCAAATAAATACACTACAGTACTGTACAGAAAAGTGAAATACTGTAGTCTATTCTCAGTCTTCTGATATGTTGGCTAAAGAATAATAAAGTTCGTGAAAGGACCTATTTACTCATTCAAAATTTGGATTATCAAGGAAAAATCCGTATTCCCATATTTACAATGATTTTCCGTACTGAATATGGAAAGTCCGTGCTGGTTGGGAGCTCTGTCTCAGGGTTTGACCCCCCTGGTGACCCCAGATGACTTTTGACCCCCACCAAAAATGACAGAGTTATTCCTCTTACTATAAGGCATCTAAATACAAGGTATGAAATTTATCCAAGCTTCCTACCTCGAGATATTGTGTTAACAAGGTTTTCAGAGTATGACCCCCGGTGACCCCAGATGACCTTTGACCTCCAACAAAAATGATAGGGTTCTTCCTCTTACCATAACGCATCTACATAATAAGTATGAAATTCATCCAAGCTTCCTACCTCAAGATATTGTGTTAACAATGTTTTCAGGGTTTGACCCCCGGTGACCCCAGGTGACCTTTGACCTCCACCAAAACAATAGGGTTCTTCCTCTCAATATGGGGCATCCATGTACCACGTTTGAGAACTGTCAGAGCTTCCCCTCTTGAGATATCGTGTTAACAAAGTTTTCAGAGTTTGACCCCCGGTGACCCCAGATGACCTTTGACCTCCACCAAAAGTGAAAGGGTTCTTCCTCTTACCATAACCCATCTACATACAAAGTATGAAATTCACCCAAGCTTCCTACCTCAAGATATTGTGTTAACAATGTTTTCAGGGTTTGACCCCCGGTGACCCCAGGTGACCTTTGACCTCCACCAAAAACAATAGGGTTATTCCTCTCAGTATGGGGCATCCATGTACCAAGTTTGAGAACTGTCAGAGCTTCCCTTCTTGAGATATCGTGTTAACAAAGTTTTCAGGCTTTGACCCCCGGTGACCCCAGATGACCTTTGACCTCCACCAAAAATGATAGGGTTCTTCCTCTTACCGTAACGCATCTACATACAAAGTATGAAACTCATCCAAGCTTCCTACCTCAAGATATTGTGTTAACAATGTTTTCAGGGTTTGACCCCAGGTGACCCCAGGTGACCTTTGACCTCCACCAAAAACAATAGGGTGCTTCCTCTCAATATGGGGCATCCATGTACTACATTTGAGAACTGTCAGAGCTTTCTTTCTTGAGATATCATGTTAACATGGTTTTCAGAGTTTGACCCCAGGTGACCTTTGACCTCCACCAAAACAATAGGGTTCTTCCTCTTAATATGGGGCATCTATGTACCAAGATTGAGAACTGTAAGAGCTTCCCTTCTTGAGATATCGTGTTAACAAAGTTTTCAGGGTTTGACCCCCGGTGACGCCAGATGACCTTTGACCTCCACCAAAAATGATAGGATTCTTCCTCTTACCATAACGCATCTACATACTAAGTATGAAATTCATCCAAGCTTCCTACCTCAAGATATTGTGTTAACAATGTTCTCAGGGTTTGACCCCCGGTGACCCCAGGTGACCTTTGACCTCCACCAAAAACAATAGGGTTCTTCCTCTTAATATGGAGCATCTATGTACTAAGTTTGAGAACTGTCAGAGCTTCCCTTCTTGAGATATCGTGTTAACGAAGTTTTTAGGGTTTGACCCCCGGTGACCCCAGATGACCTTTGACCTCCACCAAAAATGATAGGGTTCTTCCTCTTACCGTAACGCATCTACATACAAAGTATGGAATTCATCCAAGCTTCCTATCTCGAGATATTGTGTTAACAAGGTTTTCAGGTTTTGACCCCCGGTGACCCCAGGTGACCTTTGACCCCCACCAAAAACAATAGGGTTCTTCCTCTCAATATGGGGCATCTATGTACCAAGTTTGAAAACTGTCAGAGTTTCCCTTCTTGAGATATCGTGTTAACGAGCAAAGTGTCACAAACGCACACACACACACACACACACACAAGTCGATTTTAGTTCGATTTTAGTCAAGTCGATTTTAGTTTTAAGACAAGTTCATACACACATACACACACACACACACACATACACGCACATACGCACATACACACATACATACACATGCCATCATGACCGCATAGGTTTCTCTTTTCATCGAAACCAAAAATGGCAGTATGGCCCTCCAAAATAACACACTGTGGCACAAGTCTGTTGGAAGGAGTATTTTGCACAAGTCATTACTAATTAATTGTAATTTATGCCAAATTCCAAAGGCAATAACATAGCATTTCCAGACTATTCTCCTCCTGCTGGTCTAGAAGACATGTGCACCAACTATGAAAAAGTCTCAAAAATTGATTACTTTTGAAGTAGGCTAACAATTAAATCTGTTATAGGATTAAATTTGCCCAAGGCAAAAAGAGGTACATGCATACATTCTAAGCAAAAGCCTGGACTTCGACATCAACTTACAGTAAGTAAAATTCCTTTTAACTGCTGATCCAGAGCACAATTTACATACACACAATAGTGTCTACTTTGACTGTCTAGCCACAATAAACTAGAGATTTATTTGCACTTCACATCCAGCCAAACTTCACATTTACAAAATCCAACAAAACTGTCTTCCAAAGCTAAATACTTTTTTTCCAGAGCCAAAGCACCAGTATTTAAAAAGGAAAGTTAAGGTAAAAGAAGTTCGATATGATACTGTAACTTTTCTCATTTTACACAGAAGTATTTATCAATAACTAGATTTGTGGCAGGAATGGGTAAAGGGCTCATCCATTTTTTTTTTTTTTTTTGTCATAAAATTTTACAACTGAACAGTTATACATTAGGAAGATGGGAGGTATGAAGGACCAAAGTACAGTTCTTCAAATATATTAAATTATGATAGTTTTTTTACTTAAAACATTCTCTATGTATCTTTATGCATGTTCCAGGAGCAGGGAGGGGATCCAAAGAAAGAGTTTTATACACTCATGAAAATAAGAATGAATCCAGAGGGCAAGACAGAAATGATTTATCATCTTTAAACACCACATAACACCTTTTTTTCTTTTGAAACACATGACATGAGCTCATACTGAAATGAAGCAATACTTTCCTCCTCACTCCCTTCTCAAACCTACCTCCCACCCTCTTCTGGAAATCCGGCGTATGTCACTGTAAAGCTCTGAGTCTCAGAGTGCTATGAGAAACTGTAATACCAGTACACCTTGTGCACAATCTTTGTCTATTCCTGAAACCCACATCCTAACAAAATTGTCACTGCTGGACAAAAAAATTAAGGCTGGGCTGATGCTAGTATTATTGCCAGTGTTATGCTAGTACATGCATAGCTACAGTATGAGAATTTCAGAACTGAGAGAAAACAGTCACTTGAAGCCTGAGTAATTTAATACATCAAAATATATAAATAAATAAATAGGAAATGCAGAATCAGTCTGAAAATGCTTGACTTTGAAAAACAACGCTCTTAAAAGCTGTCCTTAACTTCATAGTGCTAAATATTAAACGTTTTATCAGCTTGTGTAATGTACTTTTATCTCTCATTCCAAACTCACTTCTCGGACATTGTTCTTTCCAAAAAGAACCACAATAATACAGAACGAGGAAGAAAATGTTACTTTCCTGAAAGGTTTTGCCCGCTTTACTTCATGTGTTTTAAGTTTTACCATCAAAAAGTTCTCTGAATTATTGACTGATGGTACCACCAATAAATACAACACAAAAAGGTAGGTAAGTACATGTATATTTAGGAATGCAGCTCCACCATTTAGGCCTAACTCTTCCTACACGTAGCATCCACACACATCCACCCAAAAATTATTCCCTCTGCAGTCTGTATCCACCCAAAAATTTTGGCCATGGTATTACAAATGAATGTAATACAAACATGAGTCCTTGTTCACATTAATTTTTATAGAATGCAAGTCCACTTTAGCCTCTTCCTACCATCTGAATGTACAAATGCGATATCACCAAGTGCCTGCACATCCACCCAAACCACATGAACAAAAAACTTATGCTTTTTGAAAACATCACTCACTCCACTGAGCATCTGCTCATCTACCTAAAACTATTGGCCTTTGACTTGGATATATATAAATTACAATGACGGTTCATTCTCAATTTAAAAGCGTCTGAGTATCTGTGTGTTAAACCAACAGAAAATCATGAAGTGGACTTAGAATTTCCGGACATTCTCTGCTTAAACAACCACATGCACATTCAAACACCATACTTTGTGTTATTCTTATTAATAGAAGCTAGCAGCACTTGTAAGTTGCCTCTGCATTTGTGTATCTGGATCACAGACACATCTCTCCATCTGCCCCTGTATTTTGTCCTTCACTCCAGTACCAAGGACCTTCTGACAGAGTCTGAACTAAGATTTCACAAAGCTGTTAACTTTAGTGCAGTACCGGTTCATTCACCTCAAAACGTCACCAGAGAGACATTTCTCTGGTTTGAAGAAAGACAGACCTACTAGTGAATAAAAGAAAATAGAAGAGCTCTTGTTCAAGCATTTTGTCCAAGTGTCTCCTTCCAGCACTTTCTTACAATCTATCAGATCCTGAGCATTCTACAACCTGATGTGTAGTCCTAATACCGTAACATTATAACAGGCCTTAGTCTAGGGTACACTGGCCTAGTTTTTACCAAACACTTTGTTCTCTGAACATGGTGGGCATGTACAGTGAAGCAATATTTGTGTATTCAAAACACTGGTGTGTGGCAGTGACCTGCCATGGCTGAAGATGGTCATGTCCTCCTTTTTGGGAATTTGGAAATGGTCACCCTAATCCATACAGACCAATGATTGGAGAGTACACATAAATTCAAAAAGAAATCATGACTAGTCAACTTTTTGATTACAAGGTAGCCCAATTTGGAATAATTAGGTTATAGAATACTCCGCAATGCCAAAACACCCACTGAAGTTCAAATCTTTCTCTTGGAGTGGCTATGCCAGCTCCTCCTGCTACATCTTGAAGACATCATTCCGGCTGAGAGTACATTAACAATGATGCAAGGCTAAGAAATGTTGCAAAAACTCAAAATTCCAGTACTGTACTTATTTTCCCCCTTAAGTGGCTCCACCAGCTACACTGTAAAGTATGTGTACCATTAAAGCCATAGCTGGGCTAACCATGGACTTATTTCATGCCGGGGTATTCTATAATTGTACCCCAGGGTTCTCCACTGGTCTGTTTTCTGTCCGGGGGCTCTTGTGATCGCCATCCTGGGGGGTCTAAGGGGAGGGGGACCCCTTTGGGAAAATTTTGACAATTTAGGAGGGCTTAGATCGCAAATGGTGCAATCTACTTCCTTGTTCTTAGCCTTCCCTATGTGTTCAAATCTGGGCATTTTGTGGTCATTTCCTTTTTGCAGATTGCCTTTTCTAAATATCTTTGACTTTACTTGCAGATCTGAAGCTCCAGTTTCCACTTGGACGTATTCAAGAATGAAGTAATTCACTTAAATTTAACTGAAATTTCGGGTGAAAATCGGGAAACCTAGGGAACAGTTCAATTGAATGGTTTCGTTTAGTGGATGAGTTTGATGGTAACAGATTCCTACTGTGGAAACATGAAAGAAATGCAGTAAGTGCATACTGAATGATATAAGAGCTCAGGTAAAAGTGAGCTGGGTTTGCATCTCCGATGTTATATTATACATTGCTTGTCATGAGTATTTGAAATCAAATATAAAAGGCAGTCAAATGACTAAGTTGTGGTGTTTGTGATTGAGTGTACAGCCAACTTCTTGACCGGGTGGGTCAATTTTCTGTGCGGGCGGCAAAGTTTTGTCCGGGCGCTAAAGTAGTGTGGCAGATTTTGTACGGGCGGAGCCCCCGGACAAAACAGCTAGTGGAGAACACTGGTACCCCCACTTTATGGTGGCAGACATTGCTGACCTTGAATGGGAAGCTACAAAGCGACCCAAATACAAGGTCAGCAGAGGCCAACATGCATTCCATGAAAAGCGAACACCAAACTTATACAGAGGTGTCAGCTTTCACATGAAAACAAAACACTGATGTGATTTATAGCACAATATAAAATTTCGGTTGCTGGTCAAGTCGCCCCCTAGCAAAGTCGCCCCTTACAAAGTCGGCCCTCACAAAGTCGCCCCCTGACAAAGTCGCCCCCTGGGCGAACAAAGTCTCCCCTTAACAAGCTCACCCCTTACAAACTCGCCCCCTGACAAAGTCGCCACTCGACAAAGTCGCCCCTCAGTGGTCCCGGCAAACTTTCTTAAAAACAATAATAATAATAATAATAATAATAACAACAACAACAACAACAACAACAACAACAACAACAACAACAACAACAACAACAACAACAATAACAATAATAATAATAATAATAATAATAATAATAATAATAATAATAATAATAGATACAAAGATACAGTAATCATTTTTAATAGCTGTTATGAAGTGCCTATGCACTTTGCTGATTTGACGTAAGACTTTAGCCTTACGCATAGCCTACAGTGTTTTTGAAACCCCTACATCTAATTGCAACTTTTTCCTTCTTTGAAGTTTAAATAAATTAATCCTGTAATTTTAATTACTTAAAACATTAACTTCTATTATACCGAATGTTACTTAACGTTCAATAAGAGGTGTAAATTTGGCGACAATTCTGTGATAAGTGTACATATATCGCTCGAACGCTGTCGATCAGTTTCCTACAAAAACGCGGGAGTACGTAAGTACAGTTGGTATGGAAACATAGTACGCGATTCTATATCCCTGTACGTACGTACGTACGTATGTACTGTATTATTACCGAGGCACATGTAAGTAGGCCTATTGCATATATATGGTGCATGAACATAGACTGAACGATTATCTTTTTGTTTATTATTAATTTACTTGAATCATTTTTGATGAAATTTTGCCGGTGGTGACTTAAATTGAACGTAGGGGGCGACTTTGTCGAGGGGCGACTTCGTTAGGGGGCGACTTTGTCAGGAGGCGAGTTTGTAAGGGGCGACTTTGCTAAGGGGCGACTTTGTTGGCCAAAGGGGTGACTTGGTTTGGGGGCGACTTTGTGAGGGGTGACTTTGCAAGGGGGCGACTTGACTTGGCCCCAAAATTTCATTGCCTGTTGCATAATGATCATTCTTCATACTGGAAGCAAAATGTTACTACTGTAACACACATTCTACCTTATTTAGCAGCAACTGATCATATACTTACAGTGTGAGACTTAAGGAGTAAATGCAGAATACAATGTCTCTCAAAAAAGCAACCTTTTAGAAATCATGGAGTCACACATGTACACAGTCTCTCTGTTCCTGTATTAACCCCATAACAGCTTGCCTATATGCAGTTAAGTGCTTCATGGTTCAATTTTTGGGGAAGACAGTCATGAAGCTTCCAATCTAGACTGGAGGCGCAGTCGAAGTCACAGTGGTGGAACATGTTCAGCTTCCAATCTGGAGTGGAGGTGCAGTCATAGTCAAAGTGGTGGAACATGAAGACTCCAGTCTGGAATGGAGGTGCAGTCGTAGTCACAGTGGTGGAACATGAAGCTTCCAATGTGGAGTGGAGGGGCAGTCGTAGTCGCAGTGGTGGAACAATGAAAGTTGTATTATTTTGAGAATAACTCAATGTGAGTCTTGTGTTCATTGTTTACAGTACATCCACTGAGTTTTGGAGGTGCAGTCGCAGGCGGTCCATTAGTTTCCGGACCGGATAGTTTCCTCCCCTATAGAAAGTTAGTTTCCTCCCCTAAAACTTTAGTTTCCTCCGCTAAAACTTGTTTCCTCCCCTAAAACTTTAGTTTCCTCCCCTGCATTTTGTGTTGTAATTGTTGTAAGTAAAGAAAAATGTTTTAGCCCTAATTATAAAACAGACTTGAAATTTTTGTATAACACTGTAAGGACTTGTGAATTAGTGTAAGCCTATGCGTCACATTCTCAATAGCGCCAATAATTAAATAAGCCTTGGCCTTGACAGGATAGGCCACATGATTGCATATATGCTAAACCTCTGAATAAAATTGTTAGCAGGGCTACATTAATCGACAAACTTTCTTCTACGTCTGAGCAGCCTAAAAATGTCAAAGAAATAATTATCAAAGGTGTATCACATCGTTCCAAACTGAAAAGGAGTTAGTTTCCTCAGTAACTTGGGGAGGAAACTAACATTTTTAGGGGAGGAAACTAATGTTTCATAGGGGAGGAAACTAATGGGTCCGGAAACTAACGGTAATTCAGTCGCAGTAACTGCGATTGCAAAATGGAAATCACTGTGCAGTAACTGTGACTGTGCCTCCGGAGTCTCAGTAGTATGTCTTGGAGAGGTGTTTTATTCTGCAATTGTACCAGTTGGGAGTAGCTGAATGAGAACTGTATGGAAACACACTGCAGCACAAAGTTATGAGGCCTAGTTTGCAGTACATAACACATAGGCCTACTGTCATAGGGTTGCATGCCAACTCAGGAGACTCCTCATGCCACTATGCCATGAGATTTCCTTCTTCTATGCTGAAGATCTCAGTCACAGCGTCTAGTGCATAAATGCACCTGGGGACGAACAGTTGGGTAGGCCTAGTGAACTTAGGCCTGGGTATAGGCGAATCTAGTGTCTTTCTGCCATCGGTACATTCCGCCATGGGTTTTGCACCATTCCGCCATGGCGGAAAGGTGCAAAATCTATGGCGGAAAGGCACTTTCTTAAAATCTGAAAAACAAAAGGTCTTGTTTTCCTTGCAAAAATATTTTCAAAGGGTTATTTTGAGAACGACACATCATTCACTATTAAAATAATCATAATTAACACTTTACTGCTATGGCGGAATGAACACATTTTCTATGGCGGAAAGTACCTATGACGGAATGGCACGGCCCCCGGTATTGGCCTAGGCCTAACGGCTGGTTTCCTTCATCACAATGTAGCCCTGTAACTGCGTTATTATAGTAGCCTATAAATTTTATAGCTATGCCTTGTTGTCCAGCAGCCAGAGAAAAACGTTACGGCCTAGACTTTACTCAGGCCTAGGCTAGGCTAACTTGTACAGATCATGGACAACGGGACGGTTAAACTGCGAACAGCTTACCCTACACTGTGTACGGACATTTGCATTGTTTTGTCTAACGTTAGAGCCTAACTGTTATGTTATAGGCCTAAGTTAGGCTATGTTATGCACTGTTCCCTTCTCTCCGAACAACATCATACTCCGCTTAAAAAAGAGCCATTAATAGAGTACCAGAGAACAAATACCTTTTCCAACGGAAGTCCAGGTTGCCAAAAAGGCATGTGATTTTCCGTTGAACGGTTAATCTAGTAGTCATGTGGTCATTTTAGAGCTCATTTGGTATTTATTTGTGAGGTTTCCTACGGAACAATAACAGCACTGAACATTCTGTAAATACTACAGGACTGGGTCAAAGGTCAATAGCATACATGACGAAAAATTATGCATGCACAGACTGCGAAGGTTTTAACCTACGGAGTCTTTGCATTGACATATGTTCGGAGCCAAGTTCCCAGAAACAAGGCCTAAAAGTAAAACCGACATGAAATAGGCACTTTACCATAAAAACAAATAAATACCACTGTTTATAGGATCATTGATCCTATAAACTTTTACGTTTCAAAATGATTATCTGTATTACTCAAGCATGTAAATATTTATTTATTATTTGTTTATATATTTATTTATTTAAACTTTGAAAACAGGGTTGAGAAACTCGGTTAGCTAAAGAGCTAATCTAACCCGAGGCCCTGAAATAGACACGAACAAGGAGCAAAAAAGATGGTAGCAAGTCAATACTTGCAAGTCCAAGTCAAGTCACAAGTCATTTTTGTTGCAAGTCCGACCATGTTAAGTCAATTTGAAAAATTCATTGCAATTAAGTCAAGTCAAATCACAAGTTTCCACAAATCAAGTGACAAATTGTTTAATGTCAGCACAAATCAATTTATAAGACTATTTGCCCTGTTTCCTTCTCAAGCATACTTAGGCCGTCTGTGACAGCAGTAGACAGTGGCGGTACCAAGAAGGGGGGGGGGCACTTGCCCCCAGTCAGAAGTTTTCCCTCAGTTGCCCCTACTCAGCTCCTGAAGTATACTTGCCTGATGGGAGGAATAGCCTAATACATTAAAATTGTTTGGAATCTTTGCATTGGGTGATGCATTATGGACCAATACACCCATCCTTTGTGAGACTTAATTTTTCACGGTTAGATGTGCTAAAACCTCTGAGCTCTAGGGGCTTCGCCCCCTGCATGGACCCCACCCTCTTGAAAGTAGAGTGGCCTAACGGGAGGATCATCCTAATACATTGAAATTATTTGGAATCTTTGCATTGGATGATGCATTATGAACCAAAATACACCTATCCTCAGACTTAATATTTCACCCAGAGATATATGCTAAAACCTCAGAGCTTCCGGGGGCTTCTCCCCTAAACCCCCACCAGGGCTTTGCCCCTAGACCCCACCAGGGGCCCTAAGGCGGTCCCTGGACCCCACCCACTAAACCTTGCACTAAGGGCTAAATTTTTTGCCCCCAATATTTTCTTTTGCCCCCACTTTTAAAATCCTGGTGCCGCTACTGGCCCACAGTGTACAAAGAGCAGATCGTCTTTTGTAGTGTAGATGGTACCGTGAAGTGCATTCTAAACACTGGTGTTGTACGTACATATGTATGTACACGATGTAATTTATGCACCGTGTATTCTACCTCGCATTCCACTACAGTACGGTATTACGTGTGAGAAAACGTGAACGGATTCAGACTTCAGTGTGTGATTTGGTTTGAAAGAGTAACAATCATAAGCGTGTGTGGGGCCATTTGGATTTGGGGGCATAAATTTTTTGCCCCTCGTTTAAGCAAATTAGTTGCCCGGATTTCTACAAATTTTACCCGAACTTCTGCAAATTTTGCACGAATTTGTACTAATTGTACCGAAATTACTACAAATTTTGTCCGACTTTTGAGGTTGTTCAATCCTTTTTGAGGAAGGGGGCACATACCAAAGACTTTTAAAATAGAACCTTCTGCCTTTGTGCTTGGTGCTCAGCATAAGCAATGGAGTAGGGAAAACAAGCCAGTGACTAGCCACAACTGGAAAAAATGCCGTGGTCGTCTTGACTTGAACCAATTGGTTGGAAACTGGAACGTTAAACCTCATCTAACTAACTAACTACTCGAGTACGTACTACACATTTTTCTGTACTCGTACTCATGTCTTAGTAGTCGTACTTGTACTCGTATGAGTACGAGTACGAGTGCAGAAAAGGTGTCGCCCTCCCCTTTGGAAAATTTTTTGGGTACTTTAGGGTCCTCAGATGGTGCAACATTTTGGACAAACTTTAAGGAAAATTACTGCAAATTTTTGACATTTCTTACAGAAGAGACAAATAAGGGGTTTTTGCCCTTGGATCTCAATTGGGGGCGGAAGCATACTTCAGCCCCCACATTTTTGACTGGGGGCTAAGCCCCCCAGCCCCCTCCCCGCTTCCTACACCCTTGTTAATAAGATTCTTTGAGCTGTCCTTCACCCGGTTTATTGATCGACTTATCGTTTCATCAGAAACATTGTGTTAATTATGTATTGCCACTTCCAATTCAAACTTCAATTGCTAGGAAGTGCTCCTTGAATTCTTACGGAACGTACACAACCAGAAAATGTTGCAGAATGAGGAAGAAGCAATAGAAAGTTTGATTCATTTTACTTCATTGCTTCTGTAATTTTTTTTAACAAAAGATTCGTTAAGTGGTCGACTCATGGGAACCACAATATACTTTAATACTTGAAATGTAAATGGGAACAAAATTCTCCACTCCTGGAACAATAAGTGATGGGTGTAACGAATATTGCTATTGAAAGAGGGCGCTTTTCACAGCCAGGGCGACCACAGGATTTACGGGACAGGGGACCAGGCTCCCGACGGGGTGGGGGTAGGCTGCCCCGGGCAGACTGGGGGCAGCCGACCAGTGACCAGAAGCTCCGGTCGGCTTGGGCGACTTGTTAAGTACGGGAATGATCTTGACGGGGGCCGAGGGCCTGGGGTGAGGATAAGGGGATTGGAAGAGAACCTTTGTAATATGCCATTCCATTGCATGGCATATATTTGCATCATAATTCCTCAATACTTGAAGTGTCGAGCTGCGTGCTGATTTAGTGTTTCCTGGAAATTAAAATTGTGGAATTGCATAGCGAGCCTGGAGAAGAGTGCGAAACGAGCGAAACTTTCTGGTGCACATTAAGAATCTTTACCCATTTAAAGCAAACAATGATCAATTGTCGGGGCTGTTGACCCCGGGGTTGACCCTTATTGGGAATAACGTGCATCGTATTGTATCCACCCCCAATTGCCCAATGGAATTGTAAACTCTTCATCCACAGTCCCTAACCGTACCCTATGACAAACACAAGAGAACATTCGAGGGTCTGTGACATCCCCCCACACTTTAGAAATAGCCCTATAGTTCTTTCTGAATACAACTGGGGACTGCACGATGATTGACGATTGACATAAATTTACAAAGGAGCCTCACTCTGGTTGGGGTGAGATTTGATGCCCTTTAATTACGCTATGCAATATGAAATGAAATTTCCCATCTCAGTACATAAAACTGTGTAGTCTACCATCGTTACTTGGTCGGTGTAAATGACTTGCACTATTCAGCGTTCCGGAAGGCATTGAGTCAATGGAACGGAATATAAAAGTATAAACGGACACAACGAAAACTCTAAAGAGTGAGAAAAGCGCCAAAAAGTTTACTGCTTTATTAAGAGAAAAATCAGAAAAATCGTCAGAAGACTGAGGTCCGTCGGTTTTTGTACCGACTAAGGCTCCTCGACGAAATCAGGAAAATTTCCCCACCGAGGGCCGGGGGAAGCTTCCTCCATGGCCCCTTATGACCCCTCACTGGCAATACCTCTGTCTACGGCTGATACCAGTTGACTTACTCAAGAGCAACTACCTGTGACCGAAGTCTAATCTTGATTTTTCAAGACGGATCCATAGTGATTCACGCAATACGTCAGTGGAATGTTTTAAGTTTACAAGGGCGTTCAGTTAACGAGCTTATGACTTGCGTTGGTCACAAGTCATGTTTGGCAAGTCAAAGTCAAGTCACAAGTCATTTCGTACAAGTCCAGTCGCAAGTCAAGGCCAGTAACACAAGTCAAATCGCAAGTCACAAAAATATCTACTCGAGACCACAACTCGATCTGACAGCCTAGGGAGAGAAGGGTAGCATTGTTTAATGCTTGTATACAAGTGGATTAAGGAGAACAGAGCACTTTCTGCAATTGCAGCGGAGTAGAATATGGACACAGTAAAAATAACCCTTATTTATCAAAATTTTCCAGCCAGCGCCATTTCCCCAAGATTTGCCTAGGCTCCGAGTGGCCGTTCCTTGGTTTTACCTCTTGGAGTACACTAAGAAAGTGTCTTTAGACTGAATTTGTGCATCGGTCTGGTTTCTTGATGTACAAACCGCCCACATCGACGGTTCGGACACAAACTGACAAACCATCCGGCTTCTCAGACTACCCGTGAAAAAAAAAACCGGTATCGGTTTGGGGGTTAGTCAAACCACCTAAACCGACGGAGCTCTCAGACCACCCGGGTCCAACCCGAAAATACCCTAAGCAAGCTTTCGTGGAAACAAATATAGGGCCTAAATATACTGAAAAATAATGGGGGCATTTACATGGCCTTTAAACTTTACTCTGTCCCATAACGACCATAATCTACACGGCTAGCCTATAACTTTTTTCAATCGGGGATGGTGACTGTGCATTGGTAAAGAGGCATTAAATCTACGTCCGTTTTTTCGGTTTTCTGGGGTTGAGTAAAAAACAAACAGACCACCCGAGACCAAATAATTCCGGCTTCATTACAGGTCAGACCACCCATCTGTCGGTCCAAGTTCAACGAGATCTCCAAAAACAGACTTCGGTTTCGGGTGCTATCGGTTTAGTCCCGCTTTTGGGCGGCTAGTTTCAGGGTTTAGCTAGGATGAAATTTTTAGGGGGGCCTAGGTATTAAATGGGGGGCAGCACCGCCGAGGGTCAGGCTTGTCAAGACTATCTAAGCGGAGCGCCACCATCAGTTGGCGCGGAGCGTACAAGAAAATTTTTGGCTTTACAAACCCTCCAGATGGCCAGAAACGGCACTTCCTACGTGTTTTAAGCTGCATGTACCCAGCCTTGAAATTCGAATCTTATGTCTGCCATTTCTCAAATAATGGGAAATAATCAATCCATGAAAAATGCTAATACACAAGGCCGCACATACACTTTTTTGCTAGGGGGCAAAAAGTAGGCATTACTGATCTGTGGCCTGGGGGAGGGGACTAAAGGGAGCGGGTGTTTGCCTCCCCCTTGGCGAAAATTTGTAATTTCAGGAGAATGTATAGATAGCAAATGGTGCAATATTTGGAGGGATTTCGAGCTTTAAAAGGAAAACGAAAAGTAGTTGTGACTAAGTGCGACACAAGTCATTTTTGAGAGCGTGGTAGATATGATGTGAAGCACGACCTCAGCCATTGAACTCCGTTGTGGGGAAGGGTTTAAGGGAGGAGAGGGAGTGTTATTGGTTATAAAACGTTTTTATGACTAAACTGGCACAGTTTAAAAACCTTTTTAAGCCATTGATGATTAAGCTACCTATAGCAACAACAACAACATTGTAGCTATGCATAATCGCGCGTAGCGCGAGAATTTTAGAAAAGTAGGCTAGAAATACATCCTAATAGAGCTGTAAATGATTGGTGATGTGTACAGATATATATATATATAGGCATGAAAATATTGTTCTGCCTATTGAAATTGTTTAAGTTCTATCATTACGATCACAGCTATTTCTTATATTTTACTGCGTTTTCTCTGTATATTTTCAAAGTTGGAAACGGTGCACTTAGTTTCTTGGGGTAATTGCCCGCCCCCGCTGTGTACGGCCGTGGATATCACATTGAGCTGAGATAATACAATAATCATACTGAATTATGCATCCCTCTTCATTTATTCTGCCTGCAGTTCTCCCATATTCACCTTCTAGTATATCTCTGTTACATTTGTCCATCACCCTATCCATGGCATAGGCTACATGTCCACTACTCAATTACATATCCACTACATCATACCATTTGTCTCCAGCCTAGGGTTACCATATTTATTTTCTAGCAAGGAGGACATAGATCACTGTACTGATGTAGGGGGTATAAGGGTGCATGTCCCCTTCCCTTTCGAAATTTTTCCGGTTTCAATGGTGTCTAGATGCAAAATGGTGCTGTATTTGTTCACGGACTCAAGTCATCCGTATATTACCTGGTCAGACCTATAATACCACCAGCAAATCTTTCAAACTATTTAACCCGCAAAGCAGAAGTAGGGATCATATGGGAAACACATGAAACCCGGACCTTGTTGGCAATTTTACAAATCCGCCCGGACGCCAGTGCGAACTAGTAAAAAGAGGACTTGTCGAAAACAATCGTTCTACAGCATGAGTGCACTTGTCATGGGCAAGGAGAGAGAGAGAGAGAGAGAGAGAGAGAGACACGACATACTTGTTAAGGATAGAAGAATTATTCGAACGCAGTACCTTACCGTACGGCATATTTTGTGTATGGTACCGTATAGGAATGGTCGTGTAAGAATGGTCTTCAGTGTATGTTGCCATGTTTTCAGTAAATCAAACAGCCATCTGAAAGGCAGAAAGGGTCTAAACCTAACAATGGCACATCCAAATTTGTCGTCGGGACTTTCGTTTCATCGTCCCAGAGACTTATATGAGAATTAAACGACAGTGCAGATTATATACCTAATTTAGGGAAAGTAGGCATTTTAAAGTTATAAGTTGATTTCATACGTGCCCAAAATGTGTTTTTCACATACTCCCATTTACTTTTTCTTAACTCTTACACATGTTATTTATTTATTTATTATTTTTTTTTGAAGGAAATACTTCAAAGTTTGTTTCCGTTCAAACATTTATGTTTTCTTAATTCTTACATATTTTATTAGGACACAAAAAATCGGGGGGGGGGGGGCTGACGAATATCTGGGGGGCCTAGGCCCCCAGGTCCCCCCCCCCTGGGCTACGCCGCTGGATATAGTTTATTACACTTATTTATTCATTCAACTTTATGAGAGTAAGTCATTTAGCTTGAGCTAATCTTCCATGTGACCTTCATAACTTACAAAATATACCACACGAATGATCAATTTAAAGACAGACTGTCATCACCCCAAAGTATATTTTTAGTGTATGTATATCAAAATTCTCAGTTGGTGACTGCTGTTTGATTGACATCAAAGTTTGAAAATTTGAAAGATGCAGAGTAGCTCACATTCCACACAAGGCAGAGAGAGTACTTTTATTACATTTTATAGCCTTGTGTGCTCACCAGGACATGGCCTTAAGCAATAAAACAGGTTTATTCTTGCACAAGGAAGAGCCTCATACAGTTATGGGAGGAGCTAGAAGATGCATAGTTGGGAGAATTGGAACTGTCTGGGATCATGAAAATTCCCCTTTAAGAGTATTGAACACAAACATTTCAAAATAGTGATAAAACAAAACAAAATTATCAAGTAGCTTGTAAGGAGATATCAGCAAAACCTTTGATAACACAGAACCTTGAGACAAAGCAAAGTCCACAACATTAAAGTTAATATATAACACATAAGAAAAATAAAGACATCCAAAAGTAACTTAAAGTAAGAGACAAAAAAGGCTGGGATCTGAGAGAAAGTCACTTAAAAATCTAAAAGAAAAGTTTAGCTTATAAAGGTAAGATTATATGATCATTCACGGCATTTAAATTTAAAACTAAGTAAGGGCTGATGTCAATCATAGAAGCGAAAAAAGATGGGATCTAAGAGCAAACTTTGCCGGTACCTAAAAACATAAAAGGTAGAGACATCCAAACAATAAGTAGAAATAAGCTTATAAAGGTAAGATTTTAAAATCACATGATCAATAAAAAATCAACAGGTTAAACAAGGTAGTTGGTCTTAAATTAACGTTGGTATAGGCGCTCGAAGAAGTGTATACTGCCTCGCCCATGTGTGAACGATTTACGAACTTGGCAGCATCAAGTAAAACCAGGCTTTTCTTTCTGAAGTTTAACGAGCCGATTCTTAAATTGAACAAATATTGAAGTATGTGTATATTGCTTTCTACTCTAAAGTTGCACTTGATAAATGTTGGCAGATATTTCTAGTTGTATTAAGACTACTCGTCGCTTGATATTATGATACTAGTTTCCTAACACTAAAGTGTGTTAACCAAATCTGCGAAACACTTGTCGGGAAGTTTCAACGGGAACAATGGCCTAGGACTAGGCAAAATGGTAACACTGGGTATACCTAAGGCATCTAGATAAGTCAATATAGTGGACAGAATTTTCACACTGGTTTGTAGAAAAGGGTAAAAAATGTTACTCTGGGCTTCACAGCTGATCACATTTTTATCGAATAAAACTACATCATACATGTAGCCTAGGCCTATACTATAGTAAGTGGTTCAAAGTTGAACGGGTTCTAATTTCGAACACCTGATAAAAATGTTCGTATATTCACCAGTCAAACTGTCAAAGCAAAGTGATTGCTAATTTAAGCGATGAATACGTAGGAATTTATGTTTTCTGATGAAAGAAAGTCATATCTGAGCAAATTCAACAATATTTACCCATTAGTAAAGGTTAAAAATTTGAGGCACTTCAGCTCCTACGTGTTCGAAATTCGAACCTACCACCATTAAAGACAAGAAATATCAGTTAGGCCCTAGCCTGACTAGATTGTATACTAGCACTGCAGTCTAGCATCTTACTGTAGGACTTTAGGCCCGACTGGAAAACATGTATGTTACGCCGAAGATCTTCGGCGTGCAGTAAAGACCTTATACGCCAATTTCATGGCGTGATTTTCTTGTCTTTTACATACACACTGTACTTAAAACACAGTACAACAATTTGGCGTGGCGTAAAAGTTGAGAAAACAGGTGACTGGCGTAAAAATTCGGTGTAGGAAATACGAACTTTCCAGACTGGACTTTAGGTAAATAGGCCTAGTACCAGTATAGTAGGACACCCATCGACTACGGGGGCCTGTTGAGTGCGTGTCTAGTCTAACATTCCATATCACATTGTTGGAATGATAGATTTCTTAAGTGCGCATTCGACGGTCACCCCATTGTACAAAACAGGGAATACCAGCCAATGCAGACATTGAATTTTAGGAATCAGTCCAACACTACTAGTAACAAATATAATGCCAATATCTGATATTTTTAAGTACTAACGCCAACTGAATGCAAACATTAACAAAATTGAAATTAGGGCCTAATAGGCTGTTGCGTCCTACTGTACAGTACCACGAACCTGCTGTACGTATAGGCTAGCCCAACACAAAATGTCTTATACTATCATTTGGATATTGTCTTCGTTTAAAGTAATCGCAGAATACCCTGCATATGGAAACTGTTTGGGAAGATGTAAGACTACAGAATCCAGGCAACAAATTAAATTTGTGAACAATTCATCTATGATTATTGCACCGCTAATCTTTAGCTATGATTGAGGTACCATATCTTGCTAAGGTAGTTACCTTTCAAGAGGCTATGATATGCAGTCAGTAGTTGATTTATTTTTGTGAGAAGTCTAATGAATATGCAGTAAAAATTCAACTCCCCTCACTGGGATATTTTTTCAAGAGGCCACAGGGATACAAAGTTGATGTTCTGAGGCAACTCCCTGTTATCTAGCCTATGAAGGTTAACTTGTCTTTGAGAGGCTACATCCATACGCAGTCAAAATTTAGGTTGTCTTGAACAAGGCTATGATGATACACAGTCAGGACTCAAACTGTGTTGTGAAGATGCTAAGGGGATGTACATAGCCCAGTAGCCCCTGAAAAAACAGAGCTTCAACCTCACAGGGTATTCTGCAAACTTGCCCTGTGTTTCAATAAAATTTGATTTATACCATTACCAATAATAGGATAAAATGAGGAGTATAGTGACATGACCTAATAAGGCCACTTTCAAATGTCGTGCATCGATACAGTCAACAGAGCGCGTCAAAAATGCTGTCACAATCAGTGCATCAATTTTTGATGCAGCACGTGCATAGCAAACTCCCTTGCAAATGCGCGTGAACCTGTTTAATATTTCAAGCACGCGCACGCTAAGATATGGAGCCTCAAACTGAACGCACAAACTGTCTATACTGAACCCGTACATACAGCTCTGTACAAAAATTGTAAACAGCGCCCGCTGGCCTTATTAGGTTACTTCTGATTTTAGGCTTGAGCTGGAAATGCAGAACTTGTCGTAATGGTATCTCTTGAAAGGAAAAATCTGTGGTAAAGATTTATAGCTCTCAAATAAGGTCAAGTCTGCCAAAACTTTTTCAGGTACAAACAGATTCACATTCTTCTGTCTTGTTTTATAAAAACGAAAACTTTCTTAGAGTGGCCTTGTTAGGTCATGCCATCATACTGGCCAATACCAATAATCACCAGTTTTAAATGTCAGTAATTGGTCCAACACAATTTGAAACAATTTGGGAGGAAACTTTACCCATTTTCTATCCACAGTTTCATTGAATGTAGAACAGTTGAAACTGGCCCCCAAAATCAGTGGTTAAACAAGGTACTGTACTATGACAAGTTTTGAGGCAGATTCTTCTTGTCTCAAAAATATCAGATATGGTAAAGTTACTTAGGACACAATGTAATCATAGGCCTAACTGAAAATGGAAATGATTTTGCAGCAAAATGGTAAACAACCAAAAATGTATAAATCAGACAAAAACCTACAGAAAACTTAGAACTACTGTACACTGTAAAGACTAGTAACATTTTAAAATTGCAAAGCTGGTGTAAGTAATGTGGCCACAACCAGGCTTTGGTAAAGATTAAGATAGAATTTGAACAGTTACTAACTTAATATTCACATGGATGCCTTCATCTGTGTCAGGATTTTGTCCTGAAGTATCATCTTGTTTTTTTTTTAAAAGGGCAAAAGCATAACTCTGCTGCCCTCACTATTTTAGGCTGATTCTAGTCAACACAGTGCCAACCAAACCAACAAAATGCACATTCAGAGGACACAATTACTGTACAATAACATGCATACATACATTTTATGGCAACCATATTTCCTTAAATTGTTGCTTTCGATAAGTATCGAAGCATTCCATTTACACAACAAAATATTAGTAACATTTTGTTCAAAATACCTGAAAGTGCAGTTACAGTTATCTGCATGTCACACTTTGTTGTTGAAACGTTGTACTTTACTGTACTTCTACTGTATAATGGTACAGTAATAAGTATAACTCACTATACTATTTCATGAATGACGCTTTTTGTGTTACAGGCAATGTTTTTGTTACTGAATTGTTAAATTTGTTCAGGAAAACTCCTTGGTTAGGCAACATATAGATGTTAAAAAAACATGAAACATTTCAAATTCATTTGAAAGATTTAGCTGATGTTCTGAAGTATGGTTGGGGTGACTATTTTTCCTCTTTATGTTTGAGATTTATTTAAAATAGAATAACAAAAGACACATAGCATGCCTTTTACTGCATCTACCTATTGTTGATAAAATTTCATGAAAGCTTAAGAAGCTTGTGAAACTTGAAAATACAACTTTGAATTCAGACAGGTGGTGTTCAGAGGATGTTTTACAATGTACTGTAATCTTGAAACTGGTCACTGCTGAAATTTTGTAAATAGACTTGCATGATCAGAATAAACTTTATAAGGCCTACAAAAAATCTGATGTTGCCATCAGCATGAAGCTGCATGTGAAAACCATGCTTACAGTAGTAAGGCTGTAATTGTACAAACACGTGAAGTTTACACACATGAAAAAATGCATATGCATGATTGAATACATCTACAGTATATATTATAGTGTTTATAATTTGTACTGTTGGCCCAGCACCTTGGGCATGAAGACTTCAAACTTCTCCACTAGGTACTGTATGCAAAAGTTAATACAAAATATGATTGGTTTAGATTAGTTTTTTGTCCAAAAATTTGAAAAAAAAAAAAAAATGGGACAAATTACCATTTTAAACAGGACACCTTTGTATCATTCTGAAAATAGGACAATCCTGTTTAAATGGGACAGATGGCAACCCTAGTAATATCCAACTTGATAACAACTATAACAGTCTAAAATCCAACAAATACTGTACTTTAGATTAGGCTACTAGAGCAGCTATACTGTGTGCATACCCATTGGCAGCCATATGACTTGTGTTTGAAAGTTGTATCTAGCTATGTGTCAGTAATATTCAGCAGTGTGATTGGTAGATTGTGACAAGGATATTAGTGGTATGCTTACTATTCGGACAGATGCAGTAAATACTAACAATGTATTCAAACTGCATGAAAATAACTACAATAAAATGAGCCATATATTCAACCTTAAATTGAGCCACACACTCAAGGTCTGACTTGCATTGTCACCAGTAGTAGCAGTGAGTTTTGACCAAGGCAAGAAGTACAAAGGTTCCAAATTTTGTTTGGAAATGAAATCAGTCCTTAGGGATCATTAGCACATTAAGATTTCAAAACTGCTGTTTTCATTTACAAAATTCACTATGTGAGCCAGTGCCTATGTCTGTTAGTGTTTGGTTTTTAGCTCAAATTGCTGTTTGAGCTATTGCAATCAACGTTTTCCGACAGTTTTATTGAAACTTGGACACCATGATTGTTGCAGGAAGTTGAGGTCGAAGGTCATTTATGGACTAATACAGGTTGTTGTGTTTGAAAATCTTAAAAAAATATCTATCTTCTCTCACTCAAAGCACCCAATGTCTTTGAAAGTTGGTCTCAGTCTTTGATAAGAAGTGCACCTTTCATGCTGGAAACAGATTTTTGAAACAAGGTCATTTAAGGTCAAAAGGGGGAAAATCTTTGATTTGGAATTTCTTTGTGACCATAAGTTGGATGAAATTTAGCCTTGGTGTGTATACTGTAAGAACCTTAGTTCCACATAATTTGAAGGTCATTTGGAAGACATCAGGGGTCATTTGCGGTCAAAATCATTGATTTCTTATAACAAAATGGTAGATGTAATAACCTTCTGGCTCTGAAAAATCTGAAGGTTGTTTTGAGGTCAGGAGGGGTCATTGGATGTCAAGTTTGCAAGAGAAGTATTGTTTGATTTACATGAAACTTGGCAGATGCAGTCAACATTAAGTGCCGGAAAGCTTCTGCACTGTTGGTGCTCTAGTTATTTTCTTAAGTAATTAATCATTATCATGACATAACCTCATTCTTGAATAGGATATAGGACTGACCTTTCTCAGTTCACATGTCAACTTAGTCTTTGTACAGATTGTACAAATTTGGGACATTGGACATCTTGGCTAACTTACATAGGCCCAACAATAGTCTTAGGGCCCTCATGTTCTGAAAATTAGTATTTTTGCATCATAGTCAGCCCATAAACTCTGTGACTTATGATTTTCCTTCCAAAAACTGATAACAGTAACTTTTCACTAAATTTACTTGGTAATGAAGTAAGTTGTTGTAAGATTTTTTTGTCTCATTTCAAACAGATGGTCTTGCAATGGTGTAATCTGAAATACAGTAATTCTATTTGCTCAGTGTTAAAGTAGTTCTGATAGGGGTGCATTCTGTGTAAACCCATGTAGAACATGCCCACAGGGCAGCTTTTCCATGTACTTGGGGGAGGGGGAAGAGAGCAGGAAGAGGATTATATGGTACAAACAGTCCTGATTGTCACCATTGTAGGGTACCAAGAAGTTTTTGGCCAAAAGTGATCCCCAGATCACCCAAATTAGCACTTACTTTCTGGGAAAGCTTTTCATTGTGTGTCTATGTACATAGTAGTGGCATGTTAATAGTGTTTCTGATTCTTAAACAAATGGTTGTCAGTTTGAGGCCTTCCTACAGTAGCTCGCCATGTTGTACTGTTGAGCAAGACACTTCACTCTTCTTTGTCCAGTGCTCTAAACTTTAAATGAGGAACTACCTTTGGCTCAGGGCTATCCAGCCATGGACTGACATTCCATTCAGAGATATATTACACTCTCATACTCATTGCAAGTTCTCATCACACATACTTTACTTAAGCACTGGCTCAGGATAAGGATTCTTTCTCCAAAGGATATGTGAACATATTCTAAGTGCTATTTATAATGTTTCCTCTTATGTCATTTATCCTTCAATCTAATACAGTTGAAAAATGCCCAAATCAAATAGAAACAGGAAGCAGTTTTCCCAGAAGAAGGCTAAAGTACGATCTAACCGAGAGGTCAGGTCAAATCCATTTGAGATTCGGATAAATAGACAGAAGCATCCCATCCTTGGAAGGAAGAGAAAACATGAGAAAGGGAACCCAGGTGTGGCCAGGTCTAAGGCCATTGAGAAAGTAATTTTTCTTGTATTTAGTTTAATTAAGGCATTGTTTTTGTTCTTTATATTTTTTACTTTGGTTACTATGGTGTCTTTCTGTACACATGTCATTGAAGAATGAAAGGGTAACTCCAGAATCTTGTGATGTTACCTTGTGATGTGAAATAAGTTTGTATTTTGGTAGCATAGTCCTGTGTGAGATAGGTTGGGCCTGTACAACACCATCACATGGCATGATCTTGTGACAGCATTTTGTGGTGTGATGTGATTGTGTGGGGTTAAGATGTATTAAACTTGAAGCTTTCTTTTTTGTACCATTTTATCTCCTTCAAAAGTGGAAGCAGTTGCTAGCTTGGCCCTTATCTGTCACTCTTGAACTCCTGAGTTCCCTAGCTTAAATAACTTTCAGCTCATGAAGACAAACTATGGTGGACCATTTTATGTGGACGATCCCCCAAGCATTGTATTGACATGACAGAGGAATTAGTATTGAAACCAACCAGTGGAAATTAAAAATAATTAATTGGAAGCCTAACTTTATTATTCATTGATTATTATTCAGCGAAAGAATACACTTCTCAAGGAATATCAACAGAGACACAAAAGTAATAAATTCATAGACAAACGAATTAGTGAACATGACCCGACGATGAGTGTTGAAGACAAAATGCTGGAGAGATTCGCTTTTGAGAAACAGGTGAGATTATGGTCAAGTCATTCTGTGAGACTGAGGAGGGTGTGGGGTGTAGCCAAGCAGAAGTCTGGAGGGGGTAGGGGTGCCATTACTGGATTCAACCTAATAGAATTCTTCTGTAAGTAATAAGCAAGGCATTGGGCAATTTTCTGATCAGGTGGTCCACATACAACAATCTGTAGAGGGGGTGTTCCCTCCCCTTTGCCAAAATGTGTTCAGTTTTAACTTTCTGATATGAGAAATGGTGCAATGTTTCATTTTGCACCCACAGCAATAATCCTGATATATCTGTGACTGTGCATAACTTTCTGCCCAAAATTGTTATTTGCTGGGCGAGAGTGAATGTATGGGGAGAGGGGGGCTGTCCAGATGATGTCTCAAAGGTTCTCTGGCTAAGGCCTTCATCATGAAACTATCACAGTGAACTATTATTTCATGCTTGGTGATGGTAAGAGGGAGAAAGTTTTGTGAGAGGATTTTCATAAAATTTTCATTTTTATAACAAATTAAACCTATTTTGGTCATCTGTGGTAAGTATGTTGTCCACATTAAACATTTATGGATAAGTTTTAGTTCCGTTTTGTATACTTCAACCTTTTTTAGAAAGTGCATGAAAAATCATCCATCTACAATCTAGCAGATGAAGAGGAGGAGTTGACACACTATGGCCAGTCTCTAGCAGATATTGAGAAATTTGAAGATGGAGTCTCTGATGTAGAGGATGATGATAAAGCAACAGATGGTATGATTAAAAGTACAAAAAAACATATTTTGTAAGGTCATAATGTAGACTTGAGTAACTGCGATATTTATTGCATGGGGTAACCGTGGCATTAAGAGCTGTGACTCTGAATGATAAGTGTGAATTCTACTTTTATACTTTAAAAATTGAAATTTTCGTAATTTTTGCAGGAATCCATGGTAACAGAGAGTTAGAAATTGGAGGATGAAGGTTGTAATGTAGAAGTTGTCTTTTCAATTTTTTTTAGTATGGACAACATCAAAGTGAATTCACAGTTGTAGAGAGTGGGGGCAGGGGGAGGGGGCTGGGGACTAAAACCCCCTGTCACTAATGTGGTGGGGTGGAAGCCTTCCATTCAAGAATGAAAACTCCTTATTTATTCCCTCAGTGAAAAATATAAAAAATTTGCAGTAATTTTCCTTAAAATTTGCCCAATACCTTGCAACACATTGCATTTAAGGACCCTCAAATATTCAAAACTTTCTCAAAGGGGAGGGGGACACCCTTTGGGGATACTCCTTCCCCTTCGAACCCTCCCATAGGATGGCATTCCAAAGCAATGTTCAGTCCTGCAAGTGAGAACATCTTTCTATGCCTGTGCATATATTGCCTTGCTCAGTGGGGTGCATATCTCTAGGTGTCTTATCTGTGTTGTGATGAGTACACTGTTGATTCATGGAAAGTCATTTGTATTCACATTTGCAGTTATATGCAGCCCCCTCCTCCCCCCCCCCCAAAAAAAAAAGCTACCAGAGATGAAGTAGATTGAATACAACATAGAGGTTTTCTATTTTATGTCAACTTGTCTGCGATTGATTGTGTTGCTAGCCATGATAGCTCATTCACAGAAGGTGCTCTAACAGTACAATAATAGTATACAAGACCAGTAAAGAGACTTGGTGCAGGTGTGATAAGATGAATGATTGGCGGTCACAACATCGTAAAGACGTTTAAGATTGTACTGTATATAGCTAGTTTAACTGTCATTTTTGCTAGTTGCAGCAGCACCATGCTAAACCAGTTTTAGTTTCATATTACCCTTACCCCTTTTCCCTTTTTTTGCTTTTCTTTTGGGGGGAGGGGGTAGACTGACCTGGTCTGAGTTTGTAGGAACTAGACACCTCCCCTTTGTGTGAAATTTCATTTATGCGTGGTGGCATACATACAATATGGTGCTTCTGAACTCTTTACAAAGTTTGTACTTAGATAGTCCAAAACCCTGTGATTTGGGAAATCTTAGGGGTGGGGGTTTGAAACCCAGCAGGGTGGGGTTGAGGGATTAGATACCCTAACAGGCATTGAAAAAACATGATTCATTACTTTTAGATGTTACATATAATAGTGTAATTTACATCTCTTTATATTTCATGTGATGTATCAGTCGCTAATAATTGCGGTGTGCTGAGGTTACTTAGTGAACACTTTTATTTAGTTAATGTCCATGTTATTTTTTTCTTCAGCCTTGAAACCAGTGGAGGATAACATTGGTGGCTTTCTCCTTAAGAAGAAAACAAGCGAAGATGAAAGTGAGGTGAGATGAGTGTTGCAGTTTTAATTATAAGGAATGTTTTCAGTAATACCATAATGTAATGATGTATATTTTAGCTTATGAACTCAAATTGAGGGCAGCCATTTTGTTGTTTACAATGAGGATTGCAGCCATATGGTGCAATACCTCATTTGCATAAAATTGAGACACTGCCCTAGCCTGTCTGGTTTCCCATCCCATCTGTCATTGATGAATTATTTATGGCGCATGACTTTTGGCCAGTCACAAACGTATCCCATAGTGGTTATGTCTTGCAGAGCGTCTGAGGCCACAAGCCCGACACACTCTGTTGCAGACCTTGAAAGTGTAAACATGTATCATAGCCTATATTGAGTTCCAGAAGCATGTAACTCCAAATCTTTTGTTTTCAATGTGAATAATTAGAGTATGATTCAACTTGTAATTTATCAGCATAATCTATAAATATAATCTGATCAGAATAATCACGGAATAAAATCAGGAACAATCACATAAGAAATTATCTTCCCATGCTGAGCTACATCCCCAAGCCTTGCCAGGAGCGATTGGCTCACAACATCCAACAATAAAGTAAACTTAAGTCATATTTTAAACCTTTTTAAATAACATATGTACACCCACATTTTCCTTGATATAACAAAAGGTATAATTCATTCTGCATATGTTGGTTATTTCCTTGAGTGTAAGGCTCATTCTCTATGTTTGGTTGACTTCCCTGGATCATCTAGAAAAGTTAGAGTGTTTCACTCTACTTTTATCTGAGAGTAGTCTTCTTTCTCAAGGGTTTTAATAAACAGTTTACCATGAAAAGTTCCTTGCATACTACATCATTTTACAGGAGTTTCTTTTTTGGCATGTTTTTTTTTCTTTTATTTACATTTCAGGAAAAGCCAAGATCAAGGGAAGATGTTATGTTAGATATTATTGCCAACTCCAAGAAAGAAAAAGTAAGATATTTTTTCTTCTTGTTATTTTGAGTGTGTAATTGTCCAAATCTGCTTTTAAAGGCTTGGATTGAAAACACAGAGTCATTTGAAAAACAAAAGTCTGTATGAAACATGATGGACAACTGTAGACATCTTGACAATGATTGGCATTTTAAATTAGTTGTAAATTAATTGTCAGTTTCTTTTGTTCCAAGATAAATTAGTATTGTTTACAGGGGATCAAAAATGTGTACCCAAAATGGTACAGATATATTCAAAAATTAAAAAAGCATAAGCCCAAGGATGGGTTAATTTAAATGTTTAAGTTCTTAAACTACATGAGTATTTAGATACATCAAAAGGAACTTAACTGAAGAGGTTGTAATGCATTACTATTCTGTTAAAAGAAAACTTTCTTAATCGAGGTGACACATCTCAGGCCAGTCGCATAGCCATCTTTCCCAGTCAGGGGTGGGAGGGACAAGTACCTTCCTGATTTTGTCCCAGACTTCCCAGAGCCCCATTTTCAGGTACTCAGAGTGTTGGCATATTCGGGAGAGGCCTGGCGTCGGCACTGGTGGCCTTAGGTGTGTTTATTTTTCTTCCCCTTTTCTGTTCCTACTTCTTTTTTCCTTTTCATCTGATTTTCCTCCTTTCCTCCTCCATTCCCTTTTTCTCCTTCCCCTTCCCAATTTTCCTTCTCAATTTTTTCAGGGGTGCATTCTTCCCCCTGCCCCCCTGGCTGCCACTGTCTCAGGCCAATATTGTTAACATTACATTTGAGTGGGATGCGAATTTTGACCTTATATGCAGGTGGGTTTATTACTGACCCTTAAATTTATAAAATACTTTGAGAGAACTGATCTGAAGTTTCATTCGTTTAAACTCGTGTTGTACATGGATAGGTATTGTAAACTTGAATACAAGTAAACTGTGCTACACTTCAGGTGAAACAAGTTGCAATTTGTAAGCATTGAGTAGTATCTCCAAGAAGATATTAAACTTGTGGCCTTTTTTTGTTTTCCTTTCCAGTATGAGAGACAGAAAGAAAAAGAAGGTGCACTGGAGAAGACAGATGAACTAGATAAAGACTTCCATAATGTTATGCACCTCCTTGCCAAAATGAAGGTAAGTCGTGACAGGCCTCGATTTCAAAAAATTTTATAATCATCCATTGGACAAAAACAAGGAAGAAAACAGAAAATTTAGAAAATCCTGGTAAATAACATTTTGACATAAATATAGAAGAAAATGAAAGAAAAAAATGAAAAAAATTTTAAACACAAAACAAATATGTGCAAATATTTTTTTTCCTTTTTGATTCCTTGCCGAAGGCAGGCAAGGAATCTTTGCGATGGTGATGGCGTGTGTGTGTGTGTGTGCGTGTGTGCGTGGGTGTGTATGTGTGTGTGTATGTGACGCTTAGCTTGTAAACACAATATCTCCAGTTAGCAATGACCGACACTTTTCATATTTGGTATATAGATTTGTCATATTGAGAGGAAGAACCCTATTGTTTTTGGTGGATGTCAAAGGTCATTTGAGGTCACCAGAGGTCAAAAACCGAAAACCTTGTAAACACGATATCTCAAGGTAGCAGTGACCGACACTTTTCATATTTGGTATACAGATTTGCCATGTCAAGAGGAAGAACCCTATTGTTTTTGGTAGAGGTCAAAGGTCATCTGAGATCACTGGAGGTTAAGCTGTGAAAACCTTGTAAACGGCTTGTAAACACGATATCTCAAGATAGCAATGACTGACACTTTTCACATTTGGTATATAGATTTGTCATGTTGAGAGGAAGAACCCTATTGTTTTTGTTAGAGGTCAGAGGTCATCTGAGGTCACCAGAGGTTAAACTGCGAAAAACCTCGTAAACACGATATCTCAAGATAGTAAAGGCCGACACTTTTCATATTTGGTATACAGATTTGTCATGTCAAGAGAAGAAGCCTATTGTTCTTGGTAGAGGTCAAAGGTCATCTGAAGTCACCAGAGGTTAATCTGCGAAAACCTTGTAAACGGCTTGTAAACACGATATCTCAAGATAGCAGTGACCAACACTTTTCATATTTTTGGTATATTGATTTGTCATGTTGAGAGGAAGAACCCTTTTGTCTTTGGTAGAGGTCAAAGGTCATCTTAGGTCACCAGAGGTTAAACGGCGAAAACCTCGTAAAGACGATATCTCAAGATAGCAAAGGCCGACACTTTTCATACTTGGTATACAGATTTTGCATATCAAGAGGAAGAACTCTATTGTTTTTGGTGGAGGTTAAAGGTCATTTGAGGCCACTGCAGGTAAAAAGCCGAAAAGGCTCGTAATCAAGCTATCTCAAGATAGGAATGACCGACACTTTTCATATTTGGTATATAGATTCATCATGTTTAGAGGAACAACCCTACTATTTTTGAAGGTCAGAGGTCATTTGAGGTCACCTTAGGTAAAAGGCTGAAAAGCTCGTAATCACTATATCTCAAGATAGGAGTGACCAACACTTTTCATGTTTGGTATATAGATGTGTCATATTGAGAGAAAGAACCCTATTGTTTTTGGTGGAGGTCAAAGGTCATTTGAGGTCACCAGAGGTCAAAGACCGAAAACCTTGAAATTGGGATATGTCAAGATAGGAATAGCGGATATAGATTTGTCATGTTGAGAGGAAGAACGCTAATGTTTTTGGTAGAGGTCAAAGGTTATCTGAGGTCACCAGAGGTTGAACTACAGAAACCTTGCAAATGGCTTGTAATCACGATATCTCAAGATAGCAATGACAGCCACTTTTCATATTTGGTATATAAATTTGCCATGTTGAGAGGAAAAACCCTATCAATTTTGGTGGAGGTCAAGGTCATCTGGGGTTACCAGAGGTCAAAAAACAAAATTTCCCAAGAATTCCCAAGATTGTCATCTGGGGTCACTGGGATCAAAAGCAACATTTCCCAAGAATTCTCAAGATTGTCATCTGGGGTCACTATAGGTTAAAAAGCAAAGTTACCCAAGAATTCCTAAGATCATCATCATATGGGGTTATCAGAGGTCAAAAAGCAAAATATCGCAAGTATTCCCAAGATTGTCCTCTGGGGTCACCAGAGGTCAGAAAGCAAAATTTCCCAAGAATTCCCAAGATCGTTATCTGGGGTTATCAGAGGTCAAAAAGCAAAATTTCCCAAGAATTCCCTAGATTGTAATCTGAGGTCACCAAGGGTCAAAAAGCAAAATTTCCCAAGAATTTCCAAGATTGTTATATGGGGTCACCAGAGGTCAAAAAGCAAAATTTCCCAAGATAGTCATCAGGGGTCACCAGAGGTCAAAAAACAAAATTTCCCTAGAATTTTCAAGATCCAAGATCCATTGGAGTTGAAGTCCTTTCAAGACACTTTCGTTTTTCTTTTTTGTTATATTTGGTGGGGTTCAAAGTTCATGTGAGGTCAGCAGAGGTGAAATTGTTAAAGTATCATAAAATGATGTAGTCAAGGAAGATAAATTTGAGGGATAAACCTCAGTACAACAAAGCATCCCCATTCGGCAAGGAATCACTAAGCCCTTAGGCTTTCTGGTTATCTAAATGATGTATGAGGCCAAAAGAAAGGAAGTGAAACATGGAATTTGACCGCAAAAACGTGGCTCCTGATCTTCTTAGACCACAGAAAACATGCAGTTAGAAAGAGGAGAAGAACATAAAATATTACCTTGAAGAACTCAGAAATATTTCCACTCTTAAGTAGGACAGTTCCTACAATGCATGAAGCTAATATACTATGTCTTAAAAAAAGACCATAGGCTTGTAAGGATTACTTTTGTTGTTGAAAGTAGTTTGAAGTTGTGACTGAAAGTGTGTTAGTATTCAGAAATTAATTGAAAATTAATATAAGAGGAGCTTTTTGCAACAAACAATGGCAAGACTTGTTCCAAAATTCATTGGCAAGGATATTATTGCTTTGTGAGTTAGTCAAAATCTTAAAGTGGAGAATTTGTAATATTTTTTGCACTTTTATTGTAATTATTTCATTTGGTAGAAGAAATTGCAAAATTGACTTTTAAGTGAGCTAAAAACCAAGGCATTATGTATTTTCAGAGCAAAAAAGACTCAGAACCAAAGCAGAAGGCAGATGACTATGACATAACTGTTAGAGAACTGATGTTTGAAGCTAAAGCAATGGTAAGTAGTCTTTTTTAAAAATTCTTGACCTTGTCAGTTTATGTACTGTTTCATGTTTGAATTGAGAGGTTTAAACAGTATTAAACATTACTGGCTCCATGGGGAGGGGGCATGGGGAATTTCCCTGTAATGAAGTTCCTTACACTGAGTACTTTCCCAAATAACATATTCAGCAGACATGGTATTGCTCCTTTCCTTGCCCCTCGCTTGCCCTCAACCCCCGTACATTTTCCCCCACCTTCAAATCCATAGTGCCTCCAGTGGGTCTGAAGTAACATTGGCAACAGTTCTCAAGTAGTGCTATAGTGTAGTGTAGTTTATAAAGATGGTGGCCATAGAAGCAAAATCTAGCAACAGAGTCACAGTTCATACCTGGCCAAGGAAAGTTGAGGGTGGGATTTTTTTTCCAGCACCTGAAATAATAGTCCCCCACACCCCCTTCTGGTTGTCATTACGTGTATCCATGTGTGTGTACTGGATGTATATCAGCACAGTATGCACGACGCAGTGTGACATGGGCAATTGAGTGGTGTTTCACCAGTGACCAAGTCTTTGAAAATGTCCATGCCTACAAGAGGGGTTTTTTTGCTTGAGTGGAGGCAGTTTCCTAATTGTTGAATATGCAAGACAATACATGTTCAAATTCATACTTTGAGCTGCACAATGATATGCAAAGCATCAAAACTTGGGTAGGAATGATCATACTGCTGAAAATGTAATCAAGATTCTGAAGTTTTATCTTGGAAGATTTGTTTCTGGTGTAGCGTGTACACGAGTGGTCTTATTGGTCGGAGCTTAGTTTGGAAGAAATGCTGATCAAGGTTGATCTGACTGAGGTTGTGCTCATAGAAGTACAGACATGAAATCAATACCACTAGTCCTCTGTGTACTTGTTATTACCTGAGCGGCAATTAAACCTACTTTCTCTTCAGCCGACAGATCGTCTAAAGACACCAGAGGAGCAAGCAAAGGAAGAGAAAGCGAGGCTGGAAAAACTGGAAGCAGACAGGAAAAGGAGAATGTTGGGAATATCAGAAGATGATGAGAAACAGAAAGCTAGGAAGCACCGTGGTGCAGATGATTTAAATGATTGGTGAGGGCAGTATTTCAGAAAAGATTTTACATATAATTGGACCACTTTCCATCTGACATTCATCTGGAAATAGTTGAGGCATCTTTAAACAAGCTAGTGTGAATTTATGAGTGTAGTCTCAAGAATTAAGTCCATGTGTGCCTTATATTCCATTTCCCACACACAGTTTCACATTTATTAGGCTTTGGCAACAGCAGTAATGTGGAGTCAAATACCATTCTGCTACTTTTCACTTAGAACGAAGTTGCATCTCTCACCTTGGGTTGTCACCAGTGATGTCATGCACAATGTCCTTTTTAAAGTAGATTGTTCTGTGAAGATAGAACCACCATTTAAGCCTATCCTTAAATGAAAATAATGTTTTTGTGATGCCAAAGCTTTGCCATATCTTTGAAACCATGATTTATAGATATAAAATGATAGGCAAGTCAAAGGTAGCCTGCTGAATTAATTTTCAAGAAAAAAGGTTCTGAAAGAAAGGAATTCACTGCTTTTTGTGCTCATGAATGATTGTTCACTCAGACTTTGAAATTTTCAAATGATGGGACGTTCATTACTCTTGTATCATTTAAAATTTTTTTTTTTTTTTTTTTTGAAGAAAAGCTATTTCAAGAGTTCTTTGGTGAGCTTGAATGGTTTTATTGTGGTAAAAGGTATTTTTGTGTCTGCCATGTTGACGCATTACAATGCAGTATACCTCTTTAACAAAACTCGAAAACTAATATTCTGCAGTGTTTAAAGATGAAAAAATCAGCCTTGAATTTTGACATAAGTTCAAAGTTATGCTTTCTATGTAAATTTTCTCTAAAAATTTTTCAAAAGCAATGAGAATATTACCAGCTTTACCATCTCTGCTCACTTAACAGCAGCCTTGATAATACTTAATTGTACTTAAAGGGAAAATGCAGTCATCCCAATTTGAATTAGTGTAGTAGTCTATCCTATTTCACGAATGGCTCTTGAGAATCATGTGACAATATTTTTCTCAATTCTAAAATTTATGGGGATTAACTCATTGATGTACCTTGGATATGCAATATTAAAGTCCTAAATTATCATGATAGGTACTTGAAAGAGTAAAAAGAAGAAATTAGTGAAAATTTGCTGTTGTTTCAAAATAAGTTTGGAGGGGCTGCTCTTGCCCTTTAATTGGGATTTTATAGAGCACACACATCTATTCTACAGAATACCCTAGGCACTTTACATAAATCGTTCACAACCTGTTCATTCCAAGAATCCACCTCAAGCCCCTGGGAGCCATACATCCCACACTGCCATTTTGGCACTCAAAGTTAAACTTGTCTTGGGAATCAGACAGTCATGCTCAACTTAAAATTACGAGAACATTCATGCTTACTTAGTAGATAGAAAATTGATATGAGTACTTATTAAATGTGCAGGACTCCCCACAACCTTTGTGGTCATATCGTTTGTAGCATTACTAAGGAGTGGGATAAATAATTGTTGTCTCAAGCATTCAAAGCAAAGTCCTTTTGAATGAATTAAAATTTGGTTTTAACCAGGAAAACAACGATTCTGATTGGTCAATAAATATTCATGTATTGTAATAGCTTTGGTAAGCAATTGGATAGGCTCCCTACATATTTCAAGTAATTTGATAGGCTCAGTAATGATTTCAGTATGGTAGTACAAAACACAATGTAGCAGTCCCCAAAACCTACACGCTTCTTTGCAATCTACTTCTTAGCCGTGAGTGTACATTTTACACCAGTTTTCCAGTTCTTTCAGTATTCTTTGTTTTCTGTATTAAATATTACTCTATTTTATATCTTTCATATTTTTGCTTGTCTAGTTATGAGTTGGAACCAGATCGAAGGGCCTTGCTTAGCTACAAAGATGGAAAACCATTAAATCCACTTTTTCTTCAAGGAGGTAAGTAAAGTGCAATGACTATAACAAGAAAAGCAAATTATTTGGTGTGTAACAGTTCAAATTAAAGTTATACTATCCTAAGATAGCTTTGTTACTTTGTAAAGTTTATGTCATTTTGTGATTGGGTCTGACATTACATTACAAGGTGTATGTGTTTTTATTTACCATTTCCAAACACTTTACAACTTCATTGATTGGTATGTTTGGTTTCTATGACAACAGAAATGTATCACACCAATTCAGATATCATGTACATATATTTATGTGCATTTGTTGCATAATCATGTGAGAGCATACTCCAGCTTAAACACCTGTGACAGACTTGTAGTGAGTACACTGAGTATAGAACACATAGTCACACTTTGGCACACAAGCATCTACTCATACATGTGAGTATGGATTTGTACTTGTACCCAATAAATAGATATATATGATAAGTGTTAGCACTAATGAAATGTTGACTTTTGCAGTCATAATGAAAGACTTGTTCTCTAACAACCTGTTTCCAGTGGGATATTGCCTTTCAGAACTCTCTTTTGGTTGAGGTTATTGTCTGAGTGTCCCGTGGGGACATAGCTTCTTTGGGGAGCAGAACTCCTTCAGGAGTAAGGTTTGGTTTTACTCTTCGGCTCTTTGCCAAAGAGTGGAGGGGACTTTGGAAAAAGTACTTTTTGTTGAGGTAGAAAATGGTACTTATCGGTATCCCTTGTCTGCTTTTAGTGAGATAATCATTTGGCAATCATCACTTAAACCATGTTTTTCTGATACCAATGAAACAGTGATATCACTTTTGATGAAAGATGAAGCTTGGCTATTTCTAGTGAGCCAAAAGTGCCCGGTTTTAGTTATTTTTAGCGATGCATAGCAGTTAGTTCTCTCAGTGGGAATGGGGCCATACTCACAATTAGCAGCAATGTGTTAATACATGTGGTCAGTAGTTTATATTCATACTCATACAGGCAATACAAAGCAATTATAAGAAAAGTGAGTACAAACCTAATTTTCTACTCAAACACTGCAAGTCTTGAAAGACTTGTGTCATACCCTCAGAAGATTCAAAGCTGTAATATGTGATGTTTCTTACCGTAGCAGAGGATACGAAAGAGAAAGAAGAGACTCCTGCAAAAGGTGAAGATGATGAAGAGATGGAAGGAGAAGGTGATGGAGAAGAGGAGGATGGAGGAGAGGAAGAGGCAGGAGAGGAAGATGATAGTGACATGGAAGAAGAGGACGAAGATGAAAATGCATCAGAAGATATTGAAGACTTGGAATCGGAAGATGGTAGTGAAGGGGAAGGGGAAGAGGAGATGGAAATGAAGAAAAAGATGGAAGAGCTGAAAGAGAAGAAGAGAAAGGTAAGAATATCACTACAGGGCTGTCAAGATGTCACAGCTACCATTAGGTTTATTGTAGAATCTGTTATGTCTCAGCTATCATTGGGTTGATTGCAGAATCTATTGTGGTGTCACAGCTGCCATTGGGTTGATTGTAGAATCTGTTCTGATGTTGTAGCTATACCATTGGGTTGATTGTTGAATATGTTATGATGACAAAGCTACCATTGGGTTCATCATTGAATATGTTAAGATATGACAGCTACCATTGAGTTGAATGTAGAAGATTGAAGGGCAGTACTGTGTTACACATATTTTAAAATTAAGCAAACAATTTGGCAAAGAGAGCTTTATTGTATATAACTTTATGAAACATGCATCAGTGGAAATAAATGTAAAATTGGGAAAAAATTTTTTCTGGTCCGTTCTTTTTCAGAAGAAGGAAATGATGAAGAAAGCCAAAGAGGAGCTCCCATTTACATTTCAAGGTAAATATGTGTGATGAATGGTAGAGGTCAAGGTAAAAGGTGTATTTTAAATGATTACTTAAAGGGGATAGTTTTATGAAGTCACTTTGTGTTTGCCCTTCCTCTGACTTTTATTGGAATGATTGACTTACTTTGCAAAACAGCAATTTCACTGTAGAGGAGGGGGAGGGAGGGAGGGGGAGTAGGGGAGTGGGGGATGTGAGTGAGAGATTGATGGACTAGATAAATGGCTTAGATTTTACTGTTTTCCAACCCAAGTGGGGTATTTCAAACTGTCCTTGGAGCTCCAGTGTGACACATTTTACAACCATGGTTCTTTAAGTTGGAAATATTTTCAGAATATTTCAAGATCTTGCTGTTCAGTTTCTTGTTGGAATGTGTCTATTCATCTTGTCTGAATAGGTGATGTGATAAACATAAAATATCCAGTTAAGTGGTTGTTTTCCATCAAATGAAATTATTACTCTCAATCAATTCATGGGGGATAAGTTTAAAGTGTGTATCTTATCAGCAAGTGATATTTGTTTTCTTTCAGTTCCTGCCACCTACACTGAATTGACTGATCTATTATACCACCACCCACCTGCAAAGCAAGTGACCATTCTTGAAAGAATGAGAAGTTGTAATCATCCCAGCCTAGCTGAGGGTAATAAGGCTAAGCTTGAGTCACTGCTGTCTTTACTGGTGCAATATTTCTGTGGTTTAACGGATGAGGAACCTCTGAATATGGAACTCATTCATGGAATAACAAAGTAAGGAATTCGTTTGTTTTCAGTTTCACATAAGATCATGATCAGGATTCTAGTGTTCCATTGACACTTTGCTATAAATAAGTCCAATATAAATAAAACACTTACTTGGGATGTTTTAAGAACTGTGTCTGTTCTTTTCGTCAGCCAGGTATTGCTTAAGTTGTTTATTTATTCACTGCCTTTGTTTCAACTCTTTTGTTCTCCAGTTTAGGTGATAACTGTGTATATCCAGTGCAGAAATTTAGATTACTTATATGATACATTAGTTACAAAAGTTCATTGTGCAGTACCTGGAAATGTCATACATTTGAACTCAAATTCTATGACATTGCTTTGATCATTTTGAAAACTAAGTGACCAGCTTCTCACAAAATGAACATGTATAGTTCTTTCACTCCTGTCAGAGGAGACTTTTCATGTGCTCTTAAAAGTTTTAAAGGTCAAAGAAGGTAGCTTTTTCATATGTCCTCAGTTTGTAAGTGTTACTATTTTGCAAAAATAAAATAATCAGTTTTTCCAATTTTTGTCAGTGTAATCGAAGGGATGAAAATATGGTTAGTCCATTGAGAAGTGTGACAAAATTGTCAATGTAAACCATGGTCTGTGATTGGTGGATCAGATACATTGTATGAACACCAGCAGATTTAAAACAGTCTCTTAGGAAAGGATGTCAGTTACTGAATATTTATTTCTCTACTTGCAGGCACATCTATGAGTTGAGCAAAACATCACACATACCAACAGGTACTTGTTTTCGGGATGTCTTGCTGGAGAAATATCAGGCTTTTAAGGATACTTGTCAAAGGAGAAGTCAAGGAATCTACCCTCCTGTATCAGTCGTGAGTGTGAAGTGCAGTTGCATTGTTTTAGGTGAAGGGGATCTCCTTCATCTCCATTCCCCAACCCTCAACCCCTAACTGCTAAGAACATCTCTTTGCTCATTTATCATATTTATTGGCATACCCTTGGGAAATTACACATTTACAGCCAAGGGTTGTGTAAGAACAAAAATGTGTGCATAAGCAATAAATTTATCCCCTTCCAGAATTCAAGCCCCTCACGGTTCTCTTATATTCATATTGGAGATGTTTCCCCTGATGAATGTAGTTAAGGCTCTTTTTGATCCACATTTTGAAGAAGGAAAAGGAGGAAAGAGGGGACTTAGGTGGGGACAAGGGGAGACTCATATGTAAGGGCAAAGGGTCTGGGAAAATTCAGACAGAAGCCCTTTGATGCAATTTCCAAGGTTCAAAGGACAATCATATTACAATAGATGATCAGAAACATGAAATTTTCAGCATTTTTGTAGGAGACATTAAAAAAGTATTAAAATATTAACTCTCTGTGGAAAACAGGGAATTTCAGGTTTGATGAGCCCTAGTCATAATCACAGTTTTATGGTTTTGCCCCACTGCTAATAGACAAGTTTTTACTTGTGCTCATGAAAAAAGCATGTACTTGCTCTTATACTCTTAACATTGTACTCACACTACATATCTGTTGTCAGATAAGTATTGTGATTGTAGATGGCTAAGCTAATTTCTATTAAACTATTTATACAATCCAAGCTCTCCTCAGACTAAATTAAGAACCTTTCATGAACTTTTCTGAACATTTGCAACAAAAATTGATATCAATATTTTTGTTTCTTTTTTTTTAGCTTTTGTACTTTAAATTAATTTCTTTGGTGTTTCCGACATCTGACTTCAAGCATTGTGTTGTCACACCAGCACTACTTTTCATGGGGGAGATTTTATCTCAGTGTCATGTAAGGAGTCTTTTAGATGTCACCAAAGGTCTCTTCATCTGCAATTTATTCTTACAGGTAATGTGTATGAATCTTGTCAGCTACTGTAGAAAGAAGCAGAAATTTTATGCTTTTGTAAAAGATATTTAAGTATGGAATATCTGTTGGTGAAAATTAAACCATGATGTTCAAGAATTAACTCAATACCATAGGGCCATAGTGGGACTTGACTGATGAACCATGGAGATATATGTTTGTCCGAGGATTACTTACGTGAAGGTTAAATACTCTTGAGCAGCCTGTGTGGTAGGCCTGCTTTGTAAGAAGGCTTTAGTTAGATTTGATTCAAGGGCATGGTGAGAAAAACTTTTCTCTTTCAAGCAAACACCCTCTCCTTCCAAGATTGACAAGCTGATTTCATGCAGATAAGAGGCATGTGGGATGGATTGTAAGAAAGGATTTAGGAAGTTTCACAGATGCTTTAAAATAGTTTTGGGTGACTCCATATTTCCTTTAAAAACTAAAGGTAAGGAGTCATGAATGGGTGTTCTGGTTTAACTTTTCTGCAGCCCAGAAAATGAGAGCTTTCTGTGTTTTGCCCTATTTTCTCCTTTCCCTAGTATGTTCATCTTTCAAAGAGAATTGTTCCAGAGGTCATCAACTTCTTGCATGGAATGCTGTTTTTGTCAAAACAGAAGAAAGTGGCTGGAAAACTTGACCAAGTGTTTCCACCTTTCAAACCAGTAGGCAAACACATCAACTATTTAGTTCTCTCTGAGGACCGATCTGAGAGGTAAATGGCTTGATCTTTTCATTTCATGCTCCCAATTGAATCTTTTTCTAATTTTGTCTACAAGATGTCTTGCATAAAAGAAGTTTTTAATACTATTGTTCTTGTTAGCATCCAGATCCATCAAAGAAGTTGTAATTATTAATTTTCTGTCCAGTTGTCTTTACTGAGTAATAGTTGCATCAGTAGGGCAAGCTTTTAGTGAGCAATAATGGTATTTATAAGGCAAGCTAGTAATTTACGATGGGAGTGTTAGAAGGGCTAATCCTACTTGTATAAACTCTGTGGAAGATTAGCTGATGAGTATGAACTAGTCAAGGTTGTGAAATCTAAAGAGAAACAATTGCAGCTTAGTTCATCCCTTTTAAAACAACCTTTTGTAATATGCTAGACTATTTTTGCCTGACTGATTTTGACTAAACCTTTTTCATTATTCTCTCCAGTACATCTTGCCCTGCAATGAAAATAAAAGACCTGTTTAATTTTAGCCATAATTCATCCCACTTGGACAATGATGATTTTAGGATATGGGCAACAAACCTCTCTTTGAGCTTGTTGAGAGAATTTTTGAACATGTACAAAGATCAAGATAGCAGCTTCGAACTGTTTGACCCGGTAAGACAGGCATTGACAGAGGATTGGATAAATGTTGGTCAATATCCCGCAAGTACTAAGGTAGGTGATAAGAGGTATTTTACAAGTAGGGTTTGCAAGTTAAAGGATAAAATTTCCTGATTTAGAAATAATTTGAACTGATGGAGACTCAAATTAAAGCCAAGACACTTCATAAGGCAAAAAGTGTTTTGTGTAAGTCTGTAAGAGATGTTTGCAGTCAAAGTTTTAGTTTGAAGTTCTGGAATCATCTTCACAGTGTTATCACTTGAGACAATCACGTTGCACCATTATTGATTCCATTTGTGTCCATTGTTGTATTCAATTCTCAAAATTCACACCTTCCAATGTGGAAAATTTCAGTAGTAGATTCATAATGTTTCATTCAGAAAATAATAGATAATAAGGTAGAAAATTTCACAATTATTTTGACTTTCAGTAATTGACTTACTTTTGGAAATATCCCCCCACCACTCCCACCCCTCCTTCCTCTGTTTCATATAAAAGAGACGGTGGTACAATAAAAGTGGAAAAAAGTATGATCATCGCTTTGTTAACTTGTTTGTTGTAAGCAAGTTTAAAGGCGATAGGCAGTTGCCTCGTAATTTTCTTTGAAAAATCAGCAAACTCTTGCAAATCTCTTATTGCATTACAAGCACCTCTGAAGATGTTTTGAACATAACTATTACAAACAATAGGTAAAGGAAGGAGAAATTCTCCTTGAATGTCACTTACAAAAAAATTGTTACATGATCAAAGTAGCCCATTCATGAACAAGAGTAGCAGGGTGTACTCACTCTGATTGGGGTGACTGCCTACTGCCTTTAAAAGAGTAATAAGACTTTGGGTATGGGGCAAGTGCACTTGTCACTGCCTACCTTTTTCACGCGCTTTCCCTGCTCATTATTTATCATTATGTACCTCAAATGTGAGTGATTGGTTCCTTTATCCATCCTCAAACTCTAATGAAAGTTCCCCTTTTTCTAAAGGAGTTTATTTCGGCCAAAGTAATGGACATCAAAATCAGTTGTCTTCTTATTGATTTCCAGGAATTACACCAAAATCTTCTTAGTGATTTAGATGCCTTGAAGGGGAAGACAAAACGAGCGCTGGAGAGGACGAGGAGGAGACCTGTTTGCCTAAAAATGTTTGAACCCAAGTTTGAGGAAAAGTAAGTGAAGATATGCTGTCTGAATGGCACCATGTTTTGTTGGATTTTTTTCAGCCTCTCAAATCTTGGATTTTTCTCAGCCTTTCAAATCTGATTGAAATTTCCAGAGTATGTGACAAATAATCAGTTCTTACACTCAGATTGTGGTATTTGACAAAGCAGAACTCTAACAAAGTAAGTGTTGTTAAGCAAGCAACTGTATATGTGCAGCATAGGTACAGCATATGACTGCTTTATTTACCAGAGAGAATACCAGGTCTGGCTCCAGGAATGGGAGGAATGGGGATAGGGAGGGGGGAGGTTCCTTGGTAGGGTGAGTACAGGAAAGGACTTGGCAAATTTTCTTTGGGAGAGGGGCTGGAGAACAGAGGGACCTTATAAAATTTCTTTGTAGATTTCTGCAATATATTGAATGATTTCTTTGGGATGTCGGGTACTTGATTACCCTCTCACCTACCCCACCATTGCTGCTGAGAAAAAGCTTTTACAGCATGGTCTTACATGGTTGACACTCTTTCCTGGAGGGTGCATTGAAGATTGATTGTAGTCTATGATACCTTCGAACTTTATCTTCATTTTGTGCAACAGTTTCATTTGTCTCCGTTTTGCTTTATAATTAAAGGATCAATTTTCACCCTTTCCTTCATGTATGGATCTCAGCAGTTCCATATCAGAAAGAAAGAGCATGTAGAAATATTTCATTTAAATCCATTTTAATTTCTTTCTTTTTGCAGCTATGACCCAACCCGCAAAGACAAGAATACAGGAGACAAGGAGAAGGATAATATCCGAAAATTGGTCCACAAACATCGTCAGGAAATGAAGGGTGCTGCGAGAGAGCTTAGGAAGGATACACAGTTCTTAGCGAGACAAAAATTAAAGGAACAAATTGAAAGGTATGCCAAGAGTTGGTTTGGGGAAAAAGTTTTTATTTAGTCGTGGATTATAGTGATCAAGTTGATCCTGTCCTATTACAATACATCCCATTATAGACATATCTTTGATTCCTTGCCAACTCTGCTGTGATTAAAAGTTAACAGAGGTGTGGAGTCAGTACCCATTGATGTTATTGATGTTGACCATTCTCTAAGTGTAAATTGCAGGAACTTCACAATGAAACTAAGTCAATGTAAAACCACAGTATGTAATTAAAAAAAAAAAATTGTGATGGGAAAGGAATCACTAGCCTTGTGGCTTTCTGGTTCTAAGTCTGCATTCAGAATAAAAAGTTGGCTCCAAAAATGATCTTCAAAAAGGAAGGATTGGGTATTTTCATCTAGTCAAAGCAACACTTAAAAGCACTTTAGATGTAGCAAGTTTAGCATTATGTTCAGAAAGGTTAAATAATGTACCAGGAAATTGTCGAGTTGTTAGATCAGGAACCTCCATCAGTTTGTAAGGTGATGGTCAACACGGCTGCAAAGCTTCAAGACATTGGAGAGAAAATGCATTCACATCAATGTTGATTAGTGTACCCTGGTATCCGATTTCATGAATGGCTTTTGAGAATCATGTGACAATATATTTCTCACTGAACTGGGAAATTCACATAGAATAACTCCTGAGTGTACCTTGAATATGCAATATTTATGTTCTGAAATATCAGGAAAGATACTTGAAGGGAATTAAAAGGATATTTGTGAGATTTAGCTATTGTTTCAAAATAAATTTGGGGTGACTGCTTATGGTCTTTTTAAGAAAATGTCATTATTATCATAAATGAAAGTGACACCATGTGGAAAGATTCCTGTTAAAAACTTTCATAGTTCGATGTGAAACAATATATCTAAGTCCTCAGTTGTGTGCCTCTTCAAATGTAGGAAAGTATTTACATCTTATATTACATATTCCCAGAATTTCATCTTTGGGAAAGGCTGAATTTTAAGTGAAGACTGTTGAGGTGGTTTTATGAGGTTCAACTCGAAATTTCAATGAAAACATGCTCCAATTAGCAAAGCGTGACATCACCATCAATAGGCTCAGTGGCTTGCTTTGCTTTGTGTATTTGTATTGAGGTTGGTAAGGTGATGTGGCAACTGGTTTGTTTTCATTGCACTTTTGAGTTTTTGATGTATCAGTTAACCATCTCAATTGTAGTAGGCTGACCACTGCTACACACTGAAAGAAAATTACATTTATGTTTTATAGCTTACTGTTGGCTTGTTTTACCCTCTTTTACAGGGATAATGAGCGAAAGGAAAAAGTTAAAAGACTTTATGGGATGTTAGCCAACCAGGAAGGAGATTTCAAAGCTATGCAGAGAAAAGCAAAGAAAGTTAAGTTCTGAAGGGAGGAGATGTCTTTGAGATTCTGTTAGTGTGAGATCTCATTTCATCTACCTCCTTGGCACAACTCTGGGGATTATATTTTACTCAGCAAGTTGTTGGAGATTGCCAGGAAACCATGAGAGTCGTTTGCATTGAAGGAATAGTTAACCTTTGAATATGTAATGTTATGGCTGGTGATGTTCGGACTGTGAGGAGTATATGATCACAAGGCATCTTCTGGGTGGTGTTGAGGTGCAACAGATGCAGTAGTATTCTTTGCCATGACAAGACTTAATTATGAAGAGATGTATAAGGGAAGAGCTCCCCTCATGGTGACCTATTGACTTTGCACCTGTGAGTAGAAGACTATGCGCCTATCCACCCGGTATACTAATCAGCTGTTTTCATTTGCAGGTGTAAGTTACAGTGATATGTGCTTGCTTCCATTGGAGGGTGCACTCTCAGTTCTGTGATGTCATATGCGTAAGGTCTATCGCAATCACGGATTGGGTAATTTGCATAGTTGGCCTTCTTAGCACTTGTGTGTGTGGGGGGGATGAGAAGAGGGTTACAGGGAGCATTAGAGGGGAGAGAGGGAGAAGAGGATTCTTTGTTTTGTGTTCTTTCTGCATCTACTGTGCATTTCAACCAATAAATAAGTAAATAATGGAATCATGCCTGTTGTTGAGAAGTATTGGCTATTCCAAGCAGGGAGACTGGCATATTTCAGACCAAACTTTTCATGGTGACCCATTGTTTGGTCACACAGTGTCATCAACATTGTAACTGTGGCGTTGAAGTTGGTGTGTGTGTGTACATCAAATGTCCTAGCTTACTAGCTTATACTCAAGCCAACTCATATAATGTTAGACGCAGTAGATATTTTGGCTTTAATCTGAAGTTCTGCCTTGTTGCCAGTATCAGGAATAGTAGTCACTGGGTAAGGAATGTGTGGTAACCTAGTAGCACTTGTGTGTGTGTTGGGGAGTCTTTTGGTTTGGATACTTTGTATACCTTTTCTGTATAAGGCATTTAAATTAATGAATATTGAAGAAATGAGTTAATGGAGTCATGCCTGTTACTGAGAAGTACTTGGCTCTTCCAAGCAAGAAAGACTGGCATATTTCAGACCAAACTTATCTCCATCTACTGGGTTGACAAATTTATGATGAGCTTATGGGGAGAAGCCCAATTATCAAAGCCAGTACTGTAAGTTAAACTGTATAAAAAGAGACTTCTAATGAAAACAAAACATCTTTCTTCATTCATAAATATATTTTGTATTCTATACAATGAATCTTACAATTTGATAGGTATCCTAAATTATCTTAATAAATGCACTTCAAGTTGATAAAGCTGTCTGGAAAATGGAAGAATGCCCACACACTTATTTGCATACATACTGCAAGGTGATGATTGAACTAAGCTTTGTAACAGGACGGACTACACACCAAAGGACTTGCATGGTAAAGAAAGGAAGCAACTCAGTTTTGTGGATAGCTTGAAATGCTTAAAATTAACACCACTTGATAAAGAATACATTGTATCTGCCATACCCACCATGAAAAAGAAGCTTAATTGTCATTTCTCATTTGTCTGTTATTTTTCTGTTCTGTTGGAAAGCAAAAGATAATTGTCATAGCAATCAAACATGGAATCACCAGTGCCCTTCACAAAGCATTTTATTTACAATATATCAACTTACCATAAAATCCATAGCATGTACAACCCTGTGGCTACATTTCAAGTGTGATACCAATGCTAGATTACCAAGTGTCTTACAAAGAGGAAAACACTCAAATGCTGTAAGTTATTTGTTTGGTCTAAGTCTTTTCAGATTTTAGAGCAATCTTGAAGCAATGTTTTTTTTTTCAGGTATAACCCTGGCTGTTTACCTACAGCATACACAGCCATTTAAGTTAGCACTGATTAGATAGCTGGGGGTGTGCAAAGTTGTCATCTTCAGTTTTGGTCAATTACCATGTCTTGACAGAGATTCATAAGTAGTTGCATAAAATGATACAAAAGTGGTTTAAAAATTAAGTTACATTTAGTCTCAAAGGACACCAATATCTGACTTTAAGTAGCACCAACAAAATATCAGTATTGTTTGTCATTCTTCAAGGGTAGAGGAATTTTTATACCATGGTACACTACCTTAAACAGTTACATTAATAAGTAACTCAACTTAATAACAACAATATCTCATGGACTTAGTGGTCATTGGCAGACCTTTCTGTTATCATAACAATAAAAACTGGATATGTATGATCTATTTTCATGGTCACCACACTAACAGGATAAATACAGTAATCTGAAAACAAGTTCCAATCATCACCTACAAGATGGTCCCTGCCTCACCTAACAGCCATCCAATCCACCCACTTGATTAAAATATCAAAAAATATCACCATGCACTGTATAAGCAGTAACCTGGCTTTTCACCCAGCCACAGCTAAACATCATCAGGATGTGTAGGGTTGTACAAAGTTCAGTGACATTTTTCTTGAAAATATGAAGTTTCCAAGACCTCTTACAAAATGGCAAAATACCCTGACTTTTCCATGACAGTTTTAAATCCTAATTGCCATGACTGTACCAACCCTGTACTACTGCTTATGTCAGCAAAGTAAGGGAGGGGGGGGGCTATCAAGCCACATGACTTTACCACATTAATCAGTGAGGCATCTTATCATCATAAAATAGGACATTTCAAATTAGTTTGACTAAAACTCAAGATCAGGAAGCTACTCAGAGAGACTGTCTTGAAGTTAAAGGGGTACACCAATTTTACTTGCCTCTAAAAAAGTAAAACTAGAGTATTCAATTTCTACCACCTACTAAAATTAGATCATGTATTGATGAATCGTTTTCCCTTTGATGGTTTAGGAGCTATATGTGGTTCCTTTAATGGTTTCTTCGGATTCAGCTGAATGTCATGGATGGGTGAGTCTGGTAGTGGTTCCAGTCTGGCATTGTTGGGACTGCTACCAGTTGATGAGGACACCATCATTCCTGATGTGTTGAGATTGGGAGCACTGACATATCTGGTCGTATCTGATGTACCTCTCTTTTTGGGCTGAAAGAATGAAAGTAACTTAGATTTTGTAAATGAGATCTAAAAGAAGGTTTCTATGGGGAAAATGATTCTTGGCTAATATAATGGAAGATCTGAAATGAGATCTAAGAGAAGGTTTCTACGGGGAAAATGATTCTTGGCTAACATAATGGAAGATCTGAAATGAGATCTAAGAGAAGGTTATGGTAAAAATGATTCTTATCTAGCCAAATCTGGTTTGATAAAATGTGAGATTCAAAAAATATGAAGACAGCTAGTCACACAAACACCCCAACCCAGGTCAAACTGATTTATCTAATATCTCATTTTACAACATGACAGTTTACCTTAGAAATGAAAAAAGCTTCAAAATGCTGCCCACACTACTCTGAACCCCACCTGGGCTTCTAATGGCAAACTAACTGCCCTCTATGACACCTGCAGTATTCAAAGCTTAGAAAATGACAAAACTTTAGAACTCAAATAGAGAAGTAAAACAAATGTGAGAATGAGACATTACCTTACTGAGAGGATTGAGAATACCAACATTTGGCTGAGTGTTGAAGACTTTATTAAAGTTGGTTTCACGATTTATCAGTTCAAGCTGGAAAAACCTCTTCTCTTCCTGAGAATGACAAAAATGAAAAATATTTTATTTTCACTTTTTTTTATCTAAATGTTGCACATCTCAGTGACAATGAAAACTAAAATAATTTGAATGAAGCAACAATGAGGCTGAACTAACCAGTGACAGGCACTCTTCAAATGTTCAAGTAAATTTTGTTTAAAATATATTTTCAGTTAAAGACAAGTAATTTAGGAAGTAATGAATGATCAACAAAATTTTACTCCAACAGGCATTATCTTTTCTTCACTATAAAGAAAGAAACCAACCTTTCATACTTCACACTTTACTATTACAATCAACTTGTGACATTTTACCTAAATACTTTCATCACACTACTGTTCAAAAGAAGCTCATAATTATTTTTGATACATTTAAGACAAATCAAATTTATCTTGCAAATAACTTTTCCCAAACGTTGCACACAAGAACATTTTATGGTTCACAAGGGCTAACATTTGCACAATCATCAATAGTTGTACTTACATGTACTCACATCTTATCAAGTTATACTTACACGACTTATCCTGTACTTATATATGATATATGACTGTTTAATTTTGTACCCAGACTTATACTCAGAGAGGTAAGTTAAGTATGTTAAAGTACTGTCAAGTTCTGCACTATTTAGCATCAGCTTATACTTAAGGTTAAATATTCATACTGGTATCTACACTGTAAATTTCCTTAACAGTGTACAAGACCATCATTAACCTAAGTGACACTCCAAAAAAGTGCACAAAAGAAAAAGATACTTCTTTGCTTAGCAGAAAATACAATAAGTACAAAATTTCCATACATTTAATTTTGAAAGCATTTGTTCCTTTTCTGACATCATTTCTTTCAGGTAAGCAATCATTTCCAAGTCTTCGTCCCTGGATTCTCTGTTCTTGTACTTATCCTCAGCTTCTTCCAGCCTATAAGAAGATATCCAAAAGAGAAACTTTAAAATGTTGAATGCTAAATAGCAAGATGTCTCATACTTTATAAATCTCCTTAACTTTCCTACAATAACCTGTAATCCCTTTGGGGTCATCGATAATTATCAATATTCTCACAAGCATGTAGGAAGTATCTTTTTGGAGGTTTTTTATCACTAGTATGCAGGGTAATCACTTTGCCAATGGACTGCAAAGGCAAACACTGTAGCAGGGGTGGCACCAGAAAGAAGCAAGGGGACCCAATAGAGGTATTTCCATTTTATCAGGGTGCCTCAGTGGGTATGATAACGTATGTAAATCCTAATGGAAACCATTCGCCTGAAAGTTTACTTATTTTTTGCTTTCAATGAAGGCAGATTATGCAATGAAACCCTAAAGTTTCAAATTTCCTTCATTAAACCCAAAATTTTCAAAACTTCTCCAATTAAAAACCAAAATTTTGGCTTTGGCATCCTAGCAACCTGTTGCTGTTGTCGAGGCTGCCTCTCCCCTTCCAGCCAGGCAATTTTGATGCCATCACTGCTTTGTAGAAGTTTGTCACAGCATCACACATCTCTCTGCTTGCTAGACATGTTGACCATGTACTACACAAATGTATCTATTGTCCTGCTGTGTACATGTACCTTAAACGTACTACCTCAAATTGTGACCGACAGATTGGCAAATGGACACATGCTGACATCATATGAAAAAACTCTAAATTTCTAATTTAGCAATATCGCCCAGCTTAATACAAACATACAAACTGCTGGATCCAAACCACCCATATCTTTCAACATCTAAGGGTGTCAATTCCTTCACTTACATGATTTGCAGAGCTGAGATCTTGTCCTTTAGCATGTCTTGAGCTCTGTTAAATTCTGCTAACATTCCCTGTGTTTCTCTGAGGTGCTCTGCAGACTGATCATCAAGTTGTTGCTGGTGAGACTGGGCAAGATCTTCCTTTTGTTGTCTGAAGATGGAAATAATCATACTTACTGAAGAGATAACTGACTCGGCTGTCTCAGGGATAGGTGTTATATGGGGTGGAGAAGGAAGGGGGGAGGGGATGTGAGCAAATATGCATTTGAATTGAAAATGTCCTTTAGCACCCACTACGGAGAGTTTTACTGTCTTAAAAAGTTCAATTATAGTGGTGTTTTCTGTACTTGGAACTCCAATAATAGTGTTTTTTGTAATACTTAAAGGCATTTTCCAGTGGTTTTTCACAAGGGTCTCATGTGAAAGAGAAAAAAAGTTCAGTCCATACCCTTTAAACCCCATAGCAATACTCTTTTCCTAACTCGAGATATCTAATATTAAAGACTACTTATTTTTGTCCAAAAATACCTCCAGTTCTCATCAAGGTCACAGACTGTTATGTAAAGTAGGCACATTGTCTCAGATTTCTTTTGTTTACCTTTATAATTGAATGTCCTGTTGTCCTTCAAATTTGCTACTGTTGGAATGTTTGAATATCTTTCCATGTAGGTTTAGCATAAATCTACACCATATGTATGGCATAACAAACAAAGTTGCTAAATATTCCCTACAACAGTGTCAATATCATAAAGAAATTCAATGCCTTGTCAAATTAATGTGCTGCAATGACATCACAGATTTCCCATAATGCACTTTATCTTGAGAAAGAAATGCATTTCTTTGAAAATTAGTATCTTCCAAATGCTACAAGCTATTGAGATGAGGTTTTCACTACCTAGAAGGGAAAAAATTTCTGCATTTTTGAAGTCATTGACTTTTGTCACTGGTAAATCCCTTTAAAGGGCAGATTTAAAAAGATGGCTTGTAGTGTTAAATATCTCCAATTGCTGTTATAGTAAAATCTTTTGCAGGTGGTATGTCAACACTATCAGTAGCATGGTGATTTGGATCAAAAGTAGTCTTCTCCAAGAAAGTAAATGTAATTATGTTTAGAGATATAGTAGCTAGACAGGATGACATATCACCATCACAACATACTTAACAAGGGAATTTCCCATAAATCATTTGCAAAGAACTGTTAAATATTTCACCTTATTCTTCTCTCAGCATCTGTCTGGACTCTCATAATCTCCTGAGCTTTAAAATCAATTTCTTCCTTTGTACTTGAAATATCTTCTTTCAGTCTCTGAATATCTTCTTCTAGTTTTGAGATGTGTCTGTCTCTCTGAGTCACATCGTCCTGTAACTCCTCCATACGAGACTTGTCAGCTCTCTCCTAAAATTGAAGGAAGACATAATGATGTGTAAGCAAGAAACAGCAAGTACTGTCTTTCAATAAAATGAAACAACATGCAACATACAAAGCACAAAAAGCTACATAAAACAGCACAAAATGCAACACAAAACAGAGCAACATACCACATAACATATCACAACATGCAGCTCCTGGTAATGCCATCCATACCACAAAATGGCAAAATTATCTGCTGATAACACCATCCACCCTGTGCTAAACAGAAAGCTCATAACAAGATATTATGGACAACAGTTTCGTTTTACTGTTTAATCATTTTCAGATAATTACTTCAGCTACCTCCAACTCCCACAAAATCTGTATGTATGATCTTCTTCAAACTTTCCTTGTCTCCCTCCCCACTTCTGGGAGCACAGTTTAAGTTATTGTATATTTATTACAGTTTCCTAGCCTTCAGTCAGTTCACTTTTCATACTTTTATTCTGCCAACTGTGTTTTACATTTACTTCTTTACAGAGCCTTATCTAGAAAGCAGCTACTATTACAACAGTTATTAACCACACGTCCACACCTCATAATGTTTCCTGCACTTCTTTACAACCATAAACACATTTGAATTTGTATCATTCAAGCTTACTACATACTTCAACAGGCATATTCCAGTGGCAAAATATGATTTTCAAAAATTCAGAGGAAGCTTCCTTTATTCTTCAATGCCTGTATTACATCATATTTCAACACCAAACCTCTTCTATACAGTCATCAAGATCAGTCTGCATTATAATTTTCACATTGTCAGATAACATGATGAAATATTTAACACTTGGTAGAGAGGAGGAGAAGAAACAAAGGGTTCTCCGTGATTACCCCAAATCTAATAGCAGTGTCATGAGTACTCAAACATGCGTAGACTGATGACCAAATGACATTGTATGACCCTGAGGAAAGTCTCTCACTCTATAAGAATAACCAACCTCAAACAGAAATATATTGAGGTATGATGAAGATGATGTGAGTGAGCAGGAGTTTAAAAGGAATGTAATGAAGACATATCCTCTTTCATGAAGGACCATCTTAACTTGTCATCAGAATATTCCTCTAAATTATTTAAATATAGAACAGTTTAGACTCCCTTCTGTACCTGTTGTTGTTTAAGTTCAATGGCTCTCTCTAGTTCCATTCTGGCTGCTGCCATCTGAGTTTTATGAGCCCTTGTTAGCTGATCCATCTCTGCACTGTGCCTCTGGGTCAATTCTAACCTCAGTTTATCTAGGTATTAAATACAAGCAAGATGTAGAGAAATTGACTTAACTACCACAAAATAATTTTTTTTACAGACTAACATTTATCATAGTAAAACCAAGGGATGTTATAAGAGAGGAAATCATGTATTCTGACACCGAGGATTAACAGGGTCACAAGGTCCACCTTCTTTAGTCTATAAATGGGCCAAGTGTTGCTGGCTGCCTTTATTCATGCAGCCCATGGTGATGTGTTGACACAACTAGTGCTGCCTGCTTGGCTCTGATGACAACAAATTTCTAAAATTCTCTTTCCATAAGTTTTTCAAACAATAAATTTTATGTAAAGGCAGACATAAATATCTCATAGATACCATAATATCCTAATTACTCAAGCAAATGATCACATAAGCAAATTGAAAATTAAAGTCTACTACCCGTATATTAACCCCCAGCCCTAGCCCCACTTTTTCCCCTCGCCCCAAAAAAGTTGTTTGCCACTTTGGTACTCATCGTTGTTTTCGCCTTTATTTTTTAGTTGTATGCCATATTTACCAAAATATCAAGCATAACTAGAATAAAGCTATTAACTTAAAATATCTCACTACAAAAAGAATCGCAAATACACTAAAAAATATTAGTTCCTCACCAAGAGATCTCTTGTGTTCCATGAGTCTAACATCAATTTCAGCCCTCCTGGACTCTTCTGCCTCTAACTGAAGAGCCTTCACTGATTGTTTATGCTCCTCTATCTGATTGGTGATGGCCTCATCATGCAGTCGTGTCAATTTTGCCTCTAGTTGCTGTTTATTGTCAGAGAAAATGTTTCACTTCCTTAGTTAATGATTCATTTCATGTTCTGTAACTTTCACATTCATGTGTAAAATTCTTAATTGCATAGACAAAGTAAGCAGAAGCCATACTTCAATTGTTTTAACAGATAAACACAATTTCATGTTGATTGTTATCCCTAAACAGAATTATAACAACAAAGAGCTAGATCACTTTCACAATCCTCTCATTCACTGAAAAAGCATGATGTCACTACCACCCAAGTTCACACACACCTTCTTAGAACTGGTATGGTGCCCATCAGTTACCTAAAGACAAATTATCCATATTCATACACATTCAGCCACAAGAAACACAGTTTTGCACCAAGAAATTCTCGATGAGAAATACCAAGTAAGACAAAATATCACACTTCTGTAACAGATAAATATTCCATGAATACACTCATACATCTCAAATTCCTTGTTTGTACCCAACACTTTTGTAGTGGGAATAAAAATCAAAAAAACATGTGTGAGTGCTTGGTTCTGAGCACTGGAACTTGTGACCTATGAGTGACGACATGACTTTTTCAGCAAACTGCAAAGAATATGACCTAGTTAGTGCCTTCAAAAAGGTCCACATATTTAAACAGCTTTAACTTTGCTCATTCTATTTTAAAGCGGCACACTGAGTTGGTTCATAAAATTAACCAAATTTTGCCAAACCTGTTTTCTTCACATACTAATGACAAATGGCCAAACTTAAACAATCGCTACATCTTGCAAACAAATAAATGTTTCATAAGTGAGTAATAAACAATTCAATTCGGTTTTCAAAAATTCGTGACCAGACACATTTTCAAATTATGCACACAACCATTACAAGCCAGGATACCAAAAAATTTAAAGTTTTAGCTTTATGCGTAACTATTGGGTGTGAAACTTGACTAATTATGCTAACAGTAATCATTGTCATGTGGTAGTACCCTTCAGCACCCTTGTTAAATTATCGATATCAACTCAATATGCCCCTTTAATCAAAATTTAATGAAATCTATGACTTCACATCACTGTGGAATCACTGTCAAACTATATTAGCATCTCACCATCATCTCCTCCTTGTGTTTTTGACTCAGATTCTCTTTCTCATCTTCAAATGACTTCTGGAGAACCTGTATCTCCCTCTGGTGATTCTCAATTGCAGCTGCTAGATCAAACTTAAGTTTATTAATCTCGCTATCTGTCCTACGCTGCAGGTCTGCAACCTCTGCCTTTGCTGAGTCTGACTTTGATGACAGATTTGCTTGTAACTGTGAAATCTGGCGCATGGAGCAAAGAAATGAGAATATCAATCATACGTTACTTGGCAACCTCTAGATTCAAGAAGGAAAAAATTTGAAACTAGAAGCACCAAAAAAGTGAAGCAAAATAGCAGGTGAGACATTATATCAGACATAAGTCATTTTGAGTTTTGGTATCCATGACAGCAAACAATCAAAACTTTCTTTTGATACCAAAGCCAGAAGTGTATGACTTTCCTGTATATTTCAAAGTCTGGGTTAAATGTCTCTATTTTCAAAAGTCAAAAGAAAATCCTTAATTAAATTAACTGTATCTCATCTACTTACAGGCTGATATAACAACTGATCTGCCATTCTGTATTAGTCACAATCATCAATCACTTGCACCTACGTAACATATGAAAGAGTTGACCTATGAACAGAGTTCTAAGTTTTATCATTTCTAAAATTAGGTAAATTGCTGTTGGAAGTAGACACAGGTAACTATGTAAGAGCAAGATGGTAAACACACAAAATGTATGATACTAATGTATGGAATGAAAGCGTGCTGATGTTAACCTCAGCCCTTACCTCTTTGAGTAGTTCTGTGACTTTCTGTTGCCAGCCCTGTCTAGCTTCTCCCATCTCCTGGTCCTTTAAGATACTAAGCTGTTCTATAGCTGCATTCTTGTCTTCCAGGTGCTGGTCTGTAAGCTCTTGCCTCAGTTTCTCACACTCCCTCCTAGAGAAAGATATAAATACAACTGACTATACAGCAACAGTCTTACATGAGAGTAAAACTATAAAACAGTCACTGGTTCTAGACAGGTGACAAAATTGGAGAGAGATAATCCCTTAATTAATGTTTCTGTTTAACAAGTGGGCTATTGTAGTGGTATAACAGTGGACAGATTGTCAGTGAAAGTAACCCATGTACTTTGTACCATACACGAATATTCAGTAGGTTTACATGTTTCAAGAAGCATCTATTTAGCATTTTTTTTTAAATTTCTGTGATGGCTCCACCAACACATTCCCCTCAAATTACAAATGCAATCGAGTATATGTACACTGCTACCTCACTATAAGTCTAGCCACAAGTCCACAGTAGATCAATCCAAAATGATAACTGTGTACCATGGGATTATTTTTTCCACCTTAAAAAGGACCTGAACACTGAAACTGAAAAAATGAAAAAAAAAAAAAAAACTAATTACAGTGGCCCTGAAATACGATTGCTTAGTCAAATTCCCATACTGCATAGCTTGATCTATTGCCCTGGAGAAAAGCTCCTAAATCAGTAGAGACTAAACAATGGACAAAGAGTCCCATACAGTACAACACCTCCATGATCATTAATTGACAAACCAGAACTATTTACAACCAGTGGACTGTTTTTACCAACTAGGAAACTATTGCTATTCAATATCTACCATGTTTAACAGTGCTATCTGGACAATTCACCAGCCACCCAGCTACACTCTTAGAGTGTTAGCTCTTAAATGCTACTTAATCAGGTCACTGTTGTACATACAACCAGTTAGGTGGTTGCTGCTAATTGATACACGTATTTAATGCACTGTCCAATTTATCAACTATCAACACACTTAATGTGATTGCTTTCCTGTTTGCTATTCAAAAGCCCCAGCAGAGTATTGAATATTATATCCAGCAAGAGTGAAATTCATGTTCACCTTAGAGTTTCTGTCCATTTCTCATCTAGGTCACTTGATAAAGTTTCCAGTTTCTTTGCAGACTCTTCAGTGATGGCAGCAACATCTGTGGCTAAGCGGTGTTTGGCTTTCTCCAAAGATGACTGCAAAAAAGATATAAGAAAATCCATCAGAATAATAGGAATGCTTTGCTATTAAAAAATATCTCATTATACATCAGCTATTTAAATTTGATACATTTTATATGGCTTTATTCCATATTTATCTATAAATAAGAATGAAATTGTTTATGTACCAAATGCATGCAGGCTACTCATAAATCAAACTATCATTTTAGATTTACTTAAAACACTTAAAAACAATTGTTTCCAGGCTATTCTGAGTGAGTCAACTGAAAAACTTTGAACTTTCCAACTCTACAACAGCTATTCTATTCAGGGAACAAAATCACAAATTTATCAACATTTGATTAAAAATCAACCCATCCCTCTGCATGAATATTCAACTCACATTTACTTCACATTTTTACTGGACAAATGTGGTTTTGTATTACAACTACTCCAACTGTGAAGTCATACCACTTCATTTGTCCCCTGTTCTGACTGCTATTACTCAGGTTCAGGTTTATGTATGTCTCTAAAATCCAAAGCCTTCCATATAGTTACATGACTTTTGAACTTTTGTAACTTCTGTTATCCTCACCTCCCACTGAATCTTACTTAATATTTAACTTTATTTTAATGTGACCTGGCAAAGTATTCCTCTAAAATCAGAGTCTATACTAGTCTGAAGAGTTGTGTTGGTAAGATTTGATTATTTTTACCTGAACACTCTTAGCAATGCATATATAAAGGCCAGTTTATACTTCCTATAAACTATACAAACCATATATGGTCATCCTTACTCTTCCGGGCTAATCACGGATGTAGCTCAGAGTTGAACAGTATTCAAGTTTCACAGCTTTATAGTGCTATACTGAAGTATGAACTGACCTTAAGGCATAATACTGAGCCATTTACAGAGGTATAGCAAGCTATCGAATACCAGGTAGGACTACAGTAAGAAGGGGCACTTTTTCATATTAAAGCACTTTTTAGCTCACGCAGATAAACTTGTTGTTAACAAAAGGGCACCTTTGTCATATATATATAGCACATGCCCCCAGTGCCCCCCTCCCCTGCTCTGAACAGTATGAAATTTACCTTCAATGAGAGAACCTCTTTATTAGCCTCTCTAAGTTCTTTCTGCATCAGGTCAATTTCTGTCTTTAGTTGAGAGTTGTTCTTCTGAAGGTTGTCAATGTGACTGTTTGCTGATCCCAGACCCTGGTCTCTTTCTTGGAGAATATTGGACAGTTTTCTTGCATCATCCTCTGCTCTCTTTAGTTTAGTAGTGAGTTCATCTCGGAGTTTTTCCAGCTGTTCTTTGACAGAGTCCCTTTCTTGTGTTAGCTGAGCAGTGGTCTCATCTAGAGTCTTTTCTAATTCCTGAAGATACAAACCATTCAAGTAAAATATTTAAGAAACAGGGTTTATATTTGTCCAATTTTAGTGTCATGCTCCACGTAAAGAATCAAAATAGAGCAAACAGTATAAACTAGTAAAGCCTCTGACAGTTGAAAAGTGTGGGATATACTCTTGATTTATTGATGTTAAATTTGCATCTCATATGAACAAAGTTTGGAAAATATCACAAAATAGTAGATTCTACATCCAAGTTCTTTCAAAACCAGTTAAAATCACTGTATGTACCACATTAACTATTGAAGTTAGTACTGTTCAGTCCTGGAAAAAAATTTGTATTTGCTAGGAAGTCAATTTTTCACAATACAGTATGTATTTCCATGTACACAAAAGGTAAACTTCCCTCTAATTGCCAAAATTTCCTTCCAAATACCCAAATTTCCCAAGAAAAGAGCCTCTCTGCTTCCCAACTTTTTCCACCCATGATGTGGATGGTGCCAGACAGGACCAGGCTTGGTCAGCATGTGTGCTGGGTACTAGACTAGTAATCCAGGAGTACAACCCTACAAATTGCTGCCAACTGTAGTGACAACCCTGAAAAAGTTTACAAACATGCATCTTATGTAACCACTGAACCCATTCTTCATATTTTACCAAGTCTCTTACTACATTTGCATCTCTTAAACTTAACACCAGTGCTGCAACATCTTCCAACTCTATTTTCATCAGGAAAGATTTCAACAGATGATTGGCAAGTGAATGCAACCCACAGCCACCCCCAACTTTCCTCTCACATATACCTTCATGTAGCTTTTATACTAATTTACAAGGCTAAGCACTAACCTCTTGTAACTTCTTCATCTCATCTTCTAGTTTATTCTTCTCCTCCTTTCTCTCTTTCTCTAGCCTCTCCTGCAATTCTTTCATCTCCTTCTGATGTTCCTCTACCAGCTTGGTCTCTGTATCACTTCCTGAAGTTCTCAATGCTGCCAGTTCTCTTTCAAAACGTTCTTTCATAACTTGTTTCTCTATGGACATGTCTTCTAGTGCCTTCAGGACATGGTGAGAAAAAGTTTCGATTACCACCCAAAATCTTTTGACGATGTAACAAATCATCACATGGATAAAAAGGCACATTCTCATTTACCCAACATTATTTTGAAATACTGCGTACATCTTTCTTAGCTTGAACTCTTCTCTTGGAGGTAAAGCACCTCTCCAGGGCCCTGTTCATATAGAGTTACGACCAACCTTTAGTTTGATCTGCCATGCAATCATCCTATTAAAATCAAACTTAAGATCAATCTTAACCCTTTATGAAACAGGGCCCTGTACAATCAGGCTCACTCCAGTCAAAACAAGGAATTATCCTTCAAATACTTCATCAACTTTTCAATATTAAAGCAAACTTCTTTTGGGAAGAAGGGTGTGGTAGGGGTATGGTAGTAAGTATCAGAGAGTCCATGAGAGGGGTATGGTAAGAGGTACTGAAATGTATAAGAGATGACACTCCATCCAATTAGTGCCATGGCTTCAGAAAACAAACATTGTGATTGGAGAGTTTGTGCTGAGTTGTAAAATGTATACTGCCACCAAACTCAGACAAATATGTCCTTTAAAGAATAATTTCCATTGTGCCCATGATAACTTCTCCAAGAAAAAAGTCCTTATAGCTGAAATTATTACTGACCTTCTTTTAAGTCTTTATTATTTATAATGCTCTATATTTGTTATTATCTATTACAGGTATACAAGCAAAGTGACTGTAAAATACATGAACCAGTGGATTTCATCATCCTTCAGAAATGTACTAATTTTGGCTCCACAAGTTTGTATCCTTCTGCATTACTTTACCAGTAACTTTTATCTCCCCTACCACTGGTTATGAAAACAATCCCTATAAGAGCGGAGAACTTACCACAAATGTCAACAGTTAACATTTTCTCTTCCCAAAAACGAATTAACCTGATTTTAATCTCAGGTTAAGATTTTTCTTGACCTAGAATTTTTGAAGCACCTCTTGCAGGTGATTCGTGAAAAATGAATGTATTATTAAAGAAAAAATACAAATAAAATAAAAACAGGAGAAGCCATGTGTTTTTCTTCCAAACTTTGTAATCTTGACAATTTACAAGCAATTCAAATACTTGAGACAATGTCTCTTGTGTTTTTTATGACTACCATCTGGGAAACACACCCCCTATATTCAATTCCTTTCAAAACATCTGATCTCCAGTTGATAAAGGGAAAAACATATTGCTTACTTTTTCGAGTGATTTCAGCTGGTGGCTTTGCTCCTGGGACAGAGATTGCTGACTGCTCTCCAAACTTTTACGCTCTGCCTCCATCCATGAAATCTTATCCTCCAGTTTGGCAAGGGCTGCTTTTTGATCCTCTATAGTAGCTTCATTGCTGAGTTTAGTGGCCTCTAGTGAACCCAGCAGGCCTGTATCAAATGAAAATAAGTTAATTTCCAGGAAATTTTGGATTATAATTGGCTGAAATGAATACATTTTTTAAGGGAATTTTTAAAGGGATGAGCTTTGAAACTAAAAATACCTTAAAGGACATATGCAGTCATCTGAACCTCACCTGGAAACATGAGCTAAATTTCACAAATCTCCTTTCATACCTCAGACAAGTATGTTTTATGGTGTCTTTGAGCGTTATTGCTTTTTAAATCTGCATTCCAGCTACAAAATTATTTTCACTTTATAAAAATGAGCCATTAATGTATTGATGTACCAGGGTATACTAACTCAAACTGGGGTGACTGCATCTACCCTTTGTATTTTGACAAATTAGCAGTTGTAAGGTCCATAAATTAGTGCAATCTCGGCAGTTCTCTTGATCTATAAAGATACTACCCTATGTGTTCAAATCTGGGCATTTTGTGGCCATTTTTTTTTTGATGAAAGAAATGCAGTAGCCTAAGTGCACATTGAATGATATAAGAGCTCAGGTGCAAGTGAGCTGGGTTTGTATCTCCGATGTGTTATTATACATTGCTTGTCATGTGTATTTGAAATCAAATATAAAAGACAGTCAAATGACTAAGTTGTGGTGTTTGTGATTGAGTGTACAGACAACTTCTTGACCGGGCGGGTTAATTTTCTGTGCGGGCGGCAAAGTTTTGTCCGGGCGCTAAAGTAGTGTGGCAGATTCTGTATGGGCGGAGCCCCCGGACAAAACAGTTAGTGGAGAACACTGCACGTATGTTTTATGGTGTCTTTGAGCGTAAAAACAATATTGCATTTTAAAGGTAAAATTCTACATAAATTGAATGTTCCAGCTACAAAAATATTTTCACATGATAAAAATGAGCCATTCATGAATTAATGTACCAGGGTATACTGACTCAAACTGGGGTGACTGCATCTACCCATTTATTTTGCAAATTAGCATTTGTAAGGTCCATAAATTAGTACAACCTGGCAGTTCTCTTCAGGATCTATAAAGATACTACCCTATTTGTGTAAAAAAGCTCTACTTGTATTTCTCTTAAAGTGTACTTTTTTACTTGTATATTAAAACATCTGATTTCACCAGAAAAAAAATGCAGCAATTTTAAAAATTCAAATTTCGTTAAAGGTTTATACAGAAATCCCAAAATAAAATTGTAAGACATTTGTTTGACTTTCCATAACAGTTGTGGCTTCCATGACAAGATATTACATTTTTCTTTTACATTTTGTATCTATTTCATGTCTTTTTCCAGCAAACTGACCAGTCATTGAACTGAAAACAAAGATATGTGCACCATATGTGTACTATAATCAATAAAATGACCTCCACCTCCCCTTACAGCCTAATAGCAGGAACTGAATGTTGTGTAACACTTACAGAAGTGCATGGGAACTGGGAGTAAAACAGTACAGTAGTAGCTCTAGCAGTACCGCTAAGTTAACAGGTGCTCCATTTAGTATGGCAGCAGTTGTTTATACTCCCAGTTCCCATCATGCATTGCAATTGTTAAAGTCTGCTATTCAACTGCAATGTCGCCAAACACTTCAAAGCAATTATCTAGGCTCATTTCTACACAGTGATAGACAAACACTTGGTATTGCTATGAAGGTATTGCCCACAATTCCATTAATTTTTTTGTTGGTGAAACACCACTTTTCTTTGACCTAGATCATTAAAAGAAAAACTTCAATGACTTTTCCAGACATTTTAAATTCAAGGGTGTTCCATTAATTTACAAACACTACAATAAAGAAATCCAATTATACAGTTAGGGGCACAGAGAGTAATCGTGTTGTTTGAAGGTTTTCTAATTGCTGTAATAGACTGCCATTTTAGCAGGTGTTACTGAGAAGGAAGATATGTGAGGTGCATGCACCACTAAATGTACAAACAATTAAAATAAGTTAGACATTAGTCTAGTTGATTAAAATTCCAAAGTAGTTATTGGGCAAATCCACTTTAAAACCAAAAGACTAGAGAGGGCCTTTTCAGGGAACCTTTTGGTAATAAATATTCTTTTTTTTCTCAAAATGAAAAGTTTTAGAAATGCATCTTCATGCTACTGTACATAGCTTTGGAAGGGGGAAATCCCCCCTCCCCCTTCCAAAACATTTTGAATGAAATTTTGGTTCAAAGCTAGAAATCTCAGAAAGTTGCAACTTGTAAAGTCAACTATTTCCCAACAGGTTTTGCCAACAGTGTGGGAGATTCCCACACATGACTTCAAAACTTGCAGAACTGTTGAGATGAGTGTGGGTCCGGAATACTGCAATCCTGCTACAGTACCTAATACAAACACTGTTTCTTGCATTTAGTATTTTAGTTCTCCACCCACTTTCAAGATTCTGGCACTGGTGACAAAAGTTGAACTTCATAGTAAGCTTAACAGCAACTTAGTCTCTTAGCTGAACTGATGTAATTTTCAGTTAAGATCAAATAAAATTTCATCAGGTTATAGAATGCAACCAAGGAAGAAAGGCATTCCCCTCATCAGAGTAACACCCACTTTAAAATGACAAAAGAGCTCCTCTCTGGCAGCAGGATGACAACTCATTCAAAAGGTACTTTAGCATGAAAGTCTGACAGTCAATGACATAAACAGGAAATTATGTCTCAAAGATCAGTTATTGATGAGACTCATTAAGTCCAAGTATGAGACTTGAGTACTATGAAATGACTATCTTTCAATGCAGCTGTCATCTATCACAAATTAACCCCCTCAAAAAGGAGATGTCATTCCTGAAAAGTAATTAAAATGATCAGGTATGAATTGGGACATAGTAATCATAAACATAGCTGTAGTAAGCAGTTCTCAGCTGGGAGGCTGAACATTGTTTCAGACTGCTGTCCTGGAGGGTTTGATAGGTCAAAGGGGAGGGGAATTAAGTGCCCATCTTATCTGGGAAATTTTTTGAATATTTGAGGTCCTTAAATGCAGTTTGATATGACATATTGTGCAAATTTTAAGGAAAATTATTGCAACATTTTTACATTCTTTTTACAAAAGGAACAATAAAGGGTTTCTGTCCTTTCCGCCCCACCATATTTTTGACTAGGGTCTTTAGCCCCTCCAGGCCCCCTGCGTCTTATGCCTATAATCATGAATGTATATCAAAAGTCATGGATGATGGCAATTACACATTGTCATAATCATGGAGATACAGGAACAGTACTTACATGGATATTAAGAGAGGGTAACACAGTTCCTGTACTAATATTGCCGACCAAAGTTTAAAATTGTGATATGTATAATTAAACTGCATAATTATTTTAATGTACATGTATTTCATCGGAGTATAATGCTAACAAATTTCTATAATCCCCAGATCAGGCTTTGGTACAGCACTGTATATTTTGTAACATCCAATTCACCTCTTTCCTACACAACTTTTGCACTCCCTGGAGCAGGGATAAGCAGTGTAATAGCACAAAGGCCTTTCTTTAGCCCTTCCCTCTTTACAGTAGCACACCCTTTTAACATTTGAACATCCTCTTTTGGTGCAATGTAATTGTAATGTGGTAGAAAGGTATTAAGGAGAGGTACTGTATATGCATATTAAAACTAGATGCAAATTTGTAGAAACAAATGCATGCTTCTACTGCCAGTCCAGGAATGGCACACTGCTACTTTATCTTATAACAGAAATGACATCACAATACCAAGGCATCTGAAGCAGGTGCATAGTTCCGGGGGGGGGGGGGGGGGGGGGGGGTGGCAAAAATTGTGCATGTTCTAATAAAATGTGTAAGAATTAAGGACGGCGATCAATGCTGTGATCCCCCCCCCATTTGATACCTAGGCCCCCCAAAAATTTCATCCTAGCTACGCCCCTGATTTGAAGGCAGTGTATCAACTTTTCATCATAACTCATTTGGGCTCATGGTTCTGAAAAATCCAATACTGAAATTTAACTACATTTAGTGATTTCACTGACTCGGGCACCAGGGTCAACGACGCACAACTTTTGATTTGTTGCACAGGCACAAAACCTCTGGGGTCAAACTGACCCACAGCTTTTCACCCTGACAACATGTAATGATATAGAAAATAAAGACAAATCATGAATAAAGTTTGCTGCATTAAACTCAAATTTGTTTTCACCCCTTCTTTTTTAGTTTTGACTCTTGAAAATTTATTCTCGTGGGTCAGTGACTCCTGAAAAAAATGATGAGTGAAAACCCTGTACATTGATAAACACCAAATACTCCTTGCTGTTTACACTAAACATACACATATTTACAGAAGCACTTGATCTTCTTTGAAATAATGAGATTAAATGACCTGTGTATGATCTTTTACCTCAAAATTGTAAACAACCTGCAAGAGCTACTAGTCAACTTGAAGTAAACAGCACTTGTTGTTTTACCTGATTTCTTCACAAGTTCCTGAGCCTGTTCCTCACATCTGGTCCTGGCAGCAGCAAGTTCTCCTTCCACTTCCTTTAACTTTATCATTGATCTTGAAGCTTCATCTCTAGATGTCCTCATCTATCAAGGAAATAATATCACAACATTAAATATTATTGAACCAAACAGTTCCATAAAGCTAACTTACACAGTCTAATGTACTTTAAGCCCCGGCCCCACCCCACACACTCCTACCCACACAACCCACAAAAAAGATGGCTTCCTTCTTCCCCTTTTTGTTGGAGCAGGGAGTTAAACCCCATGGCTAGAGCTGACAAATTCAGGAACCTCGCATACAATACCTACTGAAAACAAAACTAAATAGTAAAAGCCCTCCATCTGGAGCAGATATGATTCAATTGCACTGGTAAAACAGATTAAATATTAAACTTCCCCACCCACCTGTCCTCTGTTCCCTCTAATCTAGCCCCTTGGCCCCCTTCTCTTTCACAAAGAATCCATCCTCATGATCATATAAAGCTCGAGGAAACAGCATCTCCAAGCTATTATACAGCTTTTATTTTCTGTAATAGGAGAAACACTCAATTTGCTGAGAACTGACAAAGGAACACATAGCTGGGAAATTTACATTCTTCATCCCTATAGTTCTATAGCTACAGTAAGTGTAGAATTTCACAACTGATACAATCATCCCATAAACCCCTTTCCAATTAGTAATTACAAAAGATTATGGGATAGGGTTTTGGTAAGCGTCGTTTTTGTCAATGGCATTTTACTGTGGCCGAAAAAGACGCGCACCAAAACCCTATCCCACAACCCTTTGTAACAGCTAATTGGAAAAGGGTCTATGTGGTAACCATACATTACAAGACACATGTACCTGTACTTAAAATGATTCACACTTATATGTTGATATCTTCGCTGCAGTCTCTAACACCCGTGTACATGTGCTGCAAACTGTTTACCCTATCAAAACTTTAAATCACACTTATTCCCTGTTTTGCTTTAAATTGTTGAAATGTCCATGACCAAGAAAAAGCCAAGCACACTTAGACATGTTGAACCCTCAGATAGAATCTCAAGTGACAATTTGTGCCACACTGGCATGACCTCAAAGACAAAAATAAAAACACATCAAGAAAAAGATGACACCTCTGCCAGGCTTAGTGACTCCTCTACCCATTTTAACTTGCTTGTACCACATTTGTAAACAGTTATGATTTCAGTCAAAGCAAGACATCATGCACTCAGCTGCCACCCAGAATAGAGCTATAAAATGCACCCTGATAAATTATGTCAAATCACCAAACAGCTGTGACTTAAGAGCTTCCCACCAAAGAAATCCTTATTAATATCACTTCCATGCAGTAGTAAGGTTTACTTTAACCTTTTAAGGGCAAGTGCTGTCACCTCAATTTAAATTAGTATAACCCCAATCCTAAAGTATGGCATTTTTGCAATATCTTGTCATTATTTTTTGTTAACATTGTATAACTTTTAGCCTATTTCATACATGTTAAATATTTATATTCACCACCATCATGAGAGATACAGTACTTGTAGCAGTGGCAGAGCTAGGGAATTCAGTCAGAGGGGGCAAGAATGGTCTGTAAGGGTGCTTTGAAGTACCGGTAGATACCCTGTGCCTCGATATGGTAAAAACCCAAAAAGGGTGTTGACAGGCAATTTGTGTCTGTCAGGGGGCCGGTGACGACCCCTACCCCCACCCGATTATATGGACGCTCCGCCATTGACTTGTAGGGAAATAAGAGAAAGGTTTCATAGAAACATCCATTTGTTGCACTGACAATAGTAAGGAGGGGGGCTGTTTATGCTCTCTTTACAAATTTTGACTAAGGTTAATTATTTGCATAAACCTTCAGTTGCTTTCAATTAATCCCAAAGTACTGCAGAATTTTGGGAAAGTCATGTACAAAAATGAAGTGTTTGTTATTTTCTGCTTCAGGTGTCTGGTACAACCAAACTGAAATGAGGGTTCTGCTTGCAAGACATGCTGCACAATTTGCAGTTCTCCCTTTATGCTACAATAACTTTAATTCATTGCCTTTCCACTTTTGTCCTTGTGACAGCTATCTTTTGTGATACAACCATCAGACTATTTGCTTCTATATAGAGGGAATGTTCTGAATCACATTTTACAACAACAGAAGAAGTCAATTCCCTCTTTTCAATCCAATGATTTGATCACTTTTGTTAAGAAAAGATGGATTTCCTACTGTCTACTTTATAGATTTGTTCATTCATTCATTTATTGATTTTATTCTCAACAACAAAAACAGAAAAAAGAGGACATCCACTCCTCAATGCTTTCATAAGTGTGTGACAATAACATACTGTAATGACGTACTGTACACTAAGGGCAAAGTGTTAGCACTGAACATTCAGTAAACTCAAGAAATGGACCCTAGAGTATGACCCCACTGTACAGGTTTTTGAAAACTACTTGAATATTTTCTTCTAAAGATCCCTTGGGCTGGATGCTAGATGTTTAAAACAAACTGTTACCCTGGCAGGGGTTCTGTTCTCTAAAGGACTGCATCTCCTTGATGGGACACTGTGACTAAACATGCAGCTAACTTATCAGCCTTCAGACCTCTACATGGAGGCTCTGTCATGCATGGCTTCCTTCTTGACTGGCTGAAAAGAACAGCTCTACTATAGCCTATATGATTTCATCCAAACTATGGAAAGCACTTGAATGCTGTTTAACTGTTATTTACATGTCAGTTATGTCAGATAATGGTGCCAAGGTTACATCCTCGGCCTGGAGACCTGTAAGTTTCCTGTAAGCATTTATCTTCTTTGCAAGGTAAACCAACTCAAGTGCTTGAATTCTACTGTCTAGCAGTACTGTACAATGCAATATTCATACAGTACTGTACCTCCTCCTGTCCATAACTGTAACTTTACATGAAGCCTACAGTATGCTAAGTACAGAACACATCCTTATGACATTAGTACAAAACATATTTTAATAAACGTACTGTACTGGTACATATTGGTAAAAAGGAAGGATGTCAAAATGGGCATATTTCTTCAGTATTTTGTCATACTCTGTCACTTTTTTCCTTTGTTTTATTGTTTTTAGTTAGTTGATTTGCCTTTCCATACTATTTTCTCTAGCATCAGCCCTTCCTTAACCCCTAATGTGACTAGGATTAAAGTACTGTAGAAATGAGCTAAAAGCAAATTTTTAAGTTTTGTGTGAAACCTAACTCAATAATAAATAGCTCTTGAGTCCTTTAATTGCTACAGTACTGTCCTTAATGTTCATCTGTCCCTCCTCATTCAACTATCCCTAATCTTACCCTCCCAATACCTCAAAGTAAGTTCAACATTCTTTCCATCCTTAGGCCTAACATCTGCCCATACTCTTCTACATAAATCTACAATCACTCTAACAGTTTTGCAAATATTTCAAGATAACTTATTTGTTTTGAAAGGACAAGATAACTATTTGCAGTAATCCAGCCATGGAGCTGATAGCTCAACAAATGTCATTGCATCTTCGGATACACCCAGACCCATTAACACATATGCCACTACAGGGAGTTATACACCTAGGTCTGTCTCAATCTTGACAAGATTTACAGGCACCTATAATCATATCAAACATTAAATACATACCTAAGGGACTGGTAGAAATACAGTTTAATACCATGACTGTAGTAACCGGAAAGATGCACAGTGTACAAACAACTCTCTTTAATTACAGTGAGGTATGGTATGTTATGGTTTGGTGTACTGCATAGGTTAATCTCTTTTGCATTAACAGTACATTGTAATGTACAGTCTAGATATTTAAAAGTTTTCCACTATTGGAATGCAAGACCTACGAGGTATGAAAATCCATTATAAAGTACTATTACTGTATATATAATTGTTATAATTGATCTATACACATCTAAAACAGATGAATTTTCAATCAAAAATATTTGATAAGCTTTAGTAGATGCATCTGCAAAATTGGCATTATTTTTAGCTCAAAATATGTTTAAAGAACTCATGAATGGTTTATCTGTAAGTGAGCCTAAACCAACATAATTGCAACATAAGCCACAAGCCCCTGCTAATCTGTGTATCAATAGGTCCAACTTGCGAGGCACCAGGGCCTACTCAATGCTTTCTTTTTTTTAACCCAAACCATACAGTATGACTTTCATATAATTCAAAGGGTGGATAAAAATGCCTTTACTTCAGTAAATTAACATATACAGAAAGTTAAGCTTAATTGTATACAGGCCAACAAAATACCCAATGAGCCATGGGGCATCACAATTTTCATTTGCAGAACTTTTCAAAAACATGGAAAAGGCCAATTTTTAGAACTTGAAAGAATTTCCTGGGCAATGACAACTGACTTGAATATCCCAAATTATAGGGAGCTACTCAAGTACCATTTTGCACTACTACATAAGAGAAGTTTGTTTCCCAATATTCTGTATATCCAAGGGCTACAAACTTCTTTGTCTGTCAAGAAACTATGACAAATACCAAACAATGTTTAAATATGTGGTACAGTAGTTTAAAGCCCTGTTTCCCACCTTTCTCCAAATGGTCATTGTAAAAGGAACTTCTCCTTGTTCAAAGCATCTCAATGGTACTGTTAGACTAGTTAGGAAGACTAGCTTTGAGTACTGTATATGAGTAAGGAGCCAGGAAAAGTTACCAATGGGTTTTAGCTGTCAGTTCCTATGCTACAGGAATATAGGCATTAAAGGTCTGGTTACATGAAAGTTACATACTGTAATTACTTGATGTAAAAAAAACAGAAAATAGCCACAGTTATGATCAAACTCCATGAAAAATGACCAGTCTGTATTGACCAAACAGTGCAATTTCTATTTCACATTTCAATCATGATAAACAAAAGTTAGCAATGTTTGTGATGCGGAAAGAGGGACTCACCACATATGGCTAATGTTATTCTTTGTTTTTTAAACCATTTCAAGGACAATTGTAACATGTATATGTCCCAAGGGATATATTTTGTCAGTAAAAGTTTTCTACTTTACCTGAAAAATATCAATATCACTCACTGAAGTGGAAATAAACTGGCACATAAAACAAAAGACAGTACCAACTGCAAGATAGAGTCCTGCCATTCTGTCATTGCTCTACAGTAATTCTGTACTTGTGAGCAGGCACCCACAGAAAAATGCTTGCAGTATCCTTCAAAAGTCCAGAATTTCAATTGTAAAAGAAACCAGAAGGAAAAAAGTAAAAAAAAAAAAAGAACACTCTGAGGGTCTGCCCACAGTCTGTTCCCATTATGCATGTGCCCTACCCTACTCCAAAAGAAAGGTGTCTCTCTGTAAATGGCCATACAAATCACTAGTCACTTAAAAGACAATATTTTATGCTAAAGGATTTAGAAAGAGAAAGGAGATTTGTAATTCTAAGCTAGGCCAGACACTCTAAAGATACTTCACAATTCCCTCATAACAAGTCACAGTCCAGTGGATCCTTTCAAAATGGCCAAACAATTCAAACACACCACTGGCCAGTTCTATCACACTGCAAACAACCCAAGAATTTGAAACCTAGCAGAAACTAGTCCTTTTATGGGAGCTCTCATAGAAAGGAAGTATTCCTCCTCTGCTTGCAAATAACCTCTTTTGAAAACATCTCCATTTAGAAAGAAAGAAAAAAAAAAGAGTACAATATCTCAATGAAATACTGAGCTTCCTTTCCTTTCAGGTGAACTATGTAAGTGAAAATTAGAAAGACATTCTGTTTCCTAAAGGACTGTACAGTACCTTTCTAGTCGATTCATGAATAAACTTAGAAAAGGGTGCAGTTTATTTCCATAGAACATGTAGGTTCATGAAACTGACACTGTGAACAGCTCACACATTTGAAAATGAAAGCTTTAATTTAGGATTCCTGGGTGAAACATGAGGTTGTCAATTTTGTGAAGAAAGAACAGTACTGTATTGTACGTCTTTAGCAGACAGAAAGCAGAGCTCCCTCAGTGCGGATCTGCTATTGTGTGATCATACAGTACAGCAAGGCAATTAGATGCATTAAACTTCCCTCAGTGATTATTCTAAAATTACCAACTCTGCACCCAACAGTGAAAGTTAATTATGGCATAACTGATATTTTTTACAAGTTTAACTCTTAGCCCAGAAAGTTGTCTTTCACAAATTTCTGTACATGATCTATGTGATACTATTCTGTAGATCAGCCATATTTCTACTTATGACTAGATTTATATGGAAGAAATAATTATACTGCTACCCTATGGTCAAAACACGATGAAGTCACTGAAATGGAAAGGATGTTACTGTTTGTATGAATACTAACATAATGTGACTTGGTGAACTGAAATGTTGACCTCTGACCTTTCATTACACATTTTCAAAGCCTTCACTAACTGATTGTTAGGAAGTTTGTACAAAACTGGATGATGTCCCAGCAACAAGTGACATTTTCAAGATTTAATAATTTGAATTTTAAAGATCTTGTGACCTCAAATAACAAATTCTAATTCTTAAAAAAAGCTTTCCCTTCCATTTTTAACAATACTAATTGGTTGCATAAAATTTGGAGTACAGTGGGACAAAACCATGGCAGAGGATGTACTGGTTCTCTTTGGGTGTAATTATTTGACTTTGCATGATCAATTTCAAAAAAATATGTTTGATGGCTAACTTGATTCCCCTTTGATTTCCTTTTCTGACTACAAAAATCATATATCAGGGTTTGGTCTACAACAGACTCAGGCAGTGAGAATAAGTATTTTGTAGTCCTTTTGATGCAACTTTAAGTACACTAACTTCCAATAACCTTTGACCTCTAATTTCTCTTCATACTGTGCAGTGTGTAGACCTATACTGTAGCTGCAACTTACAAGTGTCTTAACTAGTGATGTTCCTAAACAGGAGCATTTATAAGATGAGAACTCAGGAGAGACAACACAAGTTTAGTACCTAAAGTCTGAAATTTCAAAATATTTTACAAAGCTTGCAAAATGAATCCAAATGACCCAAGTCCCATCTTCATAGGGCATTCCTGAGCTGAGATATAAAATGAGCTTATTCACTCACCCGTACCAATCCCCCAAATCCTCATGCCACTTAAGGCTGTCTGCACCAATTCCACTGAAATCCTATCCTTCAAGTGTAATAACCGTATGAGTCCAAATTAACTTTAAAAATAGATTGGAGATATCAAACCTGTTCTTTCATCGTTTGGAATTGACTCGCTTGCGATGACAGCTTTTCCTCTGCACCATTTAATTTCTCCTTATAGGCTTCTAATTCATCTTCCACTACAGAGACTTGGATCTTAAAATCATCAAGCTTTTTCAGGAGGTTCCTCTCCTTTTCAGAAAATTCCTCCTTCAGAGCTTGCTCTCTCTCCTTCCAGTTTTTGCTTTGTTTCTCTGCTTCCCCATCTCGTAAAGCTGCAAGTTCTCTCTCGTGGAAAGCTTGGAGCTTTTCAAGTTTTGCATCATAATCTTTACTCAATTCATCCCTCTGTAAGCACAATTTATCATTTTCTGATTTTAACCTAGAAATTTCCTCCCCAAATTTCTCTTCCAGTTTTCTCCTTTCCTCCAATGAACCAGACTGGTGGTCTTCCTGACTTCTCTTTAAAATTTCAAGCTCATGCTGGTATTTCTCTTCTAGTTCCTTTAATTGCTTTACTCTCTCTGCTTCTAACACCTCTTTAGTCTTTTCAAACTGATTTAGCTTGAACTCAAAATTCCGTTTTACATCCAAAAGATCTTCAGACAGACTAAGAATTTTTTGAGACTGTTCTGCTTTTAGCATACTCTCCTTCTCTTCAGCATTCTTTTTAAAATCAGCAAATTCAGCCAACGCACTTTGTCTATGCTGTTCTTGCCCAGCAAGAGCTGTTTCCAGATCCTTGATTCTTTGGCGTAGTTCCTTCTCTTGACTCAGCTGTGCTTGAAAATGGTTCAATTTTTTCTTCGTTTCCATGAGAACCTGCTGCATCTCCTCCTCATGGGTTTCTTTCATGTTTTGTAGACCGGCTTCATGTTCATCATTTTTGGTGTTGAGAGCATATATCACCTGAAATAAAAGCAAAGCAACCATAGAGTTTAAGTTGGCAGATAAAAAGACCTTAAATACCATCCATATAAAATCCTTGCTATCACCCTGTAAAAGCAACATAATTACAGTAAACTGTGTAAAATGACTGTAATCTTTTGGTCTTCCAGGGCTGAAAAAGGAATTGAAAAAGAAAACTAAAGCTAAATAGGTTCAGCTGGAATAATTACACAGGGACACCTAGGACAACATGACTGAAAGCTACCTCGGTGAGAGAGTGTCCACGAAGGAGCAGGCTACAAAAGTCGATAGGATCTCCACACAGCTGCCTTGAGAATATCTCCCACAGGCATGCCAGTGAACAGCGCCTTCGAAGCTGCTCAGCCATGGACCTCATGCGCCCAGACCCGACCCTGAGCATGCACCTTGATGACCTCACTCGGCCACCTGGAGATGGAGAGACTCCTAGGGAGGATGAACAACCTCTGGGAGGCACAAACATCCTTGGTCCTCAAACTTCTACTTGGGCAGGAAGTAGTCCTCAACAACAAGGTTAGTAGCCCAGACATTGAAGTAACTTTAAACAGTCTGACTCAAAACACTTTGACTTATCGCAGACACATTAACTGATAAAAGAAATGTACATTTATAATAACAGAGGTTACTTTAGATACACTACACAAATTAGATGAGAAAGGAATTATTCTTCATTCTTACCATACAGGCATTGTACAATAAGTGTATTGGCCTGGGTTGGTGCCATTCTTTAAAACTTGTATCTCTGTACACTCACAGTAATGTTTAAAGTATGAAGTGCCACAAGGCACTGTATGAAAAATCTAGTATACTGAACATTTACTTTGGAAATTTAGCAGTCAGTACCTTACAGGACCCAAAAGCATCTGTTTGGTCTTTTCACCTTGCCTTGTTTCCCCCAAACAAAATTCATATCACCAAAGACCATTTATAATGCCTCCTGACATACAAGTATTATTTCCATTCACTGTTTAGTTTCAATTCACATCACCAAAGATCATTTATGATGCCTCCTGACATACAGGTATTATTTCTATTCGCTGTTTAGTTTTCATTCATATCACCAAAGGCCATTTATGATGCCTCCTGACATACAAGTATTATTTCTATTCACTGTTTAGTTTCAATTCATATATCACCAAAGGCCATTTATGATGCCTCCTGACCTACAGGTATTATTTCTATTCACTGTTTAGTTTCAATTCACATCACCAAAGATCATTTATGATGCCTCCTGACATACAGGTATTATTTCTATTCGCTGTTTAGTTTTCATTCATATCACCAAAGGTCATTTATGATGCCTCCTGACATACAAGTATTATTTCTATTCACTGTTTATAGGGCCAATGATTTTCCGCTTCACAAATCACAAAATTCCGTTTTAACTTTTCAAATTCCGCAAAATTCCGTTTCAAGCATAACCCCTTTCCGTAATTTTCAGATTTTGGAGTAATTATGTTAAAAACAAATCCTAAACTTGTCTGGTTATGATCCTGAAGGCAGCAAACACTCGAAACACACAAACGACCTAGCCTAACACAATGTAGCATAGGCAACTGGGAGCCTATACAGGCAAAATTTTGCCGATTTTTGTAAATGTCCTGCTTGTTTTCTGATCGTAACTTCAAGGAGTTTTGATGATTTAAAGGTAAATTTGCCACCATTTCAGATGGTAAAATGTCTCTGTATGTGTTTGGTGTATGCAGGCATTCATTTGACATAGTTCTGAAGAAAAATAAGTCAGTTTTTTGTCAAAAATTTACATGTATTTTGAGCTTGATAATTTTTGCCAAATTCCGTGAAATTCCGTGCAGAATAGTAAATTCCGTTTTTTTTCTGTTTAGTTTCAATTCATATCACCAAAGGCCATTTATGATGCCTCCTGACATACAGGTATTATTTCTATTCGCTCTTTAGTTTTCACTCATATCACCAAAGGCCATTTATGATGCCTCCTGACCTAAAGGTATTATTTCTATTCACTGTTTTGTTTCAGTTCATATCACCAAAGAGCCCCCTGTGGGCTGGGGGTTGTAGAATATGCTCTGCCTGTCGTAAGAGGCGACTAAAGGGAAGGACTTGCACCGTATTTGAGCTGTATTTGAAACCAAACTTGAACATGAACCGTATTTAAACTTTATCTTATAATCTAGTTGACACTATATACAGGTAACACATTCCTGTTGGTGTATCCTTAAATCTTAACTAACATATCACCAAAGACCATCTATGATGCCTCCTGACATACAGGTACAGTACTGTATTATTTCTATTCACAAAGACCATTTATGATGCCTCCTGACATAATCACATAAAGGTAATATTTCTATTCACTGTTTAGTTTCTAAGGTTTGGCCCCGATTTCCTTCTTGCTTGGCTTCAGTGTCCTGACAAATTTCTTCCAGCCAAAGCCCATTCCCTTGCCCTTTGTATTAAATTCTTCCATTAAAATCTACAGTCAACATGATAACCAGGTATACTTAGTTAAAATCATAGTTCATTTTTTACCAGTCATGAGATAATGTTTTGGCCATTAATTGCTCAATTACTGCAAAACTACAGATGCTATATTGTGTTGTAAAACATCACAAAACAGAATTTTGGGATATCAAGTTTGAGACTGCTTAGATTCAACTGATGTCAAAAGGTTTGGAAGGGTGGCTGCCTATACCTATAAAATAACATTTTATCCTGGGACATCCATGAACTGTGCAGGTGGAAATAGATCGACAAATTGTATCTGAGCTCTTCCAAGTTTCCAGCTGTCAAGAGATATAGGTCACTCTACTCTCTGAGCTCAACAGAATGCTTAAGGAAAAGGTCAAATATTTGTGATAATTGAGGAAAATTTCAAGCTGTGATCAAAATAGCTGTGTATACTTACTATAAACTTACAGTACCACTGATATCATGTTGTAGGCCTATTTCACCACAGTTCCCTCAGGTATTAATTATACTGTACCTTGCATGACAAGCTGTAAAATATTTGTTATTTCTTTTTGCATATCAGTCCTGTGCCATTTTATTATAGTAATGTATGGTAATGTCAAACAGCAACCAATCACAACTTAAAAATATTGATAGGAAGGAATAAATTAAAAACACAGTCTATGCAACCTTAAAAACTCAACTTAAATTTTACAAGTCATCACATGAAATATACAGTATTTTCAATGTTCTACAGTACATTAATATACAGTTCAAAACTCACTGTATAATGCCCTTAAACCTTTCACTCAACTTGAGAGGACATATACCCGGGCAGAGGTTCAGGGGCATGATGCATCCCTCCCCAATCTCCAACCCAGGCATTACCCCTCAACCCTGCCACTTTGTAAACCCTCACCATCTATCTGTTACTATATAAGGTGCCACTGAATTATCATTTCAATCTATCAATCAGTCATTTACTGTATTACTCCCTGATTTTAGATTGCCCAGGATTCGCACCTCTGATGGAGAATCCGCAGAATACATGGCTACTTCCAAAAGTCCACAGCAAATATTTTGGATAGATGCAGAGAGACTGATTTTGTAAAAAAGAAAAAAAAAAAAAAAACAGTTCACTATTTCGCCAAGTAAAAAAAGAAACTAGGTACTTGTTCTAACTTTTCACAAAAAGGGAGAGTCCGGCATGTTTTTATAGCAGCATATGCAAATGTCAAAATGAAAATGACTTAGCATGTACATCACATAGTGTTGATGATTTAGAGTTGAACAGGCTCTAGGTTTAAAACAACAAAATATTCATAGTGCCAGCACATTTTTGCATACATAGAGTACAGATGTTGCAAAAACACTGCACAATTAAACCTCCAGAGATGATTTACATTCATGACTACAAAGGAATTTGTGCAGAAAAATTCTGTTAAGTGAAAACTCAGAAAACAAAAATAAAAAGGAGGAAAAAGGGATATAGGCATTGGTATGAAACTACTCATTTTCTTTTACTGGCCCCGATTTTATAATCTGGGAGGATGCACTGTACCTGTACTGAGGGAATAGGCCTACAGTATGTGTATTTAACCACAATGTATGTACTGGTAAAATTCAGAATAACTAATCGTGCTTCATTTAGGTAAAAAAATACATCAGTTTCTCATCTCCATACATGTGTATCTTTTTCTTGTACCTGCTGCACAGTGTTTGAAATACTGTAGTTAGTAATGTATCGCAAAATGAGAAACACAGTCTTACACATGCAAGGCAACTTTTAGAATTATGTATGCACAAAAATTTGATGCACTGTGATTGCCATTCCATCGAAAAAACAAAAATGCAAGAAAATGAACTTAACCACATATCGAAGCAAAAGTTATGAGACAAAAATAAAAAATTACTAAACACAATCATTTTTGTATGGCACTTGTCTAAAGGATTTTAAATTGCACCAACTGGGCCTACTGTAGGCTTGGGCCACTCCACAACTTTTGGAGTCAGGTACCTTTGGCCTCGTTTGCACTTCTCAGAGTCACAACTTCTACAATGCCCTCACCACTGACACAGAAACATACAGAGTACTGTACCTCAACAGTTATTACCCTATACCTACATGAACTTATACTTTACAGCTTGTCAATAATGTGTCTACAAAACACCCCAGCAGGCTTACACTATGGGCTTCTCAACAACTGTGGTGCCTACAGGACTGTAGCCAACTGACAATATCAGAGACTCAGTAGTTGCCAACTGAAGGGAAATCTTACTGACAAATACAGAATAAGATCACAAGAGCCAGTTATGTTATAATTCTTCATTAAAACCTATGTAATAATGCAAACACAAGCTCAAAAATATGCTTTTTATACTGTATATTTATGGCATTAAATATTTCAAATACTGTAACCCGACAGTTATAATTCCAAGGAAGTTGGAGTCGTACTTGACTCCCAGCCAGGCATCCCAACTCTGAAGTAGGGTCAATTAACCCGGCCAAGCTAATGTGGGAACCTGCTGCATCCATTTTGTTTACTTCTTTACAATATTTTCAGACTGAACCTGAAGTCACTAGGTCTATGCACATTTTTAAAAACACAAATTCCTCTTTTAATCATGTTAATCATTGAGCCAAAGGTTAATTGCAACATATGTACAGTAATGTATATGAATTGCTAAAACTGTACTGTCTTTTTGACCTACTACCAGGTGAATTCTTATCCTCCAGTTTTCCCATACCAGTTTTACCCCTACACTTACCAGTTTGCTTCCAAGCAGGAGTCATTTCCCTAAGCACCTACCAGTTTACCCAGGGCTTCATCTTACAAGATTCTAAAAACATGTGTGCTTCTGCTCAAGAACTGGCAGGGCTCACACCATTCACAAAGTTACATTTGCCAGGGAGGGGGGTGGGTGGGGTGCAAGGGGTGCTAATGTAGTCCTTGGGAAGTAAGAGCACAGTAGTAACAGTTTGGCAACTATTAAGAGTGACATTGTGGTACAGTTGAAAGTTGAAATCAACTAAACAACAGAACCGTCAAAATGCACTTCAGCACTAATCACACAGATTTGGCCTAAATCAAAGGAGCTTACAACTATCCATCCCAGAATTGAAAACATTTTCAGTTGCAGAACTTTGTTAATGGTCATGTTATTTGAGATACTGTAGTCACTCCAGCATTTGAAGAGCAGGTTACTATTTTTTGACAGCAGCATAGGGGGAGCTTACTATAAAGGAAAAAAGGTGTCTACCCAAGTTTTAAGTTTATATTCAGAAATCTGCTAAATCTTACAGATCTCACTGTATTTTGCCCACAAGTATTTTTCATCATGTTTCTACAAAAAAAAAAAAACACTGAATATTGAAGGTATTTGGCTACTGTACCAAGGAGTTATATTCTGCATACATCTATATGTAACAAAAATATTGTCAAATGATTGAAGGGAGCCAATCCTGAATGAGGATGAAGGGGTACACTAATTCAAATTGGGGGAACTGCATTTTTCCTTTAAAACTGTAGCTTTCTTTACAATTTTGACAAAGGCTATACAGACCTACTGTAGAGGTGTTAGTAAAAAGCATCAATTGTGTTATAATGTTATAATTTGAAACTGGCCTATCCTTCTTACTCAATTATGAACCATAGTACAGTACTGTATCTGTCCTGCAAAAAGAAAAATTCACAAAAAAAAAAAAAAATTAAGACTTGCTAAAATCACATTATCAGTTAAATTTTATGACAAAATATGTGTGTACAGTGTAGTTTTGAGCATAATTTCAGTTTTAAACAGATCTATGTCTCATTCAGATCTATTGAGCAGATGCCATTCATAACTTCAAAGGGAAAATTTTCATAAAGGAATAGCTGGTAGGATATGGGTTAACTGTTCAGTACTTCAGCTGCACCCTCCTTAGAAAGCCTGGTACTGGAAGAACTACAGAATACCCCGCCAATAATAAACCTCATCTCACCTCCATAGGTGTATTCACAGTGAAGCCCACTGACGACAAGTCTTGATATGTGGCTACTGCGTCTGTAGATCTATAAGTTCACTGAACCTCCAGTTTTGAGTGGAGGCAGAGAACTTTGCAAATTCGATGTTGCATGTACATGTATGTGTGTTATTTTGCAAAACAATAATTATGGGTGTATTAACAGACATATTGTGTTGCAAACTAATATTCATTATAAAAGGTCACTGCTACTGTGCTTCCACTCAAAACTGAAGACTCAGTGGACTTTGGCATATTTCACAATCTTTAACACTCAGACACATACAGTAATTATTGTGCTGCAAAGAAACAGTTGATGCAATCGTACTTATATGGCCATTGCACCTCCAAAACTGGAGGCTCAGTTTTTGACACTGACATTTTTGCAGAAAAACTACACAAGACACACTTTAAGTCTTCCTCAAAATAACAACATCTTGGGGGAAAACCACTGAAACTGCACCTTCTTGTCTTTAAAGAGGTTTTTTTTTTTTTTGTAAGGTATACTGTACAATATAGTTATTAAGTATGGTATCATACTGCAAAATTTTAGGCACCAATCTGCTAATGTTAGCGTCTTACTTCTAACATTAATAATGGTGAACTTCAGGTTTACCGAACTGGGTATACCCATTAAAATGTACTTTTACCAAAACCTCCCCATACCAAAACGTTCCTGCTATTGGTCAAAAAAAATGTCCCCGTGTCAAAATGTCCCCTCACCAAAACGTCCCCGGTTTGACTGTACATTCTATACTGTTGTACCGAACATTAAAATTGTGTTTAAATATTGTAATGATATGCTATTTTGCTTCAGAAGTATCGCTAAATGTAATAAAACCACCTAATGTAGACCCCTAACCCAAATCTCAATTATTCAGACCCACCACAGTTACCTTTTCCAGTAACAAGTCATAAAACTTCATATAGCAAATTAGTTCTCAAGAATTATTGTAATAGTTCTTATAAAAGTTATTATAAAAGTTCTTTACATATTATTGTAAAAGTTCTTCCATAAGTGTGGTAGAATCCAATTGTGCTGGGCTCGTTTGGTGTTGGTTGGTTCTTTGTTTTCAGTCAAGGTTGTATGGACTTCGGGGCATCTTATGGGGCCTTAGCCCTCCTTTGCCCTTTAACCTGTTATGTTATGTTACGTTATGTAATAGTGTTATTATAAAAGTTCTTTACATATTATTGTAAAAGTTCTTCCATAAGTGTGGTAGAATCTAATTGTGCTGAGCCTGTTTGGTGTTGGTTGGTTCTTTGTTTTCAGTTAAGGTTGTATGGACTTCGGGGCATCTTATGGGGCCTTAGCCCTCCTTTGCCCTTTAACCTGTTATGTTATGTAATAGTGTTTGGCACAAACTTTCCTGGCTAGTGTAAGATCGAGTCCTTAACTCCATTCTGTTCAAAGGAACTGAAATCTTTCCTTATAAATACTTACCACTAACAAAGTTCTAGTTATTACTCTTAATGCTCTTTATTTCGAAACGTTACTCTCGCTTCTTACTATCATCATTGTTTGTATGGTCACTAACCTTGATAAACAATAAGCCTAGGCTTGGACTGTTTTTCTACCTCAGTGTCCATTGTATGTAGGCTATTTGTTAAAATAAATTATGGTGCCTTTGTTAAGGATTGTTGTACATATGAGAAATGAATTGAACAAGCAAAATCACATTAGGCTATTTGTTTTCAAAACAGGGCCAGTTCAGCTCACCTTTGTTAGTTGAGCAATCTTCTTTGACATTTTGATGTGCAACTCTGGTGACACATCCATTGTGTTGTTGTTTGGACCATTTGTCGTTGATGCCATACCAAACTTGCTCTGCTGATGAAAGTATGCCATTTTTGTGGCCATTTCCTAGTCGTAGTGAACTAAGAATGGTCACAATTCCACTGTACTATGCTATGAATACTTTTTCATAAAGACTTTCTCAGTTGCTCCACACTGAATCCTAGGCTAAGTCTACATTCTCTTCCCATGGTCACACTGACTGATAGTGATAGCGATAGGGGACTTGTTAATGTTACGCTGTTACAGAAATTTAACCTTAGTACAGACTGTTTAGAAAGGTGGAACTGGAAGAAGTCGAATAAACCCCTCCCAGATTGATCCCCAACGATAAAACAACACTCCACATTTGATCTAAGATTCGTATCAACGTTCCTTTTCACTGGATAAGTTCAGGAAAACGAAGGCTTTAGATCGTATGAATCATTCCACATCCCATGCGATCGAATCTGTGCCATCATGGAACAAAGTATACAAAGGCTACATATGGGCACAGTAGTAAGTACTGTATAGAGTACGTTGTGCAGTACTTAGCCTAGCCTGTACCGTACCACGGCATTACCCATCCTTTTGTTGCTATGATTTTATAAACAAATTTCGGAATGAGGGCAGTATGCCAGTATCTTTGAATTTACGCTAAGAGTAGTTATTGAGCAGTGGTTCTCAAACTTTTTTAGATTACCGCCCCATTCAGCCATCTTGAACAGTCCCAATTTCCCTTCCCCTACCCCTCGTCCTACCATTCATAGCCGGACGCTCAAGAATGTTTTTTTTTTCTCAGTTAACTTTTTCTGTTTGCAAGAACAAGAAAAACCTGCGGAAGGCAGGCATACTGTAAAACTGGTATAGAGAGCACAGTAGTTCAGTCAGTGAGAAGGGTGAGCTTGGTGTAACGCTGCGAGATTACTTATGTTTGGTTCCATTTTAAGCCTGCCGCACACGAGGGGAAACTAGCTCAGCAAAATGCCTCGCGTGCCACTTTGCTCAGCTAATTTCTCACGTGTGCGTGTGAGTTTTGGTGAGATTTCCGCCTCGCGAGGCAGATGACTCAAATATCAAACGTGTTTGATTCTTTCTGACACGAATGCCACTAATTTTCTCACTGTGTGCGCCTGACCTGAGCATTTGGCTCACGACTTTAACCCGCTGCGCAAACGTATTTTGAATGAATAGACCTAACTTTCGGCCTACTACAGAAAGAATCAAACACGTTTGACATTTGCGTCTTCTGCCTGGGAAGGCAGAAATCTCACCAAAACACGCCCGCACACGTGAGAAATTAGCTGAACAAAGTGGCACGCGAGGCAGTTTGCTGAGCTAGTTTCCCCTCGTGTGCGGCAGGCTTTAGTGAGAAGCGGAGGGGAAGAAATGGCGGAGGGAAACATACCCCACTGGCACCCCCCGATGCCTTAGTGTGCCCTAAATCGCTGCAGTGATCTTTCGTAATCTCAGGGACCCCCAAATCAGTGCCAACGCCCCCCCCTATTCTCCGTGTACTGTGTAGCGCCCACCTGAGACTTCCCAACGCCCCGGGGCTGTAGGGACCACTTTGAGAACCACTGGACTAGAGACCACTGTCAAAATGGCGGAATGTCAATCCATGGAGGCAAGGAGCCAAATTTGCGGTGTCTCGACCAACCAGTCGTTTCTTTTTTGCGTGTACTTCTCTAACACTTATATTAGACCTTATGCATTGACATCACCCTGACGTCATTTTGGGTGAAAACAATGAAACACACGTGCACGAACGGCGTGGATTTCGCCGCACGTGTAGCAGACTAACGCGCGTACACGACTGGTTGACAATTCAGCTGTTTGCATTTACTGGTGTAACTTGCAATGGTACGTGCTTTTTCTCCATTTTCCTCCAAAGGAGGGAGCACTTTCTCCTTGGTGACATATGCATAAGTTCTATTTTTAGGGCTTGTCTGCGTATTATGTGGTGCACGTCGTATCGCGTCTCATAATCATACAGAAATAAAGGGCACTTTTTACATACAGCACAAGTACTTGAGTGCGCGCACAAACGTTACCCGGTTATGTGCAGTGCGTCGACGCGCTGTACACAGCCGGATAACGCGTACACGGAAAGACAAATACGCGTGTCTATGAAACCCCGAAGTACGCGCTCACGAGCGCATTCTTTTTTACCTACAAGTTATAGCAGAAGTTGCGTTCGCGTTCAGATATGCTCTGCGTATATTTTGATCATACAGCTGCTGTCTACTCAGTCAGTGTGAAATTCTACGTTTGGCATTTGAGATATTTAGCCTAGGATTTGTAGTTCAAGGAGACACGCAAAGGTAAGGTACTATTATCTATTCCATGCATATTATCTATTTTAGACGAATAAAGCTTTCATTGGTTATCGTCGTGAAGGTTTTCGTAGGGAATCTTGTTGCTAAGGTAAGCTTAGCGTTACATTAGCGGTGCATGCGTTAGTAATGTGTCAAACGTAGGCAGAAGTTGAAGTTAAGGATGGAACAGTCAATATGCGTAAGCGAGGCGGCTCAGTACGTAGGCAACTTAGTATCTCATACCTTCGCTTTGCCGCTCTGAAAGTTGAAAATAAATCTCAGATATAGAGGGATTCCCAGGCACTGAAGGGCAAAACACGCACGCAGTAAGCGTATTTACAGCACACGCGCACGGCATAACCATACAAGTTTGGAGCCCTGTCCAGTGGCGGATCCAGGGGGGGTCGCCGGCGTCCGGACCCCCCCTCAAATTTTCCAATGTGCCCTTTTTCAAAAAATGTTTTTTTTTTTTTCACACTAGCAAAAAAAAAAAAAAAAAGAGAGACAGTTTCACAGGTAATGACAGTGTTGTCCAATTCCGAGGAGATTTTGGTTACCCCCATCCAGCATCGATCAATCCACTCGTAAAAGTCTATCCATGTATCGCAGAAACTTTCGGCAATATATTTGACTACGGTAGCCTATATTGGCCGCCCCGAAACCCGAACAGTGCAATCGTTTTACAGAGAATGTGACTACGGTATGTCTGCGTGACAATCAGGCATTCTAATCGCTTTTCGCTTGGAACCACGTGTGGCGTGCTTGGGCATTCAGAGAAATACAAAACACGCAGATATTACGTCATACTCACTAGCGATATGCAACATATTACTATTGGGTTTTAATATTGATTCCAAAAGTCACTGCTAGTCTTTTGGTCTTACAAAATAATGATCTGTTCACACTCTATAAACGCTACATCTATACGAAACCTTCCCTCCACCTCTAGTATCCATCCTCTCGTGAACAAGAGAGAGTAGGTAGGCTAAATACGTTTCACTATGATATTTATAGTCTGGAATTACTCTCTTCTTTTATAGTGTTGCCCTAGTGATGGGAATAAAAAGCCAGTCTTACTGGTAAAGTCCACAGCCAAGAGTTGACCAGAAGTCACAATAGACAAATCGGTGTTTGTTTCATTTTAAAATTACTATATAAAATCACCACCAGGTCAAATAACGCAATGTCAGTCGGTTCAATTTTTTGACGTCTTTGGACCGATGACCGGTCTGCTGTCGCAAATGAAAAGCAAACATTCGACTTCAGTCATCTGTTCTAACAGAGTGTTTTTGACAGTCGCGCCGCAACTATATAGGGAACACAACATACAGTATTTTAACCTCCTCCCCCAGTCGAGATAGCGGTAGCGCCAGGTGGGGAAGGGTTCATGCCCCCCTTCGGGGAAGGCTGGCCCCCTATCTGAGAAGTTTGACAGTTTCGTAGGGGAGTGTTAGTCGAAAGCACACAGTCCCTGACGACAACTAATCGACGGTTTACCTGTTTTTTGCTCTCAAGAGGATAATTTCTGTAATAAGAACCCAAAATTTTCGGCGCGCTACGCGCGCTGTAGAGTCACTCTATTTTTTCAAGTCCTGTCCACCTTAACAAGTAACAAATGGGCAGAATACATAGTTTATGTAAAGGTCGTAACTTTCATCCCATATAGCAAAGCCTAGTTGGTCTTCTCTTGTGTGTGTCATGCGGTACAGTCAGTTGGTGAGCGACTTACGGAGCAAAGTTTGGCTATTTCATCGTGTAGTCCAGGTGGTTTCGATACAATGTATGTTACACCCGATACGGTCTATAAACCCTACAGTTCTTTTTTCGTTTCGTCATGTGTTTTATGTGTAAGCCTATCAAAAAATTTCGCCCGCTTCGCGCGCTTTTCAATTTCACGATCCAGATTCAAAGAGTACTAACAGTGCGCAAGTCGGATCATGAAGTATTAAGTGATATAATGCAAAATATGCCTGCAATTGCATGGGATAAAGCGGCTCCCACATTTGCCCTTCTCATCATACCCTCGAAATAGGGAATGTCGGAACTTGGGGTAGCTGACATGGCCCGGCCCCCTGTTGGAAAAATTCTGCCGACACCCATGGTCAGTTTACCTATTTTGGCTTTCTTAAGGGTAATTTCTGGGATGAAACCCAAAATTTTCGGTACGCTTTGTCCACTCTTTCTCAGTTCAGTTATACTTATAGCTAAATATAGTACAAACGCTTTCCACCTTTTCAAGTTAATAAGTAGAATACATGGATTTATGTAAATGTCGGAAATTGAATCTCATTTCGCTAAACCTGGTTGACGTTCACTTGTGTCTGTCGTACGGTACGACTAGTGACTCGAGGAGGGAAGTACAATAAAGTTATGCTCGATAGGGCCCAACTGTCCGCTCAATTGTTCTATACAGTATAAACTTTAAATTAGTACAAATTCTTATAAGTATAGGCTTACCCAAAAAATTGTCGCGGGCTTCGCGCGCTTTGCAATTTCACCGTTTAGATTCTAGGTTTTGATTCCAGTTTTTGCATGTTTCTTGGTTTGTCCTTTCTTTGTCAATATGCGGTAAGTTTTGTAATCGCTGACGTTTATGGGAACCAAAATTCAAAAATAAAATGAATGTGCCATTTTTATGTCGGACCCCCCCCCTCAGAAAAGACCCTAGATCCGCCCCTGCTGTCGTGCAAATTCTGGCGCTACCCCCGGCCAGCGTCGGGATTACACATTTTAGCGTGCCTACTAGGCCTATCACGACTACATGTTTACCAAAGAAATCGGAAAATTTTGCGACCGACAAGACCACGGCTTCCTGAGCTTGACCCCGTCCCTCCCACACCCCTATTGATGTCATTTATAGGGCAACTTACTAAGAAACTTTTACAGCCTAGGCCATGCTATAAACATCAACAGCGTAACATTCAAGCATATTGAAACAAATTTTGGGGGAGTGTTTCAGGCAATTTTAAGTACGGTACCACTATTTAAGGATGCAGGTGAAAAGAGGTGCTCGCTCCAGCTCCCGACCCCCTTACACCCGGCAATATCACACAACTTAACACTATAGACTATTAATATTAATTATAGTGCACTGGATTACCAGCATTGTCGTGGCTTAGTTGGGATGGCGCTCGACTCCGACTGTTAAGTATTTGAGTTCAAATCCTCCCAGAGATCCGGGCAGTGTGTTTCTCTCGTTTTGCAGTTTTAATGATGGAAACTGTCCACTTTTTACAGTTGCTTTTTCTTTCGTATCTTCCTTTTTGTAGCTTTTATCGACTTCTCTTCGTTTCTATTTTTTCTTTTCTTAATTAGGCTTCGTTTTGTTAATCATGTCTTACTGTAAATTTCCAAATCAGGTCACTACACGCTATTGCATGTAGCCTACATTATCAAGTTGCACACCCCCCCCCCCTTTCTACGAAGCATTTTTTTCGGTTGAAATTGGTAATAGTTTTATGATTTTTTTCCCATTCTTAGATGAAACCGATTCCATATTTCATGTTATTAGCATTTGATACGAAAGGTATCAATAAAGACAGGGCTCCCGGCTACATTAGTAGCCGGGAGCCCTGTCTTTATTGATACCGAATTTGCCTACCTTCCCAAAGCAACTCTTGTTTCTAAAGGAACGCCACTCTGAGATGAATATTCATAATGACCGACTGTAAAATGCTTTTCTTGTATTGCAACTATGGATTAAGTTTCTTAGGGGTAGGGCTAAGCATCTGCGAATAATTGGATTACCGTTGTCCACGTTTCATGGTGCGATGATTTGTAAAGGAAAACAGCGGTTGCTTTAAACTTGACCAAGTCTCCCTTCGTGTTTTCCCTGCCGTCTTGAGGGGACGCTCCACCACTATATAAATTGCACTTTGGCTGGAGGGTGAACCGTCTATATGTAGTCCCTGAAAATTTTGTTTGGGTTGATTTTCGACCCTATTATGAGAGGGCAGTGAATTCTCTGTTAGATGTATTTGGTAGTGATTGAGTTGGAGATGATGCTGTCAAAAAATGGTTGAAATTGATACGATCCGAGCTAATTGTGAGGTTTTGGAAAGACAGCGGACCTATCTCACATATTGGTGAGTGAGAAGGGGGTCGGATCACAAATTTTTTTTATTCATGCGCCTGTAGCTCAAAAAGTCAATGGTCATGCTACGAAACTTTTGATGTGCCAGTAACAACCAACTCGTGAGCTTTGCATTGATGAGTCACATGCTGGCGTTTAAAAGTTTGACAAGGAATGATAGGCAGCATATCAAGGCCTGAGTTAGTGTGTAAGTCAATGGCAACAAGGTGGAGCACCACCTAAAAGATCGTATAACTATGGCAGCACACCACTTATTCAAGGGGAATCCCCGTGGAGGATATCAGCCTACGAATGGAACACTTTGGAAAAGAAATTTGGGGATTGGGCAGTATAGACCATGTTGCTGAAGTGGTGTAGTCAATTTGTGATGTGTCACGCGGTAGGAAAGAAATCGAAGTGCTCATCATTTTCAGGCACCTTTTTGCAATATATCCTTCCGCGATGTAAAATGGCTTTTGAATAAAGTAAACGCAGGAACCACCACCATATGATACAAGCTCTCCTAGCTCAAAATTTCAACGGTCATGGTACACAAATCTAAAACCATTGTGACAGGCCTGCTCGTGAGCTTTCATATGAGGATTAGCTTGTGCCCGTTGAAACTTCTACAAGAAGCCAGAGGCCACGAAACGGACCAAATTTTAAGTGCTGCATGGGGTTAATAATTCAAGAATGGTTACGGGTTCGTTGAATACAGCCGTTTACATCAGCGTATGCAGGATCACTTAATTGAGACTGGGGGGTGACTTCGATAAATGCTGAGAATAACGGCCTACGGAAGAGTGTAGTAAAGCGTCTTCAACCCGGGGCGCCCCCAACACCCGGCCCACCACCCTCCCTTGATACGCACTTGAATGCAAAATGCTTCTTCAGTTTAAAGATACCAATCACAGAACAGCCGACAAGCTGGTCCGTCAGTAGATATTTAAATTACCATATCATTACGGTAAGGATTTTGGAAAGACATCTTAGCATTTATTTAAACTTCAGAAAGCGCGAACGTGTACCAGCAATTATTCTTCCATTGATTGGCGTATGCTTGATTTTGGTCGGTCTGAAGGCCTTTGAAAAGTTGTAGCATGTTAAAGTCACAAGTGAGTAAAGCTGGAACTCTACAGCGCCCGAAGGGAGCTGAAAATGTCGTGTTCGAGTTGGAGGATTTGTTCTCTTGAGACTGCAAGGAAGTCAGAAAGTCAGGGAGACTGACAGTCGTCGGGACTGGTGAAACACAACACTATAGACTATTAATATTAATTATTGTGGACTGGGTTACCAGCATTGTTTTGGCTTTGTTGGTATGGCGCTCGACTCCGACTGTTAAGTACTTGAGTTCAAATCCTCCCGGAGATAAGGCAGTGTGTTTTTCTCGTTTTGCGGTTTTAATATTGAGGAACTTTCGAACAGTTGCTTTTTCTTTCATATCTTCCTTTTTGTAGCTTTTACCTTTTTTAGTTTTTTATTCATACGCGTGTAGCTCATGAAAATTAATCTGGAAGTGGTTTTTTGGTTTTATGTTAGCTTCCAATTTATACTCTCCCTACCTTTCTGCTTTTCTTTACGACAGGCGTAAGAAAGGGGAGGTTGAGCCACCCACTCTTGAGAGTGCGGGGTGACTACTTTTGCCCCTGCATTCTCCAGTACTGGAACCGTTATTCATATTACCAGCATTTTTCAATGTCTGCACATTTTTCTCTGTACATTTCATACAAAGAGCATTAATTTAGATTGAAAACTTGAAAAAGTAGCATGCGAAATTGCACTTCCACTTTCCTTCTTCAATTAGTACGGAAGAACGGTAGGGTAAGTGTAACTCATGTGTTTGATGCAATTTATGACTAAAGAGTGTAAGGTTAATATTTTTGAGAAATCCTTTTGCCGACATATTATGCTTATGCTGTAATTGTTTTGGTTGTCTTCTTGACACTTCAGCATCAGTCTTATGCATGTAACTAAAATTTACATCTGAAAACTAGTTCAGGAGTGTGTGAAGAACATGCAGCCTGTAGATTGTACGTAACCTTCGTTTGGAAAGACCATTGATCTCTCCAGCAAAGCAAATTGACAATTCACTATTGCAACCTCATTAAATAATGGCATAATGGCTATTTTTTATCATCATCATGTAACCCGCTGGCCGTGGTGGCACAAGGGGGGGGGGAGGGGCCGTGGTGCTCCTTTGGTGAATTTTTCTGGTTTTTTTCTTTCGGGAGCCATTGCGGCCAAGGTAGTTTCATTTTGATTTCATTTCATAGTACGATTAAGTCTGTGATCAAACGTCGATCAGTCGCCCCGACGGTTAACGTAAATAATAATGGTAAAGCCCTCAAGTATATTAACTGCAGAACCCCCAGTATAAGCAAGGGTGGCGCCAGCGTGGGGGCCAGGGGGGCCATGGCCCCCCCGTCGGGGAAGGCTGCCCCCCCCCGTCGGGGAAATTTTTCGGTTTCGTCGGGGAGCTGTTATGTATACGATAAAATATGTAGTCCCCGACAACGCCCAGTCGCCCCGACGATTTACTTAAATTTGGTCTAAATTAGGGCAAATTCTTCAATAAAAACCCCAAATTTTCCAATTTTCTTCTTCAAAGCCCCATTTTTTCAAATTTTCCATGGAAAATGCCGGCATTTTTTTCAAATTTTCTCCAAAAAGAGCCCAAAATTTTCGGCGCGCTTCGCGCGCCAAAATTTTTCCTTTAAACATCGTTTCGGCACTTTATTTCCTTCGTTGAGACTTTGGGTTGCTGGCCCCCCCGTCGGGGAGCTTGGCCCCCCTGTCGGGGAAATCCTGGCGCCACCCCTGAGTATAAGTATTCTTTTCCTCTCTACTGTAATTAATTGGAACACACTATCAGGTAATGAAGTAGATGCGCTGAATCTGGACAATTTCAGGAATCGACTGACATGTTGCTAGCCCTCCGTCTCTCACGTTCCCGTTGCATCTGTGTCCAATGGGTGACTGCAACGTACCGACGACGACGACGACGACGACGATGAGATGATGGTGATGATGCTGGGATGCTGCTGCTGCTGCTGCTGATGATGATGAGGAGGAGGAGGATGAGGAGGAGGAGGATGGGGATGATGATGATGATGAGGAGGAGGAGGACGAGGACGACGACGATGGCGACGACGACGACGATGATGGGATGACGATGACGATGGCGATGGCGATGATGATGACTATGACAATGATGATTTAAGCCTTCAAGAAGCGTACATACGTTCAATACGAACACAAATTTTTTGGCTTCTTTTGGCGATATATAATTTTCTTTCCCTTCTCCATATAATTTGCTTTATTTAGTAAATAGTAAATGTCCCCCACCTTCCAGAATAAACTATACACACTTGGTAATCCTACCTTTTTGTTGTTAAGGTTGGAAAGTTCATCCTCCATCGTATGATTGTTCTTTTGGTAAGATTGTTTCCGTGGTAAGATACAGTTATTGAGATACATTGCAAAACAGGTTATCCCCTCTTGACTGACTGAAGCGGGTTCTAATTTTGCTGATCAATGGATCTAATTTTTAACACGTATTTCAAATATTTGACCCCCTTCGCAGTTCTGCAGACCATATTAATAAAAACACTAAATTAGCACCACACTGCTACGGAATAAGCTGAGTCGGTGGGAAATTAACAGAGCTGGTCGGCTTATGACGAAATAGTGTTCATGTTTTCATTATTTAAAAAGATATTTTGCATTGTTTCGCAAAAGATCTTGGTTTCCTGTGCACTAAAATGGTAATTTGCAGTGAATGTTCACATGTGAGTAGATAAAATGTATGAATGATAACACCATTTTTCATCTAAGCTCCTTAGTGCAAAATTTTCACAGACGAGGGGCACACACACCTTTCCTCACAAATCCCTCTCCAAGGACTGTCGACTACAATGTCCAAGTACCGGAAGTCTTTCATAGGAACAGTCCCCACACCCCAGATTATGCTTGTAAGGAAAAGTTACTTTACGTTTTTATTGAAAGTGTACTAGATTTCTAGTCCATGATATCTCAGAATGAAATACATCTAGGTCTGAAATTATGTGCCATTTCCTGCAATCTTGTAGCTGTTTCGGGCGAAAATTTTCTTGATAGGCCTACGTATGGTTGCTCTCCCCTTAGGAGTATCACAAACCCTTCAAGGGGCCACTGATCAAACATTTCATTTCACCCCCGCACTCAAAAATACTTCCTACCCCTATGGTTACCGTATATTAAGTTGATGTATCTAGTTACTTTCGAAAATGTTTTTCAGTTCAAAGTACCTGCATGCAGTTACTTTTTCCGTAAAGAGTTACAATTTTATAAAAAAAAAGAAAAGAAAAGACGACCGTATAGTTATAATGAGTTACTTCCAGAGTGAAATGGGGACAATCCTGTGTTCTGAGGATGATTTTCATCCAATTTACGCCAAAACCAGTTTGAGTCACTTCTTTCTTTCTTTCTTTCTTTCTTTCTTTCTTTCTTTCTTTCTTTCTTTCTTTCTTTCTTTCTTTCTTTCTTTCTTTCTTTCTTTCTTTCTTTCTTTCTTTCTTTCTTTCTTTCTTTCTTTCTTTCTTTCTTTCTTTCTTTCTTTCTTTCTTTCTTTCTTTCTTTCTTTCTTTCTTTCTTTCTTTCTTTCTTTCTTTCTTTCTTTCTTTCTTTCTTTCTTTCTTTCTTTCTTTCTTTCTTTCTTTCTTTCTTTCTTTCTTTCTTTCTTTCTTTCTTTCTTTCTTTCTTTCTTTCTTTCTTTCTTTCTTTCTTTCTTTCTTTCTTTCTTTCTTTCTTTCTCAAAGAGTAAAGTTTGCTAAATGAAACCTTGCCTCTCCTACTTTTTCTGACAAACTCTGCTACCGATTGCAATAATAGTGACAAAGATTCATCCCGAATTATTCCACGTGAGGTTACGTACCTTGTGCAACTTCAGGAACTCTGGAAGAGTATATCATCGCCATCACCATGACCGTCACCTTCATCTTTATGATCATCGTCACCATCACCATTTATATGGGGTTGGGTGGGCGGGGTGGGACGTGGGGCTGGAGAGCTATAGGACCTGTTGTCCAGTGCGTTCTCCCTTACTGAAGTCTAAACCGGTATCACCAAAGTAGTCAAGAGGAAGGGGGTTCTTTCGGGTCCAACTTTATGTCAATTTTTAATCATGCATCTATATATCGTTGGAGGAATACGGGTATGTAAAAAGTATGTTAAGACGAAAACTGGTTGTCCTGTCAACGTTGCAAAGTGGTGTTTATTTCTGGCCAGGCCGGGAGCCTGTGTGAAATCTCTGGAGGCAGTTCACGACACTGTCTAAGCGAAGTACCAAGTGACGTGCCTACAGATTGCTGATACCCTGGGGGGCCCTTCCTTTTTCACCTGTGCATGGGTGCCATCCTGGAGAGGCTGTTGAGAGGAGGAGGTTCATGTAAGGCCTGGCTTATATGAAAATGGTGATATCGTTGACAAAGCTTTGAACTAGGTATATCTTTACAAGTTGTCATTATTTAGTAATATTCTTCTTATTTTAGACTGAGGTGCTGTCTAAAGAAAGGGGATGGCACCCTTACCCTTTGAGAAATTTTTGTCTATATGAGGTGGCTTGGACGCAAAATGGTGCTACCTTTGGTGACGCTTTGTAAAGCGTTGAGTTGATTATATGTTAAGGAATCTTCATTATTTAGCAATTTTTTTCTACTTTTTTTTGGTAGGGTGAAATTGAAGGGGATGTTGCCTAATGGGAGGAATGACACTTTTTCTCTTTGAGAAATTTTTTCTTGTTCTAAGGTTTCCTAGATCAAAAATAGCGTCTTTGGTTATAATCTTTGAAATGATTATATAAAATTTTACTAATCACTGAATTCCTCGGCCGTGGTATGGCACTCCTACACCTGGTAGCTTGTGCGGGGAGCTCCCTCTTAGTACGCATTTAGAGGAGCCATCATCGGTTGGCACGTAGCAGTAGCGTAGGCCTTGTAAGAAAATGTTCGGTCGAAATGCTTCTCAAAATGGGAGAGGGGTGGGGGAATGACAAATTTCAGACCTTGTAAGTTGTATCTACATTCTCTACTTTTAGATCTCATGCTTTAGAAAAAAAATTAGCTTTGATTTAAAGTAAAAGGTACGTACCTTACAAGATCATTGAGTTCAGCTTATAATTAAAGGTACCGTAATAATAGGCTATTTTATCTGTAGCCTGCGTGTATGCGGTGCATTCAAGCTGTGTATCTTATAGGCGGAAGGGGATTCCTTCGTCAGGAAATGGAAACCAAATGAGAACCCGTCTATGGCGAGGGTCCGAGGTCCCGAGAAAATCTTGGGGAAAAGGGACTTATACGATTTCCCAGGTTCTTTGGGCCTTGAAATCATAATTAATACAGTGAAATTTTCAGCATTTCAGTATTTTTTTCTGAAGTAGGCCAACTTTCATTTACGGTTTGGAAATATCAGGGGGCAACATGCCCCCTGCCCCAGGCTATGGCCCTGGTCCATGTCAATGAGAAAGGAGACACGTTGATGTGTAGGCCTACATATGTTGTAAAATCGACATTCGGAGGCACTGGAGATGGTTCAGACTGAAAAAAAAAATCGTGAAAGGAAATGCAGCATTGAAATCTAAGCTGGGCCCTTTAACCCCCTTCCACCTCTGGCTGCAAAAGCTAAACCCAGTGTTTCGATAATTTTTGCAACTTACATGATTGGCAACCTCCTTAGCTTTCACCTGAGGTATGACATACTGTACATGTAAACTTAGACAACTTCGACGATGACAACGGTATAGCGTACTGTTTTAAGGTGGCGCTCTTCAGGAATCAAAAAAATATTAAATACGTATTGACGCGACGATTGAAATAATGAATTGAGCCAATGTAGGTTGGGTTAAAAATTACAAAATATATGTTGCAAGGTTGGGAAAGCAATCATGTTGATCAAACTCCCATCTGAATAGGACTTTTCTCTGCTTAGATATCAAACGCTTAAGTTTACTCAATCAACTGAAAATATTCGATTGCATAATAATTTGCGATGTTATTCGTGTGTCACTACTTGAACATTCTCTGCTTTTCTTTCTTTGTCCTTTTCCCCTTGCTTTAAAATGTAACGATTGTATTATTGTTATGTAATGACTTGGCTAAAGCCCTTTCCTCAGAAAATGCTATGCCCGAAAAGATTCGTTTTTAAATGTTGCATTTTTGTTTCAAACGGGAACAGACGCAGGTAGGCTTATGTGATCTCCACAGAAAGGACACCACCAATTATTGCGAAATAGACTATTTAATTCAAAGTTAGTGAATAAGTTTGACCATTTTGTATCTCAACAACTGAATAAGCCACGCAGATGAAAGTTTAAGAAATAAGTTTGTAAGCTCTGCAGTATATTTTCTCGTAAATTAAGTCTTAAGGTATACACACTACACCTGTAGTGAACAGTTTTGAACTGAGTGTAAATCCTCAGTCCTTAGTGATATTTTCCTGTTTTGGCCGGGTGTAAGGAAAGGAGGTGTCGTCTAAGGGTAGGGGTTACTCTCCCCCTCTTTGTAAAATATGTCAAGTCGCCTACATGTAGAATGTTTCCGTCTTTGGTAAAGCCTTGAATTGACCATATGTTTACAGACAACAATAAAGTTTTCAAGATTATAAATTAATGCTCTTTTTATAGGCAATGTACAGGAAACAAAGAGTGCATACATTAAAAAAACATATATTGGTGTGTTTTAGGCAATACAACTTACGGTACCAATACATGAGGGTGTGGGGCGAAAAGGGGTGTTCGTCCCCGCACTCTCAAGAGTAGGTGCAATTCCCCTTTACACCCCGCCTTTTTCTCTACGCCTATATGGTACACGTCCGATACGTAGGGTACATAATCCGATAGTAGGGACAAGTCACATTCTTGTGTCGGATAGTCAAGCTTACACAAAGATAGGGAATGGTTCATGATGATCTTCACTTGGGATCCCGGCAAAGGCTGTGACCGCTCAGAATGAAGCAACGGATCAGAAAACCGTGTCGGAACTTATTACAACTATTTGTTAGATGAGCTTTGATTGCAGTCAAAGGTTTTCCAGTTACGACAGTTCTTCTCTGCATGAATATTGAAATCATAGTAACCACGTCACGTAATAACGAAGTAGCTGGGTGTTACTACAGTGCTAAAAGTAAGTTCTATACTAAGGTGCATAAGTATGGTAACAAGATGCACGAGAATTTGAAAAAAGTTCAAGTTTTACATTGTCACAGTCCAGAGAGTGGGGGATAAAATGAGTTTTACTAATAACAAAACTCAAGTTTCACTTTATATTGGTATAAAACATGCTAATATTGAGAATAGGTAATTCACACTTGGAGATCATGTGCACCTAACATCGATTCTCTTTCACAGTACGCTGGAAGTCAGATTCTTCCTGGTTCTTTCATTTGGGTTTTTTTTTCTATCTTTCTAAATTCTCACTCATTTCAAATTGTCAAACTCCCAATCTAAACAGGTTATTAAAACTCTTAGGCTATAATAGGTTTCTCGGTTTCCAACCTTTATCAGGTTTATGCGTCGACGCCGGCATTATTTTTCACAACGAGAAATAGATTTCTCTGTTAATTAAAGGCTGAGGGATTATGTAGGGCTGGCAATTCTAGACGAAAGCAAAAGCTAACAAAAACTAGTCACGGCTGCTTGTAAGTGGAATATCTGTACTCTTTGTATGTTCTTTAAAAAGAACCATTTAGAGTTGATTATCAATTACGCAAGCCATTTTTGGTCGTCTCGGATAACTATAAAAATTTGCCCCTGCCTGTCTTAAATTTAAAACACATCACAGCTCTTGCAAAACTTTAATCTAGGGACGCACATCAGTAAGTGTTAATACTAACTGTGCTCAAAATAGCCCTTCTCACAAGTCTAAATGTACTAAAACTCAAAAGCATTACACTAGAACATTTCCGTTCGAAACAGCTTTCCTAAGGCTTCTGAAATACCAAAACCCAGGAGCTTCCGGGGGCTCCTCCCCCTGGACCTCCACCTCGGGCTTTTCCTCTGGACCCCACCAGGGGGCCTAAGGCGGCCCTTGGACCCCACCCATTTTGGGCTTCGCCCTTCGCGGTGCACTCTACGAGTGCACAGTTTGCTCCCCCCCCCCTAAAATGTGCTCTGCCCCCAGTTATGAATTTCTAGCTATACGCCACTGGATTTAACTGATGTCTCAGTAAGGTTGGGGACTTCTTATTCCCTAAAATACAAGTTCCCATGTTACCGCATGGTAAATAATATTAAAGAGTCACGTTTTGGGATTCTTGGAACTGCAGTTCCAAGAAACTCGCAAGTGACCGTGGGCCGAATAAACCTACAACTTAAAATTGAACTAAGATTGTTTAAAGGAAGATTAAAAACGTCTCGTGTTTGTGATAAGATTAAAGTGTGATTAGTCACCACTTATGCTTCAAGCAAATGTTTATCTCATCCGTGCTGTATTCATCGTAATATGATGAGTAATAATATACGTGAGGCGTGGTTCAGAGTATTCTTCCGTAGACTAAAATAGACCAATAATTAATCAACATAAGAAGTATGGGGGCTTTGCATCTACCATCAACTTTAATCGAACTAAATTTACGAGATCGTATAGTCATACTGCCGTATCCATTTGACTTCGTGATCATGTCTCCCTTTATGTAAACACTTAAATAAAGTATTCAGCGTTGTTCAAATATTGTTTTCGCGATTACTAACGAGATCTATAATATGACTGACCGAATTGTTTGCGAAGAAGGTCACCTGTTTGTTGTTTAAGTGTAGGCTGTAAGCCTACTATTGGAACGCTAGCGCAGTGTAACAGATTAGTTATAGGCTAGGTAACGAAAGGAGGACTTTTCGTCGTCAAGGGATATTTTTTGGAGTTACGTTAGTAACCTAGCTGTTTTGTAGTATGGTTGCTACGTCTGACACTTACCGTTTAGAGTCCTTACAAAGTTTACCATACATGACCACCGTGTCCTTTGTTAAGGAAGCACAAAAATACGAATCAAGTAAGTGCATGAATGATATATTTATTATTGTGTACAGACCCTTGTCAGATGAGGTGTTGAAACAAAAGAGGGAGGGGATGCAGAAATGTGGACAGGCAATCTGAATTTATTGTTCTCAATATATTTCAAGGGGGACTAAGAGTATCTCCTTTACCCCCTTCCTATCCATTGGCTCATTGGCTACTGGCTTGATAAAGATCACACTTTCATATAAACAACTCTGCAATCATGTCTCCTCGAAGCTCAGGACATTGACCGCTTTATGTCCGCTAAGTGCAGAGCCGTATAGCCTATTTGGGTCTCGAGGTAAAGTGAAACTTGCCTCTCTAACGATTGCCGCATATAGCCTTACATATTTCTACAATTGCAACCACTGATGTTACTACATTATTTCAGTATATGTTAAGAAAAATTCAGGAGTACTGATATTGTTTCGGTGAGGAGAGAAAGATGTGTCCAAATCCATAGCTTGTGTATACCATAGGCCTATTCTATAGGCTGATTTATTAAGTGTGCGTCACATCGGCATTCCGCACAAGTTCGTTTTTTAAGTAGCATCTACCATATATCTTCCTTATACACCATAAGTTTTCCTTTTAGAGCATTTAGTTACATGTTTAAATCTCAAACGGCGTATCAAATTCAGCATTCAAATTAGTTCTTGCCGGGAGGGGGGTATTTTCGACGACGGTAACCCATTCACAAACAGCGGTAGAGTGCCGATATAAGCTGCAAATAAGACACAACTTTACGTCTTGAACATGGCGAACAAATTCAACCTTTTTAGTCTAAAAGTTAGTTCCTCCAAAACTTTGAAACATGTAGGTTAAAGTGAATAAAAGTACTCTCCTGCTGTAAGGCTATCCATCCATTATCGATCTGTCCATCAGTGTTGAAAAGTGACGACCAAGTTAAAAGACAAATGCAATCAATCCACTTTTAACTAAGGTAGTATATAACTTGTTTTTGTATATAATGCACGTAATACTGTCAGTATTCAAGTGTCTAAATTGTTTAATTCATGCAGGGTAAGGATTTGTTTAAATTTCAATTTTACGATTGTATATTTTTAATAATTTAGGTTCTAAAATAAGAAAGGGAGAAATACGGTACTCAAAAGATTAAGGTAGTGTTTCAAAAGTATTGATCAGGTGACTATACTTTTTCCTTAAATTCCCGTAAAACCAGCTATTTCTTGACAAAATAAAATCCCAAACACATTTGAAATAATTACCCACAGGACTACACTTACCTGAAACATAATATGGTCATTGAAGTTGTATAGCCTTTTTGTATTTAGAATAAGGGAAAATTTACCCCACCCCATATCTCATAGGCCTTCTGTACGAATTTGTGTAGTTAGGCTCAAACGGATTAACACTGTGTTTTTGGTGCAGTATTTTTCATACTTTTAAAGACATGATTCATTGATACATGCAGAGTTATAGATAATTCAAAATTACGAGTGTAGATAAGTTTACTTTCAAGAAAAAAGCAACTCAGAAAAAGGAAGTTACTATTTTCTATTACATTAATGATTTGTTCACCAAAACTTTTAAATTTCTACATGACGCAACCGCATTAATGGTAACTCTTGTAATGCGTAAAGTAAGATTTTGCAAAGTCATCAACCCAAAGTATATTTTTAGTGTAGGATATCAAAATTTTCAGTTGGTGACTGCTCTTCTTTGACTGAAAATTTCCACAGTTTGAAAATTCAAAGATGTAGAGTAGCTCACATTCCACACAATGCAGAGAGAGTGTTTGGATTACACATCACAGTCTTGTGGGCTCACCAAAACATGACCTTAATAAAACAGCTTTGTGTCTGCACAAGGAGGACCTTTCTACAGTTATGGGAGGAGTTAAACAAATTGCATAGTTGAGAGAACTGGAACTGTCTGGGAAGACGAGAATTGCCCTTTACGTGATGGGGTTGAATGGTTTTACTGTGATAAAAGCTGTGTTCTGTTAGTAGGGCAGCTAAGTGGAAAAATCATTCCCTTCCGGAAAGAAGCACCAAAATTTGACAGATTGTACCTCTTGCTGTCTTGTGTCTGTCTTTTGAAAAATACCGTTAGCCACATGAATTTCAAAATGGCCGCCATTTTGGCCAAAGAATAATATTGTTTGCCGTAGATTTTAAATTCCCAGGTTGATTTTAATAATTCTGATGTCAAATAATAGGTTTTTAGACTACAGAAAACTCAAATTTAAAAAGTAGGAACCTTGTTTTGGCGGGATCCAGGTCAACCAAGATGTCGGAAAAGCAAAATGGCTGCCAGATTGAACGAAATATTTCAAAAAGTTGGCTAAAAACATTGTAAATTTCCACAATCCCCAATCAAAATGATGTAAATAAATGTTTTATAATTAAGACTGAATTTTACAATCCTTGGCACAAGAGTACTTGACAGCCAATATGGCAGAAAAGCACCGAAGAACTAAAAAGAAATACAGTAAAAATTCCATCAAAAAATAAGAAAATAATAACAAAAAATGCAACAAACTCAGAAAATAGTCGTTAAAAATATATTTCGAACGAAAACCCTAAATATCTTTACAGCAGATTGTACATAAAATTCAAAGCATGATTTCTGATATTTTATACTGGACTTCAAACTAACCAAGATGGTGGAAATAACAAAATGGCCGCTAATATAACGATCATAATGTATAAAAATAATATGAGAAATAATCATTTAAAATACTTTTGATACAGTTGCCCTTAATATCTGGCCATGTTTCATGACAAATAATCCAAAAGATTTTTTGAAATACTTCTTTTGGATTCAGGTCAACCAATATGGCGGAAAAAGCAAAATGGCCGCCAATGCAATAATTATGTCAATATATTATAATAATAGGAAAAATAATTATTAAAAAATACTTTATACACAGGTAAACCTAATCTGTGCCCATATTCTATTGTAAATATTCAAAAAGTATTTTTCTGGACATTTTTTGCAGGATCTGGGTCAATCAAGATGGTGGAAGTAGCAAAATGGCCGCTAATGTTAAAATTTCAATGAAGTATAATAATACAGAAAATAATCCTTAAAAATATATTTGTGACAGTTGCTCTATATATTTAAGCCACATTTTGAGCCAAATATATCAAACATATTTTTCAAAATATTTTTGTTGGAATTCAAGTCAACCAAGATGGCGGAAGAAGCAAACTTGCCGCCAAGTGGTATAATTACAATATTTTATATTAATAAGGAAAATAATCTGTAAAAAATATTTTTACCACATTTAAACCTAAATTCTGGCCATAATCTGTAATAAATATTCAGAAAGTAGTTTTTTGGATATGTTTTACAGGTTCCAGGTAAACCAAGGTGGCAAAACTAACAAAATGGCCCTCCATATAATTATTACATAATGGCAGTACATTAAAATAATGATAAAAATATTTATGAAAAATATGTTTGTCGCACTTGCTCCTAATATATGGCCATTATTTATGCCAAATAATATAAAAACATTTTTAGAACATTTTTGTTGGAATTCAGATCAACCAAGATGGCGGAAAAACCAAAATGGCAGCACATTGGTATAGATACAATATAGCATAATAATAAAGAAAATAATCCTTAAAAATATTTTCAACACATTTAAACCTAAAGTCAGTCCATATTCTGTAATAAATATTAAGAAAGTAGTTTTCTGGACATGCTTTGCAGGATCCAGGTCAACCAAGATGGCGGAAATAGCAAAATGTCAACTCATACAATTAAGATAATTATAATTAAGATAATTATATGAGCGGCCATTTTGCTATTTCAGCCATCTTGGTTGACCTGGGACCTATAAAAAATATCCAGAAAAATACTTTTTGAATATGGCATGGGATAGTCAGACACCTTCATATCTACTTCTTACCAACCCCTCGGTAAAGGAGCTGACGGAACTTGGGGTCGCTGGCATGGCCCGGTCCCCTGTCGGAAAAATTCTGTTCCCCACATGTGGTCAATTTATTTATTTTGGCTTTCCAAAAAGGGTCATTTCTGAGATAAAACCCAAAATTTTCGGCACGCTTTATCCACTGGTCCTCAGTTCTGTTACGTATAGCTAAATATAGTAGGCTACAAACCCTTTCCATCTTTTCAAATAACTTCATAAGTAGAATACATGGAATTATGTAAATGTTGGGAATTGCATCTTATTTCGCTAGACTTAGTTAATGTTCTCTTGTCTGCTTGTATCTGTCTTGCGGTACGGCTAGTGACTCGAGGAGGGAAGTAAAATGCAAGTTGTGCCCGATAGGGCCCAACTGCCAGGACAATTGACCTATGAAAGCTTTAACTAAGCACATATTCTTTTTAGTGTATAGGCTCTCCCAAAATAATTTCACGTGCTTCGCGCTCTTTTCACAGCTTAGAGTCCGGCAAAAACATTAAATCGGGACGGAACTATTTTCCTCTAGTAAGTACAAATTTTATGCAAAATATGCCCCGCAATCACATGGCATAGTACACAGGTTTTCTTCAAATGCTCCCTCACCAACCTCTCGACGAGATCGGAGCTGTCCGAGGCTTCGCGTCTCTGGCCTTCCCGTTGGGGAGTCTGTCCCCCCGTCGGGCAAATACTGGCGCCACCTGGATGGATGGGGGTTCACGGGTGCGGGGTGACTTGATAAGTGATAACCCTTTGACATTAAGTGTCGGTACATTGACTATATGCTGTCGGTACATTTACCTTATTTTCATCCCTGTCCCCCCCCCCCCCCACTTCAAGCACCCCAGTTACGCTACTGGTTCGTAAAGCCAGTCAATGTGATCATTGACTTGTGGGCTTGTGGGCAGTGGTAAACACAAGGTTACTTGTAAGGGGGCAAACGGTTTGGTTTTCCGATAAACACTGTACCGACCAAGTTCGAATATGGTACAGTCAGAGAAGGCTGGAAAGAGCATGGAATTTCTCTCTGTATAAGGCCCGTGTGGGTACAGAATTTTATCAGAGGATAGGGTTCAAGTTGAACTTACGCAACGGCTCGGAAGCCCCCACAAGAACGGTGGTTAGCTCTCCCGGGGTTGAGAATCATTCTACTGTCTGAAAATGACATAATTCGCTCTAAACAGACCTCGAATTGGAATTTGACTTCTATCTTTTGTACTTACATTTTTACCAATGGCCGGTGAATTTGATGGTGCAAGGGGATTGGGTGGGAGAGGTGGATGCTGGCATAAAATTTGCATTGAAAATATCTTTCTACCAAAGCTGTCATACCAAACACAGATTGGAGGGGGGGGGGGGGCGTGAATTAAAGACATCCTCTTCCTGTAATTTACCGGTCTATTTTGATGTCAGTGAAGTATTGTCCTTGAAAAATATTGGGGTCTGGGTCCACCGCCCCCAATAGTATGACCCCTTTGGCCAGCTCTTACTAAATGACGGTGGGCTGAAGGTACTAGCCCGGGTGATGTTTACAGCTTCAGTGCATGGCACCGCCAGTCAGGGTGTTGTGTGTGACACCAGGAGCATGATGACTGAATGACAGTGGGCTGAAGGGGAACTAGCCCGGGTGATTTTTACTGCTTCAGTGCATGGCACCAACAGTCAGGGTGTTGTGTGTGACACCAGGGAGCATGATGACCCTCATGAAGATGGTGCGGTGCAACAGCGAATCTGCAGGGGATTAAGTGTTTTGTAAGCTAATAGTTCAACCAAACCATCGGAGTGGGCGGTAACTTAACCCTGTGTGAGGGATGCCAAAAAGAAAGCAGTTAAACACAGGCTACGGCATAGGCATCAGTTTGCAATAAGTAGGCCTACAATACGATGGCTGTAGTTACTGCCACACAGTTGCAACCTCCTCAGGGGTATCTATTATGCACCTGGGGAGGGGAGTTCCTGGGCACCCGGGCTAAGGGACACCCAGGTATTGGGTTTATGGCTTTCAAATTGCTCTGCAGCTTAGGGACATCCCAATCCGTGTTCGCTCAGGGCAGCCTGGACCAAAGTTACGCCACTGAATCCCTTCACAAAACGAGATAGGAGGGCACTTCAAGTAGTACGGTATGCGTTCAAACTGGCCGGTGTCACAGGCTGTGCCCTGCTTTGAACACACTAAACTGGCAGCTTTGGCAACTCATTTGAAACCGTCCATCCCAAAGGTAGTCCTCAATCCCCTAATTGGCCCTTTCATCACTGTCGGTATTGTACATCACTGAAGTTATACCTACGATGAACTTTCACGGAATTTAAGCACGAAGTATTCCATGGGTTCACAAGGCCAGGGATTCACAGCGGCTTAGAAGATAATAAGCGACCACTTGAATATATGAATCATTCGTCGTGGTCGGCCACTGTTTACACACCATTGACCATCTTTTGTGAAAGTTACGTACACCCACATCATGCCCCCTAATGTCAGTCCGCAATACATGTAGAGTTTCATGTCATTTGCCGCTCCCGTGCTTAGGATCCGTACGTAGGTACACTTTCTCTGTTTTGATGTTTAGCCATGCATCTGTAATGTAGCCATATGCGCCATGCACGCGAGACTTGTACTTGCAAGTACGAACAGCAGCCAGTAGAATGGTATTTTACATGTCTGCTGTGTGTCCTGCTAGTCTCGGTCGTCCATATACGTTACTGAAACCGGGGACGTTACGAAATTTGCCGCTTTTGATCATTTCGGTGGACATCAAATCACTTACCTCTTAATCGTAAGTATAATATTGCTTCTATGTCGCACATAATAATCACAGGCAGATTGTTTCGAGCGCTTACAAGGGTAACCTAGGCCTAAGCCGTTAGGATTCGCAAGTGCAGTCTCTGACACTTCGCCTTGTGACTCAGCCTTTAGAGGCAACCGTACACGGTACAGTTCAGATTCCAAAGCCTGCGTAAGTATACAAACGGCTAAAGCCATGTACAACGCAACGATATCCTTGAGTCGTGAATATGCGAACAGTAACTTAGCCCTCAGTCTTACTATACTCTAACGTTTAGTGTCGCCTTCCAGCTAAATGGATTATGAGATCGATAACTCTTGACAAGATCGCTTAACACAGTTGTAGCCTAGACACTAGGCAGTTTTGTAGCATGGGGAGAAATGCAGTAGGCCTACTTAGCATTGCAGGGGTGGCTGCAGGATTTGTATGTCACTGTCAGGGGGTGCCAGCTTCCGGAAGCCCCTGGTCGGTAGGCCCAGTGGTAGGCCCGTTCTCCACCAAAGTTTTTACGTCCCAGAGGTATAAAAGACACAAATTGCAAATAACGTTTCACGGTATACCGGTATTTTGTGAGTACCGGTATGTACCGGTACCGATACGGTACGGTACCACCAATTACAAGGTACCGAAGTACCGCGGAGAACAGTACCCGACAATACGTCAAAACAAAAATCTAAAAATACTGCAATTGAATGGAATATAACTGAAATATAAATACTATAATCCATATGATAACTGCCTTGTGTTCTTTTAATATAAAAATGTAACCATGAAAGGTTCATTCTGTAACCATTTTGCATCATCATTTCTGTCACAAATTTCCCCTCGTAATTTCGGAAATTGCCCTTTAACTGTTATGTATGTAAATTACCATGTGTAACGGGAAATTTCGCCCAACCAATACTTCCCACACTAACTTGTGGCTTGCTTTCTTTCGACATTGTGTGCAGTTTTCGAACGATCGTTCGTTATCAGCACATACATTTGTATTATGTACTAATAGCAGTTGGTATCATTCACTTTGCCTATGCTTACACAAGGCATCGTATCATTAAGAAATTCGTTGTAAGCTTACGAAGAATCATTGCATCGCTGGCTCTGACATGAACGTTGTTTCAACGATTTCAAACACAGTAAGATAATGGGACTTCTCCATTGACATAACTGTGAGAGAAATCTTCGGAAGAACGTTCTTTCAACAGTTTGTACAGTGAGTCAATGGGACTTGTCCATTGACTTAACTGTATATGAGAGAAACTACACAGTAAAATCCCATTGAACGTTGTCGTCGTGGTCGCGTGAATTCAGACTTGCTTAAGTCGATTTAGATTTTTGAGACACTCAGTAGTACGGCGTTCTCATATTTTCGTGCAGTCCCAAAGATCGTACAGAACGTACCTATATCGTTAGGCCTACATCTATGTGAAGATGGCCTATCTGCACGAAAATAGGAGTCCCCATCCTACGAGTATTATATCAGTAAATGATTTGCGTGGGTAAAAGCTAGCTAGATTGCGGCGCTATCATACTGTTAGGCATCTTGAACTCAAAACATGAAATGTTGCAAAAAATGTTTTGATAGTAATAATTGCGGTCGGAAATAGGGTTGATGAATCAATATTTTATGGGAATAATTTGGAAAAGTTTCACCTAAAAACTTCAGGTGATAATTTACGAAGGCGATTTTCATCATTTTTAGAAATTATTTTCGTAACTGTAAGTACAGTTTTGAGTGTTCTTTTGGGACTTTCGGGTTCAAAATCGCACTCCGCTCCTCGTGTTTTTCGGACGCTGGCTTTCGGCGGGTTCCACTTTTTGTTTACCAATGTGTTGAGTGTACTTAATTCATTAACAGTGTAGCGGAAGGTAGGGATGATCAGAACACGGCACGTACGTTAATACCTGTTGTTTTTCCGGGTATTTTCTTGTTTTTAAAGTCAGACTATTTTCTCTTTTGGTACCGGTACTACGGTATTACCGGTACCATTTGTAGCGGTATTGACGGTACCAAATTTTTGCGGTACCGTGAAACCTTAATTGCAAATTTTCCTTTCAGTTGTTGTATTTAAGAAGTGTTTAGCAGCATGACATCACAACATGATAATATCCTTCGCACAAGGTATAACCTCTTAAGCATTTTCAGAACTCCTCGGATACATTGTATCACAGAATACCCAGTCTCTCCTAAGGAATAAACTGCACTTTCTGGTTTTAGTACTAGCTTATTTTATTTTACACACTTTTAGTTTAACACCTTCGATTTGATGGTCGCAGACCTTCCCCACGCTGGCTGGATTACTTCTTTGCTCACTTTTTTTACATATTGTGTCATAGGCTACTTGCCAACTCTACCGATTTGGGCGGTGGAATAACCCTTTTAAGAGATTTGAACCAGCTACGGATTTTTTACTCTTAAGCTAATCTACCGATTTTTGGCAGACCTGCCATAGAATTCATTGAAAGTATGATTTAAGTTACACTTTGCTGTATAAGTGTGAGTGCTGTGCATAATTCACCTGAAAACAGCTCAGGAAATGTTTATAAAAATATGTTCATAGACAGGCTCTGAGGCAGAAATTTCAGTTGTGGGTGTCCAATTGAGAATAGTGGGTGTGCTAACATATTGGCCCAATATGATGCCGAAGGCATCATCACGATCGCAAAGCAATCACCTTCCTTGGCAGGAATTCAAGGGGGCCCTTGTGGGGGTTAAGGGGGAAAGTTTAGAATTTTGTATTTTAGAGGTTTCTGAGGGTAAAATAACAAGCTGTTTCAGCCTATTTTATTTTGAGACTTCTTGGACCTGAAATACTGAGTTGACAATACAATTTCTGCCCCCTTCTGGTCTTCCGCCAAAAATATTGTTAGTCTTCTGGACTCCGAGGCTGATGTTTTACTAGAACAGGACATCAGGATTAGGGCTAGCTGCATTTTGTTTGTTTTTTTTTTTGGGGGGGGGGGGGGGGGGGGGGCATTCCAACCATTTGAAATATTTGAAGGAAAAACTTAGAAATGGTGTGAATGGGAGGTATCGTCTATGCTACAAACTATACAAACCAAAATTATCCAACCTCACGTACGTACTCGTACTCCCTCAGTTCTTGCTAGCCATAGGGCCTAATTGTAGCCAAGTATTAATCCTCAGCCTTGAGCTTTAACTTATAACCTTACTGTAACTGTAAAACTAAATCTTTGACTTGCAGTTGTTACTGATTCTAACAATGGCACCGTCTGCTAGACTGTAGTTCCAATAGCCGTAGTCTGTAGATCTACAGAGAGCACAGCACTGGCTTCAAAGTCAAACAGAACTACTGTGATGTGGTTCCCTATGCAGCATACATGCTAAAGCATTCACCAAACAAACTTGATACATCAACAAAAAATGAAAAAAATTCAGCAACTTTTATCATCGATGATAATGAGCAATTTCGTATGCTTCTAATATCCGGAGATTGTTGTCCAAACATTCCAGCCTACGATCACTCTTTTGGTCCTTACAAGTTTCATTTCTACTGTAGTACACACTAAATATGCAGTGCCACAGTCTGAGGGTAGAAATCTTCGATGTCAAACTTAAAGGCATCAAAAGTTATCAAGAGTGACAAACATTTCATAAATTAATTATGAGGTATGTGTAAATCACTCTAACTAAGCCCCTCGTAATATTTTCGGAACCTTTACTTCAGTACTTTTTTTGCACGATCCTTTATTATCCACAAACACCCACACTAGCTCATACACTATCCTAACGTATTTATATGTGGAGATATATCGAACCTAAGCTAGTATCATGTTTGTGTGAGAACAGTCTGATCCTACGGACAGACTACATTGTAAAATGTATGTTATCAAGCGCTCGCAGCATAACATGCAACACGGCAGTTACGTTGTGAGCAATAGCACTAACCACACAATTCAGTTGACAGAAGTACATCGAACCAACGTAGTTTCAACGCATTACTGCATTGACTCAATATGTGCTGCTATCAGAATTCCGATGTACAAGAAGAGATGTGTATGCATGTTACTAGAATTGTGATTTGAACAAAATCACGCTAGTAGTCCCGCTGAAAACTAGGGAAGATGAAAAGGTCTTCCGGTTGAAGAAATGGTCGTCTCGGACGCTTATTTCAAACAGTCTTAATATGTATACTGGAAGCTTGGGAGAATTTGTGCACGGCTTCATGTATATTTTGAAAGCCGTGTACGAAAATATAGGCCGTCATTTTGGGAAACCGGCCGTGCAAAGGACGGCTGGACGGCTGGCTGCCTAAATCACTGTTCATAGATTGAGCTCGAGCTTGGATAGAGATGTGGATCGATTGAAACCCACGTACCTACGTATGTATGTATGTACTGTGTTCTGCAGTGGTATTGTTAAGTATGGCACAAGCGCTGATGGATAGTCAGACTGTACTGGACTGTTTATATCTTTTGTGATCAGAGTGTGCTGGGGCTCACGGCCTGACAATAATCCCATCACCTACACATAGACTTCCATTCATATATCGGTCTGGAGTGGAGGCAGCACAGCAGTTATTGCTATCACTAAACAATCTTTGTATGCATGTGTGTGTTGATTTCTGTGTGGTTATTCTTACAAAATAGTTCAAAAAATACATAATAAGTCTCCTTATGCATACAAAATACAGTATAAAGTATGCACCAAATCACATATTTTCACATTAAAAAACAAAAAAGCTTCACACCGTGGGAGGGTCACCCCCCTCCCACACCCTACCCCCTCGTGTGCAAGCGCGCTCAGGCTCAGTCGCTTCACTCCCTCACAAAATCTACCACTTTGCCACTTTCAGATATTGGCAAGTATGTTGTGTTTTTCAATCCATTTTTTGTGCTGCACAAGCAAAAATTTTTCATATTCGAGTCCAGGGTTGTTCGGTTTAAACTGCCCGATTTAAACCGGTTAAAACCTGGTTTAAACCAGGCAGTTTTGACCACCTATTACCGGTCAAAACCCCTTCAGTGTTTAAATCAAGTCAATTTAAATTGAATTTAAAGAAAAAACATGCCAGTTACTCATGTGCCAAATAGTTGATTCAATTTGACAAAGATTCAGAAGACAAATTAGTCCCATGGGGGCTATTGAAGGCTTCTCTCTCATTTGCCCCTTCAGTCTCAAAAGTCAAAACATGTAAAAATCAACACTCTTCCTGTCTTGCAGTTGTAAAATTATTTCATTGGCTTGATACAGTTACACTACAAACTCTGACACAGAATTCTTATGAACTAAAATCAGATTTATTCTTCATGGTGCCTATTTTGAACTCAAAACAATGAAAAAGCAAACACAAGAATAACCCCATTAAGAATACATTCCCAGTTACCCACTCAATTACATGAAACCTAGAAAGTATCAACTGTCCCAATATGGATAGCCAAATCACTGGACATGCAAGGCACAATGCCCAATGTAATTTTTTGACACTGTCAAACTCAAATGGAACAAATCTACTACTGATTCAATTGCTGAACTTGCTTTCACTACATTTGGAAAATCAAGCTTACACCTGTGTTTGTTAGCTACACAGCCATTGCTTTTCATCAACAGACGCCTGATAATTTTGATTATGGATTGTATACACAAGTATACACCATGTGCCTAGGTCAAAATTAAAAATTGCATCCTACTGGACTTTTTTGGAAAAATTGGCAATGAGGGCACTCTCCTTTATTATTTTTTTCTGTAACAGCCCAAAATGCTGTTCGTTTTGGCTAAAAACGAAAAGGTCCAATTTAAAGATAACCCGTAAATTGTGTGTGTGTGTGTGTGTGTGTGTGTGTGCACTAGTTAGACGCTGACTGTCAAGTGTTTCCTATAGATTAAGCCCTGTTGGCCCATGCACACTGTACCTAGGGTCCAAGTGAATACAATGAAACCCTTGCCCATGTATTGTTCACTAATGAGATACATGTCCTACTAACACTGAGAAAATCCTTTAATCTCATCTGTACCCAACAATGGTGTTACCAACAGTTAATCAGAGCATATAATTGTTATGGTGCAGATAGATAAACTGTAAGGTTAAGTCTAATAAACTTTATAACATAGTGTTGAATTTTCTTGCTAAGAATGAAGAAGTGTTGTAAACAGGATGTTTGCAGCTACAAATTTTAGGGGGCACAAGGTAGGCCTATTTGCTAAATAATAATGTGGCTTCCATGACACATGTAACAATTACTCACAGTCTCTAACAGCACAAATTAACAGCACAGACTTATGTATTTGACCCAACAATGTCAGGTGTAGAATTTCTTTTTATCTTTTCCAATTTTTCCAATAATTAATGGAATAGTTAATTCATAATTATTTCGGGCAAAAGAATAATATTTTCAATCAAAGAAATTTAATTCAATCTTTTAAAGCCACCTGATCATTCAAGGTCACATGATTTGATGTGTGCTCATGGGCTGTGACCTAAAATATTTTGTCTAACAGAAGGTTTATGGGTTTTTACCAGTTTTGACCGGTTTAAACCTAGTTTTGACCGGTTTAAACCAGGTTTAAAACGCTTTGTGGTCAAAACCAGTTTTGACCACTTATATAACAACCCAATTTGACCACCTGTCCAACTATTTGATAAATGAATACCACTACACTAATGTCCACTTTCCTTCCATCAATGATATCTTTTGTTAATTTTACCCATATACCACCTACTTAGTTTCACCTCTGTTGAACTGATGGTGCTGTATACAGTAAGTCACCCTGAAGGAACCCTTCTGAACATCCCCCACAGCCATGATGTTGACAGGAGAGTGAGAAGGCAATTTGAAAAAAACCTGTTGTATCATACTGTGCCAAAGAAGGGCATGTTTTGCATAATATCAGTATAGGCTAGGCCTGTTTGAATTACTGAGTTGTGTTTTTTTGTACTGTGCATTTTCAGGAATCTGAATTGTGAAATTGCAAAGCTTGCAAAAATTCTTGGGTAGCCCTAGGCCTACGCAAAATAGAATCTGTTCTGTACTCATTTAGAGTAAAAATAGATCAATTGTCAAGGCCTCTGGGCACTATCAGGGATAACGTACCTTGTATAGAATCTACCCCTCCTCCCCAATAAAATAGCCAAAATTCCTTCTGCGTGTTGTTTAAAACATATTGCATGACAGATGCAGGAAACCAGTAGCTAGGCTATGGGATATGGTCATGAAATTCCTGACCTCCACATAAAACATATAAGTTAAGGCAGAAAGATTACTATTTAGCTATATGAGATAGAAGTATAGATGAAAGTGAAATCTTATCCACATGAAGTGCACTGAAAATTTTGGGTTGTTATTCAAGAATGCCCTTGTGACTGCAAAAACAGGTAAATCAGTGGGACAACTTGTTGCTGTCAGGTAATAGCCTACATCCTTTACCGTGCAGACTAAGGCGAAATTGGAAAAATTCCACAGTGAGGGGTCATGGTCCCCTTTCCCCCTCCCCCCACGTGACACTACCCCAGGTTCTAAGTCTGAACGTTTTGCAAGTTTGAATACCTCTTACAAATGCCTATAGGTTCATTCACCAAAGTAAGGGTGATGTGACTTAAAAATACAAAGCAACAATTTTTTGTGATGAAATCAATTCCTATTTGAGCAAGTATGTCACTTTTTTGCTGTAGAAAAACATTATCTTGGGGCACCCTGTGTTTAAATCTAGTTCAAACTTAGACCCGACCACCATACTATTTAATTAGGTTACACCTCAGTGTTCAGTCATATAAAGTATACCTAATCCTTTCACCCTAACTTAATTCCCTAACTAACCTTATCCTAACATTGATCCTCAGACTCGTTGGAAGATAAAGATTTCAGGACAATAAGACATCGCAAGGGTTCCCATTAGCCCCAGGATTGCAGGATAGCACATAATGTTGCTCCTTCGCACATAAAACACTGTACTGGGGGAATGTCACCACAGATTTCAGGATGGTCCCATTGTGTACTGTGTGTACTTTCTCCCTCATGTGAGAATAGTTGTACATTTCAAACTGCACACAGTAAATAGTCATTGCAGTAATCCACTGACTAAACCTTATGTGACAGACTTTCCTAACTAAAATACTGTGAACTCATGTTGAGTGTGCTGATTAGTGTATTGCCTTTACTGTAACTCTGCTTGAAATTATGTCGTGCACTGAGACACCAGACTAGGGTAGGCTTGACCATAGGTGCTGAATTCTGTTTCGGACCACTCTCCTTGGGGAGGAGTCTACGGGGAGGGTTCCCCTCTCCCTTTGGAAATTTTTTGAGTATTTGAGCGTTTGAGGGTCCTTAGATGGAACTTGGTGCAATAAATGAGCAACTTTTAAGGAAAATTACTGCAAATTTTTGACATACTTTACTGCAGCTGTACATATTGACACCATTCCAGAAGACATGGACTTTCCTAAATAACCAGTTGTTCATTGTCAGGATACTGTAGCCTAGCCCAATAGCAATGATGGTTGCGGTTAACTTGATGCCATAGGCTACTCCAGGGGCTATAGAATAGTAAGAAGTGAGGGTGGAGTATGATAATGTCACTTCTGCTTTGTAAATTTGTACCCCAGGCAGATATGGTTCAATTTTTTTCTAAGATGTGACATGGCTAAAATCCCCCCCCCCCCCCCACCTCTTCCCCGAAGATTCATAAATCCCCTTAAAAAATATTAGGCCAAGAGGGCTTCCCCAAAATTTACAATATACTTTAGAGCAGTCACCTGTACAGTATTTTTTTAGTCTTGTGATTTCTAGGGAGTACAGTTTGCTCACCTCAAGCCCAACTGAACAGGGATTTTAGCATGTACTTCCCTTTCCAGCAAACTTGCATTTACCTGATGCTCTTTAAGCTGTTTAAATAGACCTTCTTGTACAGTATATTGTTGTGAAAAGAAACAGTAAAAGAAATGAAGATCTGTTAGGCTGTGCTGGGCTAATGCTAGTGTGGTATTAACCCTAGAAAAGTGCAACGATTTTTATGGCATGATTCCACCATAATTTATAGAGTTTGGGGAACTTTGTCAACCTTGAATGGAGTGCAGTTCTAAAAATTTTATCACAATGTTATTTCATATCAGTTCAGCTTCAAGTGACTTTATTTGAAGCTTTCCGGTATATGATCTGGTAGAAGCGTGTCTTCGTAGAACATCATTTTTTGCCTGTGCTTAGCAGTGGGAGATCAGTGTAGCAGGCAAAGCAATGGACACAACAGCATCTCAAAAATGACACAAGGTTTTAGACATGGCCAAAGCTTTTTGCATTGATGCAAACCATGACACCGAGTGTTGCAGGTTGCAGTGTCTTTTACATTGACATTGTGTCAAGGTAGGCCTACCGTGAGTCTTACGAGAATGTTGTGACTCTCATACCCTTCAATGTAAGGCTCACATTACTTGTTGCAAGAGAGTGCAATGAAAACTCAGTGAAATGAGAGCTCATTGTTTCACTAGTATGCCCAGTGATGAAAACAAATTAATGCAGAAAATCTTTTGGGTCTATGAAAATTATTAAAGTGCAACAAAATAAAGCACCTGATGTCACCATCAAATTAATACAGTCCTACAGGACAAACAAGTTGAGCCCTTATCTATCCCACAATGCATTACACAAGCTCAGTGTTGTTCTACAAGATTTTGTCTTTATACATTTAAATTCTGTATGGAAAACTAGACTTGGAACCAAATCCTCAGATCCACTATATCATGTAGGCATATGCATTATGCTTTACATTGTGAAATATGAGGTGAATTTGTGTAGATTGATTTTTTTTTGCCAGCTTGTAAAGAAGTGTCAATTCCTACCTGAATGCATGAATAATGCATCTGTGCATACTTAAAAATGTCTTTTTTGCAGTGTTGGAGCTTGCCCGAAATAAGTGTCGCTTCTTTACAGAAATCCAGAAGCCACAACTCCCTGTCATAGGGTAGGGGGTGGCTCCAAGGAAGGAATTAGCGTTGGAAGGTACGATGATTAGTAGCAGTGTACGCTAGGGCTGTGAACGTTTAGCAAAATTACTAAAAGTTTCATTGCAAAATTTTGCGATCGTTTAGCGTTAATGGCAACTACCTATGATCAATATAGAGACTTTATACGTGCCCTTGAACATGATGAATGTGAAATGCCTTAATGACGTCCTGGGGACATAGTTTCCATGAACCTCAAACATGGATCCTCATAGAAGCTCAACTTTGGCGTCGTATGTTTACGTGTGTGCCATTTGTATAATTATGTATTTCACTTTTTCAAAAAGAGTTAGAGTGAACATCTAATTTTCTGTAATGACTGCAGATTGTTTTTTATTTCGTACGGAAAAAACAAGTTTTGCGATTAATTGCTGTTAGCTATGTACTAAACGTTACACATCAGGGCTCGAAATAGCGGGGGCCCGTGGGCCCGATGCTCCTAGAAATTCGCTCGGGCCCGTAGCTTCTACAGGGAAAGGGGCCCGGTTGGCTCCTAAATATTTCAAGTATAACTGTACAGTCTGCACATGAACCTCTCCACCCACAAGTAATCGATCTTACATCTCGCACGGCCTGTGTTCAGTATTTCGTACTAAAAACTATTTCGTCACTACAAAACCTGGAAAACACACATTATTTCTGAAATCAGTTCACATCACTCATTAACAGTCGGCTTTGTCACAACACGGAAGACCACTCACGCAGTCGCACACCGATGTCATTCATGAGTAATACTGTAGGTCATTGACAGCACATATGCACGATGTCAGCTTTTCCAATCAGATTACAATAAACAATGATGAATGAGTGACTGAGGATTTGCAAAACCTGCCGTACTACGGGTGGGCTGCTCTGGCAAATACTTAGCGTTCATGACTGACTGGTTGGCGGGAATTGGACAGTGCCCTTCATTTTACCGGGGAATAAATTCCGGAGTTACGAGAAAATTTTAAAAATGTACATTACATGCAACAGGTATAGTTGTTAAGTAGGGTGTGGACAGATTTCAGGCTAGTTTCAGCATATACAGTACTTACAGCCTAGCTTAAATATACCTATACTACACGTTTCCAAGCACATAAAAAGCACCGGTACACTTTAACAGACCTTTTTTCTTTGTTAGTTTTGGGGCCCTTGATTTCTCATTTGGCCCCTAGATTCCATGGACTAGGGGCCCGGCTGGCCCCCAAAGGCTGAAGGCTTATTTCGACCCCTGCACATGCAACAGTTTAGCGATTAATTGCTAAACAGTCACAGCCCTATTGTACACATAAAATTTAATGTGTGTGATCCAATTTTTATTGGAGTAGAGTGAGAAGTAAATTATTAATCAATTATTCAGGTTAAATTTTGGCTTCATTTAGAATATTCTGTGTTTCTCATATTTATAAATATGGAAATGAGTCTGAAGTGCTATCAGCTGTGTGTGCCAGGTACAGTAGCAACATTAAATGCTGGTTACTGCTGCCTGCTGCCTCTCAGTGTAGCTACAACTGTGCTCATCAACAAGGATTTGTGATTAAGATATTTTTTATGTTGTAAGTCATTTGTTTCAGTAAAAGGTTCAATCTTATATGTATTGTCTCTGAACCATTTAAAGTTGCTTGCAAGCATAGAGTACCTGCTTATGTTTTTAAGGAGCATTTGAACACATTTTTGACACATGTTTTAATGTCTCAGGAAATTATTTGTGTACTAGCCTTTTCCTTCAAACAGTCAGATTCATTCATTTGCATCTGTGCTCAGTGCCCTCTAAATAACTTGCTGGCAATCTTTTCAATTTAAAAATTTGCTTCACTTTACAATAGGCATCAGAGTTGTAAATCAAGTCTTGAAATACTGTATGTCAAAGCCTTCCAAACTTCCTGACTTGACAAACACTCAAGAATTCTCCCTATTTGAAATAATACTGTATATCAGATTAGTGACTTAACTGGAGTCACTAAAGTAGCTGTAGTTGACTTGCCATAAAAAGAGTAACTTGGCAACAACTCTGGTACTACTGTACTTTAGGCATTAGTTAAAGGGCCTTATTGAGTTGTTTCATGAATTTCATAATTTTTTTGTCACAACTGTTGAGTTTTACTTTAATCTTGGTGCTAAATGGTCAATCTGTTTGGCTCCTCATCAATGGTCAATCTACTTCGGTCCTACTTACCTCCCCTATTACTACTATTGGACAGGCCATTTACCGCTGGGGTTCTGAACATGTAATGTTCACACAACTGAAACAGCAATGATAGGGTAATTACAGTAATGATTAAAAACATTTATTACAAATTTGTGACCAGACACATTTTACCATTACGTATTAGTCATATGCAACCCCCTGTTCAAAGACAACCAGTGAGTGAAGCTTATACCAACTTGATTGACAGCCTCTCAACTCATCTTACAGTATGAACAGCTGTTGTGATCAAGGTTAAGTTGTATACATGTTGTATATTCAAAAGAGGCTGTTCTGTTAAGAGCTTGGACAGGCATTGCAAACTACAACATCTTAAACCAATAGAAACCACAAGTTGTCACAATTTTTTGCATTATGACCCTTGGTCCAGTTGCTATGCCGAATACAAAGTAAGTAGGCAGTAGTGTTGGGTGATATTGACTTTTTGGTTCCTTGCGTTAGCAAAAGGAACCTATGTAGTCAGCTTGGCGTGTGTGTGTGTGTGTATGTGTGTGTGTGTGTGTGTGTGACACTTGCTTCGGTACGCTGTATCTCAACAAGGGAAAGTTGGACTAAACTGAAACTTGGTATATGGATCTGTCATAGTGAGAAGGTGTGCCCAATTGTTTTTGGTGGAGGTCAAAGGTCATTTGGGGTCACCAGGGGTCAAAGACCGAAAACCTTTTTTGCACGATATCTCAAGGTAGGAAGCTTGGATAAATTTCATACTTGGTATGTGGATGCATTATGGTGAGAAGATGAATGCTGTAGCTTTTGGTGGAGGTCAAAGGTCATCTGGGGTCACCGGGGGTCAAACACTAAAAACTTGTTGTTAGCAAAGTATCTCAAGGTAGGAAGCTTGGATAGATTTCATACTTGGTTTGTGGATGACTTATGGTGAGAAGATAAATTCTGTCATTTTTGGTGGAGGTCAAAGGTCATTTGGGGTCACTGAGAGTCAAATACTGAAAACCTTGTTAACACAATATGTGAAGGAAAGAATCTTGGATAGATTTCATACTTGGTATATAGATCCACCATAGTGAGAAGCTGTGCCATACAGTTTTTGGTGGAGGTCAAAGGTCATCTGGGGTCACCAAGGGTCAAAAACTGATAACCTTGTTGTTAGCACAATATCTCAAGGTAGGAAGCTTGGATTAATTTTATACTTAATGTGTGGATGCCTTATGGTGGGGAAAATATTTTGTTTGGTGGAGACCAAATGTCATCTGGGGTCACTTGGAGGTCAAATTCTGCAAACCTTTTCAACTCTATATCTCAGTGTAGGAAGCTTGAATAGATTTATGCTTTGAGGTGTTGCATTAAATCCAGCAGAAAACCCATGAGTTTTGTTGGGTGTCAGAGGTGAAGTCACCAGATGCCAAAAAGCAAATTCCCAACAATTCCTAAAGTCAAATATAAGCACAAAACTGTATCATTCCAGCACGTTAAGATCACATTCACCTAATGACTGAAAGATGTGGGACATCTTTCAGAGATGCCAAGTATCTCAATTTTAGTTGAAATTATAGTATTACGATTTTAATCCATAATTCTGCCATTATGAAAATGCATCAAATACCCTTTTTAATATTGCAGAAGATTCTCTGCCCGCAAAGCAGAGGACTTGTGAAAGTTCACTAGATAGACATTTGTCCTTAGATTAGGACATGTGAGCTTGCAGAAATTGGAAATTGGAATTCATTAATTAAATGCTACTATGGGTTGTTAGTTTTATAAAGAGAACTAAGTTACTGATCATTTGGATCAGATACCATTGAGCGTGCATGAATTGTGATTGCTTAATTGAATAAAACAAATTGTAACTGTATACTCTCTGTGTTGATAGCCCTTGAAGTGCCTGTATTTCTTCAGAGCAATTTATTTATGCTTGAATGTGTTAACACAAGATGTGCATTGTCTACAGAGCAGATTTTGTGCATCTACAGAAATACTGGTTCATTCAGAAGTTGGCTCAGTTTCATTACATTCAGCAAGGAACCACAGTGCCCATTGGGCTCTTGTTTTCAGTTGTGATAACAAAACAAAAATTATCGCCATAATTCGATAGTCACGATAATTTTCCTATAAAGACAATTTTCCTTAAAGTTTGCTGCTGTCTTAGAATGCTCAACGTCAGGAATATTCAAGGAGTCATTTCCCCATCTTACCGTCTTGTGAACTCTGTGTGGGTACTAATTGTGGGAGGAAAAATAAGAAAGGTAAAATATTGTCATCGCAGCTAGCCTATTTTCTTTCTTCTCAGTTTAGACAGTCAGTCGTAACCAAAGTTTCTCACAAACAAACTTTAAAGCATAATTATTCCAAAACCCTCAGTATTTTAATGCAGCTACTTGGCTATTTCACACCATCCTACCATTTATTACCTACAGTATACGTAAACACAGCGTGTAGGCTCAAATGTAATGGTATCATACAGGGGTACGTATGTAATGCATACACGCATTATATCTCTGCGTAAATATCTTTTCTCTTCTGTGTACAAATCAATGAAGCTAGTATTGTACTTTCCTTGAGTTGACTACATACTTCCGTACGAGGCAAGTATGAAATCATGTGTGTTGATCTTTCATGCTTAGCTCATGGGGGCCACTTTTCAGTCACCGGTTATTGCGTAAATCATAAATGTACAAGGTATACATTCACATCACACAAATTAACGTGCATGTCTTACAAAAAGCCCCCACCATTTCTGCTGCAAAATAGAGGTAACAACTGGAATTTAAGCAGCACAAGGGCGATCAAAAAGATACTGAACTTCATGTCCCATGTTTTTGCGATTTACGTCAACTTTTCTATAGAGCAGGCACATAGCCTTATGCATGGGTGTTTGCATATAATTACAGACCTACACATGCACATGACTTTACTGTGCTCTCATCGCCTATATTTATTTCACTTAAACTTTTGTACAGAACATGGACATGGCCTAATTATCGGTGTTTGCATGCCTTAAAGACCTATACAAAACTTACAATTTATTACCGTGGGAATTCATTTTGCTCTCGCCTTGATGGAAAAATGTGGAGAGAAATGGCAGACTTGCATCGATTTTACATCAGTTCAATGTAATGAAAGAATGGCTTTAATAAAAAACATATTTTGGAGACAGCAATGAGAAATAAAACAATACAAGGCAAATTATTTCACTATTTTGGTACAAGAAATTATCATCTTTTTTGAATTCTTGTTATTGCATTGTCTGACAAAAATGTTTTTGCAAAACGATAATTTTTGATATATGGCCCAACACTAGTAGACAGCGGACCTTGCAAAGTCTTTGCCGGTGCTGCTTTCAATCGATTACATACTGTACAGCTAGTGAAAGGTGAATGTATTCTGTAAAGTTACAATCAATTTTAGATTGACATGATTTGAATAGCCCTTTTGGATTATGAATTCGAATGTTGACATAATGCTGAACAATGTCAGTTCAGCCAAATATAGATAACAAACATGAGTGGTGTACATTCTCAAGTCCATTGTTGTCTACAGTTATATTGTCTAAAGAAAAAGTACATTTAATGTGAAACATAATCAGTAGAGATAGGGTTAAAGTACTCTACTGTGTAATTGTTTTTTGTTGATAATAACAGTGTATAGCTTCTAAGGTAACAGATACTTAAAGGGAGGGAGTGACTTTGGCTGCTTGGGTAACAGAAACGGCAGTGAACATTGTTTAAGTCCAGTACTGTAGATGCCATGTACAGGTCTTGTTATTGAAGCCCCCAAAAAAGAGGACATTAAATCTGAGTGTGAGGGAAGTTACTGACAGGAACTTTTACCTTTGCTTTCATGTTTTTTGGGGGCACCATTTAAAAAATCAAGGGAATGACAGCTCTTTGCCATGCAGGGAATAATTTATCTGGTATCGCATTGCAATTTGCTACACAAGCTGGCCAAATTGCTACACAAATTCAGAAATGTGTAGCATTTTTTTGTGTGCATAAACATAGGGTTTTCAGTGATTTTACATTACAGAAGGACAAAATTCCCAAAACTGCTACACAAAATTTGAATACTAAATTATTCCCTGCCATGGGACTAAGGCTGTTCACAAAACCAGTTATAACTGCTTTGATTTGATTCGGTTTCTTAATTTTTGCACAAACGAAAAACCGGTTGCTGAATGATAACTGATTTAAACCGATCAGGGTTTGACTTCCATTTCAAAATTTACTCTGCACGCATTTCACACCTTTTTGACACAAAGTCTGCTATCCTTTTAAACAAATGTATCGTCCACCGTAACTTCCAGAAAACTTCCGACAATCCCCAGTACATGGCTAGATCCCATGCAGTGTACATATATACAATGCCAATGCTTTTTGAAAAACTGCTTTTGTTTAGAAACCGGTTTTAGCGGCTGCAGAAACTGGTTTCTGGTTTTGGACTAACCATGACAGCTTTACATGGGTCATCACAAACTGTGTTACAGTACAACAATTTCATTGCACAATGGTGTTGACTGACTTGCATGAGGAACCAAGGATGAAAAATTGTTTTATGTAAACATGGTATGTTTCCCCCGTGGTCCCTCATAGAATGGTGCCTTGCACGGGGAAAATCCTATGCACATCTCCGATACGTAGCTCTTTAAATGTTCTGTTAATAACTAGTGTACAGTACTGTATCTATAGATGGTATATTTGATTCTAATTATATGTGTATTTAAATCAGTTAAAAATTGATTTACCAATGTTCAGAAGTCCAATCTGTGACCTAGTGCACTTAATGTTGGTCTGTGCTCTTTCAATACAATGTACTGTAGCACTAATTGCGACAGACACTAAAGTACAGGTAATACACAGTAGCATAACACATTTTGCTGAAAAAAGCAGAAGCTGTCAGACATAGGTACAGTAGTGTATAGTATCGCAGGACTTTAAAACTTTTCAAAAGGCATTTGACAGACTTACACTAGCTGGAAGGACATTTGCACTAGGCCCCAAAAGGCATAGGCTACAGTGTTACTATACAACTAAAGATTTTTTTGTTTGTCCTGGCTCTAGAAACTAGCCCAAGTATGGTTTGAACTAGCCTTGGGCTAGTGGGCTTAGAAATTTGTAGACTCTGGAATCCCATAGTGTGGTTGTTTTGTTTTCTTTTCAGTAGCTAGGTGGGTCCCAGCTTACTGCTGTACAGTACCAGCTTGTGAGGATTAGTAGTACCCTGTTTACACTTAAGATTTCACTCTGTGCACTGTGTTCAACACCATTGCTAAAAACTTTGAACTGTTGCATGCTCTGCTGTTAACTCAGTGTTCACATGGGCCCTGTGTTTGCACTTTGACCTCATGCTTGAGATAGAATAAATGACCTAACATTTGTAAATTTGACCCTTTGTATTGAGGCATTGTACAGTGAGAGGTCAGAGCTGATCCAGGATCATCACTATACCAGAGGTAAATCCATAAGTTGATCCTAGTCTGTCTTGTTGAAATTGTGGGTTCCAAGGTGGGTCAACCTTGTGTTGCTGCTCATAGTTTAAAAAGGAAAGGGAGAAATTGCGTATCACTCCAATTCTCAAGGAAATCCACAGGCTCCCAATAAGTTGCTACCACTCACTTTCTGGGGTTAGTTCTTGGGACAGCCTACATACCTACCACAACTTCTCATGCTTGTATATCAACTCACAGACTTCGTTACTGGTGTAAATCATGTTTACTTCTAAAAATAGAGTATGCTTGAAAACTTACAGCTTCAAAAGTTTGCAGTACGTGCATCATCTCTGTGGAACAAGTTACAGGGCTTGAAATAATCAGCAGCACTGACAGCCATGGCTGTCGGGCCCGTACTGAGGGGCACCACGACCATCAGTATGCTTGAAAACCTACAGCTTCAGAAGTTTGCAGTACTGTGTATCATCTCTGTGGAACAAGTTACAGGGCTCGAAATACTGTAGTCAGCAGCACCGACAGCCATGGCTGTCGGGCCCTTACTGATGGCCATGGTGCCCCTCCGTCAATGTCCTGTGAAACTTAACATAGACCGACAGCCAATTTGCTCATTTTGGCTGTGCCCTTTTTCAAGCTTATTTCGATCCCGGAAGTTACCATCTGGATAACTTATGAACTTGTTCAAAACTCTCTGTGTTTTATTTTATTCAAGACTATTTTTTCAGTACTGTATTTGTGAACTTATTTTGCTTCCTTGTAAAGCACCTTGAGCAGTAACTTTTGAAACTGATTGGTTGAAGTCTACTTTTATGTGGTGATGATGACAACGATGGTGGTGGTGGCGATGGCGACCACACCCTGCCTAGAATTAAGTGTAAGGCCTTCATTGCTGCTCATTACAGTATACTGTAAGTACTGTATATAAGTACTGTACACCTATTTTTTTACGGCTGTCATGTTTTATTACTTGCTGTAAATATAGAGTGAATGTATAGTTCAGCCCTGTTGACATGCTTACAGTATTTGTTGTTACAGTGTAGATGGATCAATTTCAGGGGACATGGAGACAAGTGTTCATAACTCTTCTTAATTCTTTTTGATCCTTTAACTATTTCGTTCTTTACTGGTACTACTTCTTTACATCCAGGCGTTCCTGTTTCTGTACATTTGTATTGCTTTCACTACTGTGCAATTGGGAAAAGTAGGTTAGACCAAAATGGTTTCAAATTACATAATATACACATAGGCCATCTGTGTTAAAATTATTGCTGGAGCAATACAGCATTGTATATTTCTACAGGATGTACTGTACAAGTTACATGCACATAAAAAACTGCAAATTTTGTGGGAGAGGGAGCACTAGTAATTAGGCACATTTAATAATAGTATACTGTACTAAAACCATTGGTCCTCTAACTTCTTTGCCAAAAATAATGGTGGACCTCCAAGATGCTTCCGCTATTAAGGGGTGAGTAATTTTACGGATCTCTGTTACACAGACAGAGTCAGATTTCATATGGTTTGCTTATCTCAAAGGGAGAAAGCAGTTGTCCCAAGTTAATTTTCAAACATGCTAAATCTTAGAAATCTCATATTTTGCTCATTATGTTACTGTATTAAAACATTGAATATGAAAAGTAACCAAGGAGTTATTCTGCATGAAAATAACAAATTAAGTACCATAAGAAAAGTATTGACACATGATTGATAGGAGCCATTCCGGCATTAGGATGACAGTGTACACTAAATCAAATTGAAGGGACTGCCTTTTCCTATTTAAAATGCAGATGTTATCAAAGTATGAGTACTTTAAAACAGTATTTACACAATTCTATGCTAACACATGCGTGATTATTGTCAAAGTCAATGTTTTGAAAGTGGGGACTCTTTTCAGAAAGTAATTTACATAGTGATAGTCAAAGTTATTACAAGTATGACACGTAGCCTACAGGGTGAACAATCTTGCGTTCAGCTCATCGCAATGTAAAAGCAACATCTGTAGGTACAGTAGCTAAAAAATTTTTCATGTGCATCAGAAAACTGATGGGAACATCTTTATGTACAGAAACAATGTGATTGGCTTGATGGAGGCAATAAAATACTTATCATGGAAAACACCATCCATTGCACAGTTCTTAGTGGTTCAGCCAGTACAGTCAATGCACGGTATGTTGGCACCTCTGAGGTACTCGGCCCTAGTACCCCACATTTTTGCTTACATACCGAACACTAAAGAGTAGGGTTAGACCAATTGATGATAGCTGAAATAAAGCTCATAAATATTAAGGGGCTCAGTGACAGGAATCTTTGACCATTGCTGGCAGGTTCAGAGAGGGAGAAATCCTGGGTGGTAGAATCCTAAGAGAGCCTTTATACAGGCTAGAAAACTACCTGACACTGCAGAACAAGTTAACATTTTGAAAAAAATTTCCCTGAAAATATGGCAAAGTTATGATGAAAATTCAGTACATCAGTTTGTGTATCGTGTACAGCAGTGTCAAAACGTTTTAAGGATAGGTGTGTCACCGTGTGCCAACTTACAGGAAGTGAGGCAGATATCAGCAGGAAGTTTTATCACATTGAGGATGGAAATGACGGTATTTTATGTAATATGTTCTGTCTTGACAGCAACATGATCTTACCTTGTCCTTTATACTGCCTGACTTTTGAAACAGGAAAGGGATTTTGAATGTTTGACTGTAGAGGTTTTCATGAGACATTTACTACTTTTAAATGCCAATCTTGATCATTTTGCACCTTAATTCCTAGATTAGTATGACATTAGGGAAGGTAACATGCTCCCTGAATAGCATACTTCTTGTTTTGACAATCTGGCAGACTGGCACCTATTGGATGCCATACCTTTCTCTTATTATTACAGTACAGGTAACTCAAAGAGGGAAATAACTTGAAGCTATAGCCTTTTCACTCCAGGAACATCATCTTCACTATTACTAACTGCCAGTTACTTCACAAGAGAGCTGCCACTGCTTTCACTGATACCTTTAGGTTATTAACCTAAGTTGGACTTTTAGTCTTTCCTAGCAACAAGATGTTTATCAAGCATATTCATCAATAAGCCAGAAAGGTCAGAGTTATTTCTGCCCATGCATAGTGGCTTCAGGTCATAGGTCATATGGGAACAGGATGCAGTATATATGTCATTATAAGTTACACTTAGTTACATTGTTCTAGTTGTGCTTTTAGCTACTTATGAAATGTTTCGCAAAAGACTTTTCAGCAAGACATTTGAGGGTTATTGTTATGCACAGTGCACAATTTATTAACCTACGCACATGTGTTATATACCCATATGACCTATGACCTGAAGCCACTGCATGTGCAGTGGTAACCCTGAACTGGCATATTATTGCACAGAGCAGGAAGCTGGAAGACATCTTCCAGTTTCCTGCACAGAGAGAGGAGTTAGTCTGCTATGATACTTTACACTAAGTAATCCTACTACCAGGCCCTGGCCCTATTGAAGCAATGCAGCATACATTACAGAGCATGTGGTATTCTATCCATGGGATAAATACCAGTTATCCATTAGCAACCAACTTTTGATGTACCTGAACAATCTTTTATTTATAATAGAGTTTGGCATACTCACATACCCTTTACTTTAAAATAACCAGAATGTGAGGCATTCGTACTCGCGAATATGAAACTGATTTAAAACTGAAGGAAAAAACAAATTGTACACTTCTGTGCTGGGGTGGTGGGTCGAACCACCTACCTTTCGAATGAAAGTCTACCGCCCTATCCAGTGCGCCATAAGGATCAGTAGAATACTTGTCAGTTTAATTAATATATAAACTCTGTAAAGTACCGTGCGTGAATAAGTGGTAACAAATGCAATTGAGTCATGCATCTAGTGGAGGGTTGTCTTTTAGGTATTGTCTTTAATGATGGCAAGTGCTCACTCGAAGGTAGCACTTTCATGTTTAACTGGGGATCGTTCAACAGTTCAGCAGTCACCCTTTGGTGGCCATGAACGATATTGGCCTACTAAGTACTGTGGAGGATTCGGCAGCAATGACATGGATGTAGGCATCCATAGGCTAAAGCGGTATTGACTATTGAGGCTTTCCGATTCTCAGTCTGAAAAATATTCCTGTGTGGTCAGCACAAAAAGCGGTCTAGAAGAATCAGCTCTGTGCCTTACCGTATCATAATCATGGTACAGTATAAGTCCTCTTGGTAATGCATCCACTCCGTAGATTGCCATCACTGATATGAATACGCAATAAGCTTAGTCGCTGGTAGGGTTACATAACCTACGCCTTAGGAAACCCTAGATCTGTTTCGCTCCTACTTACCTCCCCTATCACTACTAAATTGGACAGTCCATATACTGCGGAATGATCACTGGCAATGAAATTCCAATAGCCTTGACTAAGGCCGGCTCAGGAACTAGGAAAAAACCTAATGTCCTGAAACCCCTGAAAAAAAAACAAACAGAATATACTCATCAAACTTCTATAAGAATGTAGGAGGGAGCCTTCTTCTCCAAACTGGGTGGCGGAACGATCCAAAGGGCAGGAAAGTAAGATGAAAAATCCGAGAAAAAGAAGAGCCTTAACAAGCATGATGTGACCATTCCACTGGCAATGAAACAAGGGCGAGTCTTAGGGAAAGCAGCAGAGTTGTGGGTATAGCGGCATCTAGCAATATTAGTGATAGGTGAGGTAAGTAGGGCTCATAGATTTGTTAAACAGGTAAGTTTTGGAGAATTTGTACAAAATACTCTAAATCAAAATCATATTTTGTGATTACTGTGATTTCATTCTTAAGATAAACTAACTTATGTAGTTCACTGGATCCTTTAAAACTAGTTGCTTGATACCATTGCTTAGTTCTGAATCTACTAAATAGTACTTCTTGGGGGAGAGTAAGCATGTTGTTCGTAGCTGGAAGCTGCAAAATGATAAACAGGCGATGAATCTTCGAATTAGACTTACGACAGTCACTCAGAAGAGATAAAAGCATATTTTCCTTCAAATTACATTAACAATCATTTTTTTTGTCACTTAACATGCATTAACTACGGTTTATAAAAATTACAATATTGTACAAGAAGTACAGGATATAACAAGACAAGAGGATGTCATAATATTGGACTTAATAACTGTTGCAAGTCCAAAACATGACTACTATACTTCACTGTTTGCTCGTAATTATGCGCAACAAATGCGTATACCACCCATGTTCTAGTTTAGTTAAGGCTTTCATCACTGAATTGACTCATGCAGTGGGTAGTCTATTTTGATATAGCTCCCTGTATGTTCATCTTTGTGAGAAGAGCAAGATGTGTGAGCAGCTAAACTAAAAGAAATTCAGCGAATACAATCGATGGTTAATTAGCAAGTGAAGTAGTGTAATGAAAGTGACACTTGCTCAAAAATATGTTTTGATATAGCTCCCTCTGTGAACATCTCTGTGAAAGGAGCCAGATGTGAGAGGAGCTGTGAAAAGAAAGTAATTGAGCGAATACAATTGCTGATAAAGTGAGGGAAGTAGTATGAATAAGAAGTGCATCTCAGCCATATCATGAAGGTAGGCAATAGAGCCTTAAATTGCTTGAAATGTTTTGACAGTTGTAAACATGGGGTACTTTATTAAGTCCATAAAAATGCATTGACCAGATTGAATGAAAGCAAAGGTCATGAGAAGTGCCCTTTTTGTCCAGAGAAATTTTGAGGAGAATGTAGGTAGCATTGTAGAGTCTGTAAAAACAGTGTTCGTGTTGGAGAGGTTATGGTGCTTTGTGTGACAAAAGCTTTGAAGATGTCAACATTTTTTGATTGAAAGGGACACGGTTCATAGATTGAGATTTTTACTTGAAAATGGGACAAAAGTTTAATGGATGATAAGAGTATGTTGATATCATTGCTGTTTTTGCTTTCTGAAATTTCAGAATTTTAGCCTGTTGAACATTTACAGAAGAAAATATTTTTCTATAGTAATTGCTACCAGGGCTGGAAATATTCATGCATGCAAGACAATCTTCAGATTATTTTTAGGGTACAGTCATGCATCTAAATAGGCACCAAGACCAAACAAAAGACTTTGTGTTATCTAGTGTAAATAATCTAGTGTACATGTTTGGTTGTATTTTGTTAAGAAGGGCACGAAGGCCAAGGTGGCCTTTGAAAGTATGCCGGTTTGTAGGGCACCAAGGCCATTGCTAAAAATACGAAGGCCATGGCCTCCGTGGCCTTCATTTATTTCCAGTCTTGGTTTACTATGTCACATGCTTCACAAAGCTGTCACATGCTTCACAAAGTAAGAACAAGCCCAACAAAGCCAAAATAGAAGTTCTGTCTCTTGGTATTGAAATTTTGAAGTATTATGCATTTCACAACTGGTATACAGTGAAGAAAATTTCTTTTTCCTTTTTGGTTGTGATTGCAGAATGAGAGTACTAAATGATCAGGACACAAAGGAGAACATTCTAAGTTTGTAACCTTGGGGCATTCATTGACTGTACAACACTAAATGTACATACGTGTAGTATTACCCATAAACCCGTAAATAATCGTAGTGTGAATTTTTTTGTCTTACAATAGCATCACATCATTTCCTGAGAAAGTTTTCCTCGCTCTTGATGTGGATCATTTTCAGTGTAACACATGGCATTTAGATTTGGTTTTCCTTATAACTGACTACCTGTACCTATAAACATACAATAATTTCCTGCTAGCCAAAAATGCTGGTTGATATTGATCATGTTATTATCTCCATTTCTACCGGTGTCTTCCATTCAATGTGCCGTATGCTATAAATCAAGTCATCCATACTGTGTATGATCTTTTACCATTTATTGTAGCCTACAGTCTGTTTTATCCATTGCTCCTCTGGCTGTGGTTGCTTTTGCACAAGTATGAAAATATGGAGATTTGAAAACTTGAGAAATGGGAATCCTTTGTTATTAAAAAAAGGAATTAGAAATAAAGTCATTTTTTTTTTCTTTTCTTTTTTTTAAATGAAAGATCACATCATTAGCATTGGATATTAGAGAGATATTAAATGCATGGAAGTATACCTTGGTTGTGGTCTACATTGTTTGGCAGAATTGAAGTATGTGCTATACAAGAATTATCATGTGAAGCTATCTTCCATTGGAAGTTATATTGACTACTTAAAAAGATTTGAAATCTTTGGTGGATTGATTGATCAATCAAAGTTGAAAAGTTGTGCTAATAAGTGACTATTTCAATTAGACCATATACGGTTGCATCACTGTAGCCTATTGCACTGGTCACTGTAGAGCTAAATGCGAGAACATGTGTTCATGAAGCATTTTGGGCATGTAAATCCTGTCATGATTGCATGCACAAAGTACAGTAGCAGGGTTCGTACGGGGCCTGGAAAAGATGGAAAAGCATGGAATTAGGGTATTTCATTTTCCAGGCCTTAAAATCCTGGAATTTTGACCTCATAGCCTTAAACTGGTAAAAATGGCCTGCAAAATTTGAATTAAATGCTTTCTTAAAAATATAGGCCTAGACAATCATTTTTTAATGTTGGACAGAAATATTTCAAATAACAACATAAAATTCCTGACAACTCTGAGCTGTCTAAGCCACAGGGTATAATTCACAGACAAAATGTAACACAAACAAGGGAACCCTGCAGTAGCCACTTTTTGCAAAACATGGCTCCTAGTTCAGAATTTAAAGTTGCTTATAAAGTGTGCATCAAAAATTAATAGGCTTACTCCTTTTTGTCATGTATAAACCAGGTTACAGTTCTGTGAGTGGTAAGTTTCAGTAGCACATCGGGTTTTAGCATTATTTAATGACATACCCTGAACTAGTCTTTTGTAAAGAATAGCCTAGAAATCTCAACCACATAGACTTGAAAAGCCTGGAAATAGCATGGAATTTACTCAGTCAAGAAGTGTACGAACCCTGAAGTAGACAAGTTAGAATCTACTTTTCATTGCGATGACAGTGTAAATATGCCTTATCTCTTTTGCTAGTCAGCTGTGACGTCATCTGTTTGTAAACATGAATGAGTCTATTTTAGTTCTTATCTGTCAACAATGTACTACTGCAGTGTTCTCCACTAGCTGTTTTGTTAGGGTGCTGCACCTGGACAAAATTTGCAGAGGGTACTCGGCACCTGGGCAAAAAATGTACCACCCAGACAAAAAGTTGAGCCACCCGGACAGAAATTATCAATTCAAAACATTAAAACAGAGAAAACAGCAATAGTTTCAGTGTGAAAATTGAGTAATGATAATCTAAAATGTACTTAGCCATCAAAGAAGGCCATGATTAAATTTGTCATCTATTTTAGCAAACATTTTTCAAAGAGAGCACCCCCTCTCATTAAAGACTTTTCCTATTAACCTTTAACCTTTGGAGCATCCGTACAAAAATTAAATCAGTGGAGAACACTGGTGTAGGCCTGCTGTAATGATGAAACCCCTCATCAGTTCAGTCACTTAGGCCCAGATACATGTCTGTGCACTGTAGGAGGGGCAGGATTATGAGCTAGATGCTCTGAGGTCTAATGCACTTGGGGAACAGAAATTTCACAAGTTGCAGCAGTTGATTAAATTGTGTATAGCCTACAGCTGTTGCTGTTTTATTCTGTAACTCTGTAACAAAAAAAACACACACACACACAAAAATTAGCCATTTTTATTTTTTTTATCATTTTTTTGCTATTCAAGTTTTGGTAGGGTTCAGAGGTCATATGAGATCACCAAGGGTTCCAGATGTGAACACATCATAAAACATGATGTAGTATACAGAAATATTAATTTGAGGGATGAACCTTGGTGCAACAAAGCACCCCCCTTTCGACAAGGAATCACTAAGCCTTTGGGCTTTCTGGTTAAAGTTGGTATTCTCATTTGAAGTGATATTTGGTAATGTTAGAATAAGATTCAAAGTAAATGTTCAGCAAAGAAGAATTTTTAGAAATTGTGATAGCTTTATCCTCCCCCTTTGTGGGAGTGTCACATAGGGGTGAGGGAGAAGGTGAACTACCGTTTGCAGAGACAAAAATTTAGGGGGCTACTGGAACAGATTGACTGACAGGGTTTGATGTAAGAATCAGAAGGGGCATAATTAGACTGAGTCTTAGGGAAGGGCACAGACACCATCTTCAAATTTTTTCCTTGACATTTTCTTGAGGGGCACCACAGCATATGGTAAGGGTAGGATGGCAATTTGCTATGGTCGCCTTGGGTTATGTCAAGCCCAGGACTGACAATTTACAGTATATATATCAATTCTATGGTACTTGTATTTTAATGCCACAGAAGTACAGTACGTATAGGGAACTTACATTGTACCATCTTCAGTGTAAGTATTGTGCCTCATATTGTTGGATTCTGATGACAGCTTTCCTTTCTTGTTTAGAAATATAGCACTTTCTATGAAAGAGGGAGAACATCTTAAATTGCATCGAACACACTCAGGAAAAGTGCAGTACAATACTTGTTAGTAAGGAAGTAGGCCTACTAGATGCTGCCATGGTGATAGGTTTCATAAGCCCTTACGCTCAACATTTTTATATGTGGGTACTTGATGTTCAGGCATACATCGTTAAGTCACTTTTTTGGCCAGATGTTACCATTCCAAGTGGTTGAGTGATTAGTCCTGTATACAATGTGTAAAAAAAAAACATGGTGAGTGTTTTATGTAGCCCTGTTGTAAAACAGTGCTACCCCATCTGAAAAGAACAGAAGTTCTTGTAAGTTGATGACCTCTAGTGCCGCATCTGTTTGTAATGTATACAGAGGTCACCTTGACTTACAGAGAAAAGTTATTCTAAATAAAATCAGTGCAGAGCTATATTTGAAGTAACTGGCATCCTATGAATGAACCCTGCTTTAATGACCCTTGCTGATGTATACACTTCGCTTACTATTCATAAGGTTCATAAAATTTAGAAAGTATTTACATAAACCAAGTGCTTTGGAAAGAGAGACGTTCTTCCAATGTTCATACAGTATGGGACACTTAGGATGTCATCTTGATAAGGGAAAACCACACTAGCCTTCTTTGTTAGTTATCACAATCACAGTTACATTCACATGGAGAGATAAGCTGTAAGATAACAGGCCTGTGGTGGAACTAGCCGCGATTGTTTGCTGGCATTGTTTGCAGAAGGCAGCCTTTTTAGGAATTGTACTTGTTCCACACTGTAAACTGCACTACAATATGAAAATAAACAATGTCATCAAGATGGTGTGACCATTCACCATTCACCATTCACATGCAGTTTTGCTGGTGATCCGAGTGATAACAATCTTGGGGTCTTGCTAATAAGCTGACCTGTGGTCTTGATCTTGGGAGAATTTTATCCCAGTCTAATATCTATGTTGAGCTTATTGTCAGATGTGCTTGTTATCCCATATGATGGTAGTGTTAAGTGTCATGTCAAACAATGTATATATCATCTTTGCTCAGAAAGTTTCACAGGTCACCCATTTTGTAGATCTGTTTTATACACAATACTTTGTTTTCAAGTTTACAGCCACTTCCAATGAAAAGCAGTTTTGATTTGAGCTAGAGTGACCTTTGACCTATGACATATCAAGGAGAATTGTATTTACTTCCCTTGAACATTCACTTTTGTGCTAAGTATATACATTGTGTTGGCTAATGTGGAATTGAAGCCGGGTGACCTTCAACATCTTTCATGAATGATTTTAGATGGGCACTGAAATCCTTACAAAACAAATATGAATGTGTTACACTTTGTACTCTGTGGTTTTGTGACCTTTTGCGAGACTCACGCATCCATGAATTATTACAGTTGAACTCAAAAATCCCATTCATTCAGTGTTACATGTATGAAACTTTACATTCTAAGATCTTTTGCATTAAATTTTTCTCAAGAAATAGTGCCAATTTAACTATGTGACCTTAGAATTCACCCAAGACGTACAGGTAGCTTACAAACAGAAAGGACAAAAAAAAAAAATATAGAAAAAAAAAAAATGATGGGAAGGACTAACATCAGCCCTGCCTTGCAACTATTCCTGCGTGTATGCTAATGCATGGCAATGGAAAATGGTCAGATCAAGAAGTCATCACAAAGCTGATATTTTTCTTGATAAAAGCCAGATAAGAAGTCTCCTATTTCACTTATAACATTGTTTTTTGCATGTTTGTCTGCCTATCCTCCCCACCACCTAAATGGAGAATTAATTAAATGAACTTAATATGTAATAAATTGGAGCTTCATCCAAGATTTCAAAACAGCAAGTGGGGTCAATGTTGTACTTAAATTACTCTTGAGTGAAAAGAATGCATTCAGCACACCCTTTAGAATAATATGCTAGCCACTTTTAACCACAAAATGTGGACCTATTATCCCCTGGCTTTATGTTATAAGTACCCATACTTCCAGAAATGATAATACTTTCACTCTCTGCACTGCACATTATCTCAGTTGGTGTATGCCTGAGTAGCAGAGGAACTCATACATATTCAACAGTTTCCCCCAACCAGCTGTTATCATTGATTCATTCTGAGCATATGGAATACAGCCATTGGTCTGGGTTCACTTTCATTGATAAGCATTACCTGGGTGAAATGTACAGCTGTGTTTAAATTCTGTGGCAAAAGCTTAATACCTGACAGTTTTAGTGTGCAAGTCATGCTTGCGTGTTTGCCTACCTCTCTCTCTCACACAGTCATTTTGAAAGGAAATCAGGGAAGTTTTTAACGTTAATGAATTGCTTCTTTTCTGTTTTAGGCTGGAATTTGACCTCCCTGCTGTAATGTAGTGGCAATGCATATATGTAGCACTTGTGCAGTGAAATGGTATCCCTGGGAGAGCAGCTACTGCTTGTATTGCAAATGCTGATAATGCAAATAGCTACCCGGTGATTATGAACGATATCTCATTTGAGTTGTTTGCATGTTTCAAAGGATCAAATATTTTTTGTCTGTTTTATGGTTCAGATTGTTAGTGATATCTGTTACCCTGAAGGAGGCCATTTCTAAAACACAAACAGAAATGCAAGAATATGGTTGTGATTCACGGACAGTGGTCTGGTAAAGCTTACAAAGTTTCTTTGGTTTTTTGAGGCTTTTTCGTTTTGGTTACATTCAATTGAAAAGAACATCGTCATCGAAAACACAGCAAACCGCAAAAATTGAATAACTTTGTTGAGTAAACGGAAAGTCTTTCTGTGGTTCCAAATATTTATTTATCCCATGCTTTTGTTGATGCCTTTCGCCTACCCAGGGAGAAGATATGTGACAACCTGTGAAAACATTTTTTGTGCAATTTTTCTGCTTAAAGCTCATGCTTTATTTGTGCAACAACAACTCTGTATGAGTTCATTATAGCAGTTGATCTTTCTGTTTGTTTAGCACACTGTGGCAGCTATAATACCTTATAATTTTTCTTATTGACCTTGAAGAGAGATATTTTATGAAAAGCTTGAGAATTGGAGTGACTTTTGTCTCATATCCATCTTTTTCTATGCCCAGACAAAGAGTTACTTGATTGTGATTCAAAATAGCAACAATATCCTGTCGCTGATTGACATCATGAACTGCTTGTCTATAGTAACATCTTATGATACCCCACATCAAATTCAGTGAAGTGAACTTGATGCTGCTTGTATATTTCTCGAACAAGTTAATTACTGATAACGTTTTCTGGCTGGGTATTGTGCAAGAAATGTGAAGGATTCACTGATTCAGTTTGTGCGTGAAAGTACTTAAATACCTATTCCCCTGGTTAGTGCAATCATTTGAATTTGAATTAAATTCAGTACTACTGTACTAAGGAAGAGCGTTTGAATGTGTACGACCAAGCCTCAGGACATGCAGTCAGAACAGCTTCTGCAATTGAGTTAAGCCTGGAATTATCCACTGTGCATTTGCAGTTATGTCTATACTGTAGTCAAAGACAGCAGATACAGCTGTCAGTATTTTGACTAATAAGTCTCGATGGACATTCCATCAAGTTGTCAGAAATTTCCGTCCATACATACCACACGTTAAGTACCAAAGACCCTGTGACCATTATGTATATATCTAAGAAATGATCGTGATCACTTGTGCATCAGTGTTTGAGGGAAAAACACATCCATAGGTCAAATAATTAATTCAGACATAGTTTTTGCACACTAGTAGCCATTCATAAAAAGCACTTGTGCTGTCAGTTGTTTAATTTTAGTGCTGAGTGAGTCAGTCGCATCGAGTACAGACATTGAAGCGTGTTGTTGAATAAACCATCTCACTTGCACAACAGTGGTTGCTTCAAATATGAGAAGGAATTTTGTAAGCTGAACTTTTGGGTACTCTTGGATAGGCACACTTATGTTCATCTACAATGGCGGGTAAAAACAACACCAAAGATGCTGGCAAGCGACAAAAACCACCTTCTATTTCAGGTACCTTTGCTTTTCATTTTTCAATAAACCTTTAACATGTGACTTAATTCATTGAAGGATGTGTAGAAAAGGGTAGGATTGGACAGAATATTAAATACTGGCATATACCAGTATTCCTTATTGTCCCATATTGGTCTTGGTAAATTAATCAAGATGGGAATATTATCCTCAATTTTCTGTTTTGGGGTAAGATGTATGCTATTCCAGGCAAAAGTACTGCAGCCAACCCCCTACCCCAATTGGAAGTAGTCCCATACACTACTCTCTTAAGGCCCTTTCGCACTGAGAGTGATGTGATGCAATGTGATACAAAACGTTAAAAAGTTGAAAATGATGTAATTAGACACTTTCACACTAGGAGCGATACAATGCAATACAACGGGACACGGTAAAATTGAGTTGAAATAATTTCAGCTTTCACCCACTTATTGCCAAGTGATATCCTGTGTGACCAGTGATGAGATAGAAGTGGTATTTTGTTAGATCACATGACTAATGGGTTGTTGGAATATCGCTGAGAGACTGGAAAAAATAGTTCCCTGTAGGGTCAAAGAGCTGGCAACATTTTTATTGTGTCGTATGGTATCGCATCTTATCGTGTCGCGTGTAGTGTGAACCAGGCTTTTATGCTACCATGGGCAGATATCCCATACAAAGGTTGCAGCATTTTCTTAAGTCAGATAATGAAGTTAAAAGCATCTCCTTTTTATTCCATGGTCAGAGTGTGAGTCCTATTGTTTACCCAAGGTTAATGAACTTTCTTACTAGTGTACAAAGGATGTGGACTTATTCACTCAGGGTTTTGTATTCTCAGGCTCATACCAAAAATATTGGTACTTTACTTAGTACTGGCTGATAGTGAGAATTAAAATACTGGTTATTGTTAATATAGGTACAACACTAGTTTACACTTAAACATTTTCAATTTCAAATTGTGTGAAATATGCCATTAGTGTTATCATTCCAGTCTCAAGAGTATTCTTTGTAGCCACAGTAGCAGTAGGTGGGTGTGGAAGGTGGGGAGGGGAGGGGGTCTTTAATATAGTGACTGTCATAATCATGTTCTATGTTTATGATTCATTGCTGATAAAAGTAGTTAGATTTGGTACTGGTGTAGTACTCTTGTAAGTTTACGGGACCACTCCCAATGGGGGGGGGGGGTGGGGGCTGCAACATTTTGCCCAAAATTTTTATGCATGTTTTCCCAGAGACAGCATGAATTTTGCACAAAAATAGCAAAGTTTTTTATTAGCATGTATGGGGGAGCTGCACACCTTCGGCCTTCCACCGTCCGCTCTTCCACCTTATGTTGTATGCCTATTAGTACTTTCAGTCTCATAGAAAAAAAGTACAGTTACCATTTTGGTACAGGTCTACAGTATTCAATACCTGTACTTTGTCTATTTTATACCTATCTCCCACTCCACTATTGTCCCTCACCCAGTGCACTGAGATCAGTACCTTTCTATTAGATACTACACTTTTTAAATTATTTCCGTCTGTTGTTAATAACAAGCCTCAATTAATTTTTTATGTTATCAGGTTACCAAAAGGTATTTCATATGGAGAGGAAGATACCTTCAAATGTTTTGAATTTTATTACACTGAAGGCAGCCTGGCATATATGTTGGAATTTATCTACCATACTGGTATGACTTGGAAAAGTACAATATTATGGATACCTTGCAAAAGATACAGAACTTTGATAATATTATGAAAAATAAAGCCAGCTTACAAATTTCTGTAGACTTGTTTTGATTGTTTGTAAAAGGGTATTTAATGAATTTGTGACACAGAAAATTTTTATTCTTATTTAACCGTGATTTATAGCTGTAGAATGAAAGGCAGTACAAAGTAACGCCATTGGGTAACTTTATTTACGAGAAATAAGCTTCTCACAAAAATTCCTGAATAATTTGTAGACCCAAACTTTCAATGCAACATTCATTACTGTTGTTATGCAAAATGTTTTTTGGAAGTCGGCCTTTAGCCATTGCCAGAGTTTGTTAGTGAGACTAAATAGTTTAAGTTTAAAGGGAGGAAGCAGTCGCCCCAAGTTTATTTTCAAAAATTTGCTAAATTGTACAAATCTCATCTTACTTCGCTCACAAGTATCTTTCATTATTATGTTTATGTAGAAAAACATTGACTATTGACTGTAAGCAAAGGAGTTATTCCATATGAACTTAAGAAATAAGTATCAAAAATATTGTCACATGGTTGATAGGGAGCCATTCCTGAATTAGGATGTCAGGGCACACTAACTCAAATTGGTGGGACTACATTTTCCCTTTATAAATGATAATAAAAGCTTTTTCTTCTACAGGTCTGTGCATTGCTGATGCAATGAAAATGCAGTATGAATTACACCAGTGTTTACACAATGTTCTGTGCTTTTACTGAACCTTGATTTAATTATAACACTCACCAAAACTTGAATTTCCTCCTTCTGTGTACATAAGGTTGGAGCTGTGTTCATTGTGTTGTGCACTTGTTCATAACAACAATTTTCAAATTCACTCCATCTCTATTACCTGTTTTCTTTACCATGGCTACAAATGCATTGTTCTTACCCCATTGCAATCCATAACTCTCTCACATGGTGCCACAAGTGTTTCTCATCTGACAGCCCATCTTTCAAAACATTTTTGTTACTTTCCTCTACTGTATGTCAGGCATTATTCTGCAGAAAATTGTAACTTTGAAATTGTCCAATTCTTTGTGAACCTAGTGCATTGTTGTTTTTCAATCACTGCTCCCCAATGCTTATACTGTACCTCTACACGTGAGAGTTGGTTTCAACTTAATTTGCTTCTTGAAATTGCAATCGATTGAAATACTTATGTAATAAAGTTATAATTTATAGATTCATGCCTACAGCCTGTGTATCCATTCTCAAGCTCCAAAATCTTCTTGTAAATTTATCTTTACTTGTTTTATATTGATTCCCTAGAATGATTGTCTCAGGGCCCAGGTATTGAGTAGCTTGATATTCTTGAAACCATCATTCATCATTGTTTCTGCAATCTGTCTTAGGAACTTATCCACACTGACCTTCATGGAAAGTGCAATTTTTGTCTTCTTTTCCATGGTTTAACAATTTGGCATTAAATTTGAAGAATAAAAAAAAAAAAGAAAAAGGCAAGTAACAAAAAAAAAAAAAAACATTATCTTGCCTCTTTAAAATTTCAAGAGAGGTGAAGCTGTTCTTTAGCTTGGTAACTTCATGTGTAAGACCATGAACTTGAAGAAAGGTATTCTTTGTGAGTAAAATAGGAGACCATATGTAGAGACCATATGTAAATTATTGATCTTACAGTGGTATAACATCACCAGAATGTCATATTGCATAGAGGAATTAAACATTATGTCAGTACTCTCTTTACCTGGGTTTTGTACTCAGTATGAGTACAAGATATCCATAATGGAGAGTGTAAAACTTCTAGAGACAATGATATTTAGAGTTTGACCTCTAGATACTAATGTCATTGCCATATAGACCCTTTTCCAAATAGCAGTTGCAATGGATTGTGGGATGGAGTTCTGTTAGGCGATGTTGTTGTCAATGGCATTTTGCTGTGGCAAAAAAATGATGCACACCAAAATTCTATCCCACAATCCTTTGTAATTCCTATTGGGAAAAGAGTCTATGGCTGGGGATGGGTGAATTTGCCTCCCCCTCCTCCTCTATATCTTGTGTCAAAATTTAAGATTGTTTCAAAAAGTTCTTTTGGAGGCTGGTGGAGAATAACTGCAATATAAAATTTTTATGTCAAAGTCATAGTTTTTCCATCTAAATACACAACAGCTACAATTGTGGCAATTATCACAACAACATTAGCACCAGCACTACCACAAAAAAGATTGTCATTCCAGGGCTGAAATTTAGCACTCGTCCAATCGTCCGTGACGGGTAAAACTTGCATCGGACAACCACTTTCTCTCTTTGAACTTGTCCGATGGACGAGTAGATTTTATGTGTAACTGAATAGTTCCCTACATCAGCAGGAAAGTATGTCATAAAAATCCCCTTTAGAAGTGGCATTGAGACAATGGTATTGACTACCATTCATCATTGTACCATGCCAATAAATATGGAAAAATGCAGAATTTAAAGTAAATGTTTGTTTTCTATGGCAGAGACAGGAAATAGAATTGTTCATCTCTTGTTCGTCACTTTCATTCGGACAACCAGAAATTATTTCGGACAACCTAAATTTAGCTTCAGGTTGTCTGATGGGCAACCTAAAAATGTCCTTAAAAATCAGGCCTGCATTCATTACTCAAAAGTGTTTTTTGTGCCGAAGGGTCCTTTATACTCTGAGTCCAAACACGAATAAGTTTGTTATTCCAAAGGTTCATTAATCTGAAGGGTCGCTTTTCTGAAGGGTCCCCAGAAAACAGTCCATTGTTCACTGAATATTGCTAATTATGGCTACAATGAATTGCCATTATCTAACTTGATCTAATACGAGGGTATCCTAAGCTCCTTTTCCCTCGTTTCTGAATACTGACCGTTTGGAAGAGTGACCCTTTTTAATTCACCCTCTCAGAATCAAGGTCCTGATGTTATATTTGGACGACCTCTCAGAGTAACATCCTTTCGTAATAACATTCTTAATGTTATATTCGGAACAATAACTCTTCAGAATAATGTTCTGACGTCACAAAAACAAGCATAAGTAACAAAACAACAGCAGAAGTAACAATAGCAAATAATAATTCAAGCAAAATCCCTAAAGGAGACATTGTATTGTAAATGATACAGTAGCAGGACAAGGTAGAAGCAAACGTTTAGAAAACATACTATAAAGCAAATGTGTTTTCAAAGGGATTTAAAATAGTGCCTTTTTCCTTCCCATGTCTATTTTGAGGATTGTTTGACAAAACTGGAAAACTTCCAATTGGATGTTTGTAGAGCTCTTTCCATTTTGGACTGAAACATGAATCCCATCAGTTCAGTAGTTCTGCATTTTAAGTTAACAGTAAGAGGCAGTAACTGTTACCAATTGCTTAGATCTTCTTGCAGTCAATCAAAGGACTTGAGTGGATCAAATTCATCCAGCAAGATCCATCTGAAAGCTGTTCTCATCTTTAGTAAGTGGAATGAGATACTATACTCCTACAGTCTGACACAGATACGTGGTACTTCCCTGCACACTGAACATAAAAACTTACCCTGGAAATAAACTCACTTTATCTCTGTCGTCACAAAGAATTAACATTAAAATCACATTACAGTGCCTCCCAGCTCTGATTACATGTGGAAGCATTGTTATTAGTAAAAAATATATGGCCTATCAATATTAACTTTTCTTTGGCACTTGGTCGTACTTAAAGCACTTCCTGTCATGAATTAACGAGGTAGCTATAGTAACTGTGGATTTTCATTTGATCACGGTTCAAGTCAAAAAGTGATTGCCTTTATAATGTAAGGCCGTAGGTTATACTGATTACAGTTGTGTACTTAACTTGTTGTATTGGACTTGAGACATTGAAACAAAGTTTCTGAGTTTCCTTTGTTGTCATTGTGTAATATACCATCCTTTCAAAATAAAATACTGTAGATGAAAGTAATTTGACAAACTGAGGCTATTTTATATACCATGTATTGCATTAAAAAAGGCTGGGAGTTTTACTGGAGGAATCCAGCCTAATGCATTCTGAAAGCAGCATCGATCTCTTGCAGTGTCTTTGAAATTTTGTTTCCACAAAAATGAATCCTGTGGTACACACAGTGGTCCACTTGTTAAATGGACATTGCAAGGCCACCCTCCTCTGAAGTGCAATGTACTTGTGTCTAACTGCAAAGCAGTGGGCAGAACTACTGTAGGAATTTGTAAGTGCAGTTCGTAGCCTTCTGCTGCTGGTAGGAATTTGGAATTTTGTAGAGAAAATTTGGGATGTCAAACATTCCAGATAGAATAAATATACAAGTTTGTCTCTTAAGTGTAAGGTTTACCATGTGTGGGGTATCCCATGCAACCTAGATTGTAGGAAATATCACTTTGAAACATAAGCTTGTCTTTACAGTTCTACCTACCATTGTAGAAAGGACTATCAAATTAAGGCTTAGGGTGTGAGCACCAGCACCACCCTCCCTTCTCTCCCCAGGTCATCCTTCAAATCTGCTACAGGTGCAAAATACTGCATTGCAATGATTATGCTGTACCCCTACAGCATACCAGTAGTTTACTATTTACACAACCTACAGTATGATGATGGTAAAATGTGTCTCCAGTAATACCGTAGTTTTTTACTATTTACACAACCTGTGATGACTGTAAAATGTGTCACACAATAAAAACATGAAGTCTAGAATTTTATGGAAGGTGGCTGTACAGTGTATCCATGTAGTCAAGTGTGTCTTTACTGTAGAATGACTTAGCATGTTTTAAATGTATTGTCATGGTGCCAGTGGTATCTGGCAAATCCTCCTAATACACATAGTGTAAACTGTAGCTATTAACCAGCAGAAAAGCGTGTGACATCATCAAACAAGTAACAGTTTGATACAAGTACCAGATTTTGTGAAGTCAGTTGTAAGTGGGTAGGCAAGGAAGCACTCCATATAATCAGTTTTATAAGGGTACATTAACCGGAAATTTCCAAAGTTTGCAGGTATATGTGTGAAATTATGTTTTGTACTGCAGTTCATGGTGAGAAACAGGTATTGGAGATTTCAAAGGCTGCACAAATGAAGAAGAGAGGCTGTAGGTACATCAGTGTTCGATTTTAAGGGTAGTCCTGTCGCCCAAGACAACCAGAAATTCTGCAGGACCACCAGATTTTGCAAAAACAGGTGTGTAAGGTTGTCCGTAGGGACTATCAAATCTTTTGAGGAAAGTGATGTGGTGTTTACATTTAGCAGCTTGATGAATTGCGCAAGCAAGGAACTTTAAAAATTGCATCAAAAGATTTGCAGCAAAGTGTGGTGATTATGCACGTTCACCACGACTTCCCACACAGTCACTATATCAAAATGTGCATAGAACTATCAAGCAAAAATATGTGCCCCGTACAAACTTCACAAGTAAGGCCGCTAGGCCTGCACTGTACACAGAGAAGCTGAATTCCTTCATGCAAGCTATGAATTCGTAGTGCTGATGTTGCAACACCAGTGCTTTCAGTCTAGAGATGTTTAATTTATTAACCCGCAATGCGAACATCATAACATTAACTATGTCCACAATGTACACTAATGCATGCCACAAGACAGCACTACTCTTATACAGTAGATATCTGTTTTTGTTTTTTTTGGGGGGGTGGGAGGGGGGTTGTCTAAAAGTGAAAGCCACTTTGGAAGGCTGGTGATAATGGGGCGTTATCAATTCCATGGTTGCGAACTTGCAAAAATGGTTACACTTGGGACTACAGTAAAACCCCGTTTATCTGAACCCCGTTTATCCGAACTAGCCGTCAGATTTAACAACAATAATAGTCAACACAATTACGGTAGTATCCACCAAGTTTTCAGTGCTTTACAAGGCAAAATTCAATGTAAATTTTTGCGGAAATGCACTAATTTTTCTTGGGACGTTAAAAGTCATGGAAAAATGTCATGATGGCTAAAACAGCCGACATGTGGACATAGAAAACAATCTGTTATCTCTTTGTCAAATTTGGAAGAAATATCGTACGTATTTGCTTTGAAATTCTTGTTAGGAGCAATGAGTCGGTATAGGCTCAATGTCCTCTAATACAAAAATACGTTAGGCTAGCGTAAGTCCTAGTTTTACTAAATCTGAAAAGTTAGTAACGTAGTGAGCTTCGTACCTAAAATTTACGAAAGTAGACCTTACAAAAACATTGCGAACTGCTGTTTGAGAGTCTCCTACACATGTGTCTCTAACAGTTTTGGAAATTTATGCAGAATTTATACTCTAGATACCTCTCCAGATCGTTACAGCTTTTCTTAAGCCCACACACTCATTTAGTTTGTAGAAAGCATTGGTTATTCAGACGAACGAAGGCTCGAACTTTAGGAATAAAATCTCTCTGTTTTAGAAGTCTTAAAATTAATTTGTCATATCATCGGTCACAAAAAATAGTAACGAAATATTTTGGGGGATTTTGTTTGCAATTTTTAGCCTTTTTGGAATTATTTTGGAAATGTGTTGACACACTCTCTTATGACGAACCCAGTGTACTGTACTTGAGGCAAAAACTTGGAACTCCGTTTATCCGAATTTTTTCGTTATCCGAACAACCTTTGGTCCCGATGTGTTCGGATAAACGAGGTTTTACTGTACCTTATTTTGAGCAGGACAACCAAATTTTACAATGTGATAGTCCTTCGGACAACCATTGCTAATTTCTTAAAATCGAACACTGTACATATATGGCAAACAGATGCTGTTAAACAGCACTGTTTCATTTTGCCAGATATCAGGAAATACTGTACCATTTAAAGGCAATAGGCAGTCCAACCAAGATTGCTTTTATAAAAAATCAGCAAACTCTTGCAAATCTCCTCTTGTGGGTATTTGAAGTAACTCTGAAGATGTTTTTGAAGATACCTATTACAAACAAAAGGTAAAGCAAGGAGTTATTCTCCATGATTTTAACAATTTACTGACTGAGTAAAAAAATATTGTCACATGATCAAAAAAGGCCATTCATGAATTAGAATGACGGGTTGTACAAAATTTGATTGGGGCCCATCTTCCTTTAAGTGTATAAATTCAAGTTTTTCCGTAGACCCCCATGGAAGCTTTGTACAATTGACGCTCATAAGTACCAAATTTTGCCTCATGGAGATAGTCCTGCTCCTTTCGTGAAATCCTGGATCCACCGCTGAAGTAGTCAAAGTGTCCACCATAGGTGGTCTTGTTACTCTGTGATAGTCTCATCAGCCTAGGCAGTTGGAGGAGGGGGGATGGGTGAATGAAGTAGGAGAGGTATGTGGGGGGGGGGAAGGGGAATATCAGTGTTAGGGAGCTTCCAAGGTGAGGGTATCCCTCTTCCTATGGTACTTTTGTTTTGTAAATTGATACCTTTTACACACCACCAGGTCTTTCTTTTGCCTACATTTCACATAAACCTTCCTAAAAATGTGTACATTATTTTGATTAGCCTATGCCTATTAGGATGAGCACCATATCTGTTAGAGGGAGAAAGGGATGGGGGGTGAGGACTGCACGTATGGTACCAGTGTAAAGTTTAAAGAGGTAGGCCTATGTTTGGGAGGGTGGTAGTGGAATAAAACAGGACTGCTTGTAATTACATGAATATTGCTGAGTGTTGAACATTGCCAAGAGGGTGAAAAATGCTTTAACTTGCCAGTTTTTCTATGACACAAATGATTGTGTTAGTATAAACGAAAAATCCAAATGCAAACTTTTCAACTTAAGACTACTTAGTGTCCCTTAAATCAAGATAATGTGACTATGAATTTTAAGCAATCTCTTCACTCCTACTTTCCTCATCTATTACATTTGTGAACAATCCCATCTACCGCCGAATTAGTCTCGGTAAAGTAATGAAACAGTGGCGGCGCTATACTCACATCAGGGATGAGCTCTAAAGAGATCGTCATTTTGTTAACCGTAGAATTTTGTTTCCATCGCAGTTTTCGTTCATCCTATTTCTCATTTTTTTTTCACTGCTTTTTGCCTTCCTTCTGGATTTAATCTTATGGATGAAGGTAGCAATTGCATGGCAAATTTGAAATCAAATGTAATGTGAAAAGACTTTTAACAGGCTCATTGCTGTTTAAAATTGCAAGACTTGAGGGTTAAGGCATTTAAGGGGTGATCTAACAACCGTTCTGCCCTAGTAGTATACAGTTTGGACTTAAGTTCAGGTTAGTCATATCAAACCTCAGGTAATGTGAGCACTCTCAGCTCTGTTTTGAAATAAAAATCGGGTGTGATGCGTGAAAGAATGCTAGTTCACTTTTTAACTCATCTGGTATGTACTGTTCAGCCCTTGTATTACTGAGTTGTACATTTCGTTGAGCTTAAATGTTACTTTCTATCAGGTAAAGAAATAATTTTTATTGTCTGGTAAGTCAGGTCACCCAGTTTTTCAAATTTATGAATGTACATTACAGTATGTTACAAGTTTCTGTAATGTTCAACTGGCTTTTGAAGTATATTACTGCCGGAAATTATTTCCAAAGTACTGTACTATAGATACAACATTTTAAATAATTTACCATACTAGGCAGAAATAAAAGAGTGAAAACATATATTAACACTAAAAGAAGCAGATTGACCTAATTAGTTTGAGCAAACAAGTTGCCATAATTTGCAAAAGTCATGCTGTTTGTTGAATTCTCTTCTGAGTGTAATGCTATGTGAATGTTTGAAAATGAAATAACATTTTCCAAAATAATTTCCAAGTTTCAAGGAAGGTAGCTATGGAAACTGTGGTTGACTCTATCTTGTTAACTTCCTAAAAGGAAATAATCTTGTATGTATTGTAACAGTTGGTTTAGCCTACAGACAGATTATCTTTCATCATTTATATCAAATATTATTGAATAATACTCAAATTATACTGAAATAATAATCTATTAGATAAACTTTTCCCATTGTAAATTACTAATCTCTTCCTTTGTTGAGAATTTATTTCATTTTCAGGTACAATTGATAATGCACATAAGCTATTCTGCTTGGGTAAACAATCAAACTTATTGATTCCTTGCCAAAGGCAAAAGGAATCTATGCGATGGTGATGTCGTGTGTGTGTGTGTATGTGTGTGTGTATGTATGTATGTGTGTGTGTGTGACGCTCTGCTTGTAAACACGATATCTCAAGAAGGGTAACTATGACTGAGCTCATACTTGGTGTGTGGGTTGGTCATATTGAGTAGATGATCCCTATTATTTTTGATGGAGGTCAAAGGTCATTTGGGGTCACCGGAGGTCAAAAGGTCAAAACCTTGTAAATGCGATATCTCAAGATGGGTAACTCCGAGGGATCTCATACTTGGCAGGTAGGTTGCCCATATTAAGTAGATGATTCCTATTCTTTTTGGTGGAGGTCAAAGGTCATTTGGGGTCACAAGAGGTCAAATAGTAAATACCCTGGAAATTGCTTGTAAACACGGTATCTCCAGAAGGATAAATGTGAGGAATCTCATACTTACCATGTTCATTGCCCATATTGAGTAGATGATCCCTATTGTTTTTGGTGGAGGTCAAAGGTCATTGGGGGTCACCAGTGGTCAAAAGGTCAAAACATTGTAAACACTATTTCTCAAGGAGGATAACTGTGAGGGATCTCATACTTAGCATTTGGATTGCCCATATTTAGAAGATAATTCCTATTATTTTTGGTGGAGGGCAAAGGTCATGTGGGGTCACCAGAGGTCAAAAGGTCAAAACATTGTAAACATGATATCTCCAGAAGGATAAGTGTGAGGGATCTCATACTTACCATGTGGACTGTCTGTATTGAGTAGATGATCCCCATTGTTGTTGGTGGCAGTCAAAGGTCATTTGGGGTCAGTAGTGGTCAAAAGGTCAAAACCTTGTAAATACTATATGTCAAGAAGGGCAACTGTGAGGGATCTCATACTTACCATTTAGATTTCCCATATTGAGTAGATGATCCCTGTTATTTTTGGTGGAGGGCAAAGGTCATGTGAGGTCACCAGAGGTCAAAAGGTCAAAACATTGTAAACATGATATCTCGAGAAGGGTAACTGTGAGAGATCTCATAGTTAGCACGTGGATTGCCCATGAGTAGATGATCCCTATTATTTTTGGTGGAGGTCAAAGTTCATGTATGGTCACCACAGGTCAAAAGGTCAAAACATTGTTAACATGATATCTCAAGAAGGGTAACTGTTAGGGATGTCACACTTAGCTTGTGTATTGCCCATATTGAGTAGATCATCTCTGTAATTTTTGGTGCAGGTCAAAGGTCATTTTGGGTCACCAGAGGCCAAAAGGTCAAAACCTTGTAAACACAATATCTCAAGAAGGATAACTGTGAGGGATCTCACACTTGACATGTGGATGATCCCTACTATTTTTCGTGCAGGTCGAAGGTTATTTAAGGTCACAAAAGGTCAAGAGCCAGCAAACATATTTCAAGGAGGATAACTGTGAGGGATCACATACTTGGCCTGTGGATTGTTAGTATTTAGCATGTAGGTCATTTTGGGTCGCAAGATTTCAGAAGCGTTTGACCGTATTAACATGATATCTCAAGTAGGATAACTGTGAGGGATCTCATGCTTGTCATGTGGGTGATTCATGTTTGTTACAATATATCAATATGGCAAGGAATCACTAAGTCTTTTGGCTTTCTGGTTAATAAATGATAGAACTTATGAAAGTGAAATTTTCTGCTACTCTTTGTTACCATTATAGCTCACCAAGGATATTGACCCAGAGCCTACTTACTTAAAAATAAATCAGACCATAGGCTGTAGTTTTGAATGATGCTAACCAACTCCTGCTGTGGGACAAGCATGTAAAAAATGATCAACCATAGCAACTCAATTGATAGTGGTAAAAATGATTAGTCACACACAGCATCTGTTTTGATATTTTCATTTGGTGTTTTAGCTTAAAACTAGAATGCTTTGAAATTAGAAAACAGTTTCAATGACAACTCAAGTGTAATCATTGTAAACTTTGATGATTTAATTGTCTTTGAGTGGGGATCCAAAGTGCATTCTACTGTCTCGTTAAACTTCACAACAGGTGTCGAAAATGTATCATTTTCACTTTTAATATGGTATTGTGAGTGCAGTCAAGAAGGGTGCAGAAGCAGTACCTCACCCACCATGAGGGGAGCAGTTTACAACTTCTGTATCAGATCTTCATTTTGAAGGAGAGTGAGCAATTTTGCACTTTAATTTTACAAAATTACTCCCATGAGGGTTAGCTAATCAATCTATTAAACCATGCAACACTGTGTTAATTCATCCTCCCAAACTGATCTTAAGTTTTTCTGGCAGAGCATTTCACAGTCACGTTGGTGTTCTATAAATGAAGGTATGTTCATGCATAGGCGTAGGAAGCTGTTTTTGACTGGAGAGGGGGATGAACATTGTTTCAGACTCCCACCCTGGGGGGTTGGAAAATTGTAGAATATTTGAGGGTCCTTAGATGCAGTTTGGTGAAACATACTATGTTGGGCAATTTTAAGGAAAATTACTGCTAATTTTTTACATTTTTCGTCCTTGAATTGATGGGAGCTGAAGCATATTTCTGCCCCACCGCATTTTTGCTCAGTATTTCTCAGCAATTGACAGTAAGCTATTCATGTCGCTGACATATGGAGCCCCTCCATGAGTTGGTCTAGTGAAATTCTGTTATTCGGAGTCTGTAATATAGCACTTTAAAGGGATAAGCAGTCACCCCAGATTTGTTTGAAATATCAGCTAAGTCTGGCAAATCTCCTTTTATTTCACTTTCAAGTATCTTTAATGATGTTTCCAAACATAAACATTGAGTTTTTGAGGTAAAATAAATAGTTATTCTGCATAAATGTAACAATTCAGTGACAACAATTTTGTAAGAGATTAAAAAGGAGCCTTTCATGAAGTAGGATACAGGTTACACTAATTCACATTGGGTCGATTGCATTTTCCCTTTAAATGCTGTGGAAGTCAACGCACTTTGATATTCAGATCATGTTTGGTCTGAAAATAGTACAGATTATGCAGAAGGAAGTACAGAGTTTAGGTTGGCTTTATAATTTGCTGGTATGTGTTTTCCAGTTACAGCTATTGAGCTAGGTATGTATTTAAATATATTGTTACAGCAAGAAGGGACCTTGCTAGGACATTTGGTTTACTCTTTTACTTGTATATCACACAAATAATTCATGGGCTGCGATTTTTTCTCAAGATGGGGGGGGGGGGTGGGGAGGGGGAGGGGGCATGACCCCATTTTCAAATAATTTACAGTGTGAAAAATCAAAGTCAGTGGGTAATTTTTCAAATATTGGAGGGGGACATGCCCCTCCTGTCCCCCCTTCCTGGATTGCCACCCATGATTTAATTGGATCCTCATTTCAGTTTTCTTCACATGAAGTCTTATTTTACATGAAGTTTTTAAGTTACAGTACTCAAGCAGTTATTAAACTTGAAAAGTAGTGATAGTGGTTCTGTGGTATATGAAAGCTGCCTAGTTGAAAGTTGTGTACTGTAGCTGCAACAACAGTGCATACAGTATTTGGCAGACTGTCTTGAACGGCAGTTTTCCTAGGAACTTAGGAAGACAAGTTTTTGTCTTAAATTTGTTAAGACACAAATCCAGTTTCCTGAAATTAGTAATATTTTGTGAAGAGTAGTCAAACATACTGGATAAGAATATAGTACATGATACTTGAAACCATGTTATTCTTTTTACACCAAATCTAGCGCACATATACCCATGGGTAGGCGGGCTCTTTATATTAGGTATGAGAACGTTCTTACTGCATAATATGCCACATTTTCTTTGCAAAGGAGTAGACAGAACATACTGTAGTCAGCAAAATCAATACCTGTATCATAGATGACATTTGTTTCACTACAAGGTAATGTATTTCACCCTTCATTTCAGTTTATACAGTACATGGAATTACTATCCTATGTGATAGTTGCATGGTTTGTAACTGTAGCACAAGGTAAATCCTCACCTGATGATATTGCATGCACAGTGGCAATGCTGTGGTATAGTTTGGAAAAGGATAAATTCTTTTCTGCATGGGGATGGGGATGGGGGGGTGGGGTTATATCATAGCTCATATATATGGCTGAAAACCCATTTTAGACAGATTTATTTTCAATGTCTTTTATGAGGGGAAAGGGATGGGTCTGAAGGAACAAATTCTCAGCAAAATAGTGCATAATAACACTCAGTCGAGTCTAAAATTTTGTAGCCATCAGGCCTAATGGAATGGTCCTACTTTCCTTGGTTGAAAGCTGGTTGATTGTGCAAAAGAAAAGGTTAACAAACTTTCTTTTGTAATGGCTTCAATAGCTCTTGTGTCATCCTTCAAAGAGGAAATCTGTTGCCCTGAAAGGTCAACAAACTTTTCTGCCCAGTGGGTGTAGTATGTCACCATTACCTTAGTAACCTTGTTATGCTTTCCTGCTGTTTGTGTTGTGCTTACAATAGCAACCCTTTTTAGAGATTCTTTACATTTGGGAAGAAGCAGACCAAAGAAAAGAACACAAAATCAGTACAATGATAACACAATGCATTCTGGATGATATGGTGGTGTGAGGGATATATTTAGCATACAGTATTAATACTGTAAGAATAGTGGGCAGCTTTTCTTGCGATCTGTCATAACTTAGGAACCAATTTCAATATTTCTTGGGGGTGGGGCTGAGAGAAGGGGGATGTTCTGCAGCATGATTTGCTAAGAAAGGAAACCTGAAGACATTACGATGTAATTCTGCTGTTATCAGGGTTTTCCTTGGGTTTTAGAGAGTGTGAGGTGATATTAGTCCATGAGAGTACTAATATGGTGCCAAAGCTGGCACCAACAGAGAGGGAGAACTATCAGTAGTACTGTGGCTAGTTTAGTACAATTGTTACTAGAATCTCAGTCCATTACAGTAAAATGTCAGATTTGCCGAGGCCTACAAACACGTGGGGGAGGAGGAGGCAGTTATATACAGTAGTTTATATTCTGTGAGGTGCCACCTCACAAAATGAATGCCATGGGAAACTTGTGTTATAGCTACTTTTACTACTACACTCTATCATTTTCAATTGGCACATAAGCTTTCATTTACAGTCTTTCATACTTTATTAGGTAGCTTTAGTGTGCTAGCCACAGCATTGCAATATGTCATCCAGGATCAGTGGATATACTGTACAGTAGTTAGCACCAATAGCCTGAGTAAAACAGTTCAGCTGTGCTTGTTGAAATGTATTTGTTGAGTTCCATGTGTACTAATTTGCTTGTGTTTGTCAGAAATACTGTAACTATTCAAATACACCTGGCAGATGTGAAGGCAAATCATTTTGTGATCTAAGTTAACTTTTGTAATTTTACAGACATGACAGTTACCCACAGTTATTTGGTGACAAACCTACCACACTTACTAATCCACTCTGGCTAGATTTCTTTGCAATGTGTGTGCCAAAAAGAGGCCTCTTTTATTGAGTTGAGAGTTGTAGCTTTCTCCCCATGTTTAAAGTTTTGCTTAAACATCCTACTCAAGTCTGATAAAGATTGATGACTTGAAATCATTAAATCAGCTAATATTTCAGTGTTCCCAGGACATTTAATAGTGAACCGGTCACTGTTGCAGTCAGCTTGAAGGAATCACCACTTTGAGGTATTAAAGTAGCAGTGTAAAGGGGAAGGTCATCATCATGCCTGCCATCCATGCATACCTTCAAGTTGGAGCACTTGTTATTTATTAAAATGTTTTCCAGATGCTGACCTTCCTCTGGTTCTGAGTCAAGTTTACATTCCTCTTATGGAATGAAAAAGGGCACAGGTTGTGTTACATCAACTCCTGGACTTCTATTAATATCAGACTGTACCTGAGTCCTGATATGAAATGGTCTTTGATTTTGAATTCAGTGTAAAGGATTCATCTACATAGCAAAGTAGAGCTGCTACAGCCAAGCTCTGTCATGCCTGATATTTATTTGCTGTGAACCAAGTCTATGCCTGTACAAAAGGCTCTTTCCTTGTCCTAATTCTTTTGCTCACCTTTTAAGAAAATTCAAGTCTACAAATTCTCATTGGGCTTCTGCGTATTTCTGCATAAAATTCTGTTCATGATTTGCCTAGAACTTCATTGTTGTTGTTGTTGGAAAAAAAAATATGATTACAAAATTTCTACACATTTGATTGAACAATAGGCATGAATTAATGTGTCATAGAATGAGGAAGCTGAGAAACTTTGATTTACAATGCATGCTGGGAAGGAAAGTGTACCTTAGCGGAGCTAGCTGCATGTGCAAGACAGATATTTTGTATAATAACACACAGTTTTCGAGTATAAAATCATGGTTCTCTAGAACATCAATCACAGGTCAAAGAGAATTTGCTTTGGAGAAGAAAGTTCTTTTGAAGTTAATCTCTTTAACTTTGACCGAAAAGGTTGGGACAGTATGACGGTAGATTGTGGAAGACGAAAAAACAGTCTGTAGAATATGTACAAGCCTTTCTATCTGTGAAGCAATATCTGTTGACTCGATCTGTGGTACTTTATGGTACACCAAAATCCAATTTCCCATCTAGTCGATTGAAAGGTCATTATAAGGACAAACACAGCTCATTAGGTCCCCACATTTGTCTTTGATACTACCACTAAATCTGAAGGTAGAGAGATAGCTTATGAGGCTATGAATCATTTATATGGCAACTACCTGAGCCATCCACATTTGTTCTTGGACAAACAGAGACAGCTATAAGATGAGGGTTACATTCACTACACCTCGTGTTTCAGATCTCTGATCTATACGCATTGGTACCTTTACTTTCTGATTGTGCCGAATATGTAATAATAGTAAAAATAATGGAAATGTTCAGCTTAATATGTTTTTAAAGACACCGCACTGATCACAGAAAATGTATGTACTGTGTACTCCAAAGTAATACAGGCTCCCACAATCTAGTATTCATCTGAGCTCAGAAAGTGAAAGTTCTTGCACCATGGATGATGGGAACAGCCCCTAGTGAATCTTCTCATCATTAGCCAGTTTACAGTGTATAGGGAGGTTTCACACGTGTAAAAGTCAACAAATGTAACTGTGTTCTGGAGGAGAAGCAGCCAACGTGGACACTAGATCATGTACTGAAGCCATGTGGTGCATGGCGCAGTGTCCTCCAGAACAAGCAGCGTGTTCAGTGAATTTGACCTTTTGACCTTTGACCAGTGCATGCTCCCGATACAGTTAGGGTTGCCATCCTATTCCAAGGTAAAACTGGGACATAGTGATACCCTGGATAAGGGTGTTGGGCTCACTTCTGGCCATTCTGGAAAATTTGGGTTTGAGGTGCTGCCTTGATGCCAAACGTTACAGTACATTACTGATTTCACCAGTGTGGTTTTCTTTATATGATCACATAATTTTCCCACAATATTCTCTTTTGGCTAATTGAATATCAAACTAAATATAAAATAGCCCAACATTAGACCCTTAATAACTTTGGTGTGCAGAAAGCAGTGGAGCTTATAAAGTACAACTGTAAATACAAAAAACAGAACAAGTTGTCATTGTGAAGGAAATACCTACTTTTTGCTCAAAACGCAGGACAGTGCCATTTAAACTGGACGATGGCAGTCCTTCATACAGGAGTGTATGTAACAAACTGCTATGGAGACTGTGCCTGTCGAGTAACACAAAGGAAACAGGAAAACTGACTACGAAGGAAACTGATGGTGCAGTTGTGAAATCACTTCCGTAATAAAAGGATGGTGCTGCCCCCAATTCTCTTTTGTTTGTGGGTCAAATAATAACATGAGATGACTTTCAATCTTGACTCAATTCATCCTATTGTTGAAATAAGTTTCCTGATTTGTGAATGTGTTAGTAGGTGAGAGGTCATCTCTTGATGGATATCTTCTCACAAACTATAAATATTTAAAATTTTAAATCCAAAGATGCTTTGTGAAAAGACCCACAACACTGCAAACACATTTTCTTTGAAATTGACCTTGTGCAGATGTTTTAAACTGTACAGTATGTGGAAAATGCATGGGGTTCACTAGTTACAGTTAACACTGGATTGAAGGGCTCCTGAATGTTTGCAAGTGCAAAATTGTGTGTTACAGAGGTTGTTAAAATATTACGCTCATTGATCTAATTCTTACAGCATCTTCATGGCACATTCCAGAGCAGAAATAGATGTTAAAGGGAAACACTGTGTTAACATTTCATCAGCACTGCACAGATAGACCAGGGAGGTATTAGGAAGGAGATACAACAGTCTGTAGTCTCTTTGAAGCAATGTTCTTTTCCAGTGATCATGGGCGGTGATCCCAGGGGAGGGAGGGGGGGGGGCATGTCTCCCCAATATTTGAGAAATTGCCCATTTACTTTGATTTTCATGCAGTGAATTATTTGAAAATGGGATCATGTTCCCCTCCCCTCCCCAATATTGAGAACAAACCTCCACCCATGCCAGTGATAATCTTGGTGTTCTCTCCAAACTTCTTATCTCAAAACCAAGATCAACTGGGATTAGTGATGCGTTGTCAAAATGACAATGCTAGTAACCACTCCTCAAGTTGAACAGTTCTTAACTTTTCGTTGCCAGCCATCATACAAAAATGAAATTTTAACATTTCGTCATGATTTGTCACTGTAAATCTCATTTCAGTTAACCTTGGTGAAGAAATTCCTCAGAACTTACTTTTCAAATATGTTTCCTACTGATGGGGAAATTTGCGAAAATTGAGAGAAATGTGTAGGCTGGAACATTGTTTCAAGCTGACAACACAAAGGAATACATTATTTAAATGTTTGTTGACAGTTGTTTCACTGAAACTCTTGACTAAAGCTTGGCCATTGGTGGACGCAAACCTCAATTGAAAGAATGTCTAAACCATGTCCTTGTCCTGGATTACTGGGATAAGAAAGGAGCAGATCATCATTATTAGTTTAGTCAAAAGTCAGGCTTAAAGGCATTGTCTGGTGGCATTTTGTAGGGGTCTTATATGAAAGATAAATTTTTTTCATTACATGCCATCCAAACCCCATACCAGAACTCCATTCCTAACTCAAGATATCCCTTCCTAAAGATTGGTTACTTTTTATAAGAAATACCTCCAAGTTTCCTCAAGGTCACAGAACATGATCCAAAGTGGGCAAATTGCCTGAGCTTCCTTTTGTTATTCTTTATAATTGGCTACCTTGTTTGTCCTTGAAATTTGATACCATGGAATGTTAAGATGTTTTTCCGTGTAGATGTAGTGAAAAACTGTTCCATACTTATGTAGTGAAAAACTGTTCCATACTTATGGTACAGCAAACTAAGTTATGGAATATTCAATATAGTGATGTCAACATTACAAAGGAATACAAAAGCTACATCAAATCAATTTGCCCAGATGACATCACAGATTTCCCATCATGCACTGCAGAGACTAAAAATGTAGCATTTCTTCAAAAATTCATATCTTCCAAATGCAAGATGCTATTCAGACAGGGTTTTCACTGCCTAACACAGAAATTTTTTTTGCTTTTTTTGAAAGCATCAAATTTGGTCACCAGACCATGCTTTTAACAGTAGAAACAGACCTGTCAATCAAATTTAGTCACCTGAAAAGAATTAAATCATTTTCAAGTATGCATTGTCTGACACATTTGGTTGTTTTATCTCCTTCTTAACACCTCCCTGGATAGGTTATGGTCTATCTTTTATCATCACCTTATGAAACCATTTAGTGTCACTTACATACTCTAGCAGTAGTACTAACTTCCTAAAAATATTATGCATGACTTGAGTTACGAATGCTGCATTATTAAAAAAATTAACAGTTTGGATAAATTATTGATGACATGAGCTACAAAGCAGCGAAATTCTTTCTGTGAGAACGATATTTCTTGAAAAGAAAGTTAAGCTGCAGCATAGTTTTGAATTGCCTGTCATCCTTTATAGATGTACATAAATCATGATTTGGAAGGTACGAAAAATTTCTGTACTACAAATGGCAATGTTTTGTCTTTCTTAAAATGGTAAACTGAGCAAGAAAAAAAATTTGTGTCAAGGCTCTAATACTTTTCGAATTACCATCTTTTTCTTTTGACTACACCTTAACTATGATGATTTTCATTCTCTTATGGCTTGACTGTTTAAGTCTTTGTCACAACATGCTATGCAAGAAAAGGCATTTTTCAAAGTTGTTATTTTTTTTTTTTCAAAAGGAAAACAACTTTGGCAGTGTGAATGGTACTTACAACAAGACGCATGTCTAGACTAGTTGCAGTGCCATGACGTTAGCCACGGTGGGGTATAGCTTAGACTTAGACCTTGAACAGGGCTTAGTGGGGGTCAGGGACATGATGAGATGGACGGGTCTTGCTTAAAAACATGCGGTCTTAAAAGACAGGACAGCCTGGCCCTTTCTTAGATAAATTAATGTGCCCTCTAGCAGAAATTGACATTTCAGCAAGGATGAAGTGAGTCCTGCACATAAAGAGATGTTGATCGTGAGTTGTTGCGAAAGAGAAAAGTAATGTGAAATTTGACACAAGTTTGGCTTATTTAATACGATGGCGCTATTTGGAAACGCATCCACATTGGGCACAGCAAGGCCAGAGTCGGAACTCTCAAAGATTTTTTTTAAAATAGACTCTGCCCACGCATTTTAAATGAAGAAATGTTCCCATAATACTACCTTAGAAAGGTCATGAGGTCACCAAAATTAGCAGGGACCAGCAAAACAATGATCCCTTCAACATGGACTACACCATATTATGATAAAACCAACTGTCTAAGAAGAGATCCTTAAACAAGCCAAGATTCACAGTTTTGTGTCAGTGACATTAGTAGCAACTAAAAATTACATCACAAATAATAGTGCAATTGACCAATGTCTACGAAGTGAATAAATTCAAAATATTTTGCATCTCAGCAACTGAACAAGGCATGAGGACAGAAGTTAAACCAATACATTTTACTTTTCAATCTGTGTAAATCATAGTCATGTAATTTTAGGGTTTACATACAGTTTAATACCCATTTTCATAGCAGATATTGCTGCCCTACAAAACTATCAATGCCTATGAAATGAATTTAAACTATGCAAACTCTGTTTAGGGTTTGCACCTTATATTTGCTGTTACTTTTGTATTGTTGCAGTATTAAATACTGACAAAAAGCCAAAGAAGAAAAGGAGAGCTAAAAGCAGGGCTATTGTGCCAGGACAAGTGTCATTCCCAGTTGTAAATTATTCCCCATTATGTCGTACAGTTTATGTCATGATGAAATACGGGGTTTAAGGAAGTGCATATCGTCATATTGTGGTGTATTTGTGGTACTGTAGAAGGAAGCAGTGTTATGCCACATTGGTTTTACGTGAATAAGATACTGAAAGTGAGGGTGAAGCCTTCAGAGTCAGATGCAGTCATCCCAGTTTTAAATATTACAGGGCTCTTTTTAATCACACGACAGTATTTTTGAATGTCGAATTTATGGAAGATAAAGCATAAAAACTGATAAAAATGGAGTTTTTCTCACAAGAATAGGAATAAACCACATTGTCGGACTACTGTATTATTGTTTCATAAAGCGTCTCGACTCCAAATTTGGCAAAATAACGGACTTGGCTTTGCCGCATCTGTTATTTTGCCAAATTTGGAGTCTCGTCGCTTTATTCACCAATAATAGTCCACCAAATGCGATTTATTTGTTAAATATTTGTCATGAAGTATTCTTGTTTGGGTAATATGGGGGGATCTGTCACATTTTGTTAATATATCAAAGTAGATATGGATGACTGCATCTAGCCAAATTCTTTCCAGCATAATAAAATTAAAAATTAAGTGCCTTTCAGAAAAAAAAGTTCCATAAAATGTGACTAGGCACAAAAGCACACATATGCAGTAGCAGAATAAGAAATTTTACTGAGAACTGCAGAATTTTGCTCGTGATAGGTGGGGGAGGCCAGAGGGGCAGACATTCCCCTACCCAGCTCTTCTACCTCCTTTCCTCTCCCCTTAAAATGTGAACAGTTCCTCATAATTTCCATCCTAATCCCTAAATGATACAGGTCAGCTGCAGAGATGATTTGAAAAATTTATATAATTGGATGTACTGCCATGTATTAGGTTGTTTTAGTTCTAAAATGATGTTTTCATGAATATTTCAAATACAAATAAATATATGAAAGTTGCTTATTAAAATTAAAAAAAAAAAAATTTTCTCCTATATGTGTAGCCACATCTCAATAGCATGTTGTACTGGAATTTAAAGATTCTCAAACATTCAAACATGTAGGCAGCTATGATTTGAATAAAGATTTTGTAAATTTCTTTCCAACCTTGCAACATGTAAACCAAATCTGTTGAGCTGCTACCATTATTTCTACAAAATGACAATTTAATCTGTAGTAAATGCTATTCAATACTTTCACTAGTATCAGGTTTTAAGATCAAATATAAATGCATAAATTTTTAAAGAACAACAAAAGATTTTGGAAGAAATTTGCAGGTACAGTTATTCCCAAAAATTTTGTAACCTTGGTGCAGTTGGAAGTCTTTCTTGACAAAACTCCTTTCTTCAAACAAGAACAAGGTACAGTGTATCTGTGTGGGGACTGAAGGACATTGCAAATAAAACTATTCTTACGTGCAGAATTTTTTGATATAGTGGAATATTTCTTAAAATGTGACACTGATGTTCCACCATCAAAGATTTCCTTGGGTTTGAAATTCCTCGGGAACTCATAGAGCACTTTAAATTGCATTTATTGTATAAATATTGTGCACCATAGAAACAGGACATAATTTCATGCCACAAAATGAATACAAACCTGATGACCTGTATTATTATGAAAGGGTGGTGGGGAATACTGTGGTTACTGATGTTGAAAGTTACTGATCTTGTGACAGCTCAGCTTTATAACTTTTGTATAAAGTGTAGCTGCCGTAGTCAGGCTGATTGAGTTCAGTTTGAAAGAGTTGTACACACATTCCATACAATGTTGAGGGAAATTGGACAGTTACTGTAGCAGTGTCTCGTCAAATGTACAGTACTGTACACTGGAATTTAATGTGTAAGTACAAGGTTTACGTAAATTTTTTTAAGTTTAGACTGGTATGACAGAAAGATTACTGTGTGTGCAGATTGTGTACAGCCTGTATTTAAGATAGCATTCATCCTTGATCATTTTAGAATGCTGAAAGGGTTGTGGTGTATCCAGATTCTGGTATTTGGGGTAGCAAGACATAGGCAGGGTTTCCTCTTGTAGGAGCAGAATTAATGTTTATTTTACTGCTACTGTATGTACCCCTTCTATTACACATGTGAACAATCCCGTATACAGAGGGACTCAGTATGAGTAAAAAGTTGGTATGACACAGAGGTGGCTCTCTCCTTACTTTGCAGGGAAGTTAATGGAAACAATAGTTGTGAGCAATATCACTATATTAAATTTCTTAAAAGGGGGAAGAGTCCTCTGAGAGGGGTAAAAAGTGACCCACTGGCTGCTTCCCTTTGAGTGGCAGGAATCTGTACTGGTGGACATAAGAGTGTTATTAAATTCTCCTGCTTGGTCAGTTACTGCTCTTATTCTGAACATTAAGGTACATAAGTATTTCAGTACTCAGAAGGCTTAAGTTGCAGAATCATGTCAGTACATAGGTCCAGTTGGTAAATTCAAACATAGGGTATGCTTGACTATACATGTGCCTTCCCTTCAGTAGACTGATTTCCTGTGATCACCCCTTGTTTGGCCTCCTAAAAATATTGTTTCTGTAACACCTACCAAGTCTGGGATCTGAAGTAGAGAGATAGTCTTGAAGAATATTACTGTATGATATGTGTATTAAATGTAATTTACTTTCTGTTCCGTTGTACTGTAAGTTATACTTTGGTACTGCTGTCAGGTTTACTACTTGTAGGTCAACGGTATTTTATGAAACATGCACTCACAGAGGTGTAAGGCTTCATTGTACTAGCATAGACATAATGTTGTGTTGGTTTAGGCCTAGTTGTTACTGTTGGCTCTAGGCTTGCCCATTGCACAGACCCGAGCTAGCTGCAAGTAGAAAAGAAAATAAACTGGGCACATAAATAGGAACCACAACAGTGACATCACACAACTTTATTGAAGCTATAAGGCACCTGGGTTGATAACTTAAAAGAGAACGGCCATTCTATGATTCCTTGCAGAAAGAAAAGTACATGTCAGGTGTTTTCATTCTGCCCGCAATGCTGCAACGCAATGCTGGACGGTGCCAGGCAATGGCAGAATGAAATACCTTGGCAGTTATTTACACTGTAGCTACATGAGATGTATTATACTTACAAAGTTTAATCAGTTTGACCTCTGGTGATCTCAAATGACCTTTGACCGTCACTAAACACTGCATAGGTTTTGAAATGTGGCGCATCTTCATACAAAGTATGAGATCCCTCTAGGGTATCCTTCTTGACATACTATGTTTAAAAGGTTTCCTCATTTTAATGTCTGGGTAATACCTCAAATATCCACCAGGTAGATTGCATAAAAATTGACTTGGAAATTTAGGCAAGAGAGAATACAAACATAAGAACAAATAAACAAACATACCAACAAGCATACAAACAAGCATGTGATATGTAGTACTTGTTACATCATTGCATGGTCCCTGGCACAAATTACACTTGGTCAGAAATGGACTCATCAAACTACAAGGGATCACAAAACAAATAATTCCATATGGGACAGTGTTGAGCCATTGCTTGCTGCTCAACTAAAAATAGATTAATCAAATAGATCTACTTGTAAGAATCAAAATGTATAGTTACCATCCCAGTTACCTTACTGTCCCTCTTATTGGTACCCAGCAACATTATATTGGAAACCAGAACAAGTACTAGGCAAACCTGGATGTCAAGACAAAGCCCAAACCAGGACAGTCTCAGTCAAACTGGGATGTTTCGAATCTCGGACAAACACCAAACCCTCTTCTACAACTTCAACTGTACAAGTATGGTTGACTATAAACAGTGGCAGTGTCAGGACCAGACACTGGGATTGGGGTGAGGAATGAGGGGTGGGGAAGGGGTGCAAGCTATTATTCAGAGGGGGTGTTTAACATGCTTTACAATGCATTGGGCACTCCACCAAACAACATCCTGAATAATGCACTTATTAACAGAATGGATATTGGTGGGGAAATTGGACAAACTTGGATGTAAAAATATACCAGAGGAGTAAATGCTAAACCTATTCTACCCACCCCAACTCTTTTGTGGTACCACTGTTAGATCAGTGTGAGTATAGTATTGAGGGCTGAGTGACTTGTAGGAACTAAGTAGGTACTCTGCATCTGTACTGAATCATGTTAAACGCAGAGAAGAAAGTCATCTAGTATAAGATTATGTCATGGGATGGAATAGGAGGGGGCAGGAGAGAGGAGAGAGGAGAGAAACTGTTCATTCCTGATAGTAATAACTGTGATACTATGTCCAGCAGTACTGTATAGTACTAGTATAACACCTCCAGCAAGGTGTTTCTTTTTCAGATCATACTGTTTCTCATGTTAATGCTTAGTCTTTCTCTGTAGTGACAATTATACCATTGAAAGAAAATGTAGTGCTTCCATAGTAATATAAGGTACAGAATTATGGTAAATGGGATTCTCAGTTATAGGCAAGGACAGTGCTTGATGCATTTTGAATGGCTTTTTAGTATTTATTCTCTTTTATTCTTTTTTAATCCCTTAAGTTCTTTAAAGGGAAAGATTTGATTTGGATTTCATCCACATAGTGCAAACAGAAAACAGCCATTATCAAAATATTACACCATTCAGTCTCCTTAAAAACTCTAGTAATAGCCTTTATTTTCCCCAAATATAACACTTTGTAAGCATTGTGAATACTAGAATAAGCCAGAATTTAGCACTTACAGTGGGGTCACAAGGTCAGCTGTACTGTGACAACTTTTTCGCCAAGGTAAGTGGTTCTCTTGACCTTTGACCCACCCCATGATGCATTGCATGAAAGTATTTTGCCAACTCCTCCATCTGTAATGAATGTTGCATCATTTGAAAGTTTGGGTAAATGAAAGTATTCATGAGCTGCAAAGTGGTGAATGTCTTTTAGTGAGAGCCATATACGTATGTTTAGCCAGCTACCCCATTTGAATTGCCCAGCATTCTGTATCTTTAACTGATGATTTTTTTAAGTATGCAAATTTTTGTACCACAAATTTAATATCCTCTTTATTCCCATGGTGGGGTTTCCTGTCCAAAGTAGACATACTGTACCATGACCGTAAGACATCTTTGATTCATTATAATTTTGAAGTGGTGTAACAGCTTAAAGGTCTGTCGACATTCATTTAACTAATGTCATAATTGCCTGTTTGAGGTGAAAAATCATTAAAATGTTAAAAATAGCTGTAATTGCCATTAAAATCCATCAAATATTGACAATTTTACAATACATTTACCAATTACCACCGTTATAATGAATGACAAGAGCTATATATAAATTCCTAATGTACAGTAGTAGGAGGAACTCACGAGGTATATGTAGAATGTTATCTTTCATTTATCCTTCATTCCAAGGATACAGTAGTTACGATGTAGGTTAGCCCTGACACCATATCCTCACGCTTTGCTTTGTAATGTGTCACATTCGTGTTTCGAGACATACATATCATGCATGGTATCATGTCTCAAGGTTAGGTTAGGGTTAATAGAGACATGAAATAAGGTAAGGGTTAGAACTTCTCGAGACTTATTATCACGCATGATATCATGTTGAGGATTGGGTGTGCCCTGAGAATTGTATTTTAGAAGTAGCTGTCGAATACTAGCACAGTAAGTAATTAACAGATATTTTTAGAGGATCAACTAAAGAAAAACAGACACTGCAAAACACTACACATTATATTTTTTGAATAACTGATGAGAAACCTCAGAAATGGTCAAACTTTGAAGAGGTATATCTTGAGAACAGTAAAAGATGGTCAGATCATTCTAATCGATTTTTCATCAGGGGATATTAATCTATCGAGCACTGTTAAATAAAACATCTGTTTTGGTGATATGTTCAGGAACTTCGAGAGAGAGTGAAAAAAATCACGTTTATCACTCTGGAGAAATGAAATTGTAAGAAAACATGGGAAAAACTTTTAGGGTATGTGCTACACTCAAAAGTTTTGCAACTTCTTCTGCTTTATTTACCCGTAGCATTATAATATAATTTCTGTATTCGTGACTGAGGCTGAGAACGACAAATGACTGTGATACACAGTTTACTCAATTTACTCGATAAGGTTTTTCTAATAAATTAGTTCATTTTCTTTTAAACCCACACCCCAGGGGAATTTGCACAAATACTAAATGATTTCAGGAAGGTTTCAGACCAATTTGAAAATGAAATCATTTTGAGCTATAAGCAGTCTAAATGAGATTTAGGGTTCAAGACGTCTTAATTGGAAATCTAATACTGCCTCCTTCAGCTCCAGGGAGTCATCGGTATCAGTCCCAACAAAATGTTGGGAGGATTTTGAAGGCAGCTCATCTGAGAAAAATAGCCCCGTCAATTAATAATTCACAATTCTTAAAAAATGATATTGCTCTTTGCCTAAAGGATCTTTAGAAAGACGACATCAAAGAAGCAGATATCTATATCAAAATTTGAAATCTGTGGGGTGTATTAAAGATGTGTAATTAAAGAAATTCCCATGGAGCAGGGGATAGTGCAGCATTAAATTTTAAACTATCATTTTCATCTGAGATTTCCACCTTATAAAGAAGACTCGGGGGCTTTTGGTTAATTTCAAGGTCTGCTTGTATAGTGACTGCCTGAGATTTGTAAAAGTTTGGTAGAAGAAGATCTAGGGCCGTACTGACCCCAGTTTCACCTTCAAGGTGTGCAAAAGAATGGAAACAGCAATTTTTTAAGATGCTAAAAAATATTACTGTAGTTGGGTCGGGGGAGTTGTGGAAACCTTGTGTGGAATTTCATCATACAAAACCAGAGGATACCATTGCGTACTGACTGTAAAGCCTGGGTCACACTAGAGCGATTTCAGATAGGATTACGGTCCGATTTTTGTGAGTTTTAGTTAAAATCTTCTCCATCCCTGGTCAGAAAGAGCCAGAAATTTGCCATCCTGTGTAAATACATGATTTTTATCAGAGAACTGTGAAAATGAAATGTTAACTATTTATTTCATGATGTCACATCGATATACAGCATTGCCATCCTACTGAAAGACAGGAAATGCCTTTAAAATGAACAGAGACAGTTCTGATGAGAAGTGGTTGAAGTTAAAACATTTAAAGTGGCTATGCCACGTGTAAATTAACGGTTTAAACCCTTTGGTATCTTTAGGAATACGTTTTCTACAACGAAAATCAACCATTCTGTTTGTTTACAACTTGTTTTTCCGTTCAAAAATTGAGAAAAAAGACACCCTCTTCCAGCCTTGAAAAGTTTGTCTTCCCGAAAATTTTCAAAATCTTGTTACGTCATGTGACGTCACTTTAGGAACTGATCGTTGTTTGCTGTGGTATCCTTCGGACATTTGATACAGTGTATGCATTCCATTGTACCGGTTACCAAGGTCGATACAATGTAAAACCTGTGTGAAAAGTTGTAAATTTTGGAATTGTTATGCCTTTTCTCGTGCCTACAAGTTGTTTTAGTCAATTAAATGCATTTCACGCAGGTTTTTCCTCTTGGTGTCATGATAAGTAGCTGCATGTACATTCACAATGCAACAGCATAGGTACAGCATGGAAGTACTACTTCCATGGGTACAGTACACAACGTACCTGATACTACACAATGTATCACCAGCACTGTTTCGTAGTAGGTACTATGTAAAATCAAGTTTAACACTTTCTTTGGAATGGCGGATCCGAGCCAGGGAGTTGCCATCTAATGACAACTCCCTGATCGGACAGGAATGTTGGACTGTCGGTAAAGTGAGTTTTCTTGGATTTGAAATCAGAAAAGTGAAGGCAATACTGAACAAGACGTCAGTGATGCAGATGGGGTGAGTAATTCGTTACGGCGCATAGAACCATATCGATCTGAGACTGTTAGGTGAGGTGACTAAAGTACAACACCACAACAATTCGAGCATGAGAAGCATTTGGAGCAGTTGAAAGGGACTAAAGGTTGGAAAGTTTTATGTAGGCAGTCAAAATATGAACTTTAGGTTACTTTCGTGCAAGTGTCAGTGGAAATCGTGGAACTAGCCTATGTTCAAGTGTGCACAGTATTTCGCTGGCTGCTGCCAGTCCACTCACTGTATGTATTACTGCAGACTGAACCGAACAGTACACTGCCGAGTTTTTTCGTTCTTCGGATATGAATCAAGAATATTTGTAATTATTAGTAATAGCCTACTGCAGCCCCAAAGTATAACAGGCCGACACCACTCTCCAAACAGACAGAAAAAAGTTCAAATTCAAGACATGCCGCGAATTACAATCATTTACGTATGTATAGGCTATGCTGTGGTATATGGAGGCTGGTGTTCCTAAAATGACGTCATTGTTGTGTTGGCTTGAAATCTCATTTTCAACAGTGTATTTTTTGGTGCAATATTTTGAAACATTAATTTCTTTTTAATGCTCCAGGGTGTAAGGGTGATGAAAACAGTTTAAGAAAGAGCTTTTTGTGTACTTTAGGCTAAATTAGTCTCCCGTTACTCCAATTTACGTGTCATGGCCACTTTAAGAGGATGCTTTTAAGGAAATTAAACATTTTTCTTTCTCGTGAGTATGTTTTAAATCATATCGGATGTTGGTAATCTGCATTGGTAGAATACAATGGGCACACAATAAACCTACTGATACTTCTTGTGGAAATATGATTGTTAGAGCTGTAATCCATCCGTAGAAGCAGTAAAAAAAGCTTTATTACTCAAAAGAAGAAATGAGTTTTAAGTTGTTTCTCCTGAAAGTTTGACTTCAAAATAAAACTCAGTAGAACTGCCACAGGGGAAGAACAAATTTGGTGAAATGTGAGACAGGTGGTGCCAGGATGCCCTGCAAAGTTTTTAATGGCTTGAAGAATGCTTGGAAAATATGGTAGTTTGATGGATGTGTTGTCTCTGTGCAGAGTTTATACTTGGACTATGTAGTAACATATGTCTTCCATATCTTTCCTCCTCCTCTCTCCTCTTCCTCCTGCAGCCTAGCTTTACTTCTTCTGTAGGTCAGAGATCATATCTCTGACTGAAGGAGAAAAAGTTTTTCCTTCAGCGCATTACATGATAAAACTAAAAACTGCAGGTATTTCAGATGGTTTGTTTCCCACAAAAATATGAAGGAAACTTATCTACAGGACACAGCCATGTTTAGTTGGTTGGCCTTTAAATATTTATAGAGAAAAACACTGTCAGCATACTATTAGCATGGCTAGGGAAGGTCAGTGTATTTTGACACCTTCCTTGCACACCTCTGTATGTACATAGCATATTAAACTTTATAAATGCCATACGTACACAGTACAGCACTACAAAGCAGGCATAGGCTATTGGGGAACAGCTGAAGTAAAGTTTGTTCTAAATTAAGTGTACCTCTGGATGTGAAAGGGCATTTGACTAATATTGCTGGCATGCTTTAGAACTGCACTGCCCAGCTAGGCTAGCATATCTCACGCTTAAAGGGCTCATTGAGTTGATATCGATTATTTTGTGATGAATTTGAAGGAAATCATTACATAACAATGAGCTTCATTACTCATACATAGTTACCGAAAATGTGAGAAATTGTAGTTTTTGTGGACAGGGGTTGCATATGATTAATACCCAATGGTAAAAAGTGTCTGGTCACGAATTGGTAATTAATTATCCTGTCATTGCCATTTTAGTTGTGTATCGGATGTGCAGAATCTCTCAGTTTGACCATTTACGATCAAGATGTGAGTAAATCTCAACAGGTGTGAAAAAATCATGAATTTTGTAAACCAGCTCAATAAGCCCCTTTAAGACAGTTCATGAAGTATATAGTGTGGTTAGGTGATGTTAAATGTAATGTGATGTTACGTAACGTAATGTATGGTAATAAAATATAGCTGCATAAACTACAGTAACAACAGCAGGGACAGCCAGATATGCATAAGGTTTTTGGTTTCGATGGTAAGAGAAACCTATGCATTCATGATGGCGTGTGTGTGTATGTATGTGTGTATGTGTGTGTGTGTGTGTGTATGTATGTATGTGTTTGTGACACTTTGCTCGTTAACACGATATCTCAAGAAGGGAAACTCTGACAGTTCTCAAACTTGGTACATAGATGCCCCATATTGAGAGGAAGAACCCTATTGTTTTTGGTGGGGGTCAAAGGTCACCTGGGGTCGCCGGGGGTCAAACTCTGAAAACCTTGTTAACACAATATCTCGCGGTAGGAAGCTTGGATGAATTTCATACTTTGTATGTAGATGCGTTATGGTAAGAGGAAGGAACCTATCATTTTTGATGGAGGTCAAAGGTCATCTGGGGTCAACAGGGGTCAAACCCTGAAAACCTTGTTAACACTATATCTCAAGAAGGGAAACTCTGACAGTTCTCAAACTTGGTACATAGATGCCCCATATTGAGAGGAAGAACCCTATTGTTTTTGGTGGGGGTCACAGGTCACCTGGGGTCACCGGGGGTCAAACTCTGAAAACCTTGTTAACACATTATCTCGAGTTAGGAAGCTTGAATAAATTTCATACTTTGTATGTAGATGCGTTATGGTAAGAGGAAGGAACCTATCATTTTTGATGGAGGTCAAAGGTCATCCGGGGTCACCAGGGATCAAACGCTGAAAACCTTGTTAACACGATATCTCGAGGTAGGAAGCTCTGACAGTTCTCAAACTTGGTACATAGATGCCCCATATTGAGAGAAAGAACCCTGTTGTTTTTGGTGGGGGTCAAAGGTCACCGGGGGTCATACCCTGAAAATCTTGCTAACACAATATCTTGCGGTAGGAAGCTTGAATGATTTTCATGCTTAGTATGTAGATGCGTTATGGTAAGAGGATGAATCCTATTATTTTTGAAGGAGGTCAAAGGTCATCTGGGGTCACCAGGGGTCAAATTCTGAAAACCTTGTTAACACGATATCTCGAGGTAGGAAGCTTGGATAAATTTCATACTTTGTATGTAGATGCCTTATAGTAAGAGAAAGAACCCTATCGTTTTTGGCGGAGGTCAAAGGTCATTTGGGGTTACCGGGGTTCAAACGCCGATAACCTTGTTAACACAATATCTCAAGTTAGGAAGCTTGGATAAATTTCATACATAGTATGTAGATGCCTTATATTAAGAGGAAGAATCCTATTATTTTTGGTGGAGGTCAAAGGTCATTTGGGGTCACTGGGGGTCAAACTCTTAAAATCTTGTCAACACAATATCTCCAGGTAGGAAGCTTGGATAGATTTCATACTTAGTATGTGGATGCATTATGGTAAGAAGATGTATCCTTTTATTTTTGCTGGAGGTCGAAGGTCTTTTGGGGTCACTGGGGGTCAAACACTGAAAGCCTTGTTAACACGATATCTCAAGGCAGGATGCTTTGATAGATTTCATACTTAGTATGTAGATGCGTTACAGTGAGAAGATGAACCCTGTTGTTTTTGGTGGAGATGAAAGGTCATCTGGGGTCACCAGAGGTCAAAATGCAAATTTCCCAAGAATTCCCAAGATTAAATAGGAACACAAAACTGTATTTTTCCAACATGTTAAGATAGCATTTGATCAGTGACTGAAAGGTATGAGACATCATGGCATTATTGGAATAGAACATAAACCATCGAAACCTCAACGCATTTTTGCATTCTGGTTTATTCATAAGGTTCATTGTTCATAAGGGTCGTTATTCATAACATGATGAATGGCAAAAAATAAGGTTCATTGTTCATAAGGTTCGTTATTCATAAAATAAATAAAAAAAAAGGTTCATTTTTCATAAGGTTTGCTATTCATAATGGAGAATAAGGTTCATTGTTCTTAAAGGCCCTCTAAGCTCACCCCAGACAGTAACAATTCTCTCAACTAACCTAACTTTTAGCCCCGCCTCCAATTTAACACAAACAACTGTTTAGTAGTAAAATACTTCCAAGAAAGAGCTACAGTAGCCTGCACTGAATTTCAGTTGCTCGAGGCAATAAAACAAACTGCATGTGAGTCTAATTAGGAACACAACTGACTGCCGAAGTCATCATTACCAACCACTGAGTGGTGCTATTATAATGTTTGAATGAATGTCAATCAAAGTACAGTCACCAACTGGATTTAGAACTATGGGGATACGTCTTGATATATTCGGGGGATGCCATAGCTCCTTTAATCAGAAAAAAGGTTCAATGTTCATAATCAAGAAATGGGTTCGTTATTCATAATAAAAAAGGGTTCACTATTCATAATTGAAAAAAGGGTCCGCTATTCATAATCAGAAGAAGGGTCCATTGTTCATAATCGAGAATAAGGTTCGCTATTCATAATCCCCCAAAAAATCACAGCCAATCTAAATAGACCATATAAAAATGCCGTCAATATGTTGTACGCAACACATTGACCTATCATCCCTGCAAGATTTAAGGGTGAGTCCCCTTCCACGAGATACAGGAAGCCTTTAAAGCTGGAAAAACGCCCTTTTCCCATATTATGAATATGAATATTATGAATATTGGACCCTTTTTCCTATTATGAATATGAAACCTTTTTTCCAATTATGAATAATGAACCTTCTCTTCCTATCTTCCTATTATGAATATCGAACCTTTCTTCCGATTATGAATGATGAACCTTCTCTTCCTATTATGATTAACGAACCATTTTTTCTATTATGAATAACAGACCTTATGAACAAGGAACCCTTTTTACGATTATGAATAACGACACTTATGAATAATGAACCTTATGACTAAAGAACCTTATGAACATTGACCCTTATGAATTAAAAACCTTATGAATATCGGGTAGACCCCACAACAACATATTGAAGTATAAAACAAATTTACAGAACATATCACGTTAACAGTTTATACAGTAGTTAAGATGGAAAATGGTACCACTAGAGTGCTTTTATGTGAAAATTCATCAAACTATAGCCTGACACATCTGGGAATCATAGCGCTACTCCCAATTATAAAGCCAAAGGCTTACAACTTTAAATGCCATCGTCATACCTTAGCACAACTATCTGCATATGAATTGTGTGTAGGATTTATGAGTCAATACAGTAGCATCTGCTACATGCGTTTATTCAGCAGTGCGCAAGGCTGGCAGTAAATGAGCATAAGAGCATTACAGTTTTATACTACCCAAACCAGTCCTATATTTAACAGCCCTTATTTAGGTGTAGATTTATTACTTTCCCCATCATACAAAATTGGTGAAACACAATATCCCCCAGGCTATCAGGTAGAATTTCTGGTCATGTACAGTGTTTGAATGGCCACGTCTTGAATATTGCAGTGATCAGCTGTACTTTAAACATCATCAAATCATGGAGTTACCACCTCCGAGGTGGTAACTCCATGATCAAATCATGTAGTAGTATAACTTCAAAGGCTAGAAGCATAGAAACGTTCTTCTTGGGTAGAGTGCTAGTTTTGTAAATGAATCTTCTGCACATAACATTACACCTGCTTTCTTTAGCAGATTAAAAAAAAAATGTATTTTCTTCTTTTCTGGTTCCAGTGAAAGGATACATTGATGCAGTTAATAATGCTGTGTTTGTTTGTGCAAGTGTGTGATACTAGCTTGTAAACTTGATATTTCATGGAGGGGTGAGGGGAGGCAGCAGTGATTGATATGCTAGGCATGTGGTTTGCTTTAATAAGTATACAAGCTAGTGTTTTTGGTGGAGGTTAAAGGTCATGTGGAATCAGCAGAGGTCTCAAACGGCAGGTATGACGTACAGTACACCATAAAGAGACCTTCAGCTACTGTACTTTCAAAGGTTTGAAATTAAAACTTACTTGGATACAGATTCACATCATCCAGCAATTCTGTGTATTTGTTAAGATTTTTGTCATTGTCAGCTTATGATCTGTACATGTGACATTAAACATGAAAAATCCATGGTTCAAGATGTACAGTAGGGAAAATGCCCAACTAGACTGACCTCAGGAATTCACATTACTGACCATCCATTAGGGCAAAGAAGATGTGGGCAAATAGTTGAGTAGTTTTATCTTTGGTAATCGGTGAATTGCTTAATATAATGTGATTTTTTGCTGCTTGTGTATAAATGTGTCTTGCACTAAATTACAATAGAATGTATGCATATATGAGTGTATGACGTAACAGAACAGAAGGTGCCCTTGGACAGATGAAAGCATGTATCATTACAACTTTATACACCATCACAAATGCAGATAGCAGATTTGCTGTACCGGTTGGATATGCGCATAAGTCTACTACGTGCACGTGTGAAGTCTGTGTCTTATGAACAGTGTGCTTGATTGTTTGCCCTGTAAAATGATGTCGCAAATTGACATCAGTGCATAAGGTCTATAATGGATCCCAAAACCAAAAGCGAAAGGAGCCAGTGTATAGGAAGTAATAATATTGTTATTCTATAGGCTTTCACAATGTTTAATCTTTCATGGTGCTATACAGTTGTTGTACATGCCACAGGTCCAAAGTACAGGATGAAGTGGATAATCTGAACATTTTTGTTTTTGATTGGTGTAACTTCATCTCTTTGCACTTTGTAGCCCTTTCTTGCTTTATCTTCTGAGAAGAACCCATGCTTTGCTGGAGTGGAAGTCGGTGGCATTTATAGCAATGAAAGCTTTGCAATTGGCTGTTAGGAAAATAGCCAGGTTCAGGAATTCTGCCAGAAACTCAAAAAGGGTGTGGGGGAAGGGGATTTATTTTTGCTAAACCCTGAGTCCAATTGTCCTTGGCCAAAGTTATAAGTGGGTTCAGGGGGAAAAAGCTTGCTTCAAGGCCCCTATAAGGTGCAATTTGAAGCGTTTTAAAGGCCATTAATTATGTAACTTCATTGTTGCAAAAGTGTCCTTAAGTAAGGAATGAAGATATTGACAATTTTTTATATTTTTATGGAAATGTAAAGAGGGGATTTTACCCTCCTTCTTGTGGAAAAGGGGAACAAATCCCCCTCCCCCCTTTTACAGAAGCCCTGAGGTTATAGAAAGGTGGTTTGCCCATCTGAACTGACCTCCATACGGAAACAAACCAACTTTATTTTAAATTATTGAGTTTGTCAAATCACTTATTGAGGGGTTTAAATTTTCTAAGCCTATACAGTACATTTGCAGTTGCTATTCAACGCCTGAAGTGTGAAACAACGTATCTCACACTAATGTAGCACAGGTCCTAGAGGCAGCCTAAACCTAAATGCTCAAACAGTATTTTTTCACATCAGAAAAGCTTCCGTAATTTCCAAGCTTAAATTACACATCTAGCTGCCGGAGTAACTTTTAGCACTGCCCCTCCCTCCCCCCCCCCCACAAGAAAACCCCATTTACACTGCAATGTCTCCCCTCCTACTTCAGATAGGAATGCTATGTTGAATTACTGTTGAAGCACTTATTTCCCACAGCACCTTCAGCTAATAAGCTACAGTTCAGTAATGAAAGATAGTCTTTTGTCTTGTGCACCTTGTTAAGTTAGATAAGGTGATGCCTACTGTAATTGAGACTTAACTTTGTCAACACTTCAGTTAGTAAGTCAACACTCAGTCTTGTGTATTAATATTGACTATCTTGATTATGAGATGTAGTTGAGATAGTTTTGTGTTTGGTTAAAGAAGGTGGCATCGTAAGATCTTTGATGTTCACCGTAAAATGAAATCTCGTCAGAATTATGAATAAGTTATAGTCTTTGTGGTGCAGTAGCTGTGTTTATGTTAGCAACATAACAGTCACACAGCTGAGTACTTATTAAGGAAGTTAATGCAGTTATCAGAAATTACATTGTATTAAATATGTTTTAAATCTGTCAAAGCTATTGTATTTTAGTTGCCCATTGAACTATGACACAGGTGACTGTCAATCTTTTTCATAGTACAGAAATCTTGGAAGCAACCTTTGTACTCCAGTTTTGACTTTGAGGTCTTTAAATTTTCCACCAAGTTTACAATGGATTTATAGACAGAATTTCTTCCATACTTAAAAGTGGTAGATAAAATATTCACTTTGCAGACATAACCTTACCCCTTGCTGCATGTAACTTTCATTTAGTTCGCACAAGATGGAGGAGTTGCCTCCAGGGTCTCCTTCAGCCAGCCTCTAGGGACCTCAAAGTCCTGGTCCCAATGGCTGAGCACATCTGCCCCCACTTGGTGTTACGGATGAAGAATAAATGTCTAGAGGGAGTGTCCTTCAGTACCTTTCACCCCAGTCTCTCTGTCAGTACAGATGCACCGCTCTCAGGCTGGGGCACCTTTTGCGAAAGCAGAACTCTCGCAGGGACATGGGCTACAGAAGAGTTGAGACTGTACATCAACTTCCTCAAATTCGAAGCTGTTAAGTGAGGTCAGTAACAGCCCTCATGGATCATGTGCAAGGCAGAAGCCTGACGGTCTTTTCAGACATCACCACTGTTGTACACCCCTGGCCACCCCAGACGGATTGCCTCCACGTTACCTAGAGTCGGGGGCCCAGAGTAGTTTAGTACCGCGCCTCTTCCACCTTGAAAAATTCCTACCAAAGGGGGCTTTTGATTGTTTAATTTTGAATAGCTTTGCTCAACGTCTAGGTTTTCTACTTAGCATTTACAAAAATTCTAATAAAATTTTGATAGAACTGTGCACAGTATGGTTTACCTTGCCCTCAAGAAAGACCTTGGTACATCAGACCATTTTCTCAATTTGTAAAAACTAAGTGCAGTACAGTATGTCTTTTTCTGAAAACATAACCTTATATACTAATTTACCCAAAGTCAAATACCAAACAGCAACAATTTACATTTGCAGTTTTTAAGCTTCCTGGACAAGACAAACAAACACTTTCAGCTCCTCATTTACACTTTCTGAGTGGGTATCTTTTTAAAACATAGATCCTGATAAAGATGCTAGTGTTGTGAATGACAGTGCCCTGGGATGATGATGGAATGTCAAACTGTAAACAGTTTTCCCCTTATTGAAGGAGGCCCTTTACCGAGGTTTTCATAACAAGGAGGCCAGGTCGTTGTTTGCTATCAAAGTTTGAGAAACATTGTGCCAACCAGTTTGCTGAATTATTTTTGTAGTGTACGCATTTTAATCATGTAATTCTCACTTGTTGTTTGTTTAGAAGATGAATTAAATTTTGTAGCTACTGTTCTCCTCTCTGACTTGCTTACATACATACAAAGTCCCATTTACCAAATGTCATCAGGCCTAAAGTAGGGAGGGAAAGATGGAGGGAGGGAAGGAGAGATGGAGGGAGGAAGAGATGGAGGGAGGAAGAGATGGAGAGAGAGGAAGAGATGGAGGGAGGAAGAGATGGAGGGAGGGAGAGATGGAGGGAGGAAGAGATGGAGAGAGGAAGAGATGGAGGGAGGAAGAGATGGAGGGAGGGAGAGATGGAGGGAGGGAAGGAGAGATGGAGGGAGGAAGAGATGGAGAGAGGAAGAGATGGAGGGAGGAAGAGATGGAGGGAGGGAGGGGGTGAGGTGCTACCCTCAAATTGATATTGCCCTCATACATTTTAACATATCGCCCTTGCCACAAAAATATCACTCCCCTGCCAGGAAGCTACCTTCAGTACCTTGCCTACTATCATCCTTAAAGGTCCAAAGCAGTTGCCCCAAATTTATTTTGAAACAATGGCTAAATGTCACAAATTTCTTCTTATTTCTCTTCCAAGTATCTTTCATAATATTTAAGGGCATAAATAGTGCATATTCAAGGTAAACGCAAGCAGTTGCTCCTTGCAAATTTTACAATTGAGGGAGAAAAATACTGTCACATGATTCTCAAGAGCCATTTAGGAAATAGGATAGTCTACTGTACAATTCTTTATTGGGGTGACTGCATTCTCCCTTTAAGAATTCATATAGTATTCCAAATTCACTGTATTAAACATCATATGCACAGCACCTGTACAGTATTTACCCACAGTCAATAGTATTTGTTGGGCAGGATTTTCATTATGAAAGCATTATGGTACTACAGTATTATTCATTTAAAATTGTTTTTGCCTTATAACTGTACTTTTTACTTCAAATTCCAAATTCCTGTTTCTTCACCAATTATCAAAATCAATGAAGGGGCCTGTTTATAGCTATATGAATGGCAGTCTATACTTACGGTGCCAAAGTTCTTGTAAAATCCTCTGCAAGCCAAATGTTTCACAATGTTCGTCAACATTTATGACAACTTTCTGATAGCTTAAGGTTTAAGTACTGTACCAAATTTGTCAGTCTATTTTGCTCCTCGTTACCTCCTATTTACCAGACCAGTTTTAGGGATTCTGTGCCCTCTGTTTGTTACATTAATTGTACCAGAGTTTGTAGATCATTTCATGGAGCTAACACCTCAGAGGTGGTAGCTCCATGATCATTCTTGTACCCTTCATGTAATACACTTTTGTTTTCATCCTACCTGCAGTGTAAAATTTAAACTGTCATCAGTAACAGATTGTTTGTCTACAATCTTTTGTCACCTTGTGTGAACTTTGAACTCCATTAATTGCCCATTGTTGCTGGTTGGCTTCTTGGTTCATACCAGCATCCTACAGGTCCTGATAGTTTGTCATGGCTTTTCTAGCCTGAAGGTCTCTAAGGAGCTTTGTGGAAAGGTCTTCTGGGAGTCTAAAATATTTTAAAGTTCACACCACCATCCACAGTAACATGTAAAACTATGGTATGTCCAGATCAGTTAATATTTACAGCCACCCAGTCAAGGTTTCCAGTGATTTATGCCAAATGCATGTAGTCTTAAAAGAGTAGGCTATATCCTTCCCTGGGCTTACAGGTACACTTGCCTGAAGCATATTTCAGCATTACAAACGCAAATTATGTGCATATGCCTGAAGCTTAGCAAATTCCATTATCTGTAAGGGATTAGCTTTATCCTTCAAAGAGCATGTGCCTTTACTCTCTTTAAAGGGTAAGTTCAGTCCCTGAATGAGCTTACACTTGCCCCCAACATAATAGTAGATTACAAACACTTACTCTTTACAGGGTAAGTGTATGTTCTTTTAACATATATGTATTTTCCCCAAGCAATATATACACCAAATGGTTGGTCTTTTGAAGGGTAGGCTGTATCCTTTGAGAGCATGTGCTGCAGATACCCCAAGCTCTTTTGTAGTTTTCCTATCAATTAAGTACCCAACATTGTGTTTCAGATAAGATTTTCTTTTATTTCATGAAAGTTCATCTTTGGTGGTTAATTTATTCAGTGTCCAATTTAACAATTCAAATACAAATTTCTTCAGGGGATGAAACAAATTGCTAAGGGGTATTTCCTACATGTTTTCAGCATTTCATCACCTTCACAAGAGTACAAATGGTATTCTTTCTTCAGACCCTGCCCTCTTCCTCCTCCCCACCTCCTCCTCCCCCTCCCCCCCCCCCCCATCTTTGAAGTGAAACTGTATGTATGGTACATGAGCAACGCATATTGCAGTATTTAATAATACTGTTCTCCCGTATTTACATTTGTCGTCTAATCAGCATGGCAAGACTAAAGAAAAAAAGGCACTGTATATGTCGTGTACGCAGACCCAAATTTAAGTGTCAAAATTTTGATGATCTGCAGTAATACAATTTCCTTTATAATCTGTTCACAGGAAGGACGGTTATATTTGGAAGTCTTTCTGAAATGACCTCCAGTCCTTCTATTGGATGACTACCAATGCTTTAGAATATTGTAGGCCTACATACAAAATTACATTTCCATGCTGCAGGAAGCTGTTGTCTGTAGGCAAGAGGTGCGCCTTGCTAACTTCAGCATATAGGATTTTCATTATTCCACATTTTCATTAACTTTGTACCCCTCTCTATCAAATAATTGTACCAGCATGTGTCTTGGGTTGTAAATTGATTCCCTTTGGCAATGTTAATGGGCATTGCTGGAAATCTGATATAGGTCATTATTGGTCTCTATTAATTTGTGTTGAGGGTGCTGCTGTATCATACAGCTGAGCCAGGCAGTGAAATCTTGAAATTGTTGGTGAGTGATGCATACAGTCTACTATGCATAGCTTGAAGGAATCATCATCGCACAAATTTTGAAGTTGACCATCCTCTTGGCAGACACATACTTACCCCTTCTATTACACATTAGTCTCACACCTGGCATGTTTCTCAGAGTTCTTAAACATGACCTCAGTGCCAACCATTTAGCTTGTAGCACACCCCGTTCTCCTTCCTCTTCAAACGTACAATACAAGCCTTAAAGGTCTTTAGTTGTTCAACTAGGCCATAATATTCATCAATCTTCACTTGGCTATTAAGTTTAGTGCTGTTTCTTCTTACATATTTTCTCAGTTTATTTGTCACATAAAAAGCTCTTCCCACTCCTCCTGAGTTCGCTTTCAGGTTTTCTTTTTTGAGAAGCAAAAAATGTGTGACACTTTTAGGAAGTAAGGAAATTTGTTTACGGATGATGTTTGTTGATAGTATCAACTGAGGTCCATTAGAGGGTTTATTCCTGGGCATAGTTTTGGTATGTGCATATCTTCCAATGTGGCAGATTGCATACTTGCCATGTGGTTATCTGATCTCAAGTAGATGAAATAAACTAATAATTATTCACCTGAAGGTTACACTGTTTAAAAGTCCCCTTTGCTATTTTAAAGGGGCTTGTTGAGTTGGTTCACAAAATTCATAACTTTTTTCACATCTGTTGAGTTCTACTGCACATCTGACACAAAACTGAAATAGCAATGATAGGGTAATTAATGATTAAAATCATTTATTACAAATTCATGACCAGATACTTTTTAACATTACGTATTAATGATATGCAGCCCCTGTCCACAAAAACTACAATTTCTCACATTTTTGGTAACTATAGGAAGTGATACATGGGGTAATGAGGCTAATTAGAAACATTGCCATGTAATGATTTCATTCAACTCGTCACAACTGAATGGGCTCCATGCCCACTTTACAGAAGAAAATGTAAATCTGAGGTACATTTACTGTAAACCTCACATAACCCAAAACTGTTCAGACTTAAGCTAGGACACTTTTGTGTGGTGTCAGTTAGAATTTAACACAAGAAAACAGTAGAAAGTTCAACCGCAATGATAACTTCAAGTCCATATCCCCAACTTCTATTGTTAAAACCAGCGAACATTTTTTTTTCAAGAAGAATACTATGTATGTTTCTTGTAAAAACTGTGTGTCTTACTATGAGTCAAGAACTTGACAATCGGTAATCTAATATGTTACTATGACAAATTTCACAAATGTTTGTGTAATATTTTGAACAAATAGAACCTTTGTTGAACAAGCAACTTTTTATGATGCATTTTCACATTCTGGTAATACCTTCTTTATCCCTACATTATTACAGTTTGTAAATTGTACAGGGTGTATCAGCCTTGTGGAAGCATCAGTCCCTAAATTTATTGACAAGGTGGTTTATAAATCTTGTTAAGTCCTACCTGTGGGTTTACTATTAAAAGATAATGGAAATATGATCAAGGAATTGTCATGATAGATTTAATCCTGCTTGACAGTTTGACAGCTAAGAGATCACTTGATTAGTAATGAATCTCAGGGTCTGAGCCCCGCCTCTGTTATGAGTGACATTCATGCTGGTCAAGAGTGCAAGTCAAATTCTGTTTATTTCAATATGTTTGGAATGATAGTATTTGAAAAGATATCCTGCTATACCGAGATACATTTTTTGAAAGTCATCTTTGATTGGAGGAAGGGGATGCATGCATTTTCAATCATTGTACTGAAAATTTCTGATAGGCAGTAACTTCAGAAATTTGTTCTTTATGAAATTTCCAAAAACATTCACCATATTTTGCTCTTCTGTTGTATGCCTTCGTCTTTTCACAATGCTGAAGACTATTTATTCAGATTTTGACTTTTTTATTTTTTAAATTTCCTTTCTAGAAATGTGTCAGGGTATTCCAGAGCAAGCCCACCTAGAACAGAAGATTCAAGTTGATGTTAAAGACGGAGAGCCACCCAAACCCAAAATGTCCTGTACCCAACGGGTGTCCATCCGACTTAACTCCCTGGAGTCCATCTGGTACTGTATCCTGGTCGCTTTCATCACAGTTTTTCTCCTTGGGGATGCCCTGCGTCAGTACAAACATTACAACAATCTAGACTGGCCAGACAAGCCCCCGAGGGGGGAGCTCCGCCTGTATGCACTTCTAATATTCTCTGCTTTTGGACTTATTGTTCTCTTTATACCAACGCAAATATTTAAAGTTGGCAATAGAGCCAATGACCAAGATAAGCTGGGCATTATAAAAACTAGAAGAAATGGATTTCGAAGAATGTCATCTAGCTCTAGCCATATAAAGAGATTACGTCAGTATGTGTATAAACTTAGGGGTCTCAGCAAACATATGGGGCCCATCGGAGCCACGCTACATATGCTATCTGCTTTCTGTCTGTTGCTTCCTCTAATGTTCTTACAAGCAAGGGCCATTGAAAACGGACTCTTACCCACAGGTAAGTGTGAACCAAGCGTTATAATTGCTGATCTTATGTGATTTCTCCTTTTCAATGTTCTCACAGAATAAGTAAATGTTTCTATTAAAGGGGGACCTGATGCCATTTTCCTAGACAATATTCACAGTGGGTATGGTTTGAGCTACTGTACCTCAGCACTTAGCAAAACATTGCCCATGTGCAGGATACCAGATTGTGCTTCAGAAAGTAAAAAGTTCAGTTTCCATGCTTTACTTTTCAATGATACCTCTTCCACAAAGGTGTGAAATGTTGCCCCCCCACCCATGGAAAATACATTTGATACATCTTTCCTCTTTAATGTACATTTTACTGTGCAACCTCATCTGAAATGTGCATTCTACAAGTAGAGCCAGTAGGCTGTCTAGTGACTTAATTGCTAATGTAGAATAAGTGAAGGATGCTTGATTTGTACAGGGGAATGTGCAAGGGGAGGGGGAGGAGATGAGGTCCAGGTGGGAGAAGATGCCATACAGGGCAGCTCTCCATAATACATCAACTGCTCTGTATATCAGTACATATAACAGGAGTATGGAAAACAGGCAGAGTTGGTTATACTTTCTTTCAGTGTTCCATTCCATATGGAAAATTGGATTTTCGGATGCAAGGTCTGGATTCTGGAATATGGTCCTAAAAAGTGAAATCTTCACACTCTCTGTACTTGGTAATATATCTAGATAGAGACCTATATCCACAGTGTGTAAAATGTGTGAAAAGAAGTAAAGTGCTTTCTTCCCAACTGGAGTCACTATTTTAGGTCTTAATAGCCATTTTGGTCATCAAAAGGTCTTTTGAATTTCAGTCCTGTAAAAGTGTGCAAACCCTGTTTATAGTAATGTTTAACTCTGGTAAAGGTTTCTGTTTGCCAGAAGAAGGTACATGGTTCCCCTGGTGAGTCCCAACCCTCCCCCTCTCCACCCCTCCCCTTATTTTTCCTGTGACAATTTTCCCTTACAGGACTACCCAGCCAGACAATTCTCACCCTGTGCAATTCCCCCTCAGGACAATAGCCACCTGGATAATACATACTTTACCTCTGTGGGAAGTTACCATGTTTGGAAATTGTGGCGATCAAAATTTTTGGAGGACAGTAATTTGGGTGGAAGTTGTCCAGTCACAGGTATACAGAAATCACAACATAGGACCAAAAGATGGCAGAAGACACTTGCTTTTTGGCTTAGAAAAACCACAATCTTGGAAACTTACAGTCAACCACTTTATACAGTAGTGAGACCGTGGAAGTACTAGCTCGTAGTACTTCCATGGTGAGACCATTTCAAATACTGGTAACTACAGTACACTGTTTGCAATTCTAACCATATGGAGTGTTACACAACTCTACAGTATGGATGTATCTGCTAATTGCTTCTCTCTTTAATGGTTTGTTGTATGTGATGACATTTTGCACAGTTAACAACTTTTACCTCTAAATAACCCCAAGCATGCCAACATTGCAAATTTACAACCCCTGCTTGAAAGAAAGGTTGAATGTATTTAGGATATTTACATAGAAAATATTGTCAGGGCAACAGTGACAGGTAGCATAAAAACTGCTGACTTTGGTGGTCAAATGTCATGGAGTAGAGGGTTTAATAATTGAAGTTGGGTAAAGTACACACTGTACAGTAGTTATTGCCAAGTTGTTGTAAAGAAGGGTAATACCAAGTCATATACTTAGCATGATGTGGATGTGACTGACAGAGTTGAAGAAATGCTATTGATTTTAGTGGAGGTCAAATGTCACAGAGGGTCAACATAGGTCAAAATATGAATACCATGTTACCAAAATATTTCTTGAAGAGTGTACATTGCAGATTATTGAATGAGAAAACATAACACACAGGATAACATTACTTATAAGGAGAAGAACCCCAGTTTTTTCAGGATCAATTGGGAGTTAAAATTTCAATGTGGCAGGATGTTAACACTGATAAACCTTAAACTAAGGATACATGTGATACAGTGATGTTATATTTTGTCCTCGAAAAAGACACGTATGAATTCAGTAGTGCTACTGAAAGATGCAATGGCCAAGTAGATAATGGCACAGGTATTTGAAATAATGATGCTTGATAACAATCAGGAAGTGTGACAGGAATTGATCACCAAATTGTTTGCCAAATAGGAACTCCCTAACTGAAGTAATTGATAAAATACTGAAATCTAGCTTCTCTGGTAATCAAGCAGAAGCCTATTTGATCAGAGCAGAAAGTAAAAGCAGTGTTGCATCCTGGTCATTGTCATTAGTTCAGTATTTGAAGAACAAACTTAAAATGCTGCTTGAAAAGTCAAACCTTGCGTCCTCCCCTCAACAGATATCCTTCTGTATATTACCTTACAGTATAAGCAACTCTTTTTACCTCTATAACCCTCTAGGTAGGTTTGCAAGCCAGTTTCTTTCTTGATATAATTTCCAAGAATTGTTTGGTGTCAACATATTGCTTGGTCAATTGAAACATTTTCCTGTTATTAGTGCCATGAATTAGCCATATATGGCTGCAGGCTTAAGTATAGATATGCACTGTTGTGCAAAAACACATCCAGGGGCATGAGTTAAGTTAGTCTTGGTGAGATGCAGATCCCCTTAGTTCTCTAAGTCACCATTTACAGTAATTATCTACTTGTAGCAAAAGAAAGTTTGAAACAGCTGTTTAGATGACTACTTTTGTTTGTAGCACCTGATATGAATGATTTGTCAGAATGCTTGGGATCTGTTTTAAGATTCAGATGCTGTTGGACAGTTGTTGCTGAAGATGTTTGTCTCATTTATAGAGAAATTCATAGATTTTATCAGTCATCTGAACTTTGAGTGTGAGAGACAGTTGATCTGCTTGGAATGCCAAGATGAAGTAAGACAACAACAAAAAAAAAAAAAAAAAAAAAAGCTCCTAGACTTCAGTTTTACTGCGTTTCAGTCTTTATCAGATTGAAGGATGAGATGCAGCAGTTGGTTGAGATGAAGGGATAAAAAGGGTCAATGTTGGAATCTCTTGTGGGAATACAGTATGTGAGCCCAGTTTCTTCGTTAGGTTTTGATATGTTTATTGGTGGCAAAATACTAAATGCACATGATTTCTACCATATTTTTTTTAATGAGTCCTGAAGGAATGATGACAACTTATTTTAATCTCAGTAAAGATAAAAACTGGAAGTAAACAGACTCTGAACAAAAGTGTGTTGGACCAGTGTTTGTATGTAGGATGAAGGACCTTTGGATTCCCAGAGCATGTGTTACAAAAATTGTAGGGTAGGAGAAGACATTGTTTCTTCTTGTCTTGGGAAGATTTACACAAGCTTTGCATCCTTCTCTTTCCTCTGGTCACCCACCCACACACATACACACAACTTTGCAGTTTGCACCAATTTTTCATGAGTTACATAAGTACTTTTTTGGTCACTTAAGTAAGTCTTTCCACTTCCTCACTGCATTCTGGTATTTGATGTTGCATGAGATAGGAAAGGTTTAGAGCGATATAAATGAAAATGGAATTTTGGAAAACTGTTATGGAGACTTGAATGCAATGATCTGTAATGCCCCCTCATTTGGAAGTGAGAGACAAGGCATGAGATGATTAAATGAGTTGAAAATGCAAGAGAGGGTAAGGGTTAGGGGAGCTGTGGTAGGCTTGATACGTGGTGATGGGGGACCATCATGTTGGTTACTTCTGGACCTATAACTGAGAAGATGCAGAAGCAAGAGAGCAAAAGAAACCTTTGGAGCCAGATAAAGTTAAAACTTTCTTCATTAAGTAATCTAAAGTGACATGTCTTCACATGAGGCTATTTTGTTGCTCATTTACTCCTGATATGCACAGTTTGTTGACATCAGTTGAAATTCATCTTCTCCAGAGGGGTTAATAAAAATTTTGATTTAATAATTAGCAATTAGTTCATGGACTAATTTGATTGCTATCTCCCATTCATTGTAATCACTTAAAATTCAATCCACAAGTATGGCACTCATTGGGGATCAAATTGTAATTCAGAGAAAGAACTCAAGGGAATCGCTGGCCATTTTAATTGCTGCTTGGTACATCAAAGTTTGCAAACCAATGGTTGAGTCTAATTTCATTGGGGCAAAATGTCTTACTCTAAAACATCCTTGCAATTTTGCACCCTCATTGAAAGTAAAGTGGGATTTTGTCCTGTCAATCTGATAAGTTGCATAATCTTTTCTTTGCATGGTGCATTCAAATTTAATTCTTACATCTGAAGACAGGTTGGAAGATGGTTGGGAAAGTTGGGTGGAGGGGGGGGGGAAGAAAGGGAGGAAGAGGGAGGATCAAGGACTAGTTGTGATGATTGTTTATCAAGTAAAAGAAATCTTGATGTAAAACAGTCTTAGCTTGGTAGTGATTCTGTGTATTTTTCCATAAGTTAATTAAAACTAAAGTCTATACCACTATTTTTTATTCAATATTTTATATTATTATCGACTGCTTTTTGATACATAAAAGAAATCTTAAACTTCGATATAAACTGCAAGAGTTTCTTATTTTCAAGGTTTTAAGTTGGTGAATCTCATGGATCTTATCTGATTTAAACTCCCTTAATGCAGTACTTGTCAATCAGCTGTTAAAAAAATTGTGAATTTCTGCTTCATTTCAAAGAAGAAAAGGAAGTTGAAGTGTCGTGAAGATTAGGAAGTGTTCTGAACCTAACAGGGCTTTACCCAGGATGGTGAGGTCAGGAAGTCTAAATAGATGGTATAGGTAGAATACTTGCACCAAAACTGTTCCAGAAATATGAGGCAATCCAGTATCCCAGGAAGTCTTTGAGGGGCTCAGGGAGTCCAAAGATTCTTGGATTTCTCTTAGGCTAAAGCCTTGGATCCAAATTTATTTTCATATATTGCAAAAGGAACTTAACTTGTTAGCGTTCTGTTGAAAGTGAAGTTTTATTTCACTCCTCCTTACCTCCTATTTCATAATTGCCCTGCAATTTGAATTTCCTGTCTGGCAAGTTTTTGGCACAGAGGGCACCATTGCCCTACCCACCCTATCCTTCTTGCTGATTCCTCATTTGCCATTCTGTCAGTAAAAGACACATGGTCTAGCTAGAAAGCATTTCTGCAATTTTTTTGAATTTCATCATGGAGTTTCATGGATTCAGTCTCTATGATAGTTCTCAAGATATTAGTAGCAGAGTTTATGGCATTTTTATCAAAAGCTAACGTGAAGCAAGCAGTGGTAATATCATAGCTTTATGTAAATAACCTTGATGAGGAAGGAGGTGTTGTTGGGATGTAGATAGCCTTGAAAGATTAGTGTATGCCAATACTTAATGACCCACTTAGTTGTGAAAACGTGGCAAGTATTAGTTGGTAATTAGGCCTTTATTTGATTCCTTTAATTGGATTTTTATTCCCTCAAGGCATCATTCTCTGCTAGTAATACTTCTTAATTAGTTGTCTCAGAAGACCAACGCTTTGATGTTATGGTTAGTGCCGCCAACATTACAAGGTCTTTTAACTCAAAATGAATTCCTGTTTGAAATTAATCGAAATGCTGGCTATCCATACCCAGACTTTACGTATGAGTGATTTGCAAATGAGCTTTATAAGAAGTTTTTTTAAGAAGAATTCTTTCCACAAGTTTGTAGTTTAAATACAGTACTTTCATAAAAAGTTTATGTCCTTAAAGGGAAATATTGCGTTTGTTTCACTGAAAATTTTTGCACTTTTAAAAGCAATATTTATAGATACAGAATGATAGATAATTCAAAATAATGCAATACAGTAGTCGTCTTTTTAAGAAATAAGGTTCTTACAGAAAGAAATTCAGTTAGTTGTTGCTAAGGAACAATTTTTTGGCCCAAACTTTCAAAATTCAAATAATGCAACTTCCATAACTCTTGTAATGCATAATATTTTGAGGCGATTAAGCTATTGCTGGAGTTAATTGGTGAGACTGACTGGTTTAATAATGGTTAATCTGTTTTCTTTGTATGCCATGTTTGTCCATTTTAAACGCAATATTTCCCTTTAAATGTGCATCTAAAGATAATAATAATAATAATGGCAGGTGCTTATGTAGCGCTAAATCAAAATCATCAAAGCGATACGACAATTCTTATCACATGTACATAGCTTTTCCTACTGTACATCATGCAGTATTCTCATGCCTTGAGGAAGCTACCTGGAGATGTTATAATATAGCGCCCCCAATCTTTGTCATTTTGGCTTGCTTCTCATCTTCATCATTTTCCTTTTCAAACATGTGAACTGGTAACTGGTGATGCTATGGCCCCTTTAGCACTGAATGCAGCAAGGGACAAGCTCCAACATGATATACTCTCGCTTTCATGGTTTGGGCCCTGGACAGCTATGGTTTTGAACTGTGATAAAAAAAAAAATGTTTTGGTGACACTTTTTATAGCAGCGTTGTAGCTACAGTATCTGTGGAAGATCTATGAAAACACAAAGGGTGTAGTAAAGTTTTGCTAAGGAAGCATCAAGGATTCTTGAAGGATCACTAAGGCCATACATGCGACAGTTTCCTTCAGAACCACCGTAAACATGAGAACAAAATCATAGGATATCCCCTGCCTATTTGTTGCTAATTCTGTGATTTCTGACCACTTGAAATGCTGGATGGCCTGGATTAGCTCTGGATCTGCTGTGCTGTTGTCTACAATTAAGGCCAGTTCAGGACTTCCAGTTTTTCACATTTTGAAGTTATAAGAACCATATATGGTTATCCCTTGCTTTTTTGGGCCATCCACTGACATAGCTTAGAGTTGAACAGTGTTTAACTTTCATAGCTTTATAGTGCTACAGTATACTAAAGTATAAATTGGCCTTGTTGCCATGGTTTTAACACAGTACAGTTGGTGACAGAAAAAAGTATATTTTCAAACAGTTTGCAAATTGAGCTACAGAAGTGTCAGGCTGTGGAAGTATAAGGGACTGTCCTGGAACATCACAGTTGTATCTAAGGGCCCTGAACAGATTCAGCATGGATAATCCTGGGTAAGCACTGCGGGCTTTGGAGATTCTGAACAGTGAGGGTGACAAGTAGATATTAATTACTTAACTTAACTATTTTCCATCAAAATTCTTACATATACTTATGAATGAGACAATTCTAGTTGAGCTTGGCAGTACCAACCTGACTTCAGAGGAAGTGGTATTGTTACTACTGTATCTCCATCCAAATGACTTCCTTCCCTATTAAATCAACCCTACTGTACGCTGTACCGTAACACTTCATGAAATAACTATGTAGTATGTACAGTAACACAGTTTAGAACAGCCTACTTAATCAATTCATATCCTACAACCAGAGGTTAAGGTGACTATTGATAACCTTTCACAGTCACAGATTTGATTTGTTTTGTGAGAATGTGCATTACCTTGGCCATCCCTTGTTATTACCATGCTTTCCCTTTGCTACATACATGCAATTTGTACCAGTGAACTGACCATACGGGGGGGGGGGGGGGAGGTGTTTTTGCTTGAGAGAAACTTGTACCCAGCTCAGAGAATAACTATTTTCTCAATGAAAACTGTGAAAGAAAGGGGGGGGGCTGTATGTCCATGCAGCCAGCAACAAAAGGAGTAGGAAGATGTCTATTGAAAGTTTTATCTGTTCAGTAATCAGAGTCCTCAGATGCAAACAACATTACAGTATGGCAGCAAACAATGTTAAAGAAGCACCCTGTAGAAAAAAGGGCTGAATTATATTTTTATCACTTGTGTTGAAGGAATATATATTTAGGATATTTAGGATTTCCATCTCACAAGAAGTTCAATATTTTAGTGGCCAAGATAGTACAGTAGATTCTATTTCGCTCCTCCTTACCTCCTATTTACATATGTACCATTATTGCCTGCAATAACCGTCTGGCAAAAAACTAATAGCACCGCGGTATCCCCTAAGAGTAGAGGGCGCCTAGAACCCTAAATCATCCTTCTGCATTTTTGGCTACGGAATGGGTGAGTTTTGGTGATTATGAAATGTACACACACACACACACACAAATATCATGTTAATACCAAGTTTGTGGACACATTGTACTGTAACTTACAGAAAGTTCAAAGCAAAACTTGGAAATAAAAAAGTGAAATGCTGCCAAATGAATTTTCTGGTGCCAATCAATACCAAATAACACCATGTATCTGAAATTTGGCAGCAACAATACTAATTTGGAAACTCTATTAGAGATTCCAGATAGTTATAATATGGGGTCCAGCTTTAGCCCTGGCAAACAGTTAACTGTCCTGTCATCGGGGGCACCATCTGTTTCCTGGATGTGTACACATCACATTTCTGTACACAGAAAGTCGGAGAGTGCATTGCACTGAATAGTCTGTAGCTCATTAACAGGTTGCCGCAGTTATTACAATGGGGGTAACAATTGCTGTTGAATTTGCAAGATTCCCCATTATGTTTACAAAGTTCTGTAGAATTATTTTTAAACACCAACTGCCAGGAAGTGAATTGGAAATAAAAGAAAAAAAAAGAAAAGTGAAACTATTCCAGGTATTTCTTGTTTCATTTTGGAGGAAAATAATAAGTCAGGGGAGAGATTGAGAAGGAAATCATTGAACATTTAAAAGTGCACAAATACACTTACACTTTACATATCACCATCAGTGCTTAGAATTAAACAGTTCACTACATACTGTGTCCATATCATAATCCAGCACCAGATCATTTGTAACATGTTTGCTCTACAAGATGAGGTTTACAGGCAGGGTGACCACTTCCTGATGACAGAAAAGCAGGACAATGTTAACTACTATCTAAGCGGGGCGCCACCATGAGTTGGCGCGTAGCGTACCAGAAAATTTTTGGCTTCACAAACCCCTCAAATAGCCTGTAACAGCCCTTTCCGGTGTTCTAAGCTGCATAATTAGAGCTGTGAAATTGTTATGTTGAAAATGAAATTACCTCTGAAAATTTGTGCTTGAGGGAGGTTTACGGTAGAATTTTCAGAATGGAGGAATATTCAACGTCCAGGGGCCCTGTGAACCCAAATGGAGGACAGGGTGTTTGAAAGCCGGACTGTCTGACGAAAAGCCTAATGAATTGCCACCCTATTTACAGGCCTATACAGGAGTAATAGGCTGGGGCAGATTAATTGGCTCTTTTTGAGTCATGACTGCTGGCCAAGAGTCAAGTAACAATGACTCCACTTTCCTTGGAGTAGTGACTCCACATGAATTTTAGTGTGTCACAAAAATGCACAAGAAGCCATTTTTGGTGTATTAAAAGATTTCAGTTTGTGTTTTAAGTTTTATTTAAGTATGAATAGAAACTGGATCTTTTAGTCTATTAAACTGTTTCTCTGATCAGTAGTGGTCCCTTCAGTTGACAGCTATGATTCTTTAGCATGAGTAATTCAGCACCTCTGTTGAATTGCCTGTAGTGTAGCTCCCTATTCTGATGTCTCTTTGTTCCGATGTCTCTATATTCCGACAAGTTTTCACTGAGGTCAGTGTTAGGATAAGGGTTAGGTTAGAACAAACCCTTATCCTAACGCTGACCTTCATTAAGACTTTCGGAATACAGAATGCAGAGACCTTAGAACAAAGAGACATCAGAACATAGAGGTGTAACCAGTGTAGGCTAGTATTCAAGAGTCATATTATAGTGTGTGTTCCATGGGTGCCTGGGGCAGTTATGTCATGATTGGAGGAGTCAAGACTCAGTCAGAGTTGTGACTATTTAGACTGTGGGCCCTAACCCTACCCCAGAAAGACTGGAGTCACCCAAGCATAAGAGATATAGCATTGGTGTATGGAAGATGGTTGACGGCAGTGCATTTTAATAAGTACTGTCATAGAAATTTTGGAAGAGAAGAAGAGTGAATCTATTTTGCTCCTACTTTCCTCCTCTATTACTGCTATTGGACAGTCCATTTACTGCAGAATGATCACTGGCAATAAAATCCTGTTATACCTGTTGAAAATGCTGGTAGGTAAAGTGAAAGTTCTAGAAGGGGGTGGGGGTGGGGGGTGGGGGTGTAGCTGCTCGGAGTGGTATAGCTCAGGTTGTATATATCCAAATTACAGACAGGTACCTCCTGTCTTTTACTTTTACTTCCAAAATAGATCCCTCATATGACAACTTCCATGAAATGAAGGTTGAAAAAACAAAGGATAATAGACATATGTTTTGAGGCCCTTCATTCATGTAAAAATTTGCATAGTTAGTGGTTGGAAAAATTGGGCATTTGGGATGCTCCTTCCAGGGAAAATTTTGTATTTAGAGCTGAAATTTTGACAGTTGGGGGGAATTTGGCACTTTTGCAACTGAAAATGTGTAAAAACCTGCAGGAAATTTGACTTGATTGGCAGAAAAGTAACGGTTTTCAGCCCCATATTTGCCCATGATATATGACAAAAATAGAATTAGAAGGTTCAATATTTGATAGGTTTTGTTGGAAATTGTGACTATTTTCTAGGTTTGAAAAATGTTTGCTTTTTACATCCATGTCATTTTCTTGTCACCAGGCCTCTAAAGCCCCATACCGCTAATTGTCCTGAAGAATTGGGGACAAATTTACATCACAATCGTTTGATTTAATTTTATTTTCATGTTTGATGTCATTTCTGAATCATTTTCATTACTATAAATAAACACATAAATTTGTAAATATCTATAAAGGTGTGTTTTTATGGCTCATTTGAAGCCTGTTTAGCCTTCAGTACATCATAATTGAATTGTCTCACCATTAGCGTGCTTTTTCTGTGAAAGTGCTATTTTAAGCTCCAAGTGGCTAATTGGTGTCTGCAAATAAAATTAGGATTCTGAAAATCAGCTGCCATACCTCCCTGCCTACCATGGGAACTTAAAATCAGAAACAGCATTCTGCTGAAGGCCAAAATCTGGCGGCTTGGGAGGTTGTCAGTTTATGTACATCAGAATTCAGTTACGTCAGTGGAGACGGCGCACCTTGCTATGATAGTTATCTCCCAATTATCACGTATACATTATGATCAAGAAATTTTCTCGCAGAAACATCTTTTCAATTAAATTGATATTTGATTGTTTTTGTCCCGTATGGGTAGGTGCATTATGTGTGCAGAATGCGGATACTTAGTGATTGAATGTTTTCCTTTTTTTTTTGATTCAGATTCAATGAGAAGTAAAATGGTTCATTTGTAATCATAATGGCATGTGTACTGTGCAGTATTTATTTTGTGTGTAAATAGTGTGTGTGTGACACATTTGTAGGCATATTTCAAGAAAGGTAGCAGTGACAGATCCTATTCTTGGCATGTGAATGTCTTCTATGTTAGAGTAGATGAGTAGTATTTTTGGTGAAGGTCAAGGTCGTCTTATGTGAGTGGAAGCCAAAAACAATAACTCATTGCCATCTCCTTCTGTGGGTTCAACTTCAAGGTTGTCAGAGGTTACCAATATCTTTAATACTAGGGTAATAGGAATGACAGATCTGACTCCTTACCCATGGATGTTTTATTTTGAGTTGAACCTATTGGTCTTTGGAACTTTCCAATGTTAGCTGAGGTCAATACAGGTCAAACTCTGCATGAAATATGCTTGAAAGCCTTTTGCTCATTTTTGACTTACTTATAGGTTTGTGTACATAACTTAGAAACTAATTAAACCTACCTGGAAATTAACACAGACTCATCTACAAAGAATTTCAAATGTAGAAAGTTTTATTCTACAAGAAGAGCTACCCAGGAATTGTTATAGATTTGTAGCATTGTATTCAAAAGGGATGGATATTGATTGACTCTAGATTGAAAAAGCAAAAGGAAATACAGTAGGCTTATACACGACTGACAAAAATTATGTGCTGACGCCTGACTTTTCCATGTGACTTTCTACTTGAGCACCAAAGTTATAATAATAACACTTGTAACCCTGCTTCTTGTGAGTTCCATTTGTCACAGTCTTTGTATAATTAATTGTGGAGGTTTCAATTGACTGATCAGAAATTTCAGAGATTATTTTCATTACATCCAGACCCTTAGTCAAGGGGAGGGAGGATGGGGGTGACACCACTTAGAGGAATGTTTACCTTTAGAATATTATTTTAAACAAAAATTGCTATGTCTTAAGATGTCTCACCTCTGGAAAGTGTCTCACTTACCTGGAAGCTATCTTGCCCCAGCCCTTTAGCACCTTGTCTGGCTAGGGACTTACAACACCCATCATTTTCCTGCCACCCACTGTAGTATCAGGTCCTGCCCCATTTTGACTTGAGCCCCTTTGTGGCTCCCTTCTTAAAGTCTGCCCAATTTGAAATGTACTTTCTCTTTGGTGTCTTCCATGTTACAGTTCAGTTTTTGTCAGTTTAAAGCCATGTTACCCCTGTAGTCTATCTTGCTCTCCCTTTACCCCCTGTTGATGTATAGGCCTATCCCTAATTGCTCAGCAGTTCCTTTTTGGCAAGCTGTTGTCACAGGGAGAGCAATAGCCGCCTTCAATGGCAACTCTGTACGACACCATCATCACAGACACATTTTCTCTGGAAAGCTCTAGACCTGCAAGGGGGAACCCTATCTAGTTTTCTCTTTAAGTGTAATTTTTCATTACCATTGAAGTTTGTCATTCCTGTAAGGGTTACAAGAATCCACCTTCACTGTACATGCAGTGGTAATGGAAATATGGTCTGCTCAGATACACATAACTCAAGTCATAAAATTTTGTGTCAACTCTCTAGAAGCCCTTGCCTTAGTATTAAATGAAATAGACATAATGATGAATACATGTGTAAAACTTGATATTAAGAGTTGTTTCACTTTACCCTTGTAAGTTTAAATAATCAGGTGATATGTCTGAAACATCCCTTAGGTCTTTCACAAAACTGCATTTAAATGGTAGCATAGCCTTCCTTTCATCAATGGTTGTCAGAATATTCAGGGTTGAGTGAGAAATGGCTCAAGGGTAGCTTCCATCCTATCATCATTCTCTCATGTTTATTCATGAGTGAACTTGAAAATCAAGTCTCGTGCAATAATAAGTCAGTTTGATGGATCTTGTAAAGCAGTGTTATTGAGTAAAATACCCTTTTTTGTCATTCGAAAAATTGCAATTGAAGGTAAATGATTGATCCATATGTTTGAGTCGTGCTGGAAACACACAGAATGATAAATGCTTGTCATAAATCATAGCCACTAGTTTTAACAGTGATGTCTCAACCTTTTAGTTTCTCTTCTTGTATCTTTTTAAATCTTGATAAAATGACAATTTTTTAGGCAGGTTTATTGTATGAGCTGTAAATGCTACCAGAAAACTTACGGTAGGAATCAAAAAATCAACTGCCTCACAATATCCCCACACATCAAGAAATTAAAAGTAAGCTTTTTGGAAAAACAAAGTAAAAAAAAAATTGGTCTAAGAGTTTGAATGCCCTCAGCCCTTCTGATTGTTTTGCTCTCCTCCCACCCACAGGAATTGGCATCAGTATTTCACTGACTACCATTTGTGAACAGCACTAATACTGATATTCTTCCCTGTTTCCCCCCTTTGGAAACATGGTCTTTCTTGCTGGGATGCGAAGTATTTCAACTTAAAAGAATGATTCCACATTTTCTAGGTCAATTTAGCCAGTTTTCTGTTTTGCCAGTTTTCAGTTTTTCTATTTAATAATGATTTGGTTTTCAGTAAGGAAGTAACACCATGCTTTTGTTATGTGAATTATGTACAGTACTTACTTATTCTGTCATCAGTCTGTAAGTGGTGATCCTTTTTTTTTTTTTTTCATTTTTCATCCTAGCAACATGGGTGTAAACAAATTTGATTGTTATCATTTCCCCTCAAATCCTGTAAGTCTGGATAAATTTCATGTTGCTTCAACTGATCAGTTACAGTATAGTGGTGTTTACAGTTGCTACAGAAATAAAGAAAGAAGGCACTGCAGAAGGCATTCATCATCTTGGTAGCACACTTTCAAGTTTGAGTTGCTTTGATTCGTGTAAGAATGTGTAGAATTTATTTTGAAATAATAAGTACCTTATACCAAGCCTCCCGTATTGCCAGCAGACAATTTTATACAACCTGGGTGATGATATTATTCCAGGGCAGTGTCTGCATATCTTGTGAATGCATTTTGCATGCACTAATCATATATATAGCCCTAGTGGTACAGTAAGTTGATTTTACATGACACACATTCTAAGTCACCTGTATTTAGTCTGTTTTTATTTCAGGTGTAATTTTTGTGATCATCTCCCCCTGAATGACTAGGGGGTGTTTCCTGGTAGAGGGAGCTATTAAAATATACTGCCCATATTTCAACAGGGTATTTCAATAGCATGTCAAGTCAGGATTGCTTTAATATTGGACCCCCAAACTGTCAATTAGATCTATTTACATCATTACTTTGGGCTACCATTGATTTTCACTCTGAAGCATAGTGAGGTAACCCTAGGCGGTAGCCTCACTTTGTATTTTTCTAAGCATGCTGAATAAAGTCACCCTTCGTCAGAGAGACTGTGATTGATAGGTATGATGCAGTTTGTATTGCTCTTTGAGTTTTATGAGAGGTTGAAAATGTTAGTATGCCAAACACAATCAGACAGAACTTCACAAGGTCTGAACCAAAGTATTTAGTACAGCAGCTGTCATGAAAAGTAGCATTTTATTTGCAATTTATGATCAACACAGGGAGAACAAGAAACTTTGAGATTGGAGGAGTGGGGAGAGGGGGTGGGAAGAGGGGTGGGGGGAGTTACCACAAGCAGGCCAGTAGGACATTTTGGCTGGTCATTTTATCACATCAAGTTGTTAGCGCACTACCTCCTAATTCTCTTTCATCCTTTTTACCAGTGACTCATGGTTTTGTCTGAAACGGTGTACAAATTTCATCTTTCTTCTTTTTCTTGGGGGGAGTTTTTCCAAATTTTGTTATTTTTAATGATGCAAAATAAGGATCTTGTGCAAGCAGCCATGAACCTATTCATAAACACAGTCTCAACATGAAAGTTTGTTTCAACATCACCAAGAAGCAATAAGCCATGTTGATACTTCAGATTGCAATGCTTGCTGGGAATTTACTGTACCAGCATTAGTTTTGTGACTTTTTTTGTCACATAGATACACACACATTTCAAAAGTCTGTTGTTTCTTTCTTAAAAAAAAAAAATTTAATATCATGTTTGACTTCCCCACACCATGTGGGAGAGATTTACTTCGAAGATAACATTTGCTTCAAAATTCAAGTTAAACTGGGTGCAAGTAAAGGGTACAAGTAAATAGGAAGTGAGGGGTTAGGTAGATCTGGTTTCTTCACCTTTTAGTTGTTGAAAACCACATATTCACATCACAGACAAATACCTACCCCTTGCTTTATCTTATTTGCATTAATCTCATGCGCTGCTTGCAAATGGAATCAGCTTTGACACCACACTCTCACAAAGTCTGCCATTTTGACTAGTATCCTGCCCTCATTCTCTTTCCACTGCAAAGCTGAGCTGGGGCTCTGAAAGTCATCAGATTTCCTTTGTGTCTTAGCTAGGATTGATTCTAAGTGTCTTTAGATCTGTTTATATATATTTTTACCTCTCACATTGACCCATTTCAACTCCTTGTGAGGTCTACTTTGAGGGTTTCTGGAGAGTATTATACCACTTGTGTGGATCGTTATCCCCATAGCTTAGGCTTATTAGCCTATTGTTACTGTGTAATGTGTGTATTAGGACTAGTGTAGCCTTTTGCCAAATTTTCATGTGAAAATTGTGTGTGTGATTTACAGAGAACTTCAGACAGTTTCTCTCATTGGTATATAGTATTTAAGTGCACACCTTCCCAAAATGCAGTGCAAGTCATTAATGTTGAAGGAACTTTTTCCTTTAAACTGTCCAAGACATACAGAAGCAGTCTTTCTTTGTGGTACTGTTTTGCCATTATGCTGACTCTGTAGTTGTGTCCTAGATCTGCAATATTGCTCACACCATCATCATTTGATGAATAGTTTGTTTTCTTTGCAAATTCACATCCAAACTCTCATTCAAACTATCTACTTTCTCTTTTATGGCAACTTGAAACATCTGAAATATAATGATGGGAATAAGAAGGACACATGTCTTTTACTTTTTCTTCTCAGTTCACACTAATTTTATGAGCAGAGAAGGTCATGGTAGCAGTACAAGACACTCCCTAAGGCTTTGGGTTTTTATGGTGTGATTTTTGCTGTATCTTATAAATACAATCAATCTTGCAATGAAGGTCTTTTTATGTGAATGAAGCCCATGCACTGAAAGCAATCTGCACTTCAATTAAGAAAGATGAATGGTCTGTTGCCATAGCAATACCATGTAAATAAGTTTTCAGACTTTTGATTACTAGGATGAGTTGTGAGTGCTGTTTCTAGAAGTAGGCTGCTCGAGCACCATTCTCCTTCTTCATTACTGTGTCATGGTTTTTGGTTTAAATGACTTTCCTGTTCTTGAAGTCATCTGTTGTTGGGTACAAAATATTTTGGCAGTGGAGAATGTATTTTTAGTTTACGACCACTTTTATATGATTGCAGTGTGGAGTGATCTCATCACATGCTTTGTCAAAGTGAAATGCATTTTTTTGCATGGCATTTCTTACCTTTCAGTGTCTCTGTTGCTGGAATAACTTGATCATTGACTAAGTTTGTAGAAGAAAAGACTACCCCATTTTTTCAGTATCATAGGAATTATTCATCGTGACATGTTCAACAACCTTGTCACAAATTGTCAGACAGCAAAAAGTAGCTCTACTGAAGATCAAATCTTCCTTTCCTGAATGTGACTTAATCCATGATAGAAGACTTTTAACAAGTTTAACTGAAATATACTGACATTTCATGCTCATTACATGGCTGATGTCATTTCTTTTTCTTTGTAGTTTGTTTTTCTTCACAAATATGCTGTACCTGTGCATGTCATTGTCAGATTTCAAAAGAGCTGTTTTTTTCCCTTTTTTCATCTTTTTCTGAAATCACTTTTTAACTGACATCCTGTGACATCATGATAGACATGTTACAAGTATGGGTCGCCACTGGCCACTTCTGTGTGGAAAAAAAACCCAGTAATATTTCAACAACAGGTGTGAGGATTTGGTATACGTGGACAAATGCACAGCTCCCCATAACACACCAAAATGTGAACCTTTTTTGATTCCTTGCCGAAGGCAGGCAAGATATCTATGCGATGGTGATGTTGTGTGTGTGTGTGTGTGTGTGTGTGTGTGTGTGTGCATGTATGTGACGGCTTTGCTTGTTTACACAATATCTCAAGAAGGGAAAGTTGGACAGTTCTCAAACTTGGTACATAGATGGCCCATATTGAGAGGAAGAACCCTATTGTTTTTGGTGGAGGTCAAAGGTCATCTGGGGTCAGCGGGGGTCAAAATCTGAAAACCTTGTTTACACAATATCTCAAGTTAGAAAGCTTGGATAGATTTCATGCTTGGTATGTAGATGCGTTGTGGTGAGAGGAAGAACCCTATTGTCTTTGGTGGAGGTCAAAGGTCATCTGGGGTCACGGGGGGTCAAAATCTGAAAACCTTGTTTACACGATATCTCAAGTTAGAAAGCTTGGATAGATTTCATGCTTGTGTGTAGATGCGTTGTGGTGAGAGGAAGAACCCTATCGTTTTTGGTGGAGGTCAAAGGTCATCTGGGGTCACCGGGGGTCAAAATCTGAAAACCTTGTTTACACGATATCTCAAGTTAGAAAGCTTGGATAGATTTCTTGCTTGGTATGTAGATGCGTTGTGGTGAAAGGAAGAACCCTATTGTTTTTGGTGGAGGTCAAAGGTCATCTGGGGTCACCGGGGGTCAAAATCTGAAAACCTTGTTTACACGATATCTCAAGTTAGAAAGCTTGGATAGATTTCATGCTTGGTATGTAGATGCGTTGTGGTGAGAGGAAGAACCCTATTGTTTTTGGTGGAGGTCAAAGGTCATCTGGGGTCACCGGGGTCAAAATCTGAAAACCTTGTTTACACGATATCTCAAGTTAGAAAGCTTGGATAGATTACATGCTTGGTATGTAGATGCGTTGTGGTGAGAGGAAGAACCCTGTCATTTTTGGTGGAGGTCAAAGGTCATCTGGGGTCACCGGGGGTCAAAACCTGAAAACCTTGTTTACAGGATATCTCAAGTTAGAAAGCTTGGATAGGTTTCATGCTTGGTATGTAGATGCATTGTGGTGAGAGGAAGAACCCTATTGTTTTTGGTGGAGGTCAAAGGTCATCTGGGGTCACCGGGGGTCAAAATCTGAAAACCTTGTTTACACGGTATCTCAAGGTAGAAAGCTTGGATAGATTTCATACTAAGTATGTGGATGTGTTATAGTAAGAGGAAGAAGTCTGTTGTTTTGGGTGGAGGTCAAAGTCATCTTGGGTCACCAGGGGTAAAAATCTGAAAACCTTGTTTACACGATATCTCAAGGTAGGAAGCTTGGATAGTTTTCATACTTAGTTTGTGGATGTGTTATGGTGAGAGGAAGAACCCTATCATTTTTGGTGGAGGTCAGAGGTCATCTGGGGTCACCGGGGGTCAAAGATTGAAAACCTTGTGTGCACGATATCTCAAGGTAGGAAGCTTTGGTTGATCTCATGCTTAGTATATGGATGTGTTATGGTTAGAGAAAGATACCTATTGTTTTTGTTGGAGGTCAAAGGTTATCTGGGGTCACCAGGGGTCAAACCCTGAAAACCTTATATGATATCTCAAGGTAGGAATCTTGGATAGATTTCATACTAAGTATGTTCATGTGTTATGGTGCGAGGAAAAATTCTGTTGTTTTTCATGGAGGTCACAAGCCATTTGAGGTCATCAGAGGTCAAAACTGAAACTTTGTAAACATGTCAGTACAAGGGAGGAAGCACAGACAAATCCCTTCTTTTTTTCTTTTCATTTTTTTGGTTATTCAAGTTTTAGTTCAAAGGTCATGTGACATGAGCTGACATGAGAAGAGGTCAAATTGTGACCACATCATTAAAAGTGATGTAGTAGAGAAGTATAAATTTGATGGATGAACCTCAGTGTAGCAAAGCACCCTCCTTTGGGCAAGGAATAACTAAGCCTTTTGGCTTTCTGGTTTTTTACCATCTTTCTGTCTTCTTGGTAACCTGGAGGTTTGTCAGGATGGTGAGCTCAGTGAGTCCAATCAAATGATGTTGGAATAGTTGCATTGATATGTACTTAATATATTAGGCAATCCAGATTTGTACAAAAGTCCAAAAGATTCCTGTACTCTTGTTAGAGCCTTGATTGTAACCTTGCCACAAATTTATAAATTACCAACTCATTTTGTCTTCTTCTTTCTTGCAGAAATGATCTGGAAATCAGAAGTAGCAGTGATCTCGGCACCCGAAGACTTAAGTTTGGAACATCCCTCCAGTGTTGCTGCAACAAATCTAGGAGTAGACTCAGCAGCGACCAGTGTTGCTCCTGCCCATCAATCATCGGACATCATTCCAAACAGAGATCCATTTAGAGTCTTTATGATAACCATTAATTACCTCAATTATGTTGTACCATTGTTCTTCTATGCTATCCGCTACGCTGAAGTATTCTGGGTTTCTCACAAAGGTTTTGCCTTTTTGTTCTCGGCCCAGCTCATGATGAATGCCGCCCACTATGCCCTTGGTTTTGTGGGAATGTCCCTCATGTACAAACTGAGCTCGTACATTCATGGACCCTACAACGAAATGACCCATGTCCCAAAGATGGCTCCACCACCACTCCTCATATTGGCCTTTCTCTCTATGAACATTACAGTGTTCCTGTCGGCAGTGATCTTCTACTTATATGGCTACAGCAGGTATAAGTTGGCAGAGAGCGAAGTCATTTCCACCGAGGTGGATGGTCCCCAAAGCAAACCATTTATTTTAAAATTCAACGGATTACTACCCCATGTTGGGGCTTTCTTTGTTTTTGTAATTCTCTTTCTATGCAAAGGATTCTTCATTGTTGAATATATCATAGTCTACAGTTGGATGGAAGGAGGGGATGGCCGTATCATGTGTTGCATCTTCTTTGATGTCTTATATTTGCTGGCTTGGTTCATTCTGTGGATAATGTTTGCCATCAAGTCAGAATGGAAGTTTGGCGTCTTCAGTCACCCGGCACCATACTTAAATGTAGAAGGGCCCTCAGATTCTGATCAAGACCAAGGGTCTTCAAATTCAGATACTGATGTTGAAGTAAATGCTGGTCACAATTTGAACCATATTCAGGGAACGCTCAATGTCGGCCATGACGGGGAAGCAGAGACGTCCTTTTCAGACCAATTTGCTGCCAATACTTCGTTGTTGTATCAAGAGCAGCAAGAAAATGAAAAGAATGCATCATTTGGAGAGGGTGATGGTGCAAGGCAAAGAAATTCAATTCGATTTGCTGATGAGGAAAGCAGTGCTGGCTTAGGAATTGATTCAAATCATGCAACACCTGTAAAATCACCCTCGAAGCGAAAATCGCAAAACTCTAGCATCACACAAGTGGAGGGTAAGTCCAGTGATGAAGAAACGGGTAAATCAGGACTGATGACGGAGGTGAGTCTGGATGATGATTCACCAACAGTTTCATCTCCGATGCTTCCTCTAGAAGCATGACATTTCAGTTTGACTCTTGAAAACCAACTGGTGCTGTCTGTGTAATGGATGCCATTTATTGGACAACTTTACTGATACTGAGTAGATATTGAAGAAGTTGGGGTAGAAAGGAAAAATGACATGACTTACATACTTGGTGTGTGTTATTGTTTGGTTTGCAAAGAGGTAAATGTTTGAGCTTCAAGACTGGTTTGCTTCAATGGCAAACCACAAATTGTGGCAGCATCAGTCTACATACCAGGGTATTTTCCAGTATTAGGACTGTTTTTGATGTGTGTCATCAAGGAAAATTGTTATAGAAGTGGATGTGTTGAGAGATAGTAGTTATGAAGAAAACAAAAATTCTGGAAAAATTGTTCACTTTGTATGTCACCTGTTTGAAGTGTATTAGTCCCAAGAAAGAAATATTTACTGAAAAAAGGGCAGACCTGTAAAATTACATAAAAAAGGTGTGAATGATATTACCAGTGGTCAACATAAGGAGTATGTTTGTAGTGAATTAATTCCATTTTCTACGTGCACTTTACTAGTCAGTCCACAAAATGTCTTTTAAAATTTTATGAGATCGTGAAAACTTTTGCCTCTTTAATTTTGTGGGTGTTGATAAAATCTATTTCCTCTTCAGATGTACCAAAGATGGTCTGGAGAAGTATTGTGGATGGTTTAGATTGCAATAGGAGGGGAAAATAGCTCTTTGGATACAGCCTTGCTAAAGGAAGGGGCTCAGGAAGGTTGTAAAGGGCAAATTGCTGTTTCCACAAGTTGAAGGTTTCTCAACCCTTTCACTGCTGCAAGGAACCCACCCCCCTTCTTCAATGATATGGAATGAATTATTGCAGTTTTTAGATGATTTATGCTATCTTGTCTTTTATAAAAATTTTATTCCCCCAAATGACCTTAGGTATTTAAAGTTTAATAGGGGAAACCTTAAGATGAATTTCAGTGTCCGTTTTGCATATTTCTAATTGGTAAATTTCGTTAAACAATAGGTCAGGCTACCAGCCAGGTGTTAAATTATCAAGATGATACTGAATGTAAATGCCATGTGAATGTAAACCTGCCTCAGTAGGTTTGTATAGTCTTATCTCACTCCTCATCACCTCCTGTTTACATATGTAATTCCCCAACTTGCCAACAAGCCTTACTGTCACCTGAGCATAATATAGAGTACTGCTCGTTACAGATTCTTTTAGTAGCTTGGTGTGTTCTGTGGTTTGGTGGTGAAACTATATGTAAATGGAGGGTAAAAATATGGTTTTGTTGTGAAACCATATACAGGGGATGGGTAAGGAAATAGTATGTTAGTTTGTGGGATTTGACTAAAGGTAAACCAAAGATCTATCTCCATTGCATGTAGGCCCATAACTAGGTTGTCTTACAGGGAGTGTCACTATTTCATTGGAAGAAACTCCAGGCAGAATTTGTAGATGCTTAATAAGTTTTTTGTGAATACTGTTCTGGGATGGGGTGTTGTCTAAGGAGATTTAACTCTGAGACCTCTTTGCATATTGATGGAATTATAATGACTCAGATGCTTTCTGATGAATTATTTTGCAAATTCTGAAGTAATTTAACGTGCTCTTATTGTTCCAAGGGGAACTCTACAGGGTTGGGTGTGGGAGGTCATCTGACCTTCCTTGACCGGTATGATATGAATTGCCTGAAACATTATGGAAGGTTCTTTTCAAGAAAGCAACGTGGGGCTATGTATGCCCTGTAAATCCCCTACCCACACTCCTGACAGAGGGAATGCCCCATGCACCACATGAGTATTACAATACTACAGCTATGACAACTTACAAAAAGGTGAAATGGAGTACCTGTCAACATTTCCCAAAGGTTTGAGCTGAATTGAGATGATAGGATGCAATGGAAATAGAAAAAAATGCGCATTTGAGGGTGTGCTGTAATATTAAAGTAAGATTCTATGCAGAATCTTGCCACATTGTAATGGGACATTTTTTTAGTGGACAAGAATGTGAGAGTTTTCAGGTGAAAAGGAAAGTAAAAGGATATTTTTGTCAATAGCAAATTATCGAGGTACAAAAAGTGTGGGATCACATTATTTGAATAGCACAAAAAGTGGTTTTAAAAATGGATTTTAGTATGGCAGCTTGTATAATTGTTATTTGTAACATATGGTACCACATTCAGTATTTTAAGGAAATTAGATCAGGCAGGCAATATTTAAGGATGTAACTGAAAATATTGAGTAATGAAACTGCAATATTATTGGGCATTTAATGTATAATTTAGAAGGGCTGGTAGAAACCTATGTCAGCACCATGTGTGATGAAAGTAGGTTTATAACAGAATGGGTATGTTTTAAGGGTTGATATTGAGAGGCATTAGGCACCATGTCAGAACCTCTGGCTGCGGCTGCCTCAGCTAAGCTGTGGCTGCCTCAGCTGTGCTTTGTTGCTACACATATTGCAATAGCAAGATTACTTATAAATACTGCTATTTTAATGCAGTAACAAAGCATGGAGGCTAATGCACACCCATAAAGCATGTCTACAGCTGCTGCAGTTTGGCTGTTTTGACATGGTGCCTTAATGATTTATCTGTTTAGAGAACAGTGTTAGTTCATGGTCAGTTTATCACATATTTCCTATAAAGCAACTGCCACCATTTTTGATGGGATTCCTTGTAAATTTGTAATAATTAAAAATATTCTGTTAATTTAAGTAACAGCTCTCATATCTAGAGATGAAGACATGTATTGTAAGGTACCTAGTGTGTATAACTCCTTACAGTTTTGTTGTATTTAAAGAATTAAAGGCATTTTCTGGGGGAACTTTGGAGGGGTCCTTTGTAAAAGAGAAAAATTTCAAGACATATATTGAAACCTCAAACCAAAACTCTTAGCAAAGCTCTGTTCCTAACTCGAGATGTCCTTTTTGGTTTCCAAAGGGAAAAGCTGTGTAGCTGCCTAATTGCTGAATGTCGACTGTAGTTCTCATAAGTACTCCGTTTCCCCTCTGCACAATACTTGAAGCCAGTGACACTTTTGACACATTTTTCTACAAGTCTGCACAGGGGCTTTCATTGGCTTACACCTTTTTAGTCTTCTGCACATAGTTTCTTACTAGCGACAAGCTGAAGGAAAAGCTTTCTTTGCTTCCCATGTGAGAGATCGTTTATCGTTGTGCATTAGCCTCCATGCTTTCTTGTTTTTCTTTTGTTGTAACATATTCCATATGCCATAGTTACATAGTGCTTTTCAAAAGGGATCTTGGTAGATGCAAATGTCAAGAAATACTGTATGGTGGTTTGGGAGAGAGACATTAGACTCAAGGGTTGACACCTTGGGGGAAAAATGTTCTTGACATACCTCCTTTCACCTTCAATTCACTTTTCATTCGCAAATTTGTTACAGTTGTCAAGAAAACCTCCACTTGTCAAGGTCACAGAATGATGTGAAGTGGGCAAATTGTCCCAAATCTTTTCTTTTTTTGTTATAACTCAATTCCATCCTTTGTCCTTGAAAGTTGATGCTAGAAATGTTTGAATATCTCTCTGTGCAGATCAGTTTAAAATTGTGCCATGCATTCACCATGGTATGTACAGTATATGTACAGTATAAATACAGTATAACAAGCAAAGTTATGCATTATTACATGGGGTGGTGTCAACAGTGTTATGTCTGATCAGTCCTGATGACATCACAGACTTCCCATCATGCACAGTGAGAATGGAAATGACAGCATTTCTTTGAAATCGGTTCCCTGCAAATTCAGCATATGATAATGAGGTGCAGTTTCCTTTCCATGAAGAGAAAATTCTTCCGCATTTTTTGACAACATGAAGTTTTAGTCATAAGACAATGTTTTTAAGGGCCCAGTTAGGTTGGATGATTTCAGTCATGAAAAATGAGCTTGTGGTATTGTTAGAGTAGTCTCACCTTACCGTGAGGCACCTTTTGCACTCCAAGGGGAAGGGTAGAGGGTTAGGAGTGCGATATAAATTTTGTACCAGTTAGCTAGAGTTTAACAAGCTCCTTGTGAATTTCAAGTAAACCAGATTGTTCTATGAAATTGTCAATATCGTCGGCTCAAATTATTTTCCTTTTCTGCACTTAATTTCAATAAATGTTTGACAATAAATGTAAAATGCACAAAATTGGCTCACGTAAACTGAAGTGTGCTTTAATACACAGAGTACTTTGCACAAAACCTGAGGTTGTTAGTCAAACTCTATACTCACATTTTGTCCAGACTAGGATTTTGTACCTAAATTGTAACAATTATTGAAGAACATTCATCCAATTTCTCATGGGAAATGCTGCTACTACTCAGTTTGCACATGATTTCTATTTGTATGTCTTATGTGGATTCTGTTATAACTAGAATTCACCTTGGCCTCATTATGTGACCCAGTAGAGTAGTGTTTCCACTCTTCCAAAACTTTCCCAAATTCACAAAATTTTGGTGTTCATTGGATATTGTCTGGGAAAGAAAACTTCCTGTTTTTACTTTATTTTCATGCTTACCTGTTTGAAAACAGTGGCAAGCAGCAGGTAGGAAGTTTGATTTGGGGGGGGGGGGATTTCAAATACTAACCATCAAATTTCAGGAATTTTGGTACTGTATTTCCAATTTTGTTTGTTTTTGTTTGTTTGTTTTTTTTTGTTTTTTTTTTTTTTTGGAGGGTGTGGATAACATTAAAAGTGTGCTGCAGAGGGTCCTCCACAATGTGGCATTGTGTATTGGCAGTTGAAAGAAACAAGCAATAAAAGTTAATTTTATTTTCAGGATAAAGTTGTTTTGTTATACACCTGTTTCGTTATACACCAGGCTTTCAATCAAGCCTTACATTTAGAGTGATTGTAGCAGGCACCAGTCCAGTCCAGTCCAGTTCATGCAATGTGGCACAAAGTCTGCAGAGATATCTTGGTACTGCAAGTCACTGCATGTACATGAAACATATGAAATGAAGTCATACATGTAAGCATAAGTCCAGGTGCAAAAATCAAGGAAAATTAATTCTACCACCTCCAGCCATCCGTTATTGAGTATCCTGCATTCTGATTGGCTAAACACTGGCCTGTTATTCCACAACATACGGTCAGTAAAAGTAAACACTGATAAAAAATGAAGTTTTTCACACATTTTCAGTGGTAGAATAGGAATAGACCACATTTGTCGGACTATTATTGTCTCATAAACCATCTCGACTCCAAATTTGTAACGTCCATTATTTTGTCAAATTTGGAGTCTCGGCAGTTTATTCACCAAGAATAGTCTGCCAAATGCATTTTTTTCCTTAATGATTCACACAAATCAGGGAAAATGCTTGCCTACTAATTAAAACACTAACCTCAGTTTTGGACTTCATAGCGAGGTTGTAGGATATGGCCAGGTACTTTGTACGAAAATAAGAAGTCACATGGTCTTATATGCTTAAAAGAAATCACGCATTACACATCAGGGACCATGGGGTTAAAATTGCCTGCTTAATGTTAGGCTTGTTTTCAAAGCCATATCATTCTGAAATAATTAGAGGGTGTACTTCATTTCTCCTTTACTGAAGTTCTGCAGATGGCTGAGTCAAGAAATTTCCCCATAAGGTAGAACTGAAGGTAGGATCGCATACAGAGGGCATTTTCTCGGTATAGATCAAGCACTTTAAGCTTTTACATTATGAGCACCCTTACAGAGACATATGTCCCCAGCAGCATACTATGGGTCAGCCACATTTTTTGTGTCAACATTTCCTATTGTAGCTGATCATATGTCAGGACTGTGGTACTCCCATCTTTCTGTCCCCTTCCCACCTCCCCCTGGATATTTTTAGCATTAATAATAGTTTGTGTTTTCAAAATCTTTTATCTTATTTATTTTTTCTTTCTTTTTTTTTTTTTTTGGTATAGAAGTGCATTAATATTTTCAATACAATGAATCTCTATTTTTAAATTTAACCTCACTTTCTAAATATTGTAAAGCACTGATATCACTGTCAACTGCAGTTCTACTGCAGTGTGTACCATACTGTATGGTACAGTCGTGTACAGTATCAAGTTGATGAATGGGTCAAGCCTACATGTGACATAGACAAACTACTGTAGGATTGCCAGTGTGTACAATGCAATTTCTTTGGGAGTTGTCTCAGATATGTCTAATATGAGTTTATCTCTGTTTTGACTTTTCTGTATCATGTTACAGAGCAGGAATGAAGCAACATCAGGAAAATGAAAGGATACACTTTGAATTGTAAAATATATGTTTATATTTTTGAAACTTGGATGGTAGGAGCAAGATGTGATTAATATATATGCAAGGTTGAGTTTTTGTGTGGTGCACTTGTCAATTAACCCACAGTAATCAGCCAGACAGGAAAAATATTGTACAGCAATGATGCTGGATATTTTATACAGTGTAGACAGTAAAAATAACAATTTGTAAGGAAACGATGTGATTATTTTCAAGTTAACGATAAGTTCGTGACAGTTTGTTTAAATAGTTAGGTATATTACTCGTTGGGGAAAAAGTGTTTTTTGTTACCTAGATTGTACCGTCTTCCAATGGAAAGAGATTTTCGTTGGAGATAGTTTGACCTGAGGTCAACTACCTGATGTACAGTTATGTCTAGGAATGTTTTTGACATAGGATATCTAGCTTTGTTACGGTTTATTGTCTTTCCTGGCTTTTCATGGCAGATGAAAAGGCTTTTGCCTGAAAAAGCTAAGTGAAATTTGAAATTTCTGTCCATACTGTATACCTTAAGATTGAAAACTCCCCCTCCACCCCCTTTCTTACCCTCCCCCTCCTCCCCTCCACCCCTTTCTTACCCTCCCTCCACCCCCTTTGTTACCCTATTATGTACTGATTCCCTCAGCCTTTATAAGGACGCCCCTCTGGTCAAATCTGTCCTGATTTATTGGTATAATTTGTAGGTACTCCCTATGAAGACAAAGTGCAAGGTAGTTTAACATGAATCCATGGATTTAAAGAGGTTGGTCATTTTTGAAATACCAAGCCCCAGCATTTCTCTTCCAATTTTTTAATCTGATCTACTGTTAAGAAATGATGGAGTTTTAGAGGGCAGCATGCAACCTCATGCAGATTTAGAGGGTAGTCTGCAATTTCATGCCCCATCTGAGAGGGCTTACCATTGTAATATATAACTGCATCCCTCCAAGTTTTTGTAAGGTTCTCAGTTACATAAAAATGAGCCTATACGTGGAAAAAGGTTGTCTTGTGTATGTTATAATATTCAGGAAAAAGTGATTTTTTAAGGGATGAGGCACTATAAAGCTTTTGCAGTATTTTCAAATTTGATAGGGCAACTTCCCATTCATTTAAAAAAGCACCCAGTACCGACACTTGTAATAAACCTCTTCATCGAAATTCACATCTTGCATTTACCATATTTTAGCCATTAGTTTTCCATTTCATTTACTCCAATAGTTGTTACAGAGTGGTCACAAGGTACCCGTTTCATTTTCCTGAATGTGTTGAGTAATGACTTGATTGATTTTTGTATTTTATTAAAACATTCTCGTACTGTGTACGTCTTTAAGCCTCAACTGATACAAATGATTGTCTTTATCAGTTGAGATGTTTAAAGTTTTAAAGTTTTTTCTGAAAGAGGCTTATTTTTTAAAAAGTTAAGCATACAATAATACCTTTTACATTTTTTGCTTTGTTTCTCTTATTTTCCATTGAAATCTTAACTTAAAGAAAATAAGCAGTCACCCCATATTTTTGGGGGGAACATCACGTAAATGTTACAAATCTCCTCTTAGTTACCTAATTGATATATTTCATGATGTTTCAGGATGAAAGTATTTCATACCAAAGGTGAACCAATTTTGTCGAAGTGTGTGAAACGATTGTCACATGACTGAAAAGCACCATTCATAAATTTTGATACTATGGTATACTAATTCAAATTGGGGTGACTGGATTTTCCCTTCAGAGTGGTGTATGAAAGCTGTGTTTGCTTGTACTATTCATCTTCTCAGCTCGAACCTATTTTTAGTATTTATAAGGTATTCTATGCAGTTGGCAGTAATTGGCCAGCGTGCGTAGTCAAACTCTGTTTGACTTCTTCCCTAATGAATGTTATTCAATCAGCTATTTGCCATTGGCACCTGACACACTGGCATGTAAACAATGCTCTGAGCGTATCTTTAATTACAACCGAGTCAAAATGATGCAAATTTTTGGCTTTTAATTGATGATTGTATGTCGATTGTGGTGTCCCCGGAGGAGGTGAGAGCGATCTGAAATTGGCTTACGCACATATCACAGAATACAAACACGTCACAGGGTCGATGTCTTGATAGATGCGGAATTGAGTAAAGATATCTGCATTTACCTTGTCTCAACTTGAGAGAGTCATGGAGGGAGAATCATTTGGGTCAAAAAAACCTAGGCTAGTAACTCTTGCCAGTAAAAAGGTAGTCAGTCCAGAAATTTACTGCATGTCTCCTGAGGGGAAGTATTGCTTTGGGGTTAGTATATATATGTGAAAATAATTAGGATGTTTATCAAAATGAAGAGTGAATACAAATTTAATATTGTTGCTATCAGAAGTTTTTGTAACTTTTGGCCATCCAACTGACATGGTAAACTTTTTTGCACAGAATGCAACTTTCTTGATTCCCAAAGAGTTGTGCAAAGTCACATGACAATGATTATGATTTCATTTGATTTGATTGTTATGACCATAAATGTTTCATTAAAGTTTGCTGAGTTAAGTCAAGGTTGTTTCATAAAATGTAGTTATTGAACGTTGTGATGAGCAAGGCCTACTGGACCAAAGGTCTGCTATTCTGAAGGTTTAGGTGTCTGCTAACATATGTAACCTTTATCCTAACCCAAGATGTTCGAGTGTAATTTACCAGGCACGGATCTGGGGGGGGGGGGGGGCTTTCCCGGCCTCAGCCCCAACTTTTTCTCCACATCAACAATAACAAATACAGGAAAGTTAGCATAATGTTAATCTAGGAGAATATTCAAGGGGGCTTTCAGCCCCCCCCACCCTTTTCTAAATGTCTGGATCCGTGCCTGTTTACCTTTAGTCTTGTGGGTGCCCCATGTTGTAACTGCATGGTTATATTTTCCTCTCATTCTTCACCCTAAATTGGGTTTAATAATCTTTCACTGTCAGTAAATATACACTATGCTATGCTATTAACATGTTATTGGTTTGATGTTATTTATCAAGTTCTAGGTGAATTGTAGTTACTAAGACTAGATCATTACAAGACTTGTACAAGTCAAGTGTGGCTACTGATTCATTAATGACTGCAAAGATTTAGTAATATTATGACATGTTCAAAATTTTTAGATTTTAATTTTTTTGGAGTCCACTTTATTTTGTGAAAATATATAAAATGAATTTTTTAAATTTCTGAACCTCTTGTATATATTTTTTCATTAAGCTTTTCTTTTTGGTTGTATTATTCTCCAAGTAGTTTCCCAAACTTACCTCATTGGGAAGAACTTTTGACGAAACAGTATGACCATGTAGAAGCTCCTTGCAGGGATTCCGCCAGAAACTCAAAAAAGGGGGGGATTTATTACTGCTAAACCCTGAGTCCAACTTGATGATGACCTAGGCCAAAGTTACAAGTGGGTTCAGGGGGAGAAAAGCTTGCTTCAAGGCCCCTATTCTGGTGTAATTTGAAGGGTTTTAAAGGCCATTTATTTATGTAAGTTCAAACGTTGCAAAAGTGTCTTTTTCGTAAGTAAGAAACCAAGATATTGGCAATTTTTTATGTTTTTTATGGAAATGAAAGGGGGGATTTTACCTACCTTCTTCTGGGAAGGTGGGGACAAATCCCCCCCCCCCCTCCTGACGGAAACCCTGCCTTGGTATGACAATTTTGAGGGGAAAGTTACCAGGATACAAAGAAAAGTAACTGTAAAGGCCTTCATCATTCACACAGAGGATGCGATATGTCAGCATAGAATTGATTATTGTAGTGCGCGTGCGCGCTACAATCTTGGCGTTGCACGACAAGCTAGGCGTACCTACATGACTGAACGTTGAGACTGGAAGTTCCACACGGTTTCGGTCCGTTTTTACTATCGGTACTATCAATGTGCAGGCAGCTAATGTTAAGCTTGTCCATGATTTTTTACCGCTTTCTTGCACACATTCTAAATTAGTCCCGACAAAGGACTCGTTCATAAACAGAAACAGCTTGCAATGTAGAGTGAAATGTTACTGATTGATGAAATGCCGACAGTCTTTATTTCAGAAAAAATTCAGTTGAATTTGGGCTTGCTTTCTCATTAACACAACTTGCCTACATAACTTGAAATTCGCAAACGAAGTAATAAGCGGATGAATTTATCGTAAGATTTAATGTGATGGGAGCTGGACATGTACGGGCGGCGTCACCTTCAATGTGCACAGTATATGGTATACTGTGCACAGTATATGGTATACTGTATGCGTCACCTTCAATGTGCACAGTGTAGGGCACAACCGAAATTCCTCTCAATAGTAGTGTTACAGGTACCTATAAGACGAAAACCCCAAAATTCAAGATATTTACTTCAAATCGGAATCAAATCAGAAATCCTTAGGCCTACAATGTGTTTTACCTTTTCACAAAACTAGCAAGATTATACAAAAACACAAAATAACACTACCTAGCTTGAAAATAAGATGATTTTCTGCAACGTCAGAGCCGCTCGGAAGTTCGTTAGAAAAACATGATTGCGCAATAAAATCACCTTGTTAGCCTTGTGCCAGTCGTTTCTTATGTCTTGAATGTACTATGTATGCAAAGATTTTTGCAAACGTTTCTGAAGGTAGTGAAAAATATTTGATTAAATTAACGCCGTATCAAACACACATTAAATCTGGCCGACTCCAAACTGCAAGGACTTGTCTAACATGCACTACAAATCTGCGTATTTGCAAGCAAATGCAGTTCTAGTTAGCTATGGATTTTGTTTTTCTGGTTCATTTTCACATAGCATTCAGTGGGGAATCAAGGGTGGTAGGCCAGGTGGGGGGATATTCCCGTCATCTCTCCTGGGAAGTAATTGAACCTACTTGGTGAGAGTTATATTGTTACTTTGTGCTTAGATTGCTTCAAAACTGCAGACTTTTCCATGGTTCCACAGCTGTCCCACACCCACCTCCTCAGGCATGGCACACCCACAGTATGGGGGCATCACTATTTTGCTACCAACCATCTCAAAGTAGCTTTTGGAACTTTCTTTGGCGACCTCTTCATTGCACCAGTTATCGCACTATCTTTCCAGAAAATCCATCTGGTGACATCACACAAGGTTACCCCAACCTTTCTCATTCTTATAAGAGATTTTGCTCACCCCATCATCATCCCAGATCAATTTTTTATATTAGTCCTTCCTGGATATTGTGATCCCTCCATCAAAACCTCTTTCCCTCTTCTTGTTGAAAAAAAAAAATTGATAATCGTAATCACGGATTTAAGGGGATGAAAGGTAAGAGTGACGGGAGTGGTTGTATACATCTTTGCAGTGCCCAGTTTGCACACGGATATGGAAATATTCTCGAACCACCATAAGAAAATTTGAATATAAAAAGCAAACATAAATAGGGTTGACGAGAAGGTAGTGAGTCGCCATCCCTTTAAAAGCAAGGGTGTTTAAGTGAAAAAAGAATTATAGATGAAACAGATTATACAAAAACAAGCTTATTTATGGTATCAGATTTAAAAGTATTTTAAAGTATTTAAATACTTTTTACTTAGCCCTCATTCAGACGACATTAAAAGCCCATGCTATTGTCAGCCAATCTTATCTAATTTTGTCCATTCACTGAGGACACACCCCTCAGTCCTCCCCCATTTCTCGGTTCTTTTGTCAGTAGAAGTAAGAGTAACACTTAAAGGGGTCTTCCACTTAATCCACGGTGTAAGGGAACATATCACACTCTAATCAGGGTAACCCTGCCGCAAGAGGCATGCTTTCTTTTGGTCTTTCTCTTGCCTCTCGAGGAAAAAGTGAAAAGACCAAAAGAAAACATGTTCCCTCACGGCAGGGTGATCATGACTAATCACGCTCCTCCTTCACGGCACTCACAGTGGAGGTGGGGCTTCGAGAATAAACATACGTATTCGTTAGTGATGGTAGGCTATTGGTTACATTTACAGTTCAGAGAAGAGCACTGATATCTTAGAAGTAGTGAGCTGTAAAAGAGAGGTTACGTGCATAGTGAGCAGGTCCATGAATTTTCGTAGGCAGCATTTACATCCGGAATGCTTTCACAGCATTCACCACAGACGAGGCTAGGTTGAAAGCCTTCGGTGGCTACCCGTATGAAGCAAATAAAATCTTCCTTTAAGTGGTGTACTTCAAGTCTTCTCGATATGAAAATTTAATGAAAAAGATTCACTGTTTGGTTCAAGAGAAGCTTGTCTCCCTTCACGTTCGTCATTGGCCTCAGATTCATACCATTATAGATTTTTATAAACTTGAGTGTTGTGATACCTTATTGGCCTTACTGCTTTTCCTCTTATTTAGAAGTGATTTTTTGCATGTTTTGCTCCCCGAAACCGAAGGGGTAAGTGAAAAGGCGCCCCTGTTGACACGGTTACCCTGACTAAGTTAATGTTTGAGGGTCAGGAAGCCCCTTGGCTCATCTAGGACCCTGTACCAGACTGATCGTGAGGGAAGACCGGCAGGTTTCGCCTTCTCTTTTCAACGAGTGCTCAGAGGGGCATGAGGCAAGGGTATACTCATCAAAGTCCTCTCGGGATCGTCATTTAATATCCCCTTCCGACGGACGTGGGTGTATCCAGTTAAGCCATTTTCCCAAAGGCTGGGAGGGGTGGAGGCTGGGAGGGGAGGAAGGTACTTGTTCTGCACCACTGCTCGACAGCTGAGCCCAGCAAAGCGGACGACTTCCTGAATTGGGCAAGTTCCTGAGTCGGATAACTTCTGAAACAGAAATTCAGACACCCAGTTTTAATCAGCATGTAAACCCTCAGCATCACTGAGAATAGCTACGCCAAACAAGCAAGTTTCAGTCTCCAGAAAATTTCCAAGTGGTTCCACCGGGATTTGATGTGGAGATCTCTAGTATGCAAGGCAGTGCACTCGAATCACCAAACCAACTCCACCCTCATGTTGATGGTGACACCTGTTAACAACATAACGGAAACATGAGCTAGAACGTCAACAGCCTTTCCAAAATTAGTGGAGCACGACCTTGACAAGACGTACTCCAAGCGCGAATCGCAAAGCCCTACAAGGGACGGATCCGGGGCTCACTTAAGGACCCTGGGAAAATTTGAAGGTCAAATGATCTGTGGTGTTATTTCCCGTGTTTCCCGCATTTCTCGCGATTTTTATCCATTAAATGACTGTTTCCACCATTTTCGATCTTGATTTCACTGAATCACCCACAGTGTAAGCAATGGTATCTGACATATGCGTACTTTTTGTTAGGGTTGTGGAAAAGGTTGGGGTCAATCTCTTCCACTTTCCAAAGTCTCCCGTCCCCCATACCTGTTGACTTCCATGAACCCCCCCCCCCCCCCATCTTTTGACGCCCATGAACATGAGCACAGGCCGTAAAGTACCGTAAATCAAATGCGGTGCATTTTTTGAAATATACAGTACTCATCTCACTTAGATGGACATACGCTAGGTATAGACTTGAGTGAAGTTAACATACTGGGATAACTCGGCCTTTTCTTTCTCGATTTACGAACTTTGAAAGGGGAGCTCTGTGGCTATTTCCACCAGGCTACAGAAAGAAACCTGAATCTAATCCTAAGTGGATTTACGACCCCAAAGGGACACGAGACTACACGCGAAGCCGTCAGACAACCTTCCGATAATGCATAAACCTCATGAAGAACATCAACCAAGTTGTAAGTTCATTTAAGTCATTGCTCAAAATGATCATGACAGAAAATGTTTTAGTGTCGGTTAATATCTTGAGGTTTTGCACGTTGCACCTAAAATCATTTACAGAAACTGTTTTGCAAAAGAATCATTGAGTCTCAATATTATATGACATTATTGGAAAATATCCTTAGAATTAATCATGTCGGATCAGTTTGAGATACCAAAGCTGTGACTCGACTTTTCACCCTCTTGCAGGACAACGTGCTGTATTCAACAGCTGTTTAGAAAACGACAAAAGACATCAAGTACAGTAGCTTGTCCAGGTGCCAAAAATACACGGCTAACATGCATTCCAAATCTGACATCGTTTTAGCCTATATCATTTATTATCTTGTTTTGAGCTAACAGATTTTTTTCTAAACTACGTTTCTTAAAGTGGACCTAAAGTCTAAAAATTCAAAAATACATATTTTAGAGGTTACAAAATTAATCTTATTGGTCCAACTCCCATTGTCATAGCTTATTCCATTGCTGAGATATTAAATGTTAAAATTTATTCACTTAAATCCAAACAGTTCATTGCGCAATAATTTTTGACATTCTTGTTTTACAACTCACATTAAATGCTTTGTTTTCTTTTAAAATTAAAAATGTTTATATGACCTTGACCGCTTCCTGTTTTCTTGCATGACATGCTGTACAGAGAGGGCTTATATAGTCAAGTCACCCCAAAGCAGTAAGAACGCAATCACATTTTGGCACAAGGTGCGGTGGCTTTCAGAAAAACAAAGAAATACAAAGATTGTAATTTGAGTAGTACAACAATGACATCACAAATTATTGCGCAATCTACCTTTTTAAATCGAGTGAATAAACTTCAACATTTTATATCTCAGCTTAAGAAAGTCCTGTGAAGATGGGAATTGGACCATTGGAATTCAGTTTTCATGCTCTTTAATATATATTTTTGAATTTTCAGACTTTAGGTACACTTTAAACTTACCCGACATGAAACTGACATATAACACCTGATTATGTTATATGATATAGGCACATGAAATACGGAATCATGTTCTTGCAAAAGCTTTTCAACAGACCTTGAAACATCTAAAGAAACGAGGGGAATTTCACTGTCTTAATAAACTCTGATACTGTATTCCCTGTCTGTGATTTTACTCCCTAGTACGTAATTACAACGTAATATTTTGTCAATATTGTACATTCAAAAGATGAATCATGTATGTTGAAGTAGGACTTAATCTTATCGCTGTCAACGAGGAAAGAGAGGGAACCTACAAAATAAAAACCTGCAGCAGGAACATTTTTCCTTTCTGTCGGCCTTGGGCCATGACAACTGTGATTGAGACTGAACGAAAACCAGTTACCGTATTTGAAATGTCTATTCCTAAAGAGAGAGCTAATTTAAAATGCAAATAGATAAGATTTCAGGTAGAGTAATATTCACAAGCCCGCGTATTAATCGAGAAAATACAATTATTACCATGTAATACTGATGTATAAGGTCTTTTAGACAGACGAATGTTAGAGTTTTGAGCTTAATGTCAATTAATGCATTGAGAAGGAACTAAATCGATTTAGCATTTCCTTGACATTTATTTTCAGAGTACTTCGCCTCGGGTAACTTTCTTTGTCAGTATGAAAAACATGTCGTGAGACTATAATACCTGCCTTGCTACTTCCATCATTTTTCAATCATTGTGTATTTCAAAATGTAAACAGCACATTTCCGTCGATGATAAATCATTGGCTTAAAACGGGCCATTAGAAGGTTATGACAAAATTGCAAATAAATATTTACACGAAGAAGAAATAAGCTGTTCACGCAAATTCGTAAAGGAATGAAAATCGAAACTTGTACATACGTACTGTAATAGGGGAACGATAATGTGCTTCTAATGTGCTCTTTATCATTATGTAGTGTAGCCTGTATGGCAGTGGCGGGTTCATCCAGACTTCCTGGAAAGAAGGGTCAGTACAAGTATATGTACAGACCGATAGTTGCAATTGTAAAATATTCATATAGAGCTTATGCACCTACGTCACGTTTCTCTATTTTTCCATCCAGGCGTACATTGTGCAACAATTGTTACTAAGGTGCTGCTGAGCGCGTATCTTTAACACACCTACTACGTATGGCAGTTCCATCCAGTAAGCCAAATTGAAAAGCGGCTGACGTCACGTGCATAAGCTCTATAGTAGGCCTAGTACAGTTGCAGGTCAGTGGCACACTCCGGCCATACATTTATCTACTCGAATAGTGCAAATTTTCCTTTTATGAAAAGAAAATCTTTTGTGTACAGTCATGGGGGATGCACGGAAATACCAATATTTAGAATTTGTTTCTGCCCGTACGGAGGTAGAGAGATAACCATGGGCCTGATGTAGTCATATGCAAATTTATAGGCATGTTGGGAAAATGTCTGCTTTTTATTATTATGCAACATTCAAAAGCTGACGAGAAACAAATATATCTGTCAGCCATTTGATAAGAAATGCACCCCTATGCATCCCGTTCGCGATTTCTTTCCCTCTTCGTCGTGATAACCTTTTAATGTCAGAGATTCAATATTACAGAAATTAGTGAAAAACGATCCTTTTAATATGCCATAATACTTTCGCAACAAACAACGAAAAATACTAACTTTTTGGTTGTCTAGCACGCACTCATTATAAGCAAAGAATATGATTTGATTGTAAAAAGGCAATAACACTGAAAAGGAAGCTGCCCGCCCATCCAGTCCGTTGAGACTTTACTTATTCAGTGTTTCGGCTTGTGCGGCAGTATGGCCAGATTAAAAAATGTGGATAGAACACACACACACACGACCGAAAGAAAATGAAATTCCATGGCTAAAAATGTGTTTTGGACATAATATGATTTTAAAAGCAAACAAATATGAGCAACATATTTTTTTCTTTCTTTTTTTTTTCTCTCGGGCAATGACTCACATCGGTTCACATGTCTTTGGTCTTCACCGGAATGAATTCTACTCTGAGATGAGACACAGACAGGTTACCGAACTAACATCATATCTTTGTCGATGGAGACACTCATGTGGACACGATATGAGATGCATGCACATAAATAATACCGACCATTATAAAAGGATGCATGAAGAAGGAAGGGTCAGCTTGATTTGGCCCCCACCAGGGTGGTGACACCTCCCTGCCCCCACAACACAACTGCATGTGTAAAAGTAGGACTAGCTCAAATTTTTGATGCATGAAATAGAGATAGGGAGAATGTTTTCGAGAAGAACAACGACCGTCGTGCGCCATGGAAGCACCAGAAGCCACACTTTACACTTTAACGTAGGGAATAACGGAAATACCATGAAAAACATCCCCCAGGCTAAGTATTTCCCGACAATATTCTCACATATTCAGACAGTCTTATAGTTAAATACATTTTGATTCAGTTGTTGTTGTTTGTTGTTGCCATCATCACCACCATCACCACCATCACCACCACCACCACCACCACCACCACCACCACCACCACCATCACCATCACCATCACCATCACCATCACCATCACCATCACCATCACCATCATCATCATCATCATCATCATCATCATCATCATCATCATCATCATCATCATCATCATCATCATCATCATCATCATCATCATTATTACCGTATTATTTAAGAGGCGCCAACTATACTGAGAAGTTATATCAAAGGCGCTGCAGTACAAGGTAAAGCAACACATGAAATGGACGAAAGACAAAAACCATGAAAGAGGACAGAATTAAAACTTGAACTCATAACTTTGTTACTCGAAACTATTTGTACTTGGGAGTTCCCCACACTACAACTTTATACCTCTGAAGGTCTGAAGGTCAAGATGTTGGTCACGCTAAATCTGGGTGTCCCTTGCCAACGTAGCTCCTTTGTGGAGCAGGACTCCTTCGGGAGTAACGTTTGGTTTTCGCCCTTCGGCCCTTCGCCTTAGAATCGAGTGGACTTTGGAAAAACTACAACTTTATACCATCAACGGGCTTTGTACATGACCGTTCAAGCGAAGCTACTATTGTGGCCCTCCTGTTGTGTCTATGGCCCTATTATGAAACCTTTTGGTGCCTTATATGGCACCTCTTGTGTACCATATAACTATTTTGCAGCTGGATGTATGGCAGCCTATACGAAAGTTCACGGAGATAATGCTTGGTTAGTATGCTAATCAGCAGTAGGTAAAATAAAGTGTTATGTGAAATATTTGCTTTAGGGCAATTGCAAATGAAGGGTATGAAAATGAATGAATATTCGTTCAGAGTTCATCAAGTTCAAATAAGGATAGGCTGAAGCGGAAATGTTTCCTACGTGCTATTCTGAGCAGGTACCAGAGAACACATTTTTAAGACTTCATCGTCACAGTTAGGTTAAAAGAGGGTCCTGGCGGAATTGTTCCGGGAATTTGATCTCCTTAGGAACCCTCACTCCTCATTAACGGAAGGCATTTTTATTTTTATCTTTTCTTGTGCTCACCAAAGCTTGAAGTTCGTTGTTACTTTTCTCAAGGCTGAAAATTCTTTGAGAATAGTCCTATACACTGATCTCAACTCACCCGAAACCCTGGAGGACTTTTCAATTAATTTGGCAGAAGGTTTCCATTGCTACGGGATATGTTTAGAAAATACAACACCGTGATTGCTTCTCCTTTCGATGTAATTTTACCTCCCATGGTATCTATCTAGTCATCAATTGACTAACATAGCCACTTTTGAGATAGCATACTGCAATTTCCAAAGGGATTAATTAATGAGGATCATATTATCGGGGTGCAGTGTTTACGTCATCTTTATGCACTGTAAAACGAGACAGGCGATTCCACATACTTTTACTTTCACTTTTATGGACCTTGTCGAGAATTGAAGGGAGAGAAGATATAAACAATTTAGAGAACAAATTGAAACACTTTACCACAGCATACAGTTATCACTGAATGACCTGGATATTTTGTAATGTGGAGTGTCGCTGAATAACTTTCTAAAGTGATGGCGCACTCTATATCACACCGTTTTGACCCTATCAAGCTGGCAAAGAGGGAAACGAGGAGGGCACATAGCCTTTGTAAAGTCGTTGTATCGCTCTCTACAATTATTTTTCGTCCCAAAATAGATGGTCACGTTAAGTCTTTCGTGTACCCTCGGGGTCGTAGCTCCTTTGGGAAGCAGAATCTCTTCGGAGGTTAAGTTTGGGTTTTGAAAATGGTTTCTTCCAAAAATGCCATTATGACCATGCATGTTCCTCATGAGATTCATAGGATTTAAGTGTATATTGACAGAGTCAAATTACAATCGAGCTGTTCTTTTTTTTTCTGACGTCCCAACAAGGAATCTGAAGAGCAAAAACCAAACCAACTACCAGATATATTCCTTGACGGACGTCCCCAGACTGCTAGAAGGGACACCGAACTATGGCCTTGTCCAATCAACTTTCCAGTCCCATGTTATGTCATGCGATGGCATATCCGTTCTAGACTGGAAAAGGCTTTCCTTGGAAAAGTCTTGTGAGCTCTCTTCAACTGCAGGCAAAATCCCGAAACTACTCCCAAGTGGAGGTACGACACCTGTGGATACGCTGTCGCAGAAATGACAGGGAAGTGGAAGAAATTGTACAGGGGACTCCGGGGAGGGGAGAATATTTTCATAACTCCTCTGAGAATTGCTTATTAAAATAAGTTCTGCGGGCAATTTCCCACTGCATGTGCAAACCTGACAGCACCCCTAAAGGAGTTACGACGCGTGAGAGGACACGAAACTTAAAGACAGACACTCGTCACCCCAAAGTATATTTTTAGTGTAGGGTATCAAAATTGTCAGTTGGTGACTACTCTTTGATTGACAGCAAAGTTTGAAAATTCAAAAGATGCAGAGTAGCTCACATTCCACACAATGCAGAAAGAGTGCTTGGATTACACATATATAGTATTGGTATGTTCACAACGACATGGCCTGAAACAATAAAATAGGTTTGTGTCTGCACAAAAAGGACCTTTATACTTATGGGAGGAGTTACAAGTTGCATAATTGGGAGAACGGAAAGTGTCTGTGATTACAAGATTTGCCCTTTAACGACAAACCCTCACACACTCCTGCGATAGTGCAAGCAGGGTGTCGTCTTGAACAGCTCCCTGAAAAATGATCTCAAGACAAGTTGCCACTTGAATCCTTCGATAGTCATATGTTGATATGTATTTCTCATTGTCGAATCATCTGTGAGGCACAGATCTCTTGAATTCAAGTTGAACTCTTTGTTTTTTTCTAAAGGTACTATGACCAATTCAGTAATCAGCGCAACTCAAATTTCGGATAATAACCTATGCGACGCAACATGCAGTGTGGAAACTGCATAAAGCCAGCTACTAAAAAATAACAAAATCATCAAAATCTGGAAATCGTGTTCATTTTCTATTTTGCCTATCGCAATTTAAGTCAGCCGAAGCCCCCTCTCCCTGATTCCTGCCCTGTTTCTTCTCTTGAGAGGTCTTAAATGATATTTAAATATCAAACTAGTCTACGGAAGCTATTAGGTTTACTGTTATGCGGAGAATGCATTTCACTAAGTTTGTAAATTATGTTAGTAGAATTGTGCAGTGAATTATTCGTATTCACATTCAGAGGTCCCACTCGTAAAGAGGTCACTTTTTGCACTGTAATACTTCTAAACCTTGAGGGGTACAATGCAACCAGGAACGATGAAGAACGCCAGCGAAATCCTAAGCGCTTATATCTCAACAAATAACTTAGTGAAACTCCCTGAGAGGAATAATCAAAAAAAAAAAAAAAACATGGAATTTCCACGTCAGCAAATAAACCATCTACCATGTACCTAATCCGAGATCATTGAACCTGTTGCGTCACATTGCAAGCATACCGAAATATAACACGAAGTAATGATAACATTTACTGTTCATAAAATGGATGAGATTGATGTCTGCTGTGCGATTAGGAATATAAATAACCCATGTCTTAGTTATTTGCAACATATTAGACATTTTATTACCTCTATTTCTCATCATAACACAAAATTCTTCTCTCAGGTAAAACACATTAGAAGAGATAATGTATATTCCTTCATTATAGAAGATATGACTTTAATAATGATGGAATGTGGCTACCAAGTAAAATTACTTGAAACACGAAAGATGATGGGATTCAGGTGATGAAAAACAAAATCTTCACACTATAAAAGTACGCTCACGCCTGTGCCTTACAACTACGGACGCTTGTAGCGATCGCAGGTATATAGAACTTTATTTCTGTATTTAGAACTTGGACGAAGTTGAAAGTATATGTAATCCTTATGCACTTATCCCCCTCCCCTCTCCTCCCCATATCCGGACATTAAGCCGGGGCTTAAGTGGGGACTACGTGCTTTATGGAAATGTAACAAGTGATCAGTTTTGATTTCCGACTTAATCCTAAGTAAGTCCCGGTAGGGCGGGGTATCATTTGGTGGCTCATCCCCGATGATAACTTATGCCAAGGTTCTGCTCAGCAGACAGTCTTGCTTGTCAAAGTACGGTGCCGGTATTAAGTACGTAAAAAGTCCCCTCCAAATCCCCACAATTTTTTCGGCTAACTTCCTGCAAATCTCGGGATGGTTTTCAAGGGTAAAATTCCGGTATAACCTATCGAAACAAATCCCATGTCCCCCACAAAAGTGTTGCAACAGCCCACTATCGCTCGGGTATGGGGTGGTTGCAACTTCACAAGTGCATAAGTTTTCGACTTAAGACTGATAGACTCGTCGTTAAATGTCATAACAGAGATGACCTCACAGTTGTCAGTTCCGTTACCAGGGGATAAGGGGGCCGAACTCCCTCCTCTATAGAAGGTTCCACTCAGGACAAATCTAGAAACATACTGTAACGTGACCAGGTAGAGAAGACATAGACATCAGTTGATGAGGTTTCAAGGGTACGGTAATGGATCTAATTTTGCCAAAGCAAATCAGGAGGTCAGAAAAACTCAGCGACCTGTAGGAGGAGCACTGGGCTCCTCCAGCCAGACCACAAGCAATTGTTGAACAGAAACTATATATATTTGCAGAACATGCACACAAGCAGTAATGAAAGGAATTCTTAGCCTAAAAACATAGGGATATTTATACAGCATTTACTTGGGTAAGAATAGGTGACTAAGTTTAACACCAGAATACAGTAAAACAGCATGTAAATGAAGTACTAGACTATTTTACTTTCAATTAATACCAGCTTGGCCTGAACAAAGGAACTGAATATTCATAACACTCCAGAGAGATACCAGGGCAGTGTACCACAGAGTACGGTACTTTCCGTTTCACTGCGTTTATTTCCAAATTTCCCCCACCAGTTAATATTTTGGAATCCTCGGTTATTCAGATGATTCTCATATTAGAAAATTTATTCATAAATTACAAATTCTACCTTGTGTTCTGTTCGAATGGAAAAGTACCCCTCCTCCCCGTAAGGAAAGCTGATTCGGGACTAGGCTAACACAACCCTAAGTTTGATTTTTCTCGAAACTTTAAGCTGACGAGTTCATTTTAAACATCACAGAACTGATGGTTACATTTTCAGTGAGTTTGTTTTTTTTATTAAAATTTGATTCCCATTTTATCCCAAAACATGTGGGAGGTGGGGATGCTGCGCCCCTTGCCCCCTATCCTCTGCAGGGCACTATGACTGAGCATCTTCACAAAGTCATTCTTCTAAATTAATTCCAATTTGTAAAAGATGAATACATTTTACTTTCAGTGTTAGCTTTCATTCTCCGCTAACTTTCTCAGTTTTCAAAGCCTTCAAAGTGGCATTGTGATTTGACAGTAACGACCCTGAACACGTGGATCTCAAGAATGCCGCACGCAATTATTTCAAGCTCTTTCCACTTTGTTCGTAACTGAAAAGTCCATCACAAATGCTGTTAACCTGAACACAACTACATCAGTACTACCAGAGCAAGTTGCCACTGGTGGCCACTCCACATGCATACTACAGAGTTTATCAAGTTTCCTCACTAACAATCCCCAATCAGCCAATGAGATGATTCTACTGACAATTGCTTATGTCGCTAAATTTTGTGCTTAATTTCCGGCAAATTATACCGTTGAACACAGCTGACGCTGTTAAATATTGAAGACTACTCCGAATTGTGGAAGCATTCTGTAAAAAACAAAATAAGTGTTCGCATCTGTTAATGTGTTTATGCCCACAGGCTGGCAAACATTATCTCCACATTATAATAACAGAATTCTCATGTGACATTCATGGTTCATTGCAGGATTTGATGCTTCTCACTTCATTGACTTGGAACGAGTGAGCTTAGCCAGCTCGTGTTACATCTTAAATTCAATATCACTGACTTTGCTATAATAGAATGCGTCTTGGTAAGATAGCAAAGTCGTTTGAATGATTATCGCAAAAATTCCTGTTTGTGGTCCTTTGAAAGAAAAAAAAAACTGGAATTTTCTTCTAATCTTGTTAGAATAAGGAGTTAGGGATAGCAGTCTTACTCGAGATAATTGTGTACTCAGTTCATCGTTAATCAGGAACTAGTCTACTGTGCGTACGCCTTCTATTTACTCAAGAAATTCTAGTTAGTTCTGGACATGGGCGTGGATCATGGGGGGTGGTGGGTGGTGGGAGGACGCGTCCTCCTCACTTTTTTGGAAGGGGGACATCTCCAAAAAGTCCCCCCCCACTTTTTCAAAATAATGAAAACTAAAACTGTGATGAATTGTAATATAACATTGATTACTAATTGACACTACATTTTAAAAGCTAAATTGGGCCCAAATATGGCACCATTTGCCATAAAGACACCTTCTAATTTCATTTTTTTCAAAGGGGAGGGGAACACCCCTCCCCCAGGACGGCGATTCGCAAGTGGTGAAAAGTCCCCCCCCCCCTCCACTTTTGGAGATGAATTCAAGCCACTGGTTCTGGACCATAGAGCAGGATAGTACTCTATGTTCTGGAAAGAACACTCGAGTCACAAAGGGTTCAGTTGACATAAGCCCTAATTTGTCTGAACGGAAGATAAGAACAAAGTTACTAACGCCTTGGACAAGACTAACAATGTTGTTTCACATACATATTTGAAACTTCAACCAAAGATCCTTCACACGCCAGTTTTGAAGGCCTCAAAATTTTTCTTTAAAGTTAAAATAGGCGTTATTCTTACATTTGGTCATCTCAAATTTGTTTTATTTACTCGAGTCGACTGTAAAGTTTGAGGAAAAATCAGAGGAATTGTTCAAAATGTCATCAAAATTTCCTTTATATAAACTTTAGAAAGGTACAATACAAATGGTTCTCAGTTATGTTTGGTGGATCTAGGGCAGGGTTCATGGTTTTACCGTCCCCCTTAAAATTCAAACCACTCCGCCCCCTCCCCTTCAAAGGCTGAAATGAAATTTTTAGTGCATTTTCTCGAATTTTGGGATTTGCACCCTTTACTGTAATGAAGATCCTGACCCCTGACCCTCTTACCAGAAATTCTGTATCCGCTCCTGTGTGTATACCTTACTCCCTTAATTCAAGAAACAAAAATTCACAAAAAGACATTGACGCAAAAGGCAATTGTACAAGGGGGCAAGTGATAATTTTGACATGAAAAATATATTTATTTAATACAAATATGATTTATAGATATAAAGTGGTAAGAAATTGAAAGTAATGTAGCTGATGAGTAAATTTGCTTTAAAGAAAGAAGGTTCCCATAGAAAGAAATCCACTGCTGATGTAACCCATGGATAGTTTGTTCGATCAAACTTTCAAATTTCCTAATGATGAAACACTCGAAACTCTTGTGATGCCTAATATTTTTGAGAAGAAAAGCCATTACTAGTGTTTACTTGTATTGGTAATGTATTGCATAAGATGCAATGCTAATACAATACATCCCTTGAACGCTGTATATTTCAGAAGGACCATTTGGGAACGTTTGATATTGTTGCTCGATAACAATATTCCACATTGTTGCGTCACATCCCACATTTACTGGTAACAAACATCTTCCAACATTACAGATTAATAAGGTGGTGTGCTGTTTCAGTCAACCCCTGTTATTGAACGATAAATTTATCCTCTGTACATTGGCCGACCTTAGCGAATGTTACTGCAATAAACAACAAAGACAAATTAAGAACTAAGAGTGGATATGAATTATCAATCAAACTGACACAGTTTGCAGAAAAGAAACAATGACAGTAATTCCAGGTTCTTTGAAATGGTGTTTCTAGGTTTGATAAGGTATTTCTAGAGTACAACTGTCTTCAGTTCTGTTAATCTTTTCTTTTGCCAGTTCACGTTAATGCCAACAAAGTTAATGTAATGTAATGTTGAATAACATTCCACGTGGCAAGCCGTTATTTTTAGTAAATTGATGCTATGTAGTTATATGACATACAGGCATGCACGGAAGCTTTTTGGAGAGAGGTTGTGACTAATCTACTTGTCAAATCTGTTTGCTTCATGATAGCGATGAAAATGACGCTGACTCAAACTTAACGACAAACATTTAAGGACAAATACTGTAGAATGATTAAAGGCCTCCATGTCAGTAAAGATGGGAAAATCGTAGATCTAGTGAAAAAACACACCTTTACATAATAACCTAACCATGAAAGTAGTGATTGCTTACCTTCAAGATTTTAAATGCCACCCACTTTGCCTATCCAGTCATAGCACTGATGCTTACTTTAAAATATAGGTTTCAAATGATTATAATATGGTAACTGATCTACAAAGAGTGTGGCCTTTTTCACCGAAACAGAGAAGCAAATGAAAACTTTTGTGACCTCACAATAGTTGCGTTGGTCGCAACTTAGTGCCAGGATGGATGAAAATCGCCAACATTAAATAGCGCTGATTTTCTTGTGGGATGTTTATTTGGGAAATATCCTTATGGGATTTCTCTTTTGCTTTTTTTTAATGAACTCTAAAAGGATGAAATCATCATGATGAATCCCACTTTCCTGCCTTATCATAGATCTAGTGTTTACCTTAAACGGCCTTGCAAAGCTTCCAGCATCCATGTCTTATCAATTAAACGATGGTGTGTTTGAAGTATTACTAAGATTCAAAGTGCAAAAAAGGAAAACAATTTAATTCAACTCCATAACTCGAAAATATGTCACTCTGCCATTTTTTATCCTGCTACTGTTGACCTCGGTTATGATAAATCTACTGGTGTCTCTAAACTTCCGTTAGACCATTAAATTGAAAATTCACTGAAAGACTAAACTAACTTTTGTCCAATCAGTGCTGAAACATGTAACTCTGAAATGGCGTGGTCATGATGGGAACCACAATTTCGCCAGACTTTTTGTTACTTAGGTGTTCATAGATACGTACGTGACCGTTCATGAGCAACACATGGGATGGTACGCACGGATATCCGAAACAATCATTTCACACTGTGAATTTAAAGTGTGAATACATCACAGGCGTTAGAAACATTATACGGTACTTGCATATACTACACTATAACATACAAGGTAGGGCATTTCTCAGGACGAAGCACGATTTTTACACTATTACCGCGAACCTCAAAAGACTTATCATCACGTCATCTGTTCCAGCAGAACATCCAGCACCTCTTCGGATACAATTTTGTGCATAGGTTAATTCCCAGGGCTGGAGGACTCGAGTCCGGACTTGACCTCAAGTCCGGACTTAAGTCCGCTTTTTTGGACTCGGACTTTGACTTTGACTTGAGCTTTCTGGACTTGGACTTGGACTCGGACTCGGGCTTTCTGGACTCGGACTTTGGATTGGACTTGAAGTCGAGTCCATCAAGTCCAGCCATGGGCGTGGATCCATCTCCAAAGATGGGGGGACTTTTCACCATTTGCGAATCGACGTCCTGGGGGAGGGGTCTAAGGGGGTGTCTCTGTCCCCTTTGGAAAAGTTGGTCACAAAAGGTGGGCTGGATGCTAAATGGTGTTACATTTGGTGCTAAATTTAAGTTGAATATATCACCAAGAATTTTCACTTTTTTAGGAAGATTTTCATCTTCCTTGCTTTAGTGAATTGTTACTTAGTTCTTGGGGTAAATCAAGACCACACTGTGTGAAATAAGTGAACAGTAAATCGTTAGACTACATATACCATTAGCCAGGGGCGTATATACATGAATTTGCAGGGGGTGAACTATTTTGGGACCAACTACATTTCTCGGAGACTGACTCCCATTGACATAGTTGTATGATCCAAATTTCCTAGATAATTACAATTTACAGGACGGTAGTAATAATTATAGGGAATCTTCCAATTTGGGGATAGAAAATCTTTTGCTCGAATCTCAAAAAATTGCCCGAAATTCGTTGCTGTTCAGGTGCATAAAGTAGACCACTAAGCCGTTACATCCGCGCGAAGCGCGCGAAAATTTTTGCACATTTTTTGGGCATTCGATCAAAAATTCGGAAACTTAGTAGAAAATTCCGGCAATCTTTTCAATTCAGATGTTTTTCATATCTGGTTTACTGTTACAAAGGCATACTTAACTGGATTCCACTAAACTGCTACATGCGCGCAAAGCGCGCAAAAAGTTTTGCACATTTTGGGAGCATTCGATCAAAACATCGGGAACTCAGTAGAAAATTGGGGGAATCATTTCACTTCAAATGTTGTTCACGTCTGTTCTATTTTTACAAAAGCATATTGAACTGGATTTGAGACCGACTTTTTGGCGCGCAGAGACCGACCTTTGATTTTCACTGGGGGCCACCCTCCGTATTTACGCCTATGTCATTAGCATGTTTACTCATATCTAATAAAATTTGGATATGGAAGTGATCAGGACTGTGCATGTCAGAGCTTTTTGGAAGGTCTGATAGAGGTGATACTGGTAGCAATCTTTTCATTATTTCACTGTGGTACACCTTGTCCTCAACGAACCTTACTAGCATAAATTAGCTTTAGGAGCTTTGGTGAATAGTGCGAGTGGAATTTTGTGGCACAGAACCGACGGCAAACTACAGGGGCATCACGGCCATTTTTGACGTCGGCATTAGCAATTTTTAAGTACCTTAACGATTTTGTCTCTTATTTCGAGCAATGAGTAAAGACCACAAACATGAAAATGGGGTGGGGCCTCCTCCCCTGTGAAAAAAATGAAATTGTTAGGTGTCTAGATGGCAAATGGTGCAATATTTGGGCACAATTTTGCTTTTAAAATGTATTGTCAATTTGTAATCTACTGTTATATTATCTTCTTCACAGTTTTAGTTTTCATCATTTTGAAAAAGTGAAGGGGACTTTTTGGAGATGTCCCCCCTTCCAAAAAAGGGGACGCGTCCCCCGTCCCCCCATGATCCACGCCCATGAGTCCAGCCTTTTTCTTCATCATATTATTTTAAATTTCGTAGTTCTCCCAAAAGCAATGGCATTTGCCATGTAATAAAGCCTGTAGTTTTCTTTGATGTAGTAGGTCTACTGTACTGTAGGTTATGAGGACTTGTACCATGAAAAGATCTTAGTTTTAGGAAGATTTATTAGTTCCTTATCAGCATCTTTACAACCACTTAATTTGGTCTGTGATACAGTATGTAAGGGCATCAGGAAGTAATTGCATGCATGTGTATACAACTATGATAATGCTGACTCTTTTATATGTGTGTGTATGTGTCTGTCTTTTTGTGGAAATAGGTGGGAAAGGCGAAGTTGTTGGTATCTGGAAGTATGTTTCCAGTGTTCTCCACAAGGGGTTTTAGGGGGCGGACGGCCCCCGAGTGGAAATTGCCGCCCATGATATAGCGACCGCCCCTTAAAAAAACCCAGCCACTTACAAAAGCTCCGCCCCGCTCCGCCTCCGAAAAAAGTTGACAATAGGCTACTGCTTTTTTGCAAATGAAGGCTGATCCGCACCTATTTTTAAACAAATGAAGTGATAAATTTGTAAAATGGTACCTATGAGTACTGGGTGGTATCTGTCAACTTGTAAAGACAGCTGGTCAGCGGAGTCCCTCACAAAACAACGTGCTTCGCCATCACCTGTGCTTTTTGCGCTTTACCGCCTCTCTTGAAAATCTGTGGAGAACACTGATTTTTGTAGTTTTCTTTGGGGGACCATATTGACTTGGGGGACCGTAGATTAGATGGATCAGCAAAGGCATGATTGAACCCCGTAGTAGGTCCTAATTACTACAGCAAACTCCTCTTACACAGGCTACAATTAAGGCCTACATTGTGTTACCTGGGTTAGGCCTATGGAGGATATCATAAGCTACAGTGTTTATGGTACTGTTGTGAACATTTAATTGATCAGTTTCTTACTATAATTTCATTTAGTTTGATATGAGGTTTTTCTAATTTGTTTGGTCAGTTTGTCGTAGCATATTGAACTTAGTGCTAGCAGGGAGCTTTCAAAGCCAAGTACCGAAAAATTTCCTAAGTTTGGACTTGGACTCGGACTTGGACTCGAGAACACTGGACTCAGACTTGGACTCGAGAACACTGGACTCGGACTTGGACTTGGACTCGAGCCCTCGGACTTGGACTCGGACTTGACCTTTTGGACTTGGACTCGAGCTTTGTGGATTTGACTACAGCCCTGTTAATTCCAAACAATACAAAAAAATGTGAGAATATAAATTTGGGACTCATCCGGTCTGGTCGCACTACACAGTGCAAGCAATACAGATGATAGTAGCCTGCCTAGTTATGCATGCTGTCTTTCTCACGGAAACACGTAATAGAAGGTGAAGCGAAGCAAAAGAAAGAAAGTTCGCCATGTAGATTAAGGCATATTTTCACTATTTGCTACGATAACACATAACGTGAGCTGTAATTGGCTAAGAGTAATACCTGACACTTATGAAGCATAGACCTTATCAGTGGCGTAGCTAGAGGGGGGCAGGGGGGTGGTCGCCCCCCCCCACAAGGCCTCTGTCGGAAATTTCTAGTCCCTATCGGAAATAAATAAAAACAAGTCATTTGAAACACTTACAACACTTCCTATGCATTTAAGCAGAATTACACACCGATATGTCAACGTGAAAATCAAAAGTCGGTCTCAAAACTGCCCGAAAAAGCAAAAAAAAAAAAGGTCCCCAGAATTTCGAACAACTATCAAGATAATAATCTGTCGGAATTGTTTTGCCACTGGACCTTATGCATATGACGTCACAAAGGAGAAAGTGCTCCCTCGTTTGGAGGAAAATGGAGGAAAAGCGCGTATCATTGCAAGTTACACCAGTAAATACAGACAGCTGATTTGTCAACCAATGGTATACGCGCGTAAGTCTACTACACGTGGGTGGGAAATCCACGCCGTTCGTGCACTTGTGCTACATTGTTTTCCTCCAAAATGACGTCATTAAGCCTCTTAGGGGTAGGGATAAGCATCTGTCAACAAAACTTAACCATTGTTCTCCTCGTTTCAAGGTAGAATGATTTGTAAAAAGAAGTGATTGGGTCCTTCAAACTTGACGAAGTCTCCTCCGCGTTTTTCCTGATGTTGTTTTAAGTTAGCACGCCCCCACTTGTTCATACAGTTCATGTTTTTCGCCTTCAAAATATCACCGAGAGGAGACATTGGGACAACTTTTGCAATATGTTACCGAATAGGATGGAGGTCTTTTGTCAATTTAATATGAAAGAAGACTAGACGAATTATCACTGGTGCCAAAATGGGGTCAATTGAAGCAATTTTGAAGAAATTATGGGCTTAGAAGCTGGCGGCCGTAGATCAGGCTTTGAGTAATTGAAAATTCCCGGGTAAAAGGTACGGAAACTTTGAGCTCCGCTAGCAAAAAATCTTCGCGATCATGCGTATGGTAAATTCAAATTGCCGTGAATGGCCAACTTGTCGGCTTTCTTGTGAGGGGTAAGCTTATATTAAGCTGGCAAAAACTTCTGCTACAAGGTTTTAGGTATATGCGAACCAATAATTATTGCCAACATTCACTTACACACTAAATCAGGTCAGTTCTACGCCCCTAGTTCATTATAAAAGTTCTCAACCTGGACATTTCACCCCCCTGGTGAAAGCTCACAATTAGTTAGTGTTCGTCATAATTCCAGTTTCGTCGGGAAACGATAAAATATGAAGTAACCCACAACGGCCAGCCCCTTCTGTAATTTATTTGATATTTTACTTTTACAGTACTTTAAGTAAAGACCGCAAATCCTGTGATAAATCCCCCAAATTTTCATATTTCACTAACTAGCTAATTAAAAACACAAAATGCCCGCCAAAATTTTTTCTCTCGATAACCTTTCGGCAACCCGCCGCCCTTGTCGGGGCTTTAAGCTGTAGTCCCACGTCGGGGAGCCGGGGCCCCTGTCGAAACATTTCCGGCCTAACCCAGCTTCGGGATTACACATTTTATCGTACCTACTATCCTGACTACATGTCTCACGAAGGAATTAGAAAATTCTGCGACAGGAGACCACGGCTTCCTGTTTCCCCTCCCCTTTCACCCCTTCCTCACCCCTTCCCCACCCCTTTCGATGTCATTTATACGGTAAACTACGAAATATTTGCAAGCCACGCTAAACATTAACCGGGAAAGTGTATAACATTCAAGCATTGAAACACCTTCATTTGGGCGTGTTCCAGGGGCCCACCCCTGTCGGCAGTTCTACTTGGATGTCATACAGTTATTTTGAAACTCAAATACCATCGGATGTGCACGAAAAGATCATTAAAATCACATTTTGATCATTTTAAAAACAGCCTTACTCATTATAACAGGTCATTTTTATGATGAAGAGGGTTTGGCTTGTGGGTAGCTACAGTGATAATAGAAGAAAGTGTAGGAAGCTATGGAACACGCAAAACGGTTACAGGAAGTAAATGCGAAACTATTGAACACTAATAATGCTCGCGAAACGCACGGAAGAAAACAGCGTTATTTAAAGTGGCTATGCCACGTGTAAATTAACGGTTTAAACCCTTTGGTATCTTTAGGAATACGTTTCCTACAACGAAAATCAACCATTCAGTTTGTTTACTACTTATTTTTCCGCTCGAAAATTGAGAAAAAATACACCCTCTTCCAGGCTTAAAAAGTTAGTCTTCCCGAAAATTTTCAAAATCTTGTTACGTCATGTGACGTCACTTTAGGAACTGATCGTTGTTTGCCGTGGTATCCTTCGGACATTTGATACAGTGTTTGATTCCATTGTACCGGTTACCGAGGTCGACACAATGTAAAACCTGCGTGAAAAGTTGTAAATTTTGGAATTGTTATCCCTTTTCTCGTGCTTACAAGTTGTTTTAGTCAATTAAATGCATTTCACGCAGGTTTTTCGTCTTGGTGTCATGATAAGTAGCTGCCGTGTACAAACATTCACAACGCAACAGCATAGGTACAGCATAGAAGTACTTCCAGTACACAACATACCTGATACTACACAATGTAGCACCAGCACTGTTTCGTAGTAGGTACCATGTGAAATCAAATTTAATACTTTCTTTGGAATGGCGGATTAGAGCCAGGGAGTTGCCCGGATCATGGCCACTATCCGTCCGGCAGACTAGTACAGTCCGATGTTAGGAATATTGAAGTATTCATACTTTTTGCTAAACAAAATAAGAGATATTAAGAGAGTCGTTCTCAAAATGTTTTTGGTTGTATATTATCCACCTTTATTTTTAAATTGTCTAAGAAGAATTATTTTGAGAACGACTCATCATTTACCATAAAAATGTGAAAGTAAAGATTGCAACCCCCTATTTTTCAATGGAATGGAACAACCGGACGGATAGTGGCCATGATCCAGTTGCCCTCTAATGGCAACTCCCTGATCGGACTGTGGGTAAAGTGAGTTTTCTTGGATTTGAAACCAGAAAGGCGAAGGCGATACTGAACAGGGAGCTGGACAGCTCCCTGTACTGAACTAGAAGCCAGTGGTGCAGATGGGGTGAGTAATTCGTTACGGCGCATAGGACCGTATCGATTTGAGACTGTAAGGTGAGGTAAAAGTACAACGCCACAACAATTCGAGAAATGAGAATCATTTGGAGCAATAGAAAGGGGCTTTTGCTTGGAAAGTATTATGTAGGCAGTCAAAATATGAACTTTAGGTTGTTTTCGTGCAAGTGTCAGTGGAAATCGTGGAACTAACCTATGATCGAATGTGCACAGTGTTACAAGACGACCCGTCAGGAACACCGGATTGAATCCATCGACGAGCGAATGAAAAGTTCCAGAGAATCCAACTTCAACGCAGCCTTTCTAGAACTGTCTAGAAGTGAGAACTGTTTACGTTATGTCCCAATTATAGCAGCGACCTGGCAACACTTCGAAGAAGCTGCAATTATCGTTATTCAACTACTGTGTGTTCTAGAAGTTTCTATTAAGGAACGTTCTTGTAATTACTGGACTGTGTACACTAGAAGTTTCTGTTAAATTCTGGAGAGTTCTCGAATAAAAGCCTAGCATATAAAAGGCAGTTCAACAACTGCTAACGAGGAGAGATACCCTAATACTTCATCGAGAGACATCAACGAGACCAGACTATCATACTGCTGAGATATCATAAGCCAGCCACTGACAAATTGCCTTACGCCGTTTCTACGCTGTGTATTGAGATTGTTATCATCCATCATCGCTAGCCTTGTCGTTATTCACTCGTGGAACCAGTTCCTACGCTACAGCACGCTGCAGGTCTACTACTGTACCATCGTCAACGTGCATGCACTACCAGCCCTTGGACCAGACCAGAAATATTAAGTAAAGGATTGTGAGTAAGTCTAATTAATTATTGTAAATTTAAGTGAGATAAGGAGATTGTAAATAATCATTAAGTTGTTGAATTTTAATCTCGTTCTTCTGTGATCTTTCGCTGTTATTGGTTTGACTTGCGACCACAAGCCGTAACAGAATTGGGGGCCTATCCGGGAACGAAAAATACTAGAAAATTCGAGAAATTCTGTTGTGAATCGTAAGCAACTGTGTTTGCTCAGACTACTTATTTGTTTGTTGAAGGCTTGATACAATTTCAAAATGCCATTCAACTTAGATAAATTCGTGGCTAGTCCCTCAGTCGAGGAACTAGATTCATTAAAGAAGTCTGAGATTGTAAAGGTCGCAAAACATTATGGCGTTGAATTTCAGCCTTTAATGCGGAAAGACGAGATTAAAAGATATGTTCTAGAATATCTAGTGGATGAAAGTATCCTGCCTATTACAGTATTGGAAACAGCTATCACTGTGCCAACTGACAACACATTTGAATTGAAAAGGCTTGAAATAGAAATGAATAAGGAGATTAGATTAAAAGAAATGGAAAGAGAAAGGGAAAGAGAAGAAAGGGAAAGAAAGGAAAGAGAAATGCAAATGCAAAAGGAAAAAGAGGAAAGAGAAATGCAAATGCAAATGCAAAAGGAAAAAGAGGAAAGAGAAATGCAAATGCAAAAGGAAAAAGAGGAAAGAGAAATGCAAATGCAAAGGGAAAAAGAGGCAAGAGAACATGAATTTAGGTTGAAGCAACTAGAGTTAGGGGTCATAAAAGCCTCAGACCCTAAAATAGGCTTGGATACTGGGGGATTCGATGTTTCTAAGCACGTAAAATTTGTCCCCAAATTTCAGGAGGATAATGTGGAGAAATTCTTTAACCATTTCGAAAAGCTGGGTGAGCAACTAAAGTGGCCAAGAGATAAATGGTCCATACTCATCCAGAGTAATTTCACAGGCAAGGCTCAAGAAGTGTATTCCGCTCTGTCAATAGAGGACAGCATGGATTATGATAAGGTTAAAAAGGCCATATTACAAGCCTATGAATTAGTGCCCGAAGCTTATCGCCAAAAATTTAGAAAGTATCGTAAGGCGGATACACAAACATACGTAGAATTTGCTTATCAAAAGGAAAGGCATTTCGACAGATGGTGTGCTTCCAAAAAGGTCTCCACATTTGACACTTTAAGACAACTGATGCTGGTCGAGGAATTCAAACGGTGTGTGAATGATGACATTAAGACTCACCTTGAGGAAAATAAGGCTGACAACTTGAAAGAAGTGGCAAATTTGGCTGATCAGTATGCACTTACCCATAAGTTTGGTAAAGTGGGTCAGACTCCAAACAAGGGTCAGTTTAGTAGGCCAAATAAGAAATATGGCAATAATAGTGGCACAACAGGTAACAGTGGATCTCAGTCTGGTTCTATCTCTCCAACAAATTCTGGTAAAAAACAACCAGATTCAAGTCGTCAAAAGAACGACCAGGTCAGCTCAAACAAAGCTGCCTTTAAAGACATAAGTTGTGGTTTCTGTCACAAAAAAGGCCACACAATGGCAAATTGCTTCACATTGGCAAAATTAAAGGAGACTGAAACAGACTCCAATGCCTTAGCCAATGCAGATAATTCTTCTGAGGTAGTCGTGACTTTACGGCCTAATTCTAAAGACAAAATTAAGGAAGAGTACCTTCCATTCGTGTCTGAGGGGTTTATTTCCCTAGATGGGAATTCAGCTCATCCACCCGTCAAAATTAAAATTTTGCGTGACACAGGCGCAACTCAGTCGTTGCTTCTTGATGGAGTTTTGCCATTATCGGACTCTACTTCCACAGGGGCAAATGTACTAATTCAGGGGGTTGAGTGTGGATTTATTTCTGTCCCTCTCCACAAAATTAATTTGAAGTCAGATTTAGTTTCTGGGTCGGTCATAGTAGGGGTCAGACCTACTCTACCTGTAAAGGGGGTATCTCTGTTGCTAGGCAATGACCTAGCTGGTGGAAAGGTAGTAGCCAATGCAATTTTGACAGATAAGCCATGTGATTATAACAACACAGAGCAATTAGAAAAGGAATTTCCAAATTTATTCCCTGCCTGTGCTGTCACTAGAGCTATGTCACAAAAGCTCGCCATGGATGATAATCTTAAACATCCACCCTCCAAAAGTGAGGATACAGTTCCCAAAAGTGGAACAAGTAGGGAATCATGTAAGGATGATAATCTTGAACATCCACTCTCTAAAAATGAGGGTATGATTTCTGAAAATAAGGATGATAAACTTAATCATCCACCCTCTAAAATTGAGGAATTAGTTCCTAAAAATGGAACAACACTCCCAAAAGAGGAGTCGGAATCTGAAAAAGATTCCAGTAAAAATATTCATGAAAGTGAAGATTCTTGGTATGATCTCAGCCAATCTTTTATGACTAATCTTAATGATAGTCAGGATTGTGAGTCTCCTGGCCCCACACATAGTGAGGGGGTAGAACAGGAAAAATCAAAAATGTCTGACACACTCCACAGAGACCAGTTGTCAGTCCAACAACAGCATGATGAAGAGCTTCAGCCATTAATAGCTGGTGCACTCACTGAGGATGAATCGAAAGACGTCCCAGTATGCTTTTATGTTAAAAACAATATTTTGATGCGTAAATGGCGACCACCTGATGCACCATTAGATGAAGAGTGGAGGATTTACCATCAAATTGTGGTACCTAGGACTTATAGAAGGGAAATACTGAGTATTGCTCATGAAATGCCATTTGCAGGGCACCTAGGAGTCAATAAGACTTACCACAGAATTCTAAATCACTTTTATTGGCCAAAACTTAAAAGTGATGTGGCCAAATTTTGTAAGACCTGTCACTCATGTCAAATGGTTGGGAAGCCGAATCAGAATATTCCGGCTGCACCCTTAAAGCCAATTCCTGCTTTTGAAGAGCCGTTTAGTAGAGTCATCATTGATTGTGTAGGCCCCCTACCTAAGAGTAGGGCAGGGCATCAGTATATATTAACCATTATGTGTGCTTCTACAAGGTTTCCAGAGGCAATACCTCTGAGAAATATTAAGGCTCGGACAGTCTTACAAGCTGTACTTAAATTTTTCACATTGTTTGGGTTGCCAAAAGAGATCCAATCAGATCAAGGGTCTAATTTCATGTCAACTGTATTCCAGCAGATGTTGTATGAGTTAGGCATAGACCAAATTAAGTCTTCGGCTTATCATCCTGAAAGCCAAGGGGCTTTAGAAAGGTTTCACCAAACATTGAAGAATATGTTAAAGACATATTGTTATGATAATGAGAGAGATTGGGATGAAGGCATTCCATTTGTAATGTTTGCTGCCAGGGAGTCTATACAAGAGTCACTTGGGTTCAGTCCATTTGAACTTGTCTTTGGACACACAGTTCGTGGACCATTGAAATTGTTAAAGGAGAAGTGGTTATCAGATCCAGGTGAAGACATACATCTACTTGATTATGTATCCCGCTTTAAAGATCGTCTTAATGGAGCATGTGAACTTGCTCAGGAAAATCTGAGACACTCTCAGAAGAAAATGAAAGTGTGGTATGACAAGACCACTGTGAAAAGAGAGTTTAAACCTGGTGATAAGGTGCTAGTGTTTTTACCTGTTTCTGGTCAGCCACTTCAAGCTCGCTTTCAAGGACCTTATGTCATTGAGAGAAAAGTTAGTGACACAGATTACGTCATTTTGACACCTGACAAGCGTAAATCTAAAAGAGTATGTCATATTAATATGATGAAGAAATATTATGAAAGAGAAGATTGTGACATTTCTAAGGATGAAAGTGTACATGCTGTAAATAGTAACAATAATGATACAGGTGATCAAGTGTGTATTATCAATGCTGATCATGAACCCAGTAATGATGAGATCAAGGCTAATAATGTACCTGACATGTGTATTAAGTTACAAAATTCTGATGTGTTGAAAAATCTTGACCAGAAATTAAGTCATCTGGATCACAAAGAAAAGTCAGAAATGAAATCATTAATCTATGAATATGCATGCTTGTTCTCAGATGATCCTACTAGGACAAATTTGATTGAACATGATGTTGATGTGGGAGATGCCACACCAATCAAGCAGCATCCTTACCGAGTTAACCCTAGAAAACGACAACATCTCAGGGATGAGGTTCGGTACATGTTGGACCATGACATTATAGAACCTAGTAATAGTGAATGGTCTTCCCCTTGTATATTGGTCCCCAAGCCAGACGGTGGGTACAGATTTTGTACTGATTACCGAAAGGTGAATGCGGTCACAAGAACGGATTCCTATCCGATACCCCGTATCGATGATTGTATTGATAGGATTGGGAAAGCTACGTATGTGTCAAAGTTTGACTTACTAAAGGGGTACTGGGAGATACCACTCACTGAGAGGGCTCGGAAAATCTCGGCATTCGTGACGCCAGATGGGTTATTTCAGTATAAGGTTATGCCGTTTGGTATGAAAAATTCACAGATGACCTTTAAACGTTTAGTAAATAACCTTACGTCAGATTTAGAAAATTGTGAAGTATATATTGATGACCTTATTGTGTACAGCAACTCGTGGGATGAACATGTACAACATGTTAAGGCATTATTTGACAAACTTGCCAAAGCTAATTTGACTGTCAATTTGGTCAAAAGTGAGATTGCTTGTGCCCATGTGGTGTACTTAGGGCATGTGGTTGGTCAGGGTAAAGTTAGACCAATTAAGGCCAAAGTTGAGGGCATTGACAAATTCCCTGCCCCAACTGATAAAAGGCAGCTCATGCGCTTCCTAGGCATGGCTGGTTACTACAGACGTTTTTGTCCGAATTTCTCTGACATTGCTGCACCACTGACAAAGTTGTTAAAGAAAAATGAAAAGTTTGATTGGACAGATAATTGCCGAGCAGCATTTGAATTATTGAAAAAGGCACTAATGAGTTCACCAGTGTTGATTGCTCCAGATTTTGAGAAGCAATTTAAGTTGGCAGTAGATGCCAGGGACAATGGCATAGGAGCAGTTTTGCTTCAAGCTGATGAGCATGGTGTTGATCACCCTGTTTGTTATTATTCTAAGAAATTTGACAAACACCAGAAAAATTATTCAACAATTGAAAAAGAGACATTAGCTTTGATACTTGGTCTTCAACACTTTGATGTTTATTTGGGAACTACTAGTTTCCCTATCACTGTATACACTGATCATAACCCTTTGACATTTTTATCTAAGATGAAGAATAAGAATCAAAGATTGATGAGGTGGAGTTTATTTCTGCAATCATATAATGTAGATATTAAGCACATTAAAGGGAAAGACAATGTTGTACCAGACTCTTTGTCAAGAATTTGATTTGATGCAGTATGTTGAAGATATCACTGTAAGTTTTGAAATTTTGTGTTAACTATGCCACAATGTGTATTGATTATGTTAATGTATTCATGTATCATCACCTAGCAAGACAAGTTGTATGTTATGATTATACCTTCCATGGAATTTTGGACTACATACTGTACATACTGTAGTTATTACTGTAAAGTTATACATTGTAAATACTGTAACGTAAGTTTTGTCCGAGACGTCCAAAACTTTTTCAAGGGGGGGGGGGGGAGTGTTACAAGACGACCCGTCAGGAACACCGGATTGAATCCATCGACGAGCGAATGGAAAGTTCCAGAGAATCCAACTTCAACGCAGCCTTTCTAGAACTGTCTAGAAGTGAGAACTGTTTACGTTATGTCCCAATTATAGCAGCGACCTGGCAACACTTCGAAGAAGCTGCAATTATCGTTATTCAACTACTGTGTGTTCTAGAAGTTTCTATTAAGGAACGTTCTTGTAATTACTGGACTGTGTACACTAGAAGTTTCTGTTAAATTCTGGAGAGTTCTCGAATAAAAGCCTAGCATATAAAAGGCAGTTCAACAACTGCTAACGAGGAGAGATACCCTAATACTTCATCGAGAGACATCAACGAGACCAGACTATCATACTGCTGAGATATCATAAGCCAGCCACTGACAAATTGCCTTACGCCGTTTCTACGCTGTGTATTGAGATTGTTATCATCCATCATCGCTAGCCTTGTCGTTATTCACTCGTGGAACCAGTTCCTACGCTACAGCACGCTGCAGGTCTACTACTGTACCATCGTCAACGTGCATGCACTACCAGCCCTTGGACCAGACCAGAAATATTAAGTAAAGGATTGTGAGTAAGTCTAATTAATTATTGTAAATTTAAGTGAGATAAGGAGATTGTAAATAATCATTAAGTTGTTGAATTTTAATCTCGTTCTTCTGTGATCTTTCGCTGTTATTGGTTTGACTTGCGACCACAAGCCGTAACAACAGTATTTCGCTGGCTGCTACCAGTCCACACACTGTACGTATTACTGCAGACCGAACCGAGCAGTACACTGCCGAGTTTTTTCGTTCTTCGGTTACGAATCAAGAGTATTTGTAATTATTAGGAATAGCCTACTGCAGCCCCAAAATGTAACAGACCGACACCACTCTCCAAACAGGCAGAATAAAGTTCAAATTCAAGACATGCCGCGAATTACAATCATTACTATCTCTTACGTATGTATAGGCTATGTTGTACACCAGGTTTGGTATACGGAGACTGGTGTTCCTAAAATGACGTCATTATCGTGTTGGCTTGAAATCTCATTTTCAACAGTCTATTTTTTGGTGCAATTTTTTGAAACATTAATTTCTTTTTAATGCTCACGGCTGTAAGGGTGATGAAAACAGTTTTAGAAAGAGCTTTCTGTGTACTTTAGGCTTAATTAGTCTCCCGTTACTCCAATTTACGTGTCATGGCCACTTTAAGAAATCTTATAGTAGCCTATTATTTTTCTTTTCAAAATGCAGTTTTATCCATAAGATAAAAGATTCTCCTACTTTCCTCAGTCACCTTCTTTCTTTTATGTTTCATGTTTGTCGATGGTCAGGAAAAAGCGAGGCTCAAGTTATTTACTACCGTGAAAAATAAGTTTAATTATAATGTCGTAATAACGATCAAAGTTTGAACATTACATAAACACATAATACTTCCAAAAATTAATGAAATGTTATACAGTAGACAGTTCTTACAGAAACATTGCCATTAACCGACTGCAATGGCCAAGTGGTTAGAGCATCCGACTTGCAGCCGGAAGGTCTAGGGTTCAAATCCTGGCCGGGTCATACCAAAGACTTTAAAAATGGAACCTACTGCCTGTGTGCTTGGTGCTCAGCATAAGCAATGGAGTAGGGAAAACAAGCCAGTGAGCCACAACTGGAAAAAAGGCCGTGGTCGTCTCGACTTGAACCAATTGGTTGGAAACTGGGACGTTAAACCTTATCTAACTAACTAACTAGCCATTGGCGTCCTTAGTGAAAATGCCGTGGAAGCATTTATTTTTGTGTGGCCGGCGAAGCCCTAAACGGCTAGCGCTGATATCTGTTTCTAAATTGTGTAGGCAAGGATGGTGCGTGTGTACATTTGTTACTGTCAGTGACCCTTTATTTTGGGTACCAAACAAAATTTCCAACAATTACCCTTTGCGTCCCCATGTTTGAGCTCCAACACTGTTAACATTCATTGCGTGTGCGCGAAGCGCGCAGAGAACAACCTTTCTGACATTTTTATGTATTTGATATTAATGTTTTCCTTAACTGCACATTGCAAAATTTATCATTATATTAAAATTCCCTCATTATTCCTCTAGTCTCGCTTTTTTCGTTCGTTTTGTTTTATTGCTTTTATTATTTTGAAGGTCTGGAAAAAAGTGGGGCTTTGCCCCCGCTTGCACCCCCCCCCCGTAATCCCGCCTATGATGCTGATTACATGAAAATATGGAATTCATGTCATGTCAAAAGGGAACATATCCATAAAAACCAATACCCATCTGCGTTTGAAAGGAAGTTGAGGGGAGGGGGAGGGTTCCCGGGTTCCCAGACAACTCCCGTTGAACAATTCTTACAGGACAACTCCCCCTCCCGAGACAATTGCCTCAGACAAGTCTCATCCCGCTGGACAATGCCTACCCGGACAATTTCCCTCCGGACATTTCCGGGAATTGTCCGGAGGGAATTATTGTCCGGGTGGGAACTTTCCGGGGGTGGGGGTAGTTGTCCGGTCAAGGGCTAGGACAGATACACGACTTTATAGTGATGGCTATATGCAGTAGCGTCCAGTGACCTCATGAGTCATGGGGTTCATTGCAGCAAAAATTATTCACAGAACTGAGCCTAATCAAACCAACAAAACATGTGAAGATACAAAGGTCGATAAAAGCTAGAGAAAAAGATAAAAAGAAAAAGCAGACGCAAAACCTCTGCTGTTGAAGTTTTAGTAAGAGTGAACAACAGCAATAAGCGAACGAATAGGTCTATACGTGTGGTGGTAAAACGTCCGAAAAAAGTAAAACTGTTCATCAACACGCACGTATATGGCCCGTATGTATGATACGTAGTTTACGGACCATAAACTGATAAACTTGAGTGCTAATGAATAGTTTTTTCTTTCCGAACAGCAATAAGCTGAACCCGCAGAACGAGAAATGACGGCCTGCTTCTTCGGCGGTTTCAAACCCGGGTTCAGAGCGTCCTTAGGCAAGCGCCTTACCGACCGCCTCCCCGACTTACTAAAGACTAGCGACTTTTCGATTTCAGGACGGTAGACAAAGAGGACGGAACGCGCAGCAAAAAACTGGACTGCGCATGAGCAGAAGCGAGCATCACTCCGTCCTGTTGATTTTCAGGACGGTCGTCGACCGATTTAACGTTCGTTTAGAAACAGGACGGTGCAGGGGTTGTCATGGTAATTTCCCTCGTCCATAACCTATGTGTTTCTGTGACGTTAACTTTGAAGTTAGCTGTATGCAAACGTGCATCATTTATTCATGTGACACGCAAGCTTCTGACAAAAGTGAACATGACAAACAACAACAGTGCATATCTGTTAAGCCATTTTAACGGATGATTCCGTGTTAAGCTAAGGAAAGCTATCTTGAGGTAGAAACTTTCACAATTTTATAAAATACCCAGTAACGATGGCGTCTCTAATCCCTGTGTAGTTTCGTCATTGTTACAACTTAGCGATGAGTGTGGATGCTGACAAAGCACTGCAACTTATTTAATAGATGGGCGCGTCATTGTTTTGTTGCCATGCTACAACACCGTCGTCTTTAAAATCGAAACGCCTTAAACGTCAGGACAGAACGCCGGGTGCGCGTGCGTTTAACTCTCCGTCCTCTTGCTCTACCGTCCTGAAATCGAAAAGTCGCTACTAATTGCGTGTTCAAATATTTAATAGGCCTACTATACTCTAGTGCTCAAGCTATATGAAGTACAAATAAACGTCTGTGCTCCAGATTTCTGACAGTTTTGTCAGTTGATGAAGATGAGAAAATGTGTTCCCTTTTTAACAGTGTTTCGCAATCAGAAGTGCTTATTAGTTGAAGAAACCATAAAAAGCTGTGGTGTGCGTGTGTTTGTGTGCATAACATATTATGATTCTTTGGGAGAGGAGTGTCCCATTTGTGATGTAAAAGCGGAAACGTACCATGGTGTGGAATCGGAAAGTATTTCAGGTTTTTCTTTTATTGGATTTTGAATTAGGCTACATCTGCCTGCTGTGCAAAATTTCATTCTGAGTAAATCACAGGCCAGAAGCCAGGCAAGGTACTGAAGGGCGCGAAACAACTGGGGGATTACATTGAGAGGGCGAGATATGCTAACATGCAGCAAGACGATGAAATTTAAGGTGGCAAAAGTTTTTTAGGGGGCGCCGCCTCTTGGCTCCCTTGGTTGCGGACCTGGTGTGGTGTCGAAGAGGGCACGTATCGCCGCCCTATTATAGCTATTCTCTTGGCTCATTTCAATTGTCATACAAAACTAATTGAAAACACAGAAACGGGCCCTCAGAAGCCTGTGAAATGTATGAAAATCATCTGGAAAATCTAGATCTCATGTGAGGGATGACTTGTACTTGGTACAAGGTTCCAGAGGCCTCTTTAAAAATGGAACCGGAGGGTAGCCTACCTCTGTTTTACGTCACGCCTTTCACATTATTTTGACCGTTTATATGCTTTATTTGTATGCACTATTTTAAACCTTTAGAGATCTTGCGTAGTGTTGTTTTAGTTTATTGTTTGTTTTATTTTGTTATTTCGTTTAATCCCTTTTCATTTGTCTTACCTTTTCTAATCTTTTACTCCTCGTACTTTTCTGGTAACTTTTATGTTTTATTAGTTTAATTTCGTCTTACTGTTTTTATGTTCCCGGAGCCTTTTGTGGTATTGTTTTATTCCGTCTTTCTTCTGTAGTTTGTTCTTACATCAATTTTATATGTTTAGTACTTTATATATTTTTTATTTTATTTTGTACCCAGGGCCCCGTGGAAGAACAGTCCCTTGGGACTGAACGGGTTACCCTGGTTAAAGAAAGTTTATAAATAAATAAATAAACCTACTGCTATTGTGCTTGGTGCTCGGCATAAGCAATGGAGTAGGGAAAACAAGCCAATGAGCCACAACTGGAAAAAAGACCGTGGCCAACCTGACTTAAACCAATTGGTTACAAAATGAGCCGTAAAACCTCATCTAACTCTTAACTCCAAGGGGAACAAAATTTTGTAAGTCGATGGAGGAATGATTGGTCTTGCATGCGCGACCTGAAAGTTAGAAAAGTTTGAACACTTCACCATGCATCACATAATGGTAAATTGAAATGTAATGAACAGCCAGCTTATCTTGTTATTTGTAGCCTGGTAAAAACATCTACACTGCTATAGGCCCACACCAGTAATCACTAATCTGTTATGGACTTGTACACTAAATTTGCTCCGTTGTTTGCCTCAGGGCCTTTGTAGAAGTTCTCAACATGTACAAGGCACGAAGGCTCACAAGTTGGCCTTCCACGTTGTATCCAAATTTTTGTACCATGGACCATGGCTACTGAAATTTTGAGCTACCAAAGATTCTTTAGCTAATCACTTTAGCAACGTGGTCTTCACTGAGCCCCAGATTGTTTAAGACAATGTTTTAGTTACTAAACCTAGCTCTTGCATTAGTGGCGTAATTTAAGCCCCTTGTTGAAGTATTACAGTACTAGAGGTAAATGATGTTTCAAGGAGAAAGAAATCTAATTGACAGTATTAAATAAAAGGCCTGAGTCCTTATAAGCCTTATCACCAGCTAATAGTTGGTAATCTTTTCACACTTTATACATAGGTCTTAACGTATTAGCATAAAATAAACTTCTCGTGCTATCTCCAGTCGGATAACAACTCCCTGCTTAGAGTGAGAAACAATACTTAAGATCTTTAACTTATAGGCTTCAGCTGTGTTGTGAGCATGATGCATGAGGAAGGAGGCTCAATCGTCAGTGCAAGTTACCCGCACAAGGGCCCGTCTGAGGCAGGGGTCCCACAGGACCTGCCCAGGAAAATTTGGGAAAACGGAACTGGTAGATGCGATTTCCAGGTTCTAAGGGCCTTGAAAAATAATCAGGACAACAGAGTTTTAGCATTTTCAATATTTTTTTTTCACGTAGGCCGCTTTTCATTTATGGTTTGGAAATCTGGGGGTGGGGGCAATTTCCCCTTGCCCCCACAGGATACGGTCCTGTGCTATGGGTCTAACTACGGATGAGGTTCTGGAGGCTCCTACGAACATATAGAAAAATGAGGCACCTGCGTGCGATTTCCAGGGTTAATGTAGGGCCGTACACAGTCATAATCGGGACAAAGAAAAGTGTTAGCATTTTCAAGATCAAAAAATTAAAAACAGTGTGTGAAATTCAGGGGAAGGGGTCCAAGGCGGTTAAACTGCCCGGCCTAGATCCTGGTTATGCAACTGATGTTATATTTTTCCAATTGAAGGCTAGGTGAAAAGCGCAGGGAACGCGCCAAAATTTTGGTAGTTTGAAACCATTTAGTCCATCATAGAAACTATTGTAAGATGGACCCTTCGAAACTGAGACGCCCACATTACCTCCTGCTGCAGCACTCCTCAGTCTTCACCGATTTTCCAACTAGCCTGTGTCAATGTGCTCTGAAATATTTATAGAGAATACTAAAACGGTACCGTTTCACCGTTTCTGACAAATTGTTTAGTAGACCTATCCCTATCACATCCCCATCTAGTGACGCCCGTGTTTGTCACAAATACAGTAACACTACATGGCTAATAAAGAAGCCTTATTTAATGGAACATTTTGAGATTGAGATTTACAGACATTTTGTTTATGTTACACTTCATTTTACATTAAGAAGGTTATCCTCTAGTCCAGGCGCGTAGCCAAAGGGGAGGACGAAGGAGGGCAGGCTCCCCCTCCTTGAGCATATTTTTTGTATTTTTCAATGATTTTTTACATGATATTGCGAGTAACGCAAAGTAAAAAATGTTTAGATGCAACTTTCAAAGCCTGGGAAGTGCCATTTCCAGCGATCATTTTCGGCCAAAAGTTTCTTGTACGTTTCATGCCAACCTATGGTGGCGCTACGCTTAGACAGTTTTGCCTACAGGTTTTGCCCCTCCTTGGCAAATTCCTGGGTACGCGCCTGCTCTAGTCTGTATGACAGTCCCTCCAAAAAGGCTGCTTACGATTGCTGGAACATCCTTATTCAACCCTCAACTTTTTACCATCTCCCCTTGCATGGCAGGCTGGAACAACTCGCGGGCCGGATGTTGCCTGCGGCCCGCCATTTAAGATTCCAGGACCTACACCAACTAGCCGCCGATGGTGACACTCTTTGTGGGGGTGCTGGTCTACTGCAATGGCGAAAATAAGTACATATAGTGGCTTCAATTTTTTTCACAGTATGTTTTCCTTAAGGGACGACAAACTCACAGGCCCACCGCGGGTCTGCCGCAACCCTGTCAGGTGAATTGGACAGAGTTATGGGTTTGTTGGGTGAGGTGGGGAGATATGTGACACTGTCCAAGAGGGGCGCAGCCTTGGGCTAATACCAAAACATACGCCAAAGTACGACTGGCTATAACTTATGCAAGCACTGTGGCCGAGTGGACAAGGCGGTAGCATTTGAAGCAATGACGCTTAGAAACTGAAATTGTTTGGGTTTGAAACTTGGCCGATTCACACAAAGGTGGGTTTTTCATCGAAGAGAAATCTACTTTCCCAACTTAAATGACCTTTTAAGGTGATGGAAAGGTTTAGGCTTAAGCTAAAATTTCAACTTCAGAGAAGGAAGGAGAAAAAAAAACATTTTCATATGCTGTTCAGTTACTGATGTATAGTCATTCTAATCATTCACAACGACGCAAGTCTGTTGTGTCATAAGCTCACTTCCTTTCTTACCAAATTTTGTTTTTCTTTATTAAAATATACTTCCAATTGTAAAGAAGTTCCATCCACCATTCAAAAAATGATCTCGTGAAATGCATCGACTGAGTATAATACTACTTGGTGATCCGACTTCAAAAACATCCCAACCTTGCATTGGGAGAAGTGAAAAAAATATAAATCAAAGACATCTCGGACACAGTGATCAAGAAAAGTTAAAACAATGAAACAAGATTTATTACTTTGTGTCTGAGATCGTGATCACACTTTATTCTGAAATAATGAAAAACTTAGACAAAGCAGGTAGTATAAAGTACTACTATTCTATAGATCATGCAATTATGATCGTTCACACGAGGTATTGTTATCATAACATAACATAACAGGTTGAAATAAGGAAAAACAGTATTTTATTCCAATGTAACATGTCTTTTAATGTATTCCATAATCTTTTTTATTTACAGCAAGTTAAGCGGTACATGCAATCAGAGTCTTACTATAAGCAAGCAAGCAAGCAGAAAAAAGACAGAAAATGATAGAAAAACTGTCACCAGGAAGATGGTAACTTTTAGAGAACCAATTTTATGAAAAAAAAGGAGAAAGCAATATTTCGTTACCGCTGATATACACAGACAGCGACGTAGCCAGGAATTTGCAAGGTGGGGGGGGGGGGGCACATTTGTGACTGATATGGGGGAGGTGTCTAAGGCCTCCCCTTTGGGGAAGAGGGTGCCCCCTCCCCCTTTGAGAAATTTTTGAACAATTGAAGGTCCTTAGATGCAATCTGGTGCAATGTTTTGCCAGTTTCATCATTATCATATGTTATCAGCAGATTTTTTTTCCTGTTTGAATTAAGAACATGTTAAAAAAATTCAAACAGGAACAAAAAATCTGCTTGGTAATATGATGTCGCATGATAATGATGAAACTGGCAAAACATTGCACCTTTTACATGTTCTTTTGTCTTTGAAATTCCCGACTAAGGAAGACTAATGTTACCATCTGGGCAAGTTGAGGCAACTCATGTATACAAAGTACTTAGTACCAACCACAATAGAGTAGATTTGGCAAGTCGATAATTTGATAAGAGAATAAACTTGTTGAACTCCATCAGGGTGGGATGGAGTTGGACCTGATTGTTACTGATTCGAATTGTCAGATATCTGGCCTAAAAAATACTGTTATCGCAGTGTGATAGTAGTATAATAATTTTTCCGAGGAAGTGCGTATCATGTACGACTGCTATATGCGCACTAGCTTAGCTTCATAAACAACAAATCATGTGTGTTGTGATCCTTTCTAGTTAGGGTGATGCATTATGTAAAGTAGCTCAGTCAGGAGGCCTGAATGTTAATACGATTATGATGGCGTTAGCAAAGCTGACGAGAATTTAAGATCAAAAGAGCACTGACAAAATACCCTGCAAAAACATCACAGTTCTAACATTATTTCGACACTGAAAGGGGGAAGCAGTTGCTCCCTCTGCTCCCCCCCCCCCCCCCCCCCGGCTACGTCTCTGTACACAGCCTCCACTATCTACTAAGAACAAATCCATGACCCTTAAGGGTCTGATAACTCTTTCATTTCAAGCATTGTGCACTATATAACACTTATCTGCCTCATGGACTGTCCACAAGCAAAGTTTTCTTCGGGTATTTGAGAGAGATTTCAAGAAATGGACAGAGAAAATAACTGACCCACTAAAGTGTACCCCAGGTCAAAAATTGCAGAGATACATGTTGCAAAGGATGATAAATGAATCTCACTGGTCAAACTCTCATCTTAACAAGATTTTCCTCTGCTGGGAATCAAATGTTGAAATTAACTCACTCAAAGCAAAATGGTCGATTGAACAAAAATTGGGATTGCATGAATTACGCAGTCATTCCTAGAAACTAATTGCAAACTAACTGACAAATTAATAAAACCTTTCAAGGTATGTCCTTCATTTCCTGCATGTCCTACATATGAAACTCTAAAACTTACACTTGCTTGTGGCCTTGTATGATACTGTAATTCAGTTCTTTTTTCAAAAATCCAATGATTCCTTTCAGAGCAGTATAGAGTAAAACCAGGACATACAAACTGGGAGGACTTCTTATTTCCTAACCAGCCAAAGAACCAACTCCATCCCCCCCCCCCATCCCCCACCCAATGCACATCTGAGGGGTTGTGTGCAGTTTTAAATGATCTACTTTCATTTTTGCTTTAAAATATTAGGAGCTTTATGCACATCATTTACAAAAGTTTTACGCAGTGTATTGCCGGAAACTACTTGGAAGACTTCATTACACCTGCTGGCTACAAGACCTGCCTACGGTCTGGCTCAGCACTTTGGGTTAGATTAATATGTGTAGTAGGGTTTTTTTTTTTTCAGCCAGTCTAGAATGGAGCCAGGCAGGACACAGATCTACAGTTCTGAAAGCTGAAAGATTGGTCATGTTAAGTTTGTTGTCTATTCATGGGACAAAACTCCTTTTGGGGGCCCTTTCTTTGGTGTTTGCCCTTCTACTCCAATTGTTGGGCCTTACGGACATTTTCCTAAAGTCCCCTCAAGTCTCTTACGCAGAGCCAAGGAGTGAAACCAAATGTTACTGATGAGGGAGTTCTGCTCCCCAAATATCCTGGATCATTATATCTGCTAGCTATAATTTCTGTTTAAGGTTTGGCTAGTCTTTGCCAGCACTGTAATAAGGGTGTTAACATAGGAGTCACAGAAACAGTGTAAAAGTAATTACAAAGAGAAGCTGGTGATGACAAAAAGAACCTACTTCTACTATTTTATGATCTTTTCTAAATACTTCCACATCAGACCATGTCAGTACTGTCCAAACCATCACAACTTCCATCATCAACTATATGTCTGTAATGATCAAACAAAAGTCACCCTGCAGTGTACCTAGATGGACCAGCCTAGAGTAAACTTTTGCTCAAGCATGAAGTGGAAAATTCCATCTTGAGGTACCATCAACTATTGTACTTAAAAAGGTTATGTGAACCAAGATTCTCTTTTTTTTTATCCCTGAGTTGACATGGGATCTGAACTACTCTATTGCAATTAAAGGGAAGGGGAGGAAGGGGTAAGGGTGAGGGGTAAGGAGAGGATAAGATCCATCTCTTTAAATAGATCAGTGATGAACTAAGGGGAGATAACTGGATGGACTATAAACTGCCCCAAATGAAGAGCAATTGTCCAATTTAATTGTAAGATGGGTGTTGCTCCCTGATACCCCCCCCCCACTCCCACCTCCCCTTCCCCAATTCCTTATGCTTCCACAGATATATTACACTGAACAGAAGATATAATTAACCTCACAGTCAAGTATTTTTGATTAACTTTGATGTAGATTTCCTTTCCTTTGAAACTATGGTAACAAGGGTAAGGGTCCTTTTTTATTGACCAAAATCAGAGTCCAAATTTACATTAAATACCAGTGTACATTATTATTTTCTGCATTATTACTAAACCCAGAATTCCTTACTGATATTGCTTGCAATGATGGCTGTGTTCCATGTGACCATTTTTGACAATCGTTCTCAGGTGTTTCCCTTAACGTTTTTTTTCACTCACCCAGCCCAGACTAGTGATCCAAAATTCTGGGTACTCTGCAAGCTATTTTCACTAGCCCCCTATTTTCACATTCAAAAAGCAAAATAAGTATTTCTTTTATTCCATACATACTTCCTTATGATGTCTGTGAACATTTGAATTTTGACGTGTGCTCATTGACTTCAGTCAACTTGAGGCAATCACCTGGTGTGAGTGTCGATGCTTCTACTTTTCTGTTCAATATGAGAAAGTTCAGGAAGTTGAACAACAATGAATACAGATAACAGGCAACATGAAGGTGAATGCGAATAGCCTTTTGAATTAGTAGAATACGGAGAATCTGATTCAGGGAGTTCGGAAATGTAGAAACGGATAAGGTATGTGGAAAATGATGTCATATTTATAGTCCGTATCCTCAATGGTAAAATGAGTAGTAAATAACCAAACCAATCGTGACAGCTGGTATATATTTGAGCTGGACCTGAGATCATTTTTTTAGTGATAAACAGTTTTGATTGTACCTTATTATAAATAATTTTCAACTGTGGATAGGGGGTAGTCAAATTTTTTAACTTGCCAACTCGACTACCAAAGGGAGGGTTTTCACTCAGCCGCCGGTGTTTCCAGTCGCAAATGGCCAGCCAGCAAAGCTGCCAATGTGACTACTGTAAGACACATCCAGCTGGATCTTGTGAAAAAGTGGCCTTGACACCACCATTCTTCTGAATTTGCACTTTGATCTTGACGATTTACTCAAGGAAAAAGAGCAGTTCAATGAAATTTATTCCTTAACTGAAAACCAGAGGTTAAAATTAACAACTCTTATGAGTCCTGAAGATAATATTGTAGATTTTAAGGGTAAACCAAGAATCACCCATAGATATTTTCAGCCTGCTGAACAGCACACCAATATTTTTAATACACGATACACTACACTCTTGTTCACAAAGTTATTATTAATATTGTCCATGCAACCAGAACATCCCTGAACAGTTTATTCTTTAGATTCTTAACTATATCACCCTCTTTGTTACTACATATCCCAAACGTCCGAGGACGATATCATACCTGTAACACCATGGTAAATACCCCAAAATTTTTCTCCTCTGCATGACACAGAAAAGTTAGGAAAAATATCCATTCACTTCATCGGCAATGTCATGATCTTTTGTCTCCTTTCACAATCACGATTTACTGGAATGATTCCACAGTTGTTTTGATGATGTCTGCACAAGCTAATACTTCTTCTTCATTTATGACCAGGGGTGGTGCAAAACGGATGATGTCACCATGGGTAGGCTTGGCCAGGAGTCCATTGTCTCGGAGCCTCAGGCATATCTTCCATGCATCATATTCTGTTGACATTAGGCACAATATGTGAGAAAAAAGACTTGTTACAAGTTTGATTATCAACAAAGCATAGACTGTTGCTAATGGGCATGACGGCAACTACTTCATGACACAAGACTACAAATACACATATCAAACTTACTGATGATTATTTTATATACAGAGGTTGGGTCCTGCTATGTTTTGAAAGTAACTTGTTTTCTCAACAACATTCATTTCTAATCAACACTCACCTCCATCTAACTTTAGAGACATTTTATTCATGGTTTTGAGTATTTTGGTGCTAATGTCAGGATTTATTTAATTCTATCTCAGGGGATATAACAGTATTTACCAGGGTTTGCCACCTTTCTGTCTTGAATGTTCTCATTCAAGCTGCACCGTTATGGTACCTTTAAACAGGGGTCTGCTTGCACATGCTTTCACCTTTTCTCAGACCTCCTCCACCAGTTTTAGATTACTGTTAATTTCTTCACTATATTGATTGAGGAATCAATGCAATACAACAGTATATGTTTTCAAGTTGTGGAAGTCTTATGACTGACATACTGAACATGCCATGCCAGACGATTAACTAATTCAACATTTTAGCGTTAACTGAACTCTTTGTCAGTTCATCAAGTCATTTTGGATTTTAACACTGTAAACTGGACTTCATTGGCATGTTTAACTGACTATAATAAGGATTTTAACTGTCCCCCTCCCACTCCGCCCACACCAGCCCCACTTATCAGTCCTTCAATTTCAGGCCTTCCTCATACTTTTGAGACATTTGCTGATGACTTTCTGCATTTTTGCTGCAAACTCATGATTAATTTATTTCTGATCTCCACAAGTATGACAGAATTTACCACTTTGCACCTAAGATGTCAACGTTTTGTCAAAATTTGATGATTTTTTTTAAGAATTTTTAATTTTGACTGAAATGTGCTTTCCAGGCAAGGACCCTAGAGCTTTTGAATTCCACATTGGTGCTAACCTCACAACCCTTATTTATGGTACTTACAGATACTGAAATACAACATAGCTCTTTCTTCACGTACAAATGATCTTAGCCTTTTTATCACTATGATGTTTGAACACCGATGGTACTATTATCAAAATTTCATGTTGGTTTAAAGAAAGTGATCACAAACATGTCATTTAAAACTCTGAAAACAGAAATGTTTTCAATGTCTAGATAATTTCCCAGGCCATTATTCTTAAATTATCATGCACTTGAGCAAAGTTACAAGTCTTCAAAGGTAGTTCCAATGTCAATACAATGACACTGAATCGATGTGTACACAGTATAACATGACAAAGATAACCTCTCTACTGTTTAAGATGGGAATTTGTTTCAAGGAAAAATTAACATTAAATGATACAAATGTAACAAAATAATAACCTGGTGTTTCTTTGATGATGATGGCATTCAGCAGGCCCTTTCCTCTAACTTTGGTGACAATATTTTTGTCCAGTTTGTTCAGCTCTCTTCTCAAAATAAGTCCCATTTTCTCTGCATTCTCTGTCAGGTTTTCTTCAATCAGCACCTAAAACCCAATGTAAGTACACATGACTGTAAATACCCTGTTACAATACAACTTTTGTATAATACTTCTGCTCATCCTCTTCTTTGTATCAGTTTTCAATCCTACTCACTGCAGGCCCAACGGATTTGTGTTATTCCTGCACCTACATCCGGCTGCACTCATAATACCAATATCTGTGAACTTTTGCACTAACTTTTCCTACTTGGGAACAAATTGTACACTATAAAAAGTCACTTATACTATCATCAACAAAAAATAAATCATAAGTATCCAACAAAATATTTGATCAAAGCAAGTCCGATCACCATATATTTCATGCAACAAACTCAATGGGGTCTTATTTCTTGACTTCCCTTGCTTCAACTTAATACTCAAAGAAGAGATCCCACTGACTTAATGTGTGAAAGTTTAAAACACAACATTAGTGTTTTAGCTCTACCTTGAAATATGTACATTCATATAACTTGGACTAATCAACCGTGTAGAAATATCTTCAAAAAAAGCTCATGTAAATATTGGAATTGGATGATCTCTGTCATTGTTTGCAGGTGTCAAAATATGTACGTTTCAAAAAGGTATATACACACACATGCTGAAAAGGTAATCTCATCCCGAGAATAATTTATATCTTGTAATGCCCCTTATTTTGCTACAGAAACTATTCAAATAGCTATTTAAATGCAAAATACTGTAGCAGTTGCATGCAAAGATAACAGAAGGGTGTCCTAGACTTGCAGATATCAATCAACACAGTTCACAACTACTTGCAACATTTGAAGACTTCAGTATTCAATCAAAATGATGCCATCTTTCAAACAGTCAAAAACATTGATATCTCCTTTGGATCCCATATCAAAATACACTATCTATCCAAACTAAAAAGACTTCAAATGATCAAAACATAATAAGATACACTAGTTTGGTATTAAGTGATGGGATTTAATATTGTGCTCAAAATAAATGACAACACGCAAAAGTTAACGTCAGTTTCCCTTCCATACCTACCCCTGCAGACTGCCTTTATACCCGCCCAGACTGTCTAGCTATGAAATGACCCATTGTAAGAAGAAATTGTACGGTAAGGTACAGAGGCTTTAAAAAATTCAATCTAATGGTCTTATTTCAGGTGAAAGAACATACCTGACCTATTGAGGGTAATAGTTTGGATAATCAATCATAGCAGAGATGGTATGTCCAATGGAAAACAAAAATTAAGTAAAACATCAACTGAACCTATTGACACACATCTTACAACTGTTGCAGAGTATCTAACGCCTTCGACAAAGTAAGTGTAAGTATGGAGGGAGGTGAGCAGTATTACTAGTATATTGATGGCAAAGTAAGTTGAGACAGCTGCTCATGTGGCATTAGTTATATTGATCTTAAAGGTAGTGTTTACAATATATAAAGGCCTTAACTTTCCCAACCTAAAGGATAATGTCAAGGGAAAGGTGGGTTATGGAAATACTAATGTCAGCCTCAGGGTGATGTGCAGTGGGGGTGGGGGTGGGGTAAGGGGATGCTCATGCTCCCATACCAGTACAAAAGCTTAACATGGGTTGACTGCATTTACTCCTTTGATCTGATGACAGAATAAATGTCAACTATACCTTCAAGTCAAAAATACCTAGCAACCTAACACTTTTATCACCGTTGCAGCTAAAATTCTATTTTGAGAACCTTGGAGTAACTTCAGATCAAGATCTGCCTTTTGCCACAAGACAACCAATTACCTATTGAATGACTTGTCCCTTCTATAATACTTACCTCCAATGCTGCCCTTGCTACTTTGCAAGCAATCGGGTTACCACCGTACGTGGAGCCGTGCTCTCCTGGTTTGATGGTTAGCATCACCTCATCACTGGCTAAAACTGCTGAAACCTAAATGGGAAGGAAAAATATTTAACCTGACAATTATATTATGTGGCAATTATTGCAAGGAAATAGCCATTTAAACCACGCAAGCCATCTAAGTTGTCTTTCTTTTATTTTTGGCTTAACACCCTGGTTTGAAAATTTACCAATCAGTCTAGAAGTTTACAGTCTGGTTGGGAAAATTAGCACTTTTCAATCCTTGTTTGTACAACTACTAATTCAGCTCCCAAATTACATTTGCAGGACTGGGGAATTATAAATTAGGCTTCCATGTACAGCACAGCACCATTCCATTATCAGCAGTTTCACAGCACTTTGCCATTATGGGTGGTTTGGCAGCCAACTTTTGTAGCCCTATTGCTGCACCATTACCGAAGGTGGGTGGGGCTATGTGTAGTGTTTATAGACTATGTGCCATACTTACATATTTTATGTTTGGGATCATTCAAAAATTATAAAGGGCCACAGAGGTCAGCAGTAATGAGAAAATTGAGAACTGTGGCTTTAGAGAGTTACTTATTTACTACTCTACAAACTCACTGGGTACATGCCCCCTGAAAGGGCTTTTCCTAGGATCAGTAGGTCTGGTTTGACATTTTCATGGTCCACACAAAGGAACCTCCCAGTCCTTGCTAAACCTGTCTGCACCTCATCAGCAATAAATAAAACCTGCAAAGAAAACAGTAAATAGCTGTCGTTTGGAAGTTACCCTATCCAAAGACCATCTGCTTTAAAATGTGAAAGTGATGCTCATTTTGATGACCATCAAAGTTCTGGGAATGGCATCTAAGAAAGGAGAATGCAGATAAGTTTGCTGCTAACAGACTAACGTCATGAAACAGTGTCTACCATAAAGAGTAATATTACATGCAGACTGCAAACTATAGCATACAACATACTACTACTACTTCGTTCTGAGTTGCTATCTGGACGAAGACACTTCAAAATATTAACGGTTGTTTTTGTTGGCAGAGAGTCAGAAACCAGTTTTTATGTCCAATGCACTGCATACAACTCCTACAAATTCTCTTTCCTAGACAGAAAGTGACTGTCAGGTACACAATCTGAATGAGTTGATACTAACCCCTACTGCAACTTTCCTGAAATTTCTTCCCTTCTAAATTCCATGACTTTCCATAACCTTTACAGCAAGCATTCCATAACTTTTCCAGACAAAGTGTCATTTTCACCTTAAAAGGACATAATTACAACTGAGGTAGACGTCATCCTTTCTTCCACTAATTTTGATATTCCAGACATTCCATAACTTTTAAAATCAAGCTAAGATTTCTCTTTGACTCTCAAGGTCTGGAAAATGCAAAAGTAAATTCCACCACCTTTCCTGTGGGTTTTCCATACCACCTGCAAAAACCCAGTACTACAGCTAGTTCTTCATACAGACCCATGGTTTCAAACTATAAAACAGCTGGGCAGACTTGATTGGCTATAGCTGCTAATCAATGTTCAAACTGTTTAGCAATTACTCCCACTTCATTAGTATTTTCTAAATTTGACACTTGAAAGATATTTATAACATATACAGTTGTAGACAGAGCACGAGAAAATATTTGCAATTTTTGTAAAGATAAAATTGATTCCCAACTGGAGTTTCCTGGCCAACAAATTACAATGTGAACCCAATTATTTTGTCTCCTTGGTTATAACTGTTACTTCATAATAAAAGGACAAGAACTGATAAAGTTACAACCCACAAATCCCCTTTGTAGTTCTCTCACAGTATGCTGTAATCTTCATGAAAGGAACTCCAAAACACCACACAATGGTTCTTAAAATAACTTCAAATTAAATTTTTCTGGGTACTGTATTTTTTCATTCAAATTCCTATTACTTATTATTAATAAAACTGTTTTACACTAGTATCTGTTATGGAGATCAGTTTTACCTTCTAACATAAAATGTGAGTAAGTCCCCTAATCTATTACTACGAATATCATCTTACAAATGAAAAAAAAAAAGACAGAAATTGTCATTTTTGTTTTGTTTATGGTACCCAACAGGTCTTTTTCCCTCAATGTATATGTACTGAGAAGCCAAGCTCCTAGTTTCAACTCCTGCAAGGCTCAATCTTCGTACAAGACATAATTTCCTATACTTATGATTATCAACCATAATTCAGGTATGTATAGAACAAGATATATGCTCACATTATTTTTAGTACAGATATCTCTGACACCTTTGAGGTATCCCTCATCAGGTACGTTGACTCCAGCCTCACCCTGGATTGGTTCCACCATAAAAGCCACTGCATTAGGATCTTGACATGCTGCCTATGAAGGATTCAAATTTAAAGAAACACACTACTAAGCACATTTAACTAGAGCAACAATTTACATGTTGAAGTTAAAAGGCATGATCATATCTTGACCTGTTCATTATGCATTCATTCCCACTGCTTTATCCTCCTTTGGGTAAAAGCAGACATACTCATGTGTCATGTGACTTACAACAAAACTAACATTGGGCACCATATACATTAAAGCCAAAATTTTTCCGTTTCTTAATTTGGGATTCCGTTTTGTTAATTTTTCATTTTCTGTTTTCCTAATGTTTTCTGTGTTTTGTCCACTTTTCAATAAATATAGAATTTTTACTATGAATTGTGTACGGTTTGCTGGTAAAAGGGTCTCCGTATTCCTGCGTAAGTGTGTATGTTTTCCACGCTGCTAACTGTAGTAGAGTTGAAGTAGAATCTAGAAGACCTTGAAAAACAGTAACAGTATCCATTATTCTTCACTTTGAGTGTTCTAAAATGGAAAGCTTACAACTTCTGCTCACATTTCTAATGTTTTTTTGCTTGCCAGTCAAAATCATGAATTCTGTGTTCTACTACTGATTCCCTGAATTCTGTCCGTTTTCCGTAATGCGGAAAATATTGGCTTTAATATAGATGAACAAACCACGTAACTTACACCTCATTGTATAACACAGGATGAAAAGGATACGAAATTCATGCATGTGAAGACAGTAAGCTCTGGGCTGATACTTAGTACTCCCAAGCTCTTAGCAGAATTTACACAGAGACACAGCTTAAAGTCTTCGAACAAAGGGTTGGCCTCTCACCCTTCCACCATGTCAATTGTTAGTTTTCACCCTTGACAATGTTTCCACTTGTACAGCAGTAGGCACAACAATGCCCTATGTGGTTTCACTTTTAAACTCTTTGTTCACTGTTGTATTCAATTTCATCACTTGATATGTGAGCATTCCCCACATTTTGGTCTTTCCATATTCCCAAATCTACAACAAGAGCTTATCTTCTTCCCTTCATTATTCCCCATTCCCCAAGCCCTTCTCCAAGTACCTTCCCATAACTTAACTACAATTTACATGTAAGAACCCACCTCTAAAGCAGAAAGATCATTGTATGGAATGATCTCAAAACCCGGGCAGTATGGACCAAATCCTTCGTAGCAATCTGGGTCAGTGGAGCTAGACACTGCGGCTATGGTTCGACCCCAGAAGTTTCCCTCTGCAAAGATGATCTTTGCTTGATTGTTAGGGACTCCCTTCACGTTGTAACCCCATTTCCTCGCTAATTTACAGGCTGTCTCCCCACCTTCCACACCTGTAGTGATGTTACCAAAAATATGGTGTTAAGTATAAGGCTAAATAAAACTCACAGAAAAAATTTTTTGTGAATGGTAAAACTTGATACACTTTAAGAAAGTTAACATTTCTTACACTGAAATGGTTGTTTATGTACCCTGTAACTTGCTATGTGCCATGATCTGAAATATCAAATCTCAGGATGAAAACAGTACTTGCCAATTTTTACAAAACTTTAAGCAAGATTCATCTGATTTTAGAATAATCAAAATGAAGCAGTCTTTAGAGTAGAAAAAGTGGGGCCGAGAAAGGGGGGGGGGTTGGGGTTGGAAGCTGTGAATTTGTGTACTGGTTCAGACTGATTGAGTACATCTGCCAAAAGCCATGAATTGGCATAGATGTGGGTTCACGTTTCCTTAACGCTCCTCCCAAAGATATGACTTCTCAGTGTGATAACTTTGACACTTGCTACTAATTACTGAAATCCCCTACACCCTGGGTTATGCCACATCCAACCTGTGAGGAGATCCACTCCAGCCAGCAAGGCAAACTGATTTAAAAAAAAAATATTCATGGGTCAAAAACAGAAATGCTTTAGCACTTATCACAGATTTTATTCAAAGCATTTTAATGTAGGCTAATGGCTCACTTTGCAAAAATACTGTAAGAAAAAATGCCAAACATGTCTCTAACATGTTACTCTTTTGTGTGCCCTAGGCACACTTTTTCCAGCTGAGTATGACAGCTTGACTGCAATTATTGTTCCACATACCGATGGAATCCCTACCAAAACACACCCTTTCCAGACCTGAACTGGTGGCCCCATAGGGGAATGCATGGGGGACAAGTCACTCCACTTTTTACAGCAGCCAAAATTGATGGCGTCAGAAATTGTGCTTAACTTATAGTTGAGGGCACGAGTGGAGAGAGGTGTGTGGTTTTGTCTGGATAAGGATGTCATACTCCACATAAGTGAATCTCACTTGATAAACACAGAACAACAACTGCAATATTTTCACACACTTTGCGAGTTATGTGTTTGTTACATTTTCCTTCTATACACCAAACAAGTTTTTATCCATTTGCTAATTTGACAGAGCCATTCTCGTCATTCTCATTCACTTTTGGTTCTGTCTACTGCAAAGTCCTGAAAAAAGGTTGCCATATCTTTATGTTCTTTTGTGAGACCTGTGGTGGATTTAGGAGAGTGAAGGATGGTGGCCTTTCCCACAAAGTTCCCTTACATGGCATCTCTTTTAGGGTAGGGCGATATGAAAAAGATCCATATCGATACATCGCAATAATATCACCAAAATTTTTGCAATATATCAATATATATTGTCAAAACAGATAAACCTGTTGTAGACAAAGCTAAATGTGCCTGAAATAATCCTAAAAATTTTACAGCTAATTTTCTAAATCAGGACAAAATCAATGAATGAATACTGAAATTATAAACACTGCTTCATCTTTAAAATTTAAATTATTGAAATTTCAGTCCCCAAAAGTTTTACTTTTTTCTATATCGTCATATCATGCTAAGGGTATTTCATATTGCATATCACGACATGGACTTCTGGCAATATATATCGATACATCGCCCAACCCTAATCTCTTTACACCACACTGGTGCCTTACACATGGTAGAAGTACAACAGTGGTGAAAATTTTGTTTTAAGGGGTGACTTCCTGCAGTTGGATGTACTATTTTTGTTTTTTTGAAACAATACTAACTTACTGTACAGTATAAGTTAGTGTTTGCACCGGGTACCCGAACAAACCTACACTAAAGCTGTATCCACACAAAACAGCACTGTACTCAAATGGGGTGACTTTTTGATAATCGAATATGAGGGTGAGAACTTTCCAGGTGAAGTTTGCAAAGTTGAATGCCTGGATCCTGCACTACTGTAGTCACAATCAAGTGCATGAAAAAGGATGTAGCCAGTGGATCAGTGTGGTGCTGGCCAAAACATGGAGATGAGGTTGAGCACTACAACATGAATCATTGTGAGTGGGCTCAAAAACCCAAACTGGATGGACTCATCACAGACAGAATTCTGAAGCATTATATGCCCAAACACGCCGGCATTTGGGGTGCAGTTGACCCCAAAATACAGTGATATGCAGAGTGAGTCAGTGCTGCTATTTTGCAATCACTGGGACCGATAATTATTACTTCTGTTTGATGCGTTATGCAGCTGAACATGCCGACTGTAGCTGGCTGAGTGTGACGATCACTGGCAAAATTGAAATAGGATGGTCTAATTTAGTGCAGTGTTATTCCAGGGTGAGTGAATGCTGCTATTTTGCAATCACTGATACTGTGAGGATCACAAACAGCATAAAGTGTTGCAGCTGAACATGCCGAGTGAAAATGGCTGAGGGTGGCAGTTGCTAACAAAACTGTGAAATTATGAGGATGCTGACTGTTTCTTGCAGATATCTAATTACTCAATAAATTCTTAAGTCTAAACACTTTTGCATAAGTTACTTGCCTAATTGCTTACCTGGTTCTTTACCTCAAATGTCTGAAAAGCAGTACACTTGCCTCAACTAGATACTCATATTTCACATTTTATTTTCCCTGTTCAACACTGTTTTTTCAAGCAGTTTCAACCATTACAATGCCATATGTTGTAGATACAGTACCGTTGCTTTGTTTTCATTGTTCCTTGCATGACCTCAATGCCAAATGGTTAAAGCGTAATGCACATTTGGTTGAAAATAAAAACATTGAAGAAATTTTACATGATGTCATGCCGTAACGTCACACCGTAATGTTGAAAAAAAATTCCGAGCCATATTTTTCCCAAAGCAACCACCCAATTTCCCTTTTTATTTAGGCAAATAACATTGTTAACTATGAATGACCCAAAGGAGAGTATCTCAAAACCTGTATTTGAGATAATACTCATCATTGAATCCAACCAAAGACAGAAATTGAAATTTATCCTGTCACGCTGTAACAAAATTTCATCCAGCAATTACAGCTAAACAAGAGCAGGTTTTTTAATTTTGATTTTTTTTCCATCATAGCTACAGGATGGTAAAGACTGCTAACAGAGATAAATGGGGCTTATCGATCCCAAGCACTTTCTGAGTGCAACGAAAAATGTCTCCCAGTGTCACACCGTAACAAAATTAGCATTTTGAAACAGCCACATTGGACAGTTGCATAACAGCTTCTTGACTGCAATACTGTATAAGGAAAGATTTGAGATCAGAAAATTAGGGTTCCTACCAAAAGTCAATGTTTTAGTAAGCAGAAGTCAGGGCAGCATTTCCATTTTACTTAGAAGCAGATGTGAAAGTTGAACCAAATAGATACTTACTTGGTTACAAAAATTTCCCTAGAATTACAAATACTGGATGGACCATAAGATAAAGGTTGCCTTGAGTATTAATAAATCCTGTCCCATCTACTGGGAGTTTAACACGGAGGAAACAGTTTACTTACAGTGCCATGTAAAACCATTTAGAAAAAGTTGATTGCATTACCAAATGTGACTTTAAAAACTTGAACATCATTAATATCTGTGAGATTCTTCTGTGGCAGAATTCTAATTAACCAGCGACCAGATATCAACAATCTTCCGAATATAGGTGTTCATGGATGTCGGATAATGTGGTATTTACTTTTTTTTCCCTTCTGTCACTATGGGTTTTCAGCGGATAATATGGGTTCACTGGAAAGCTCATTCTATGTGTAACAGCTACAATATAGCAAGGGCTGTGAGTACAAGTCAGCCTTGATACCACGGACAGTTTCCCCTGGCATTCATTTTTAAAGTTGGCCTTTTCACTACCTTCTGTGACCACCCATGGAAATAAACTGTACATGCCACCTCAAATAATTCTTTCGTTTGGGAGAGATACTTAAGTCCTGATAGAGCCAATACGGTTATTTCACTAGTACATTCTATGGACAAATGATTATTGGCTGAGTAATATGGAATGTGCCATTATTCTACAGCTTTACAACAACAGAGTATTAAAATCAGATCATTTATCACCTCCTCTGATATCAGCTTAGTGACTGTTACCTCCTTAAAGATAATATGACAATTATAACATTCCCAAGATAGAGGTGTCACAAGTTTTTCACACTTTGAACCACCCTTCAGACTCCAGATGTTCAAGATTACCAAAACCAGACAGTTAGTGAAACATTTTTACATGAACATTGCATGGTGTATACTAAGTGATGAGTGTATGCTACATTAAAAGTCTGACAGTGTTACTTTAATTAAATTTCTTGCGGTATTGGATGCCTTTACAACACATTTCACACATGAATGTATGTAACAATTAAAAGTGGCTGATCCTTAAAGTCTAATAAGTAAACTGTATGTGTGTCAGCTGTAGGATTTTGTTTGTTGTTTGAATGTTCAAATCCTCCACACTACTCTGAGCTTGGCTTTACACTTAAGTTCACCTCTTTTGTAAAGTACTCTTGCTACTGTATGAGCCTGACACATCAAAGCGAAAAGAAGTTTACACATAAGCAATGTCTGTGCCTTATTTTATCTTGAGTTAACCCTTCAGGAGTTCCCTTGATTCCTTTACTTTGACATTCGCTGGCACATTATATAAATGGTGGCAGCAGTGACACACAAAAACTGTTGACCCCTGATGACCTTTGGCAAATTGACAGGATTTTGCTCCTCAATATGGGTACTCCACATGTAAATATGCAATAGTTCTTGGGATACGGTGGTTACAAAGTTGGCATCAAATACATGCATGTACAGACCATCAAGAAGTCAACGGTATCCATCCACATGGCAATAAAAGATAAATCACTTACAGTAAACAAACCTATAACAGACCATTTCAAACAAAAAGAGAAAAGAGGAAACTTCAGCAATAAAGAGAGAAGGTTGCTTACAGCTGAACCAACTGGTTGCATGGTGCTGCACAGAAAGATTCTCACAAGCGTTTTACTATATAGTAAAGTCCACATAACTGAATTAAAATAGAACCAGTTTCTAGAAATACACAGCTATCTGCTTAAACAAACAGGTCATAATATAAAATTTACAACTGCTATAATCAAGCCACATACAATTTTGCTGCGATTTCCTACAATTAGTTCAATGCAATTCTCTATATTAGTAAACAACACTGTATCAATAGACACTATGCAATGTAAGAGTCTTCAGCAAGCTACAGTACTACCATTATGACGATCACAACCTGTGACACCATTTACAGTGCTGCAGTGTTTGGGCACATGCAATCATTCAGGCCTTGACTTTTATAAAAATTTTACGGTTGTCCCTAGACCTTTTTCCAAATAGCAATTACAAAGTATTGTGGGATGGAGTTTTGGTATGCGTCGTTTTTGTCAATGGCATTTTACTGTGGCCAAAAACGACGCGTACCAAAATTCTATCCCACAATCCTTTGTAATTGCTATTTGGAAAAGGGTCTATTGGACAACCTGTCTCCTATCTTCAGTTGTCTTAGAGAGAATTTATCTGTTCTCGAAAAATTTTAAAGTTGCCTTTGATGTCACCTGTTTCATCTGTTCATGAAATTTGATTGTCTGTCAGACAACCAACCTGTTACATGTGATTGAACTTGTCCATCACAAATTTTAGTTGTTATGGGCAACTAGGCAACTGTAAAAATCAAAACCAAGCCCTGACGTTTGATGTAATAATAATGTGTTGTCAATTTCCTACCATTCCTTACACTTATTGCAGAATAAATTTGTAGCTTGACATATAGAAAATTTTGGAAGAGACTATATTACCAAGGCAAACAAGTGGGCCTGCAAACTAGCAGTTTCATTTCAAAATGAACATAGAGTCTGAACTTGATAAAGTCACTTTTCAACATTAAACCTACCTGTATTCATTGGGAGCACTTTGTCAAAACCAAACAATTTTGTTACATACTCTTCATATTCTCCCAGCTGATCATTATAAAAAGCCCTTGAAGTTAGACACAACACTTCAGCTTGGTCCTGTAAAGCTTTCACAATCTTGGGATGACAGTGGCCTTGGTTGACTGCACTGTATGCACTCAGAAAATCATAGTACCTCTTGCCTTCCACATCCCATACATAAATTCCTGGACAAATATGTAATGAAATGCAGGTAGAAGAGATTATGTCATGATTATTTTGATGGCTTCTTTGTAAAAGATATTTTCTCATACCTGAAACAATTCCATTACTATACCTACAGTACCTTTATTAATGGCAACTGGTTAAACTGGATTTCAAATATGCATCAGAACATATGACGGCACGTAATTGTGCAAAGGTATGAGAGATCTAACCGTGAGCATGAGCACACGACCCTGTTTAAATATGAATGTATGCAAAATCGGTATTTTCCTCGACATCATTTTCAAAGTTTATGATGGTCTATACAGTCCTATTAGCTTGGACATGTATACATACAGTATGAAGAGAGCTTGGCTTTCGTTGTCATATACCCTCTGTGTGTACACTAAACCACCATCCATGCAGTACAGTAATGTACCTTTAGAATTAGAAAAAGAGCAGTAAGAGCCCAAAATGACACTACTGTAATTTCCCTTCCTATTCTTGATGTGGTCAAAAGAAATATAAAACCTTTGGTTTCTTTAAGGGTACTGGTACCAAGAGAGTATTACCCATTGAGACTGTCCTCACCAACAATATGCAATCTTTATAGGGTACCAAGTATCACAAGATTACAGGAAAACAACAACACCATGTGTACATGTGGTGAATATTTAATTTCTTGCCAAATTAGATTTTGGATGTACTATTAGCAGCTGTCCTCTGCTCCAACATACAGTATTTATCATCATGATCTATCAAACTGCACCTTGCATCTCTTCACATATTATATTGCAAAAATGTAGATACCGAAGCGACCTGTACAGACTTGGCAATGACAGAGCTCCAGAGTTTGTTTTGCAATGGCACAATCAACATGTCATGAATAAACTGATTAATGTCCCTTTATTTATGGCCTAGGCTATTTTAACAGTGAGCACAATCATGAGACAAGCATAGTTTACTACAACAGTTCCCATCTCCTTTTAATGACCTTTAGCATACATTCACAATGTCATTTAAGTCCCCAGTAACCAACTAATAACAGCTTTCTTACAGTATGTGATGTCCTCATTATCCTCCAAACTTGATTCCACCCATGAGAAAATTTCCGCAGTGATCTTTCAAGATTCCAACTTCTTAGAGTTTTTGATAGGCCTGAGAACTTGAAACAGGCACAAAACAGGTCTCCAGTTCCAGCAGAGAAGTAGTATACTCTCTAATACAAGACAATGTTGAGTTGGCATTTGTAGAACGTACAATATTCACAGGGGAAGTGGATGTGGCTTTGTACTCCACTGATAAAAACATGTAAAAAAAGGTTTAGGAAATTTGACATGCTTTCTTGGAAATGGACATGTCCTCCATCCCTGCTGCTACTCACCTTTTCCTCTTTCTAATGCAACTGGGAGAGGGTGGTAGTTGTGAGCTCCGTATTTATCCTCTCTTTCATAAATCTGATCTGAGGTCAGTTTAATAGAGGGAGCTGTTGCAGCCTTGGTGCTCTGTAAGCGGGATGAGAAACTACTCCATCTCACAAGTCGAGTTGATAGCCTGGACAGCATGATGACTTAATATTTACCTACAGCTGGAACCAAAGAAAGATCAAAAACCAAAGATTTAAGGATTATGATACACTTTCTGCACAGATGAAATTGGATTGTCCTCTGAGAATCATGATTTGGTTTTGGTTACCTGATGGATCCCTCAGTATATAGCAAAGGAACCTAATAAGACTGAATGTGTTATACTTCAAAGGTTGGAATCCAAGAAGATACCTGCTAGAGTTTCCTGTGATAATTTTGCTGAGTGCAGTACTGAAAACAGGTAGTGCTTTCAGGGTCTGTGGCAACCCCCTGATGCTATACAGTTGTTAAAAAAGGCGAACAGGTCTGCCAGAGCTCAATGGATAATGGGAAATAATCCCCCCACCTTCCTGGTGGGTGTGTTCACGAGCAGCTATACTTACCCCTTGCTACATCTAATTTGCTTCAATATCTAGGGGTTTGACTAGACCTGATGCAAGGCCAGACCTTTCCCTGTGTGGAGAGAGCTCAGGTGCTCAAGGAGGCTTCCTGGAGCTTGGAAATGGCCTCTTGAGCACCTGGACCCTCTCCACAGAAGGAAGGCCCGACTTTGTGTCAAGTCTACTCCAGCCCGGGCTAGATATTGAAGTGAATTAGATGTAGCAACTAGCAAGGGCAAAGTATATGTCTGCGACAAAAATTTTAGCAACTTTTTTGCTAGCTGGTATTGTACACAAATGTCAAAAATGTGCAGCACTGCTCTGTATTCTTAACCCCCCGATTTACACTAATCTTATATTAACAAACATCAATGCTTACTGTAATTATATTCTGCATAAGCTTTGCTTTGTTTAGTCACAACTGCAATCAGTACCTTCCAATTGATTAAATGTAGTATAAAGTACAGTATAACAGTAAATACTGTACCTGCTTTTTCTTTGAACATTTCCAAGGTCTTCCCTCCCAGGGTTGGGTTTTTGCCAGAAAAGGCCTTTTACCCAGACAGTAGTAAAAACTGGTATACAATACTTTGACTGGTATAAACTGGAAAAAATGGTTAGACCATTCTGGCACTAGAAAGTTGGTATTAACATCTGCCTATATAGCACATCCAAGTCAAACATATTAATTAAGCTATTTTTACGCTTGCTGTAAAATTCAATTGAAAAATTGGAACAGAAATGATTCAAAATACAAAAAACTTAGTAAAACTTGATAATATGTTAAAGTAGGAATATGTATATTGCATTACACTGTACACACATGGGCATACTTTCATTATAGAGTACATTATTTTACATGAATCTAGAATTAAACTTTCAAAGTTGAAAATCATTCCATAAAACAAAAATTTGCATAAAACTTACTAACTGTTCAAATAAACTTAAACTGATGTTCTTCAAATGAATGGGGTTAGGGGTTGGAAGAGAACACTAGCTTTGTTTGTTAAGTAGTCCAAAAAATAGTTAAAATGAAACTTTTATGAAAATTCCTCCACTGATGGCTTGATCTTATTCAACTTACAAAAATGTAACACTTGGCAAGTTGGCATTAAAAATGGGTCTACTTGTGATTACACTTTCCTAAGAATCAACCTAATTTTCAATACTGTCAAAAAATGCACCAACTCTGCAACTCATATTTTGGATTTTACATAAATGTGTGTTATTTCATAGGTTTTAGTGAAATATTATGACATGATGGCATTTTTGGATCTTTTTTGCTATTCATTAGCAAGTTTTATCTTCAATTGACCACCAAGACTCTCCAACAATTGTCAGGCACCTCAACCATTGGGAAGCCTTTAGTGTATAAAACCTACTGTACTATTGTATTTTTACTCAATGGTAGGCTAGTATTTGACAGTTTACACTTGCTGATGTACAGTATGTCCCTGCATCAGTTATAACATCATTGTGACAGTCATGACCTGTTCAGAGTTGTGACTAAAACAGGGCCCCCATACTTCAGACTCCAAAAATGTTGGAGTGGACTAAGCCTTGTGCTCAGTTACTACTTTCAACATACTTACTCTACTAAGTAAAAAAAAAATTCCACATTTATGAAAAAGCTTCTTAAATTACTACTTGTATATATACATCTATTTTTTCCCCTGCTTTCAGGTACTGTACATCTGTACAGTCAGGTACGGATCCAAGGGGGGGGGCTTTCCCGGCCTCAGCCCCCCCCCCCTTTTGGCCACATCAATAATAACAAATATGCGAAAATTAGCATAATGTTAATCTAGGAGAATATTCAAGGGGGCTTTCAGATCCCCCTTTTCGAAATGTCTGGATCCACCCCTGTCGCATGACAGTACTCTACACATGTACAGTAACATAGTAATAGTGTGTGTTGTGCAGAGTATTGATTTACCTGTTCCAAAAACTCACATTTGTGGACCTTATGTATACCCTTTATTAAGTGACTGTTGCCAAAAATTATTGATATGAGTGTGCAGAACTAGCACTCAAGCCTCACACTCAGTAAAACTTAAAACAGCCCACATATTAACATCATGAATTTATGTAGCATTTAGGTTTTTACAATTTGTTTTATTTTTCCACAAAGTTTGTTCCATGGCATGGCCTTTCTACTTTGTTTTCTAGTATGGTTTTTACAGTTCAAAACTACTAACTGCAAAACTGCAGACCCTGTTCAACCCCCATTCCCCTGCAATGCTGTACAGTTAATGGGCTACAGTATGACCCTGCACTTGATATTAATCTAAATTTTTAAACAAAAAGTGTTGTTACCATTGAACTTGCTGATGTGGCCATAAAATAATACAGAGTCGGAATGAAAAGAATCAAAAGATGCACATAAATGCCACTGTAAACAATTAAGCCTGGACTTCTCACAAGCTACAAGACAAGAGCCACTTTACTGGAGTTTTTTTAACTTTATAACAACTGCAGCAGCCAGACATTTATTTTGTTTTATATTTTTATTAGCTAAATTTGATATTTATCAACTACTTAGTTTCCATATCTAAATTTTGGACTCCAATATTCTGACGGCCATTTAAAGGGTCTGTGGCATCCCCCAGACATATTTTAAGAGTAGCTGAACTGAGAGTAGTTCTAGATATCATTGGTGACTGCACTTACTCTAGATTAACATAAATTCAAACAATGACATCACTCTGATTGGTCTATCACTGATGAGTTATACTTGAGATCACTCAGTAGTGTACCCGGGCATCTCACACCCAGCCTGTGTGAATATGGCCTTATAAAGCAATTCACACCCAGTACAGGCTGTTGCTGCTCTATCTAGGAGGTGGTCCATTATAAAACTGGTGTTCTTTTTGAAACTGGAAGAAGGGCTTGAGTTAAACTTAGGTGGGAGAATTTTTACAGTTTGGGTTGATTTGTGCCCTTTAAGTGTACTTTGTAGCCTGCCACTTAAAAACTTAACCAAGACCCATGGCTTCTACATGGCTACAATTACACTGACATACAGTACTGAAGTATGCATACTGCACCAGTGTTAAACATGATACAAAAATTCATTCTAAATTAGGGTGCAGTGACAGGCTGATCAGATGAACTAAAACATACCTGTGTGGTTTGATTTCCTTACAGGTACACAGGTACAGTAAAACAAAAATATGACACATGTAATATACAGTCAACACATCTGGGTCATTTTATGGGGAAAAACAACAAGAGAACTTATTTTAGAGGTCAAGGTATGGAAATGTTTAAAGGTCACAATTCATTTAAACTTCCCCTCCACTGCAATTTTACTGTCTTTTCACTGAAAAATTTATGGCCATTCCTTCTGAGAAGGGTCAAGTCAAAGTGGATGCAGTCTGGGTCAAACAGTCAATTACATTTCTTTGCAGTTGAGGCAGTGGACTTCAAACAAGAACTGAGGGACTAACCTTTCAATTCCCTTTACAGTAAATACTGTAATGCTGCCCTAGTCAACCCCTTTACATTGCAGTAAAGTACTTGCTGTACAAAGGCACCTTGCATCAGTTTTATTGTACAGTGTAAAAATCTGAAGGGTGGCATAAATTTACTGAACAGCACATCTTCTTTGTTGCAAGGGATCAGTTTAGTGGTGGATACTTCCCTGCCAAAACTCCTTCCACAGTCTATGAATTTTGCTATGAACTGAAGAAGAGGGTGTTCAATCAACACAATGATTCTCATGTGGAAAACCCACGGAAATATGTTTATTTCCAAATAACTAATCTATGTGTTACCCAGGCCTACAAACACAGTGTTACTTAAAAATTACATAAACTCCATACTTTTCATCAATTCACAAGAGTATGAAACAACATGCTCTTTCTTTGGACTCCATCCCCCTTCTTAGAGCCTTCTTTTAAACTGTGAAAAATGATAATTTTTGGCAAAAACATTTTCCTCATTTTACACACTTTGACAAAGCCTGTATTGGTCTTTGGCCCCCTCTCCATAATATATGAATGCTTGTAAAAATGAAGAAAACACATACTGACAGTCATTAACTAATGATCCCTGCCAAAAGTAAACAGAACAGAACAAAAACCTTGACCAATTTCAGCTACAGTACTTCCCCCTCATCCCAGTCATCAATGTTGGCTGGTCGGTTGCACTTGGATTTAATGACATTTAAGATGGGGGGGGGGGGGGGAGGGGGGGGGGGGAATGGAACAGATTTCAATTCCTCTTTAAACCAAAAAGCCAAAAGGCCTTGTGATTCCTTGCCTTAGAAAATAATGAAATTTTCTCAGAAAACTCTTGTCATGTCTTTTGTGTAATGTAATGTAAGCAGACACCAAGTGTAATAGGTTTTTCTACTTTTTTCTCTGGTGACCTCAGCAGTGTTTCCGCTAAGCCACTATGACGTGATTTTGCCCCAATTGATTCCCAATTTGATGCAGTGATGTTGGAGAAAAAACAGAAACCAGAATGCAAAAATGCATTGAGGTTTCGATGATATATGTTCTATTCCAAATAATGTCATGATGTCCCATATCTTTCAGTCACTGTGCTATCTTAACAAGTCAAGTGCTATCTTAACATGTTGGCAAATAATTTTAGGTTCATATTTGATCTTGGGAATTCCTGGGAAATTTTGCATTTTGACCGCTAATGACTCGAGATGACGATCTTGGGAATTCTTGGGGTAAATTGCTTTTTGACTCCTGGTGAACCCATGAGACGATCTTGGGAATTTTTGGGAAATTTTGCTTTTTGATCCCTGTGACCCCAGATGACCTTTAACCTCCACCGAAAACGAAAGCATTCATCTTTTCACCATAACGCATCCACATACTGAGTATGAAATCTATCCAAGCTTCCTACCTGGAGATATCGTGTTAACAAGGTTTTCAGTGTTTGACCCCAATGACCTCAGATGACCTTTGACCTCCACCAAAAATGATAGTGTTCACCTTCTTACCATAATGCATCCACATACCAAGTTTAAAATCTATCCAAGCTTCCTACCTGGAGATACCGTGTTAACAAGGTTTTCAGTGTTTGACCCCAGTGACCTCAGATGACCTTTGACCTCCACCAAAAATAAAAAGGTTCATCTTCTCATCATAATGCATCCACAAAACAAGTATGAAATCTATCCAAGCTTCCTACCTGGAGATATCATGTTAACAAGGTTTTCAGTGTTTGACCCCCGGTGACCCCAAATGACCTTTGACCTCCACCAAAAATGAAAGCATTCACCTTCGCACCATAATGCATCCACATACTAAGTATGAAATCTACTCAAGCTTCCCACCTGGAGATATCGTGTTAATAAGGTTTTCAGTGTTTGACCTCCAGTGACCTCAGATGACCTTTGACCTCCACCAAAAATGAAAGCGTTCACCTTCACACCATAATGCATCCACATACTATGTATGAAATCTATTCAAGCTTCCTACCTGGAGATATCATGTTAATAAGGTTTTCAGTGTTTGACCCCTGATGACCTTTGACCTCCACCAAAAATGATAGGGATCATTGTCTCACCATTTAGCATCTACATACTAAGTATGAAATCAATCCAAGCTTTCTAGCTTGAGATATCATGTTAACAAGGTTTTCAAGATTTGACCCCTGGTGACCCCAAATGACCTTTGACCTCCACCAAAAACAATAGGGTTCTTCCTCTCACCATAACACATCTACATACTAAGTATGAAATTTATCCAACCTTCCTATCTTGAGATATCGTGTTAACAAGGTTTTCAGCATTTGACCCCCGGTGACCCCAGATGACCTTTCACCTATATAAAAAACAATAGGGTTCTTCCTCTTACCATAACACATCTACATACTAAGTATGAAATTTATCCAACCTTCCTATCTTGAGATATCGTGTTAACAAGGTTTTCATCATCTGACCCCCCGTGACCCCAGATGACCTTTGACCTATATCAAAAACAATAGGGTTCTTCCTCTTACCATAACGCATCTACATACTAAGTATGAAGTTAATCCACCCTTTCTATCTTGAGATATCATGTTAACAAGGTTTTCAGAGTTTGACCTCTGGTGACCCCAGATGACCTTTGACCCCCACCAAAAACAATAGGGTTCTTCCTCTTAATATGGGGCATGTATGTACCAAGTTTGAGAACCATCAGAGTTTCCCTTCTTGAGATATCGTGTTAATGAGCAAAGTGTCACAAACACACATACACACACACCCACACACATACATACACACACACAAACATACGCCATCATGAATGCATTGGTTTCTCTTATCATCGAAACCAAAAAAGAGGGTTTATGGGCATTTAGACATATTGTGCACATGCTCTGCATTTAGCAATGGGTCAAATTTGCATCTATCGGGCAGTTTGGCTCACTGGATAATTTCTTAGAGGAAACACTGGACCTCAGGTCACCTTTGACTTCCACCCCCCCCCCCAAAATAGGTTGTTTCTCTAAACCTGGTTACTGTGTACTATACAAAATAGCTACTTATCCTATCAACTTAATCAGTGTGATACGCAGTAAGGTGGTTATTTGGTGCGTGCAATACTACTGTATTTTCTACGTATTTAGCTTTCCACAAATAACCATGCTTCCTACATCTCTTTTGAACTTGAACTGTATCTTCTCATGTCTAGTTATGTCTGAAAAAATGAGCTTATGTAGCTCCATTGTATGGTAGGCTTCCAGGTCTGTAAACACTGACATGCTTTCATGACTGTACTTTGTAGATTCCTATCATCTTGGCAAGGAATCAAGAGTAAACACTAGGACATAAATACTTCAGAAAACTTAGATGGTCAGAGGTGAGGAATACAACTTGTACTGTAGTTTCTTTAGCAAGCACATGCATGCTTTGAAAGCTTTTACAAAAGCACTGAATCTTCCTAACAGTGAAAAACAGTTCTGACCTCTTGTGACCTCAAATGACCTTTGACCTCCACCAAAAACAATATGGTTCTTCCTCTCAACATGACAAATCTATGATTTTATTCCATGATCATATTCATTTCCTGTCAGCTAACACTTCTTCACAAGTTATAAAGCCATGCAGTCTTCATATGTCTGTAGAATAAACCTAACAAGTGTGTAACACAGGGCAGGAATTAACATTTGTCATACCAGGGCTCTTTTAGGGCTAGTTAACTGAAATGTGCAGTTAAAATGGTCTTCCCTACACAAATTATATGGCCAACTTCGCCCTCAAAACCCCAGTTTTGGGGGCTATTTTGCAAGTTACTGGGGGCTAATCGCCCTGAGCCCTCACTTAATTCCTGCCCTGATGTAACACTGGGAATACTAGTGAATGGGGCATAATGCTATTTCTGGGAACTGCTTTATAGGAATTTGTACACAAATAAGAAAACTGGAAGATGGACTATTTCTCCCTGTCAAAAGCTCTTTCAAATACTGTACATTTTCACCTATCACGCAACAATTTTGGCATTGAGTCTTGACATCTGATCATTAAAAACCTTAGTTTGGAGTAAAAGTTTGCATAATGGAAGCTCTGTTTTGGAAAACTTAAGGCTAATGAGTTAAACAGTTAGGCAGCAAATGTTTATTTGCGAATGACTCATGACTGAGACTTGTTCCCCTATGCAGGAAAGGAACATCTTGGCAACTTACTTTTTAAGAGGCTATGCAGATATGCAGTCAGAAGTCAATTTGCTTTTGTAAGAAGCCCAAGGATATCCCTTAAAACTTCAATTCTCTCACTAAGATATGTTTTCAAGGGGCTAGGGGGATCATACCCAGTATCTAGCCTATGAAGTTAACTTGTCTTTGAGAGGCTACAAGGATACAGTCAAAATTTATGTTGTCTTTTAGCCTACAAGGCTACGATGCTACGTACACAGTCAGGATTCAAATTGTCTTAAAGAGGCTACAGGGATACACAGTCAATTTTCTGAAGCAACTTCCTGTTAAGTGTTATCTAGCTAATGAAGGTTAACTTGTGAGAGGGTGACCGTCAAATGCGCACTTAAGAAATCTATCATTCCAAGACTGTGACATGGAATGCTGGGCTAGACGCGCATTCCCGCAGTCTAGGGACACCCTGCTATACTTGAAAGGCTACTCAGTCAAAATTTAGGCTATCCTTTCGAGGCTACAATACACAGCTGCGATTTAAACTGTCTCATAGAGGCTACCAGGATACCCAGTGATTGCGAAGCCCGTAAAAAAGGAGCTTAAATCTTTCCTGGTATTCTGCAATTGTGCCCTTTGCCTTAGCACATGATAAAAAAGTAAGGCAAAAGCTTTGCAAAACTGAGATAAGGACCAAGGCTAGGCCTACCCTTTAATGGTATAATGGGGTGACTGTCAAAATTTATCGAAGAAATTTATCATTCCAAGATTGTGACATGGAATGTTAGGCTAGACGCACACTCAACAGGCCCCTGCAGTCAACGGGCACCTTGCTAATATGATGCACTAATAAATGATATTGTGTTCTGTGAAAATGTTGTGAAGAAGAAACTGAATAGTCTTTTTTATTCACCTGTTATTCACCTGTGTGCCACCTGACTAAGCAGGTGGCTGACGGGGAAGGGAGTCAGACTCATATAATCCCCCATTAGTCGCTCCAAACAGTCTTTGGTGAGGAAGGACTTAAGGGTATTGATGGATGTGCAGTCAACAGCTTCAGATGGCAAGTGGTTCCAGGCGTTGATGACCCTTGTGTAAAGAAGTACTTCCTAGTATTCAGACTACAATGGCCCTTATACATCATGTGGCTGTGCCCTCTGGTAAATCCAAACCTCATTTCAAAGAGACTTGCAGGCTCTATGTCCTCAAAACCTCTAACCAGAATGCAAAAATGCATTGTGGTTTTGATGGAAACTTAATGTGTAATCCCAAATAATGCCAAGATGTCCTGTTTCTTTCAGTCATTGGTTGAATGTGATCTTAAAGTGCTGGTAAATTACAGTTTCATGTTCATATTTGACCTTGGGAATTCTCGGGAATTTTGCTTAATGGCCTCTGGTGATTTCAGCTGGCCTCTGATTTCTGACAAAACTAATAGGGGTTTTCTGATAGATTAAATGCAACACAATGGGAAGTATTTAACCTTCCTAACTTGAGCTATCTTGTAAACAAGGTTTTCAGAGTTTGACCCCAGATGACCTTTGACCTCACCATAAAAAATAGGGTACTTCCTCTCACCATAAGTCATCCACATACTATGTATGAAATCTATCCAAGCTTTCAACCTTGCGATATCATTTTAATGTAAGTTTTTCAGAGGTTGACCCCCAGTGGACCCATTTGACCTTTAACCTCCACCAAAAATGATATGGTTCCACCTCTCACCATAAGGCATCCACATACTACCTATGAAATCTATCCAAACTCCCTAACTCGAGATACCCTGTTAACAAGGTTTTCAGACTTTGACCTCTTGGTGACCCCAAATGACCTTTGACCTCCACCAAAAAACAATATACTTGTACCTCTGAAGATTATGCATCCATACGCTAAGTATGAAATCTATCCAAGCTTCCTACCTTGAGATATCGTGTAAACAAGGTTTTCAGAGTTTGACCCCTGGTGACCCCAAATGACCTTTGACCTCCACCAAAAACAACGGTTCTTCCTCTCACCATACTGCATCCACACACCAAGTATGAAATCTATCCAAGCTTCCTACCTTGAGATATCGTGTAAACAAGGTTTTCAGAGTTTGACCCCTGGTGAACCTAAATAACCTTTGACCACCACCAAAAACAATAGGGTTCTTCCTCTCACCATAATGCATCCACACAGCAAGTATGAAGTCTATCCAAGATTCCTACCTTGAGATATCGTGTAAACAAGGTTTTCAGAGTTTAACCCCTGGTGACCCCAAATGACCTTTGACCTCCACCAAAAACAATAGGCTTCTTCCTCTTACCATAATGCATCTACACACCACGTATGAAGTCTATCCAAGCTTCCTTCCTTGAGATATCATGTAAAGAAAGTTTTCAGAGTTTGACCCCTGGTGACCCCAAATGACCTTTGACCTCCACAAAAAACAATAGCATTCTTCTCCTTACCATAATGCATTCACACACCAAGTATGAAATCTATCCAAGCTTCCTATCTTGAGATATCGTGTAAACAAGGTTTTCAGAGTTTGACCCCTGGTGACCCCAAATGACCTTTGACCTACAACAAAAACAATAGGGTTCTTCCTCTCACTATGATGCATCCACACACCAAGTATGAAGTCTATCCAAACTTCTTTCCTTGAGATATCGTGTAAACAAGGTTTTCAGAGTTTGACCCCTGGTGACCCCAAATGACCTTTGACCTCCACCAAAAACAATAGGGTTCTTCCTCTTAATATGGGGCATCTACCTACCAACTTTGAGAATTGTCAGAGTTTCCCTTCTTGAGATATCGTGTAAACAAGGTTTTCAGACTTTGACCCCTGGTGACCCCAAATGACCTTTAACCTCCACCAAAAACAATGGGGTTCTTGTGTGATTATTTAAATTAGGGTACCAATGGTAAAATATGCTTTTAAAGGCAACTGTCTTGCTATTTTAATCCACAGGGTCTTTGCTATACTTTCAGTTTGTCCTCACTATTTATGTAAGTGCGTATCTTCCAAAAAATAAGTATCACTGTAGTGAATCCTCCCAATTTTGATGAAAAAATTGGCTAAAATTAGCAGTTTTGGGGGGCAAAAAGTGTGACATTTAAACTACCATAGCAGAAATTAGATTTTCCCTTATTTTTACACTTATCTTGCTCAGTTATTTTAACTTAAATGGTTGATGAGGTATCAATTGTACCCTTGAAACTCGTATTTTATGAGAAACTGACATTTTTCTCTTTCCTGGGATTCGACGAAAGAGAGGTTCCACGTGTAACATTTGGTGTTACCGTTACAGTGTGAAATTTCAGTATCTTATTTTCCAAAAATTACCTACAGTAGACACTAAATCTTTCTTGTTTTAGTGGTTGATTGAAGCCTGTGAAATTGTTTAATGCATATACAGGTTTGGACAAAAGCAATTGAACAGAAAAGAAAAACATAGCCATTTTGCATTTTGACAGGCCACTTTGGTGTCACGGAAATATGTTACATAGTGAACCTTTGCAGTTAAAATACTACTATTTCCTAAACTTGATATGTTGTTATTTTTAGCTGAACTATAGTATTTAACATAGCTTTTAACTTACAGGTAGTAAAACTGTGCCACCTTGTTTATGATTTGAAATATCATACAATATTACTTTGGTGTTCTCCCAATCTAGGTTACACGTGGAACGTATTGTTTTTACCACAGAATTGAGATGAAACCCTTGACTAAGTAATCACAAGAGGTTTTAGCTTCAGACTGCTCAGATTAACTATAGAAAACCCATAAATGATATAAAATAACTCAATAAGTAGTCTTAGTGGGACAAACATATTTTTGGTGTTCATGTTACAATGTGAAACCTATAATCTCCATGCAATGGGGCTATTTTGAGGTCAAACGTAATGTGAGCATTCATAAAACAACTTGTTCAACATCATTTAGGCCTAAGCCTACAATGAACTAGTAAATTATAACAATTCCACCCATGGTTTCACATCAAAAATTATGAAACATGAAATTAGGGCTATAAATGTCATGTCACAGTCTGGCACCCTAATTAAAATAAACACCCTCTTCCTCTTACCATAATGCATCCACATACTACGTATGAAATCTATCCAAGCTTCCTAACTTGAGATATCGTGTAAACAAGGTTTTCAGAGTTTGACCCCTGGTGACCCCAAATGACTTTTGACCTCCACCAAAAACAATAGGGTTCTTCCTCTTAATATGGGGCATCTACCTACCAACTTTGAGAATTGTCAGAGTTTCCCTTCTTGAGATATCGTGTAAACAAGAAAAGTGTCACAAACACACACACACATACACACACACACACAAACATACAGCGTACACACACACACGCCATCATGACTGCGCCATCATGACTGCATAGGTTTCCCTTTTTTTCATCGAAACCAATAATACAATAAGTTTCAATAACATCCGCCCTAAACCTTCTCATTTCTAAAGACATAAGACCAAGATCATCAAGTCTATGCTCATAAGACAAATGCTGTATGTCTGGTATCATGCTTGTAAACCTCCTCTGAACCTTTTCAATCAGATTAACATCTTTTCGTAAATGAGGATTCCAAACTGGACTACAATACTCCAAAACAGGACGAACTAAAGACTTGTAAAGTGGCAGCAGGATCTCTCTTTCCTTAAAAATCAGAGTTCTACTTAAAATGTCCAGTGTTTTATTTGCTTTCTTAACTACCTCAGAAACATGCTTACTTGGTTTCAAGGACTTATGTATAATAACACCAAGGTCCTTCTCTTCATCTATTGCCTGTAATACCTTTCCTCCCATGGAATACAAAGAACTGGGATTACTCCTACCAATGTGAAGTACTTTACATTTGTCTACATTAAATAAAATTTGCCAGTCCTCCGACCATTTGTACAACGTTGCCAAATCATTCTGCAAACAGGCAAAATCACCTTCTCCTTGGATTTTAGAAAACAATTTAGTATCATCTGCAAATTTTATGATACTTCCGACTATGTCGTCATCAATGTCATTAATAAAAACAGTAAACAAAACAGGTCCTAACACTGATCCTTGAGGTACACCACTACAAATCTCTGACCAGTCAGAAAAGGTACCACCAAGTTGCACCAAGTTGAAGTATATACCCTTTGCTTTCTTCCAGACAACCAAGCCTTAATCCAGTTACTCACAAGGCCAGACACACCACGAGCTTTAAGTTTAGCAATAAGACGAAGATCTATGCGGAACTTTGCCAAATGCTTTCTGGAAGTCTAAGTAAATAACATCTACAGGAAATCCTTGACCAACATGCTTAGTCACCTCATCCATAAAGAGAAGCAAGTTTGATAGGCAAGATTTACCACTCCTAAAGCCATACTGGGAGGCACTGATCAGCTTATGTACACTCAAGTGGTTAATCAAGTCATCCCTGATAATAGATTCCATCACTTTGCAAATGTGAGAAGAAAGACTCACTGGCCTACAGTTGCCAGGATAACTATTAACTCCCTTCTTGAATATAGGTACAACATTGGCATTCCTCCAATCATCTGGTAGTAACGAACTCTCCATACTACTTTTAAAAATCTTAAACAATGACAAACTCAACTGTTGAGCTGCTTCCTTTAGGATTCTAGAGTAAATTAAGTCTACACCTGGAGCCTTTTCAGGTTTAAGACTTTCCAGCTTTTTACAAATAACTTCCTGCTGAAAGACAATATTTTGTAATTCCTCACTCTGACTTGCCACAAAATTTTGTCTAGGTTGAGGCAGGTTGTCACCTGACTCAACTGTAAATACAGAAGCAAAATAATCGTTCAAAAGATTTGCACTTAAATGTGGTAAATCCCCAGGAGTCAATTCCATTAGCACTTATGTGTTAAAGCAGATACAGTATGTCCAGCACTGCTTGTCTGGTTTACCAAAAGTTTTAATAGTGGTATTGTCTACTATGCCTGCTGATTGGAGATGCTAATAAAGTGCTAATTAATAAGATGGGTGACAAGAGTGTTCCTGGTAATTAGCCTGACGTCTCATGTATGGAAATTGATGGAGTCTATTTAATATAAGAGACTATATTGTGGAACATCTCACAAAGTTTAAATCAGTTAAAAGCTCATAGCATGGCTTCATGAGTAGGCGGTCCTGCTTGTCTAACTTACTTATTTTCTTAGACAAAGTTACTTGTTATGTTGATCTGGGATGCCCTGTTGATGTTACCTAGACTTCCAGAAAGCATTCGATAAAGTTCCCCACTGCTGTCTTATTTTCAAGCTCAAAGCTCACGGTGTAGGGGATTAATAGGTCTGCAACTAGACTAAGGCTTGGTTGTGCAATAGAAAACAGCGTCTGCATTTAGGTGGTATGTCATCTGACTGGACAGTTGTTTGCAGTGGAGTGCCGCAAGGTTCTGTTCTGGGCCTGGTTTTGTTCACCATCTTCATAAATGACATTGATGAGAATATTTGTAGTAATATTATCAAGTTTGCTGATGATACCGAAGTTTTTGCTTGTGTTTCTGATGAAAAGGATCCTTTAGCTCTTCAGGATGACCTTCATACCTTATGTCAGTGGTCTTATGACTGGCAGATCAATTTTTAATTTTACTGTCAGTAAATGTAGTTCTACATGTTGGAAGGAATAATCCTGAATATGCTTATAAGATGAATGATGTTAACCTGCAGTCAATTGATGAACAAAAAGATCTGGGGGTGGTAGTTCATGAGTCACTTAAGCCTGGTAGACATATTGCTGAGGTTGTAAGGAAGGCCAAAAGAGACAGAGTACTTGTCATTATTAAAAGGTCATTTACTTACAATGACAAAGAGATTCTGCTACCCTTGTACAAGTCTTTAGTGAGGCCAAATTTGGAGTACTTTAGTCCTGCCTGGAACCCCGACTTGAGCTTTGAGGCAGGTCATAGTTCTTATTGAAAAGGTTTAGAGGCATTTTACTGGAATGCTCCCTGGTTTTAAAGAATTGCTACAGTATTTTGCAGTAGACTGGACTTATTAAGTCTAATGTCATTAGAAATGAGACTTCTAAGATCAGATCTTATTGAAGTGTTTCGACTTGTCAAGTGTTTTGAGGATGTTGACTACAGCAACTTGTTCTGGGTGAGCGGCACAGGTGCTACCAGTTGGCACAGTCTCAAATTTTTTAAGGTCTAATGTGGTTTGGATGTTAGGAAGTATTACCTTTTGTATCAGACATCAATGCCTGAAACAGCCTCCTAGCCAAAGCAGTTGCGTGTACCAGTTAGGCCTAATGCTTTCAAGACTTTTCTTACCACTGATAGACTGAAGTCATTAATGGGGGATATTATGAGTGGTGTTTCACTCTCTTCCCCATCCGCCATCAGATTCTTCTCTGATGGCTTAACTGTTAGGGATCATGGTCACTATCCATCCGGCAGCTTAGTATAGTCCAATTCTAGAAATATTGACGTGTTAGGCTATTGGTAAGACTTTTTGCTAAAAAATAGGCTAGGCCTAACAGAAAGACTTTCGTTCCAGCCAGTATGGAAAGTATGGCAATTGCACACCCGAGATTTTTTTTCTAGATTTTTATTGCACACTTGAAAATTCACACTGCACACCTGCCTCGTATAACCCTAGGTACATGTTATATATTGACTTGGCCTATTGGCCGCCTACTGTACGTACTATGACTCGAGAGAGTGACCCATTAACTTTCAATTTTCAGTCAGTTAATTGTGACAGGCGCATGTGGCATGTTAAGGAGGCCTTCAAGTAGGGCTGTGAACGTTTAGCAAAATTACTAAACATTTAATAGCAAAATTTTGTGATCCTTTAGCAATTAATCACAGGTACCTATGATTAACATAGAGACTTTAAACGTGCTCTTGAACATGATGAATATGTAAAATGTGTTAGTGACGTCCGCGGGACATAGGCTAGTTTCCATGAACCTCAAACACGGATCCTCAAAGAAGCTTAACTTTGATGCTGTGTGCCATTTGTATATGTAATTCACATTTTCAAAAAGAGCTAAAAGTGAAAATCTAATTTTCTGCAATGACTGTCGACTTTTATTTCGTATGGAAAAAAGGGTTTAAGCACCGAAACTTGAAACGACTAAAAGCAATTCTGACTGCTGACATCTCGCAACCAAAGTCAATGGGTCGTAAGTGTTTACTTTTCCTCGCAAGATCTTCCCATTGACTTACTGTGTGGAATGATACTTGAATCAAGGTTATGGTGAAGGATACGACTAGAATGATTTTACGTAAATTTGCTGCGAGAAAATAACATCTGTATGTGCACTCATATGTTGGAGAACCCACTCATTGCTTTGCTATAGCACTAAACCGCAATGCAAAGGATGAATCAAGCAAAAATATTCCTTTACAGTGGAACCTTTTTGCTCTCACTCAAATCCCACTTGTCTTGCTTGCTGTGCCTTCTGCATCAATTTTGAGTGTATTTCATCCTACAGTAGGTCGTGGGACACTGCAATGCTAGGTCTCGGGACAATGCAAGATTTTAGGCGATAAATTTGTGCTTAAAAAATAAGAATCAAAAGAAAATCAGGATATCACACTGGCTAATCCCCGCTGCAGGCGAAAATACACCCTCCCCACATTACGGTCAAGTCGTGCAGTCATACCACTCGAATACAGTAGACAGCAATTTGCACCTTTGCAGCTTGCACGAACTGTACGTATGCCGAGGTACTGTGCTCCGGAACAGTCAAATCTGATCTGGAACAGTAATTTTGGAAAAAGCGCTGTTCCGTGGAACAGCAGCAAAAAAATTAGATTTTGACCCCTGCTCTCTGGCGTACATACTCTATTGGCATTACGAGTGCAGCCAATTTAGGTGCAGGAGTAACCACAGGCGTTCCGATTTATATGTACATATATAGTGACATGACCTAATAAGGCCACTTTCGAATGTCGTGCATCGATACAGTCAACAAAGCGCGTCAAAACTGCTGTCACAATCAGTGCGTCAATTTTTGATGCAGTACGCGCATATAGCAAACTCCCTTGCTAACGCGCATGAACCTGTTTTTCAAGCACTTGCATGCAAAGATATGCAGCTCAAATTGAACGCACAAACTGCCTACACTGAACCTGTACATAGAGCTCTGTACAAAAATGGTAAACAGCGCCCGCTGGCCTTATTAGGTTACATCTGATTTTAGGCTTGAGCTGGAAACGCTGAACTTGTCGTAATGGTATCTCTTGAAAGGAAAAATCTGTGGTAAAGATTTATAGCTCTCAAATAAGGTCAAGTCCGCCAAAACTTTTTCAGGTACAAACAGATTCACATTCTTTAGTCTTGTTTTTTAAAAACGAAAACTTTCTTAGAGTGGCCTTGTTAGGTTATGCCATCGTATATATTACACTATACATATATATACTAACAAGGTACGACAATTTTCTGGACGAAGCTTACAACTTGGCCTATTTTTACACTCTTACGCTCACTGTGAACCTCTCTGATTTCTTTCAATCACGTCATTCGATGAGAAAGAACATTCAACATTCCTTCGGGCACAACTGCGGGCATAAAATCACTTCTAATCAGAATTATTCGTAAAAAAATGGACGTATGATTATAACCTGCGCAACCATCTATGCCGTCTCGTAAGCGAAAACACGCAGCGCAAGGTAAAGCAAATCAAAAGAACATACGTTCGCTATGCAGATTGATACGTGTAGCGCCTAATTTAACAAATCCAGGTAACGTGCGTTGTGATTGGCGTCGAAATAATTTGACTTAGCTAGCCTATATGCCAATCACAATCCCACGGAACGCCTGTGGGAGTAACAGTGTTACACGTCCGACGGGCGGGCAACCGCTTGAGTGCAACGCCGATGATCTTCGGCGTAACCTAACGTTAGGCCTACATGTTTTCCAGACTGGGCCTAGCCTACGCTGTATTGTTAGGGACTTTGTTACTAACGAGTAACGTTAGGCCTAACTACTAACGTTAGTGCCAAGGGTAAAATTTCAAAACACTTTCACTCTTTACGTTAATCTTATTGGTTCGCATGCAGTAGGCATATCCTCACGTTAGCCCTGGATAATCCGGATTGTCCTGACGCATTTCACCAAACGCAAAACTTGATAACAATCTCAGATATTTTACCTTTGTCTTTCAAAGATTTCCAGTACTGATGTCTAACGGAAACATGAATGTGCTCATGTGAGCTAGCGCAGCTAGCTGTACGATCAGCTGCGCGATGTTGCAGTTTGCGAAATAATGTTAAAGACGGAATAGACCGTACATACTTACGTGTCACGTTAATTTCATGCAGCATGCGGAATGCCAGAAATCAGATATGTAGAGCAGGATATACACTACAGTGGGAATTTCTGACTTAGAAGTCTCAGAGGTCAAGTACTTTTTCAATTCAAATTTATTTCCCATATCAACAACGACACAGCAAAAAGTTACATAAACAAGGACACTAGAACTGAAAAACAGAAAACTGTCAACAAGCTAGTGACCATGGAATAGCACAAAACAAACTATACACACAAAAAGACTATAAACTATAAACACAAAATAGACTGCTTTATAGCGCTATAATGAAGTATGAACCGGCCTTTAATCCCAAAGAATTTTACGAAGCGGGAAAAGGCAAGGTAAGGAAAGAATGAAGGAAAAAAGAGAGAAAGAACGAGAAAAGTCAAGGATTTAGAAAAGAAGAAGACGCACGTAGGAGATTCGGAACAAATATAACAAATAGTAAATGTTCATGAAATCTGAAATAAATTACTGATAAGTTCAGCTTTAACGCTACCAAGGAATGAGTTACATACATTCATATATTTTATCTTGGGGAGGGGGGGGGGGGAGGGACTGATGTAAAGTAGCAGACTGTAGTGTGTTTTTCAGTGAACTTTTTTGAACTTGATATGGGCAACGTCGTTGCTGAAAATTTGTTGTGTACCTTTTAAAATAAATTAGAGTCTGAAATGGCTTCGGTGTATCGTTTCAATAATAACTTTTACGATATGTAACAGTAAACGAGTACTTGGTTGACAGTCAGCTACATCTTGGTTAGCCTGCTGTAAGCAGGCTATATCCCCGATAGCAAAATCCGGTGGTCCGCATGTGGCCAAAAGGCTGACGAAGGGCCATCGGAGGTCCGCTGCCTGGACGAAAACTTGCATGATGTCATGAAGATTTTTAACCAAGCAGCGTCGCCGCCATCGGCGGACCGCCGGTAAACCACCGGACAATTCTCTGGAGGACCGCCGGAGTGGCCGACAGCGGTCCGCCGTCGGGCCGACCAAATTTCCAAATTTTGCTATCAGGATATTGTTGCTACAAGTACAATGCTTACCCTTAATGTTAATAACTTAAAGTGGGTATGACACGGCCAAAGTACGTTTCTCAGTAAATATTGTTTGGGTACAGCTTGAAATGAGGCAAATGTTTTTCCGACTCAACTACATCCATCATAAACACAGTAATACGACCTTGTGAATTCCCATTTACAGGTCAGACTCAGCCATCTGATATCCAAAAGCGAAAAAAAAAAGTATGTGAGCGCGTCTCAAGATCGTGACGTCATTGGAGGCACGGTTAGTAACACTGTACCAGGCAGCTCACCCATCGTTCTACACATCGAATCATGTGCATGCTAACGCGTGATAGCAGGTACATCATTGCAAACACCTGTGCTACGATACTATACAGCAGCGCGCGTGACCAGTGACCACATCGTGAACTATGCGTCGTTGCGCGGTGACTGCTTACCATTCACAATAGCAACGTTACTGAACAGCTCACTGAGTAAAGGCGCGCTTGTTATGGACTGTCCATACAAGTTTATAGCTGTTCTGCACAGCGCGCCCGGACCGCGTTCTTTTTGCACAAAAACAAAGCTGTTTATTATATGCAGGGAAGCTAAAACACGGGCGCATATGCACGCAAACATATTGGCCAATGATATGCTTCGAAGCCCCCAACATGTTCCGGTATTGTGATGTAATCCTTTTCATGAAGTTTCTAACATATGAAACTTTCCCAAAGCTTTGCATTATTTTCACATCTAGATGCGCGTCCTTACATAGCGCAGTGCGGGGTGCCGCCAATTGCGTCATAAAAGTCAGGTGACCTGTTGCGGCATTTTTCGAAATTGGATTTCTGGACGTTTTTCTTCAAATTCTATTTATGCCGAACTGCGCCGGTTTTAATTGTGTGTGAGATGATACTTTTACATTACTGTACCCAATCTTGCAATACACAAAAGTTATTTTGGCCGTGTCATGCCCACTTTAAACAGAATATACTGTACCGTATACAGCGCTGTATTATGATTTCTGAGAGAGCGCCATCTTTTGGGAGGCTGCTACAAGGTCTGCTCCACAGGCTACTCCACAGGCTACTCCACAGGCTACTCCACAGGCTACATCTTGGTCGGCTTATAGCATAAGAAATAATATCAGGTAAGATATTGTTACAGTGTTTGTAAATCAAATCACACATAGCCTAGGAGAAAAAGTTGGATAGTAATGACCGCCTAATTAAGGAAGTGAAGGCAAGTGCAGAAAAAAATAAAGTGGAAATAGAACAGGTTGAGGGTCAGGTTGAATCTGTTTTGGAATGTGAAAGGGAAATCCAAGAAATTAAGGAGAAGCTGATTTCAATGGAATCCCAGCCTAACACTGTTGGTGGTGAAGAGAAAATTCTAAAGGAAATAAATGAGGCATTGCAAAGAGAGAGAAAGAGAAATAGAGTGGTGATAAATATATCTAACAGAAGCAAAGCTGTTGAAACGAGCAAAGGAACTAAAAGAAACAGCTCAGTACGCCAATGTTTATATTCGTCCAGATTTAACATATAACCAAAGGAAACAAGGGAAGCAAATTCGAGAGGAAATGAAAATGAAAATGAACAAAGCTGAAACGAACCTGAAAATCGTTGGAGGTAAATTAGTGAAATTTATTGACACATCAGAACAGCTGCAATCTCCCTCGACTGCTAGGAACCGACAGCAGATTTTTCGAGGAGAGAGTGAGTAGGAATTAGATCGAGGTGAACAGTTGTGTAAATAGTGTAAATAGTACCAGTAGAAATATTTTTGTAATAAGGGAGCAGGATGGAGCACATATTAAGTGCATGTATATTAATGCAAGAAGTTTAATTTCGAAGATGGATTTGTTGCAAGTATATGTAAGAACATTGGACTTGGATATAGTAAAAGTGACAGAAACTTGGTTCAACCAAAATATTACAGATGGTGAAGTGGCAATTACAGACTTCCAATGCTATAGACAGGATAGACAAAACAGAGTTGGAGGGGTTGCCATAGGGACGTCAATCCAAGCAGTAAAACTTGAGAATATGGGACATTTTCAGGGGGCATTGTGGTGCAAACTCATAATTGGCAAAGAACGCATAGTTGTAGGAGCAGTGTACCGTAGCCCAAGTAATAATTAAGAGGAGGAGGATTGCTTAATAGCAACTTTAAAGAGGGAAGAACAGTGTAGCAGAATTATAGTGGTAGGGGATTTCAATTATCCCGACATTGATTGGATTAATTCAGCTGATGCGCACTGTCTAAGAAGGTATTTTCTGATTGGCTGATTCTATTGTATTGTATCGATTGTATCCTTTGTCAAGGTTAGGGATTAGTTAGGGATGAGGGCTAGCGTTAGCCAGTCATAAAAATTCTTCTTAGGCAGTGCGCATCGCCCCGATTAATTGGACAGGTGAAACAGCGAACTTAAGAAAATTTATACATTCAGTTCAGGATAATTTTTGGCATCAGCACATTACTAAAGAACCAACCGGAGGACATAATATACTTGACCTTATTTTATCATCAGAAGAAGAAATGATTGAAAACATTGAAGTTGGAGAAGCATTCGGAAGTAGTGACCACTATTGTATAGGGCTGTGAACGTTTAGCAAAATTACTAAACGTTTAACCGCAAAATTTTTGCGATCGTTTAGCGATTAATCGCAAGTCAGATCAACGTAGAGACTTTAATAAACGTGCTCTTGAACATGATGAATATGTAAAATCCGTTAGTGACGTCCAGGGGACATAGTTTCCATGAACCTCAAACACGGATCCTCCCTCACAGAAGCTTAACTTTGATGTCGTATTTTTACGTGTGTGCCAATTGTAAAATTATGTATTTCACTTTTTTGAAAAGAGTTAAATTGAACATCTAATTTTCAGTAATGACTGCAGATTGTTTTTTATTTCGTACAGAAAAACGGGTTTGCGATTAATCGCTGGTAGCTTTGTACTAAACGTTTATTACACATGCGATCGTTTAGCGATTAATCGCTAAACGGTCACAGCCCTACTATTGTATCACATGGCCCCTGGTAATAGTGAGAGGAACAGAGGGAAAAAGGCAGAAGTACAGGGACTGGAAAAGGCCTGATTGGGAAAAGATGAAAGCAGAATACTGTAATATCAACTGGGAACAGGACTTTGAAGGCATGGAAGTGCAAGGAATGTGGGATGTTTTTTCTGACATTTATAAACAGTAAGTTAAAAAGTACGTTCCAGAGAAAGAGCGAAAATTGCATAGTAAGCCAAAGTGGATGACCAAAGAACTAAAACGGCTTATTTGGAAAAAGAGGAAAACATGGCAAGATTATAAGATTGGCAAGGGATTGTCAGACTGGAATTACTTTAAGTCATTACAAAGACAGGTTAAAATTCAAATTAAGCAAGCAAAGAGAAACTTTGAACAACAGCTATCTGAGAAATTAAAGAGGATCCTAAGACTTTTTACTCATAAAGGTCAAAGCAGAAAATAAGAGACAAAGTTGGCCCTATTAAGGATGATAAGGGAGAAGTTATAATTTCGGAAGAGGAGACTGTGGATGCCTTAAATGTGTTCTTTAATAAAGTTTTTACAAGAGAGGATGACAATATTCCAGAAGCTACAGTATTTTTTACGGATGAGGAATGTTGTAAGTTGGTGAACCTGGATATAACAGAGTACTGGAGATGGTGATGGAAAAGTTAAAAAGTCTTGAGAAGGGAAAGGCAGCAGGTCCAGATGATATTAAACCAGACTATTTAAAAGAAATGGCACAGGAAATAGCAAAGCCACTACAAATGATATTTGAGAGGTCTTTAAAAACGGCCAAGATACCAACAGAGTGGAGAAGAGCAAATATTACACCACTGTATAAGAAAGGAGATCGCTCGGATGTGTCAAATTACAGACCAGTTAACCTTACATCTGTCCCTGGAAAAATAATGGAAACGCTACTCAGAGATGCCATAGTAGAGCATTTAGAAAAGGTCTTAGACACACAGCATGGCTTCAGAAAGGGACGTTCTTGTGTATCAAATATGTTAGTATAGTAGTATTGGGATAAGTTAGTAAGGTACATTGATGAAGGTGTTCCTGTAGATGTCATAGGCTATATTTAGATCTGCAGAAAGCATTTGACACAGTAGTGTACCTCACAGAAGACTCTTAACCAAAATCAGGGCACATGGAATCGATGGACCTATATTGAATGGATGGAAGAATGGCTAGGTAAACGGATGTAGAGAGTAGTGCTGAATGGGACTCGAATCAGAATGGATGGAGGTCAGTGGTACAAGGATCGGTATTAAGTTAGGACCTGTTTGTTTTACAATGTACATGGATGATTTAGATATAGGCGTACAATCAGAATTAAGAAAGTTCGCAGATGACACAAAAGTAATATGCCCAATAAGAGATGACCTGGGATAAGCAACAGCTACAGCAAGATTTAGACGTATTGATGTCATGGACTAAAAAGTGGCAAATGAAATTCAACGTAGGAAAATGTTCGGTAATGCATTTTGGACATGGTAATCCCAAGCACAAGTATCAAATGGATGGGAAGGAACTGAAATAAAGTGACGAGGAGAAGGATTTGGGAGTGAAATTTAGTAGACAATGTGCCGAATCAACAAAGAAAGCCAACAGGGTTATGGATATTATCAAACGGAACTTCATCAATTTTGATCGCAAGGTTGTTTTGAATTTATACAAGTCCCTGGTAAGACCACATTTGGATTATTGCATTCAAGTTGGAGGTCATTTTTAAAAAAAAAGAGATATTACTTTATTAGAAGGAGTACAGCGGAGAATGACCAGACTTATAACAGGAATGGAGAGTAAATCCTACGAGGAAAGAATTAAAGAATTAAAATTGATGACAATTGAGCAACGACATATGCGACAGGACCTGATAACACTTTACAACATAACACAAGGGAAAATAGTACTTAAGCTGGATGATTTTATGGAATTTATAGGGACAGTAAAACCTCGAGGAAATTCAAAAAGAATAAGACCCCCAACAGTAAGATTAGAAGTAAGGAGAAACTTATATTTCAGCAGAGTGTGGAAAACATGGAACAAATTACCAGAGAATGCTGTTACTGCTCCAACACTGAACATATTCAAGAATAGACTAATGAAATGCGGGATCTTCAAGGGTCAATAGACCTCCTATCCCTTAGAGCCATTCTCTCAAGCAGACTCTTTTGAGCCGAAGACGAGAGGGTGGCCATCAAGGTAAATAAAGGTAAATATAAATGAATATAAGGAGCATATTCTCACTATATAATAAATGAGTTGAATAACGCCAACTGAAGGTTTACCTGTAAGCATTTTGAGTAGTGCATGGTAAACAGAACATTTGGTCACGCCCACACGACCAATCAAGTTAACGGGATGAGCGTGTATCAATCCGTAACATGATATCAGGCAAATAAGAAGTCTCGATCCTTCTAACCCTATACCTTTCCTGATTGCTTTAACCCTAACCTAACCTGGAGACACGATACCATGCATATTATGCATGTCTTGAGACACAAAATGTGTCACCTTATAAAACAAAACGTCCGGATTACCAGTGGGATTTGGACGACAAATATGTATATGCATATAAGTCTTAAGCCAGCCGTACACTATACGACTTTGAACACCGCAACTCATCTCGATCGTCGGATCTCCAACAGTCGTATAGTGTGCATGAGTTTACGACTGCGACTGAAAGTTTTAGGACCAGTTTTAAGTCGCGCCGACTTCAGTCGGGAAGAACCAACATGTTCGTTCTTCCCGACTGAAGTCGGCGCGACTTAAAACTGATCTTAAAACTACCAAACGCAGTCTTAAACTCTTGCACACTCCACGACTGTTGGCGAACCGACGATCGAGTTGGGTTGCGGTGTGCTAAGTCGTGTAGTGTACGGCTGGCTTTACACCAATGAAAAGACCGCCAAGCGATGTGTGAACAACGCGACGCGTTACGCGCCACCGACTTCTACACCGAGCGTGCGTTGTATGTACAGCGAACACGTGTATGGTGCGCCTAGCGTGCCATAAGTCTTGAAATCGACATATGTCGAAAAAAATTGACATATGTCAGTTTCTCGTTATCTGATTGGATAAAACTGTCAGATGTAAAAGAAACTGTCAGATGTCGAATTAAATCGACATATGTCTAGTTTCTCGTACACTCATTGGCTAAACAACGTCACCAGCATGGGCGTCCGGAGGGGGGCACTTGCCTCCCCCCCCCCGACAATCAAAAACTTGAAAAAAACGAAGAAAAAAATGAAGAAAAAACGAAGAAAATATAACATCAACATTTCTTAACAGTTCACTCGGTGTGAATTTCTACTCTCAAAACAGGAATTGAATAAAAATATCAACATTGAGGCCACAGCAGCCCCCCCCCCCTTCCCCGAGCATATTTGTGGTATTTTTTAAAGTTTATATTTACTATATTGCTAGTGTTTCCCCTTTTATATGCGGTAAATAGGCCTTGAAAGTGCCATCTCCAGCGATCTGGGAAGCATTTTGGGCCAAAATTTTCTTGCGATCTCCCCCCCCCCCCCCACCTTGACAAGTTCCTGGCTACGCCCCTGCCAACACTTTGTGTGAAGTAGCATCTAAACACTTTTCTGGGAGTAAAATATTTCCCCTGAAAAAAGATTTGCACCCTAAAAGGAATTTGCCCCCGGAATTATTTTCTGCGGACGCCCATGGGTGGAGGCGCAGAGGGGATACAACATTCTACTATATGGAAGCCCTGGGGATACTAACATGATGGACCGATCAGGGGCGCAACAAAGGGGGACAGGGAGGGGTAGCTGACTTCCCTAAACGGGCCAGGGGGCGCAAAATGAAGGTACACGAAAAAAAAAGAAAAAAAGAGAAAAAGATCGAAAGGCAAAGGATGAGAAAAATGGAAAGAAAAGGAAAAGGAAAACGAAAGCTTTTGTATTATTAGCGCCCCTCCAGATCCGGCACTAGCGGTCTTCGAGTCAATAGATTGTTGTAGGCCAATGGAATTTCTTGCTAAATACTGTATGGTGACAATGATTGTGTTGTCTATATTCAGTCTTTAGGATTAAAGCAAGTATTTTAGTCTTTATAATCCCCGTCTGCAAAAATGTTTTGTCGCAAGAGAGTGACACCGCCAGCCGGGACTTCATTAAGTGTCTTGATGAGTTCCGACATGTAGCCAGATTTTTCGGCCAGGGAAGAAGGGGGCCAAAATAAAAATTATCGTCCCGATGTCATGGTATTTAAAGTTAATTATGGAGGTAGATCCCCCAAGGGCTTTGGGTCCAGTTCAGCACTCCTTGGGGCCGGACGAAGCCCCGGAATCTTTGGAGCCGTAAAAATTGCAGGCATTAGAATAAAGCATTTAACTGATATGCAAATGGCTTTAGTCAGTGTGCGACCTGATTAAGTTACCATGATCAATTTAAAGGGAGAATGCAGTCACCCCAATAAAGAATTGTATAGTAGACTATCCTATTTCTTGAATGGCTCTTGAGAATCATGTGACAGTATTTTTACCGCTCAATTGTAACATTTACAAGGAGCAACTGCTTGGTTTACCTTGAATATGCAATATTTATGTCCTAAAATACTATGAAAGATACTTGGAAGAGAAATAAGAAGAAATCTGTGACATTTAGCTATTGTTTCAAAATAAGTTTGGGCGACTGCTTTTGAAACCTTACTCGTATGAAATGACGATCGATTTGAAGGGTACCTTGTCGGCGGGGTAAGATCCAGAAGTTTTCCCACAAGGTTAGTTGGCCTTCCCTAAAAGGGACAGCACCAGTTGGCGCTTAGTGTACCGAGAAAATGTTTGGCCAAAATGCCTCCCACATTGCAGGAAATGACACCTCCCAAGAGTTCATAAGTTACACCAAAATTACTAGATATTTTGGGGTTTGAAGATTTTAGGAGGATGCATAAAGCTTTGAAAATATTTTGCTCAAACTGTCCAGTAGAAAGTAGTAACGACAGCCTATGCAATTATCATTAATAAGTGTGAAGTCCGCCGAAAAAGTCTTCAGGTATTATGAATTCTTGGCATACCTCATGTACATTGCAAGCACATTAATTCAAATTCACTTTTAATTTCTCTTTACATGTCATTTTTTCTAGACCCACTTATAGACATCGGTAATAATCTTCATTCCTATTATTTCATATTCCCTTTTTTTGCCTTTATTTTCTTATTTTTCTAGGCGTCTCCCTTTTTCCTTTTCCTTCTCCCTCTGTTTCTTTCGTTTTTTCCCCATGTTTCCGTTTACCGATGTTACTTCGATTTTACTTATCCCGGCCAGAGTTTGCCCCCTGCCCAATCAGGTTAATCTACTGGCTGAGTTCCCATGTGAGATGATCGAACAAACAGGTATTCCGGGCCCCGGAGCTTTAGGGGTCGTACAACGAGCGACTTGGCCCTTCCTGCAAACAACTGTTGTGACGCCTCTGGGACCTATAGTCTCTGGAAGTGCCATGGTGAAACGAGACGCTCAATCGCAGTTGCTGGAGTCCAGGGGCCAGCCATAGGGTCCCCTTGTTGTATCCACGTGCCCCGATGGGACCTGGAAAGCGACACCACCAAAGGCTTGGATATTATGACCCTTAAAATGATAGCAACTTATAGCATTGAAAGTGACCAGGGGGTAGCGTCGAAAAAAAGACAAATTTCGCAACTAAAAAGCCTAAAACTTAGTATTGCCCTGACACATGGCGGTAAGGGCCGGGGGATGAGGGCGGCCGCCCCTCAAATTTCAGAAACCTGACGAAATCGGGCAGATATTTCGTCTCAGAAGTACCCGTTAAAGCAAAATTTACATATCCTGAGACTTAATTTTTTACCAATAGATATGCTTAAACCTCAGAGTTACCGGGGCTTTGTCCCCTCGATCCCCATGGGGGCTTTGTCCCATGGAATCTATTAGGGGACCTGCAACGGGACCTATCCACGATATCAAAACAAACCTATCATGAGACTTAATTTTTCACCCAGAGATATGTTAAAACCTCCAAGCTTCCTGTGGCTTCGATCCCGGGACCCCTACGGGGCTTTGCCAATGGACCCCACCAGGGGCCTTAAGGCGGACCCCTGGACCCCAACTGCAAAAGCTCGCCCATTGCGCCTGATTTTACGCTACTTGCAATTTTTTTTCCCCAACATTTTCTCTTGCCCTCAATTTGCCTCCCATCCGGTCCCCCACTTTTGAAATCCGGGCGCCGCCACTGGTATGGAGTCGGGTAAAGTATCTCCGCCCTTTCTAAGAAAAACAGTCCCGTACGGCCATGCCTTGACACTTTTCCCCACCACCTCAAACCTCCAAATACCACCACCTTGCTCAACTTTGGGTCTTTCCTTCAAAGCACATGCAAACAACAGGTGACTGAAGTTTGTTCAATAAAAGCACGAGAAAACGGATAAATATTAGTTTAATTGAAAATATGTACAATTTTAGCTCACATTTGACAGTTTTGTCTAATCAGAGCTCTGAAAAAAGAGCAGGTGACGTTTTTTTGGCCTGAGAGAGTACGAGAAACTAGACATATGTCGATTAAATTCGACATATGTTCAATTTCAGCTCACATCTGACAGTTTTGTCCAATCAGAGCTCTGAAAAAGACCAGGTGATGTTGTTTGGCCAATAAGAGCACGAGAAACTAGACATATGTCGATTTAATTCGACATATGTTCAATTTCAGCTCACATCTGACTGTTTTGTCCAATCAGAGCTCTGGAAAAGACCAGGTGACGTTGTTTGGCCAATAAGAGTACGAGAAACTAGACATATGTCGATTTAATTCGACATATGTTCAGTTTCAGCTCACATCTGACAGTTTTGTCCAATCAGAGCTCTAGACAAGACCAGGTGACGTTGTTCAGCCAATTAGAGTACGAGAAACTCGACATATGTCGATTTAATTTGACATATGTTCGATTTTAGCTCACATCTGACTGTTTTGTCCAATCAGAGCTCTAGACAAGACCAGGTGACGTTGTTCAGCCAGTCAGGGTAAGGGAAACTAGACATATGTCGATTTAATTCGACATATGTTCAATTTCAGCTCACATCTGACTGTTTTGTCCAATCAGAGCTCTGGAAAAGACCAGGTGACGTTGTTTAGCCAATCAGGGTACGAGAAACTAGACATATGTCGATTTAATTCGACATATGTTCAATTTCAGCTCACATCTGACAGTTTTGTCCAATCAGAGCTCTGGAAAAGACCAGGTGACGTTGTTTAGCCAATGAGAGTACGAGAAACTATACATATGTCGATTTAATTCGACATCTGAAAGTTTCTCTTACATCTGACAGTTTTGTCCAATCAGATAACGAGAAACTGACATATGTCAATTTAATTCGACATATGTCGATTTAAAGACTTATGGCACGCTAGGCGCACCATACACGTGTGTGCGGTGCTAACTTATTCTGAAGGACCTGAAGTGCCCTTGAGACAGACTGCTTGGCTTGTAACTTAATTAGAATAAATAAACGAGTTTCCTCCGATCAACTTGTTTCAAAACACTTCCGTCCCTGTCCAATATGGCCTGGTCCCTATGTAAGAGTGTTGAAAATTTGAAAACAATGGTTACCATTGGAAAGTTTACATCAGGGGTGCCTAACCTTTTTGACCCAAGATCTACTTTTCAAGTAGACACCCTCCGGAGATCTACAAAACATACACTGTCATACAGTTACACATGGAAAAACTTTATTTTTTCATTTTTTCCTACATCTCGCGGTCGACTTGGCTGATCAGTCCGCGGTCTACCAGAAGACGGCGATCGACTGGTTGGACACTCCTGGTTTACATGATAACTAATCCAGCAATGCATGGGCATCGGTTAGTCAGTCAGTCAGTCAGTAGTCAATCAGTCAGTCAGTCAGTCAGATGAGATTTAATGACACACCAACACGAATGTGTTATATAATGTCAACTAGATAAAAAGGTAAAGTTCAAGTTTGGTTTCAAATACAGCTCAAATACGGTGCAAGTCCTTCCCTTTAGTCGCTCTTACGACAGGCGGGAAATACCATGGGCATATTCTACAACCCCCAGCCCACAGGGGGCTGCATGAACGTCGGCAACCCAAGCTTGTTTGTACAAACAGCAGTATAGGTCAAAAGTTCATAGCTATTGCTTGCCATTCAAAAAGATGCCTTCGAAATCTGTCCAGGTCCCTATGTAAAAGTGAAATATTATGATGTATTTTTATGTCAATCAGAAGCTGAGACATAGTAGAACATAAAACTGAATGAACATTGCTGTAATTTTGCTGGGCAACAGAGCACGAGTGATCGAAAGTTCGTATCCGTACTGTTTTCCACAAGGCGGATTTTCGTTGCTTGGGAGACGCTAACACAAACTGTATGGGGTTAACCTGTTAAGTAACAAACAAATTGATATGAATACTAGAAGATTGGATGATGTAGTTGTACTGACAGTTCAATATGATTTCATTACAATAAGAATTAGATTTAGCAGAAGCATGTAAAATATTGATATTAGTTTTGCCAACTTGATGTAAGGTGAGCTTGTTGGAGTCAAAACATTTTTTGAGCAGGCCCAGAGCACGAATTCCCTCCTTAGCTAGAGTATTACAATCTTCATCATACAAAAAGATAGTAGTATCATCGGCAAACAGACGAACTGACATATTCGGAACAGCTTTACTTAAATCATTAACATAAATTAAAAACAAGAAGGCCCAAAGGCCGCTTAGTGATTCCTTGCCGAACGGGGGTGCTTTGTTGCACTGAGGTTTATCAATCAAATTTATCTTTCTTGACAACATCATTTCCGATGTTTTAATAATTTGACCTCTGCTGACCTCACATGACCTTTCAACCCCCGTACCAAATATAACAAAAAAGAAAATTTGAAGTGTCTTGAAACTTGAAAGGGATTCAACTCCAATGGATCTTGGATCTTGAAAATTCTTGGGAAATTTTGCTTTTTGACCTCTGGTGACCCCAGATGACGATCTTGGGAATACTTGGGATATTTTGCTGTTTGACCTCTGGTGACTCCTGATGACTATCTTGAGAATTCTTGGGAATTCTTGCTTTTTGACCTCTGATAACCCCATATGATGATCTTGGAAATTCTTGGAAAATTGCTTTTTGACCTTTAGTGACCCCGGATGACGATCTTGGGACTTCTTGGGAAATTTTGCTCTTTGACCTCTGGTGGCTCCATAAAATAATCTTGGGAATTCTTGGGAAACTTTGCTTTTTGACCTCTGATAACCCCAGATGACAATCTTGGGAATTCTTGGGAAATTTTGCTTTTTGAACCTTGGTGACCCCGATAACGATCTTGGAAATTCTTGGGAAATTTGCTTTTTGACCTCTGATAACACAAGATGACGATCGCGGGAATTCTTGAGAAAGTTTGCTGTTTGACCTTTGGTAACCCAAGATGACCTTTGACCTCCACCAAAAACAATAGGGTTCTCCCTTACATTATGACAAATCTATATACCAAATATAAAAAGGATCGGTCATTCCTATCTTGAGATATCGTGATTACGAGCTTTTCAGCTTTTCACCTCCAGTGACCTCAAATGACCTTTGACCTTCACAAAAAACAATAGGGTCCTTCCTCTCAACATGACAAATCTATGTACCAAATATGAAAAGTGTCGGTCATTGCTATCTTTAGACATCGTGTTTACAAGCCGTTTACGAGGTTTTCGCACTTTAACCTCTGGTGACCTCAGATGACCTTTGACCTTTACCAAAAACAATAGGGTTCTTCTTCTTACCATGACAAATCTATATAGGCCATTCCTATCTTGACATATCGGGATTTCAAGGTTTTCGTTCTTTGACCTCTGGTGACCTCGAATAACCTTTGACCTTCACCAAAAGCAATAGCATTCTTTCTCTCAACCAAATATGAAAAATGTCGGTCATTCCTAACTTGAGATATTGTGATTACGAGCTTTTCGGCTGTTCACCTCCAGTGACCTCAAATGACCTTTGACCTTCACCAAAACAACAGGGTTCTTCCTCTCAACATGGCAAATCTATGTACCAAATATGAAAAGTGTCGGTCATTGCTATCTTGAGATATCCTGTTTACAAGCCGTTTATGAGGTTTTCGCAGTTTAACCCCAGGTGACCTCAGATGATCTTTGACCTTTACCAAAAACAATAGGGTTCTTCCTCTCAACATGACAAATTTATATAGGCCATTACTATCTTGACATATCGTGTTTCAAGGTTTTCGTTTTTTGACCTCTGGTGACCTCAAATGACCTTGATCTCCACCAAAAACAATAGGGTTCTTCCTCTCAACATGACAAATCTATATAGGCCATTCCTATCTTGATATATCGGGATTTCAAGGTTTTCGTTCTTTGACCTCTGGTGACCTCAAATGACCTTTGACCTCCACCAAAACAATGGGATTCTTTCTCTCAACATGACAAATCTATATACCAAGTATGAAAAGTGTCGGTCATTCCTATCTTGAGATATCGCGATTTCAAGCAGCGTCACAAACACACATACACACACACCCACACACACATACACACACGACATCACCATCGCATAGATTCCTTGCCTGCCTACGGCAAGGAATCAACAACAGAGGTCCTAAAACGGATCCTTGTGGAACACCTGTTTCGACGGGCAGTGAATGGGAGTATACGTCATTAACAAAAACTCGCTGCATCCTGTTTGGTAAATATAGCAATATGCATAGTAATGAAGTTTTCTTAGCAAAATAGTATGGTCAACAGCATAATGCCTTCTTGAGGTCAAGACAGAGTCCTAGAACATTGCTTCCCTGAGCTGTGAACGGATAGTGTTCACAGTTTCTAATAAAGCGTGGCTAGTGGAGTGGCCTTTCCAGGAGAGGGAAAGGAAAAGAAGAGGAAAAGAGGAAAGGAGGAAAAAAAAAAGAGAAAAAAAGAGAGAAGGGAAAGGAAAGGAAGGGAGTTTAAAGGAAGACGGAGAATGAAAGGAAAAAAGAGAAAGTGAGAACGGGAGCGCGTGACCAGTCTCTTATCGGCTATTTCGATTTTCACTGAGCTCTTCATCTAATTGGCCCATTCAAGTTGAAGGCCCGTCGGCAAATTGAATATGCATGTGGCGGCCGTGTCAACGGCCGTCGGTGTAATTGGACGAGTGGCTGAGTCCGTCGTCAACTCGGAGAAAGAAAGGGAATCAGTGGTGTCGCCAGGTGGGGGCATGGGGCCATGCCCGTAGTCCCCGACAACGGCCAGTCGCCCCAACGATTTACTTAATTTTGGTCTAAATTAGGGCAAATTCTTCAATAAAACCCCCAAATTTTCCAATTTTCTTCTCTAAAAACCCAATTTTATTCAAATTTTCCATGGTAAAGCCCAATTTTTCCAAATTTTCTCGAAATAAAGCCCAAAATTTTCGGCGCGCTTCGCGCGCCAAATTTTTCCTTCAAACATCGCTTCGGCACTCTGTCAGCCTCCTTGAAGCTTTGGGTTGTTGGCCCCCCTGTCGGACAAATCCTGGCCCCACCCCTGAAGGGAATTAAAGGCTTCCATATAGGCGCACTATTTCGGATCATATGACATTCTTAAAAAAAAACACTTTCTGCACATTATTCCTCACTTTTATCATCACCATGGGGAGCAGCACCCTATGCACTATTATGGAGTAGGCATTCTTAGCCCGTTTTCTAACCCTAACCTTGTCTTCAGACACATTTTGCAAACTCCCGGGGATCCGGTTTACCCACAAACATCCTGGGGAAAATATAATGCGTGCCGCGCATGTCTTTCCTTCACTGCAGTCTCAGGCTTTTAACTTTTGAACACCAAAATGAAACAGATACAGAACCCGTCCTGGCGTTCAAAGCATATTTTGAACGCTTTTGTTAAGATTCTGAACACTTTTTCTCCCTTTTTGAACGCCGGACGCCTATTTGAACACTTACCGTATTTGAACGCCTGACGCGTCTAGTGTTCAAATGCTGAACGCATAGTGTTCTGCAGTTCTGAACGACAGGTCCAGCTCCTCAAGTTTAGTGGCATGACGGGACGAATAGCCTAACACATTAAAATTATCCGGAGTCTTTGCATTGGATAATGTATTATGAACCAAAACATACCAGTCCTGCATGAGACTTAATTTTTTACCGAGAGATTATGCTAAAACCTCAGAGCTTCCGGGGGCTTCGCCCTCGGACCCCACCAGTTGCTTAAGGCGGGCCCAGTGTTTTAGCCAGTCCCTATTTGTGGGACAATGTCGCATAAATGGCGACAAATGTCGCACAATAAAACTCTGACAAGCAAATTCTACCCGGGTGTAAATTTTGAGGTTCCTCATTAGGGCAGAAATCCACTCAAATATTGCACCATTTGCAATCTAGGCACCTTTCAAATTCTAAAATTTCCAAAGGGGGGGGGGGGCAACCCCTCCCCCAGGCCACAGATCAGTAAATGTACCATTGAGAAAACGTCCTAGCTGAAACACAGGATCCAAAACGCTTAAAACTATAGCGGCTTGACGAGAGGAATAGCCTAATACATCAAAATTAGGGGGGGATCTTTGCATTTGATGATGCATTATGGACAAAAATATATCCATCCTGAGGCTTAGTTTTTCACCCAGAGATATGCTTAAACCTCGGAGTCTCCTGGGGCTTTGCCCCTAGACCCCACCATGGGCCCTAATGTGGGCCCCTGTACCCTGTAGCTAAAGCTCGTTTTCGCACTACGCATTACCAGATCTGTCGGCAAAACATAGTCTCTACACCCCCCCTCCCTCCAAAGAAAACACATTCGCAACGCCCCTGGTTAGGCTATAGACCGGGAGTCCAGAGGGGTTACAGCTGACCTGGGAAGGTTACCACTTTTCATGTCCATTACTGTGCCTGCTTGGGTTCAAAGTCAAGGATCTGGACGTCTGCCGGGTTCCTGTTTTGATTGGGTGTTGTAAGGGGGTCACTGACCTCAGTACCCCCATGCAGGTAGGATGCATGACCTAAGGCTGAAGTCACCCCGTAATTAAAGGCCATATCCTCGACATCTTTGAAGGAGGCTTGCCAGACATTTTAAGTGTTGGGAGGGGTCTGCCAGACGCCAGTGATGACCCCCCAGGGAAGAAAGCTAGATGACCTCGGCAGGTTACCCAACGAAACTTACGCCAAAAATTTTATCGTACCTTGATGAATAAGAAATAGCCATCGCCAGACATTTTAAAACCCTCGGGGCCCCTGGACTTTGTCCATCCCGCTTGCTACGCCAGTGACCCTGGGGGAACTCAGCTAGATGACTACGAAAGGTTACCCAGAGGAAATTAACACAAACTGTTCAACGTGCGGTCGTGAATGAGAAATGAAAATCGCCAGACGTTTTAATTGTTGGGAGGGTCTGCCAGACGCCAGTGATGACCCCGAGGAAGTAAGCTAGATGACCAAGGAAGTTTATTCATTGAAAGTTACGACAAAATGTTCAGCGTGCCATTGTGAATGGGAAATGCTGGCAAGACAATTTAAGTGTTGGGAGGGGTCTGCCAGATGCTCCCGCGTGTGCCTCCCGCTAGAGTAAGTACGCTAAATGACCTCGGATGGTTACGAAATAAACTCACTGCAAAGTTTGGTGAATAAGAACTGGGCATTGCCGAAAATTTTAATGATGGAACCTCTTGCCAGACTTCCCTGAGATTGACCCGGGGAAGAAGGCAAAATGACCTTGGAAGTTTACTCAATAAAACCTACAATATGTTCAATACTGCAACACTGTGTGAATAATGAATAGCATTGAATGTTGGAATCCAAGGCCTAACGTCCCTGAGTCCCCCCCCCCCCCCAACACACACACTTCTTCGGGAATTTTATATAAATGGCCTCGGGTGGGGCTACCCAAGTACCAAAAAATATTCAGCGAAAATCAGGTAATAACAAGTGATCAATGAGAGACATGGAAGGTGTCAACACGCTCTGCAATGATGCCATTTTCATCCCCAAACCCCTCACAAGCATTTAGGTATAGTGTTACGAAAATGGTAGAAGGTCTTCGCCCTTTCAGTGAACTGGGAACTTAACTGAGTCACAGGAGTAGTAAGACAAAACAAACTGTTAAACGTTGTGGGATTCTGGAAGTAGAAGATCCTGTGTTTCTCAAAGCTTTTAAAAACACAGGGGTGAATCTCAGTCAAGTTGTTCCTTTGGGACTTAGATCAAAGGACAGGAAGCTGAGGTGTTTGTAAATTGTAGTAATTAGACAGGATGAGAAGCAAGACTTGCTCTATTTCTGGGGGAAATTCTGAGAAACTGTTTTATAAGATACCGCAGGTGCAGATAGAATTGGGTTTGGTAGGCCAGTTCACTGAATGAGTGCCGTCTGGGTACATTTCCAACCAATCAGAAAAGTTCTTAATTGTTCTAGCCAATGGGAGAGTAATTTATGTCTTGTGTGCTTAAAGAGTATGGGGAGGAAGTGGCAGATTTGGGGAAGATGGAAATTTTGAGAGCAGTGGAGATCGAGACTTGAAAAAGAGAGGAAGCAAGCACATTGGAGGGCTGTGGATAGATACTGGCGACTGAGGGATTATTATCTGAGAGTCAAATTTGGTGAACTTAGGATTTTGCCTGATCGAGTTCCAGTTTTGGAGCATTTGGTGAGCAGTAGATTTTATTTCAAGTACACCATAAGAATTAGAGATACTGTAGGGCTGCTCATATTTGATACTAGCCTGGTTAGATTAAATTACTGACAGCCGTTAGTTAATTTTTCTGAGCTCGGCATGGCGGTATAATGCAGTGCCCAGCTATTACTGCCTTTGGGGAGATCAGTTTAGGAAACTTAGGCTAAAATTGGGATTTCAAAACTAGTCGCCTGTATTTATGATGGGGGAAACGTTGAATAGATAGCAGGAGGGATAGGAAATATCTCTGTGAAAGCCAACTGAGGGGTGGACTCTCAGGGGAACACAAGGGGAGAACTAAATTTACTGGTTTGGTATAGTTGAAATGCTGTTTCAAGAGACTGCTGTATTTTGTTAAGATCATCATGTAACAAGAAGGAAGAGCTGGCGAAGATTTTAGATTCTTGAACGTCAGTCTAAATAAAAGAATGGTACCTGACAATTCCTGTTTTCTGTTATTTGAGTGACACTGTCTCATGCGTAGTTTTAGTTTCAACAGCTGAAGGGGGGTATCGGGCTACCAGTACACCCAACCCTCAATCGGGCTCCCCTTGCTCCCGTGTCCGCCCAGAAGATCTCATACCCCTACTACATTTGTCAACGTCAGAAGGAAGACAGAAGGCCGGCAACGCGACAACTGGTGGCACGCGGTGGGATTAATCAGTCCTGAGGCGTGAAGTCAACCAAGTTGGTGAATGCTGTGGGGTTGAAACAAGGCACTAAGTGAGGGAGACCTGCTGGTCCTGTGTCCCAATGTCCCAGTGTTCCTGTGCTCCATGCTCCTGCATTCCAGTGTTCCCGCAGTCCAGTGGTCGAGCGTTCCTGCATTCCAGTGTTCCCGCTGTCCAGTGTTCGAGTGTTCCTGGGTTCCAGTGTTCCCGTGTTCCTGGGTTCCAGTGTTCCAGAGTTGCTGTATTCCAGTGCTCCAGGGTTGGTGTGCTCCAGTGGTAGGGTGTTCCAGTGCTCCTGTATTCCCGTGTCCCTGCTGATTCAGCGTGAGGAAGGCAGATACATCATTCCAGAGAAAGATCGAGAATCAACCAAGAAGCATGGCAAACTCAGAAGGAGAGGGAGAACCACTGATTGATTTGGGAGCCGAATCCAGGGAGATGCAGCAGGAAGAGTGGGCAGTTCTCAGTTCCGTCGGGACAGAAGCAAGCAGATCGGAAGCAGGTAATGAAGCTGAAAACATTTTAGTGACAGAGTTTCATAGACATAGGCCTAATATAACCCCTCTTTCGAATTTTGGGCTGACACGTGAGAATCCAGACACTCAGGCAGGGATTAGTAGCAGGGAGGCTACGTCCCAGGGTCATGGGGGAAACCCTTTTCTAGCTCAATACGGAGAGACAGATAGGAGAGAATTTTCAGCACATTTCCAGGGTGAAGGAAGGCCACCAGAAAGATACCTAGGCAACGATCAGCATTTTAGGGGGCTTAATTCAAGAAACATTAATAGAGAGAACACAGAAGTAGGTGGGATACCAAGGTATTTTGGGAAACCAATCATGCAGCCTCCCCAGTTTGACGGTTCAACTAACTGGGATGATTATCTGGTACAATTTGAATTGATATCAGAATTAAATGGATGGTCCCCTGACACCAAAGCACTTTATCTAGCAGCAGGGTTAAAAGGTCAAGCACGAGCTATATTGAGTGAATTAGATGCTGTTCGTAGGAGAGATTTTAAGGAATTGGTTACAGCCTTAGGGCGCAGGTTCGGTGCAGCAAGCCAGACACAGCTCTACAAAGCCATTCTGCGAAATAAGGCAAACGGGTGAAAGCATACCGCAGTTGGCCCAAGAAATAAAGCGATTAGTTATGCAAGCATATCCTGATGCCCCATTTGATATGGTAGAAACACTTGCAAAAGACTACTTCATCGATGCGCTGGGGGACGCAGATACACGATGGAGAGTTTATCAGTCAAGACCCCGAATGTTGGCAGATGCTGTGACAGTTGCGGTAGAACTAGATGCATTTCGCACTGCAGAGTTCAAGCGAGGTAGCTTAAGGAGGCCAGTAGCACGTGTCATAAATGCAAAATATGAAGAAGAAAAAGAATCTAAGGGAGATTCAGATAAAGACCAGTTTCTCAAACAGATATGGCTGTTGGGGGAAAACCTGAGTAAGACTCTCACCAATACCCTTATCCAGCTACAAGGTTCAATGGGGCAGGGGGCTACGGCTCAAAATGTGTCTAGTCCAATACAAGGGCCCCGCAAAGACTCTGTTAGATCCGAGGGACAGGGTAGTCAACAAAACAAGGCGGGAGAAGGGCAAAATTGGCAAAGCGGAAATAGGCGGTTAAGGCAGGCCGGGTGCTGGAATTGTGGCGACCCAGGCCATTTTAAGAGAGATTGCCCACAGCCTAATAGGAGTTTCGGTGACCGTAAGGTTAAGCAAAGGGAGGCCCCTGAGGAGGCAGATAACCAAGCACCAACACCAAACCAGGGAAACGCACAAGGACCGGACTTGAGGGCCGAAGGCCGGCAGTAAACCCAGGGCCCATCGAATACAGCGTTAGGACTGGTTGGGTGGCAGATGAAACTTCGGGCATATTTGTTAAGGGTTATATGCAGGGCACTCCAGTTACCTTTTTGGTCGATACTGGGGCCAACATAACTATAATAAATCCGAAAATTTATGCCGCGATACCCAAGTCCTCTCGACCTTTGTTAAGGCCGGTTTCGGTGGATATGGTGTTGGCAAATGGTAACGTACTACTGTCTGAAGGACAGGGAGAATTTCAGATAGAGACAGAGGGCAATAACATGATGCATAATGTACGGGTTGCTGAAATAGGAGTGGATGCCATTCTGGGACTAGATTTCTTGAGGGACCACAACTATCAATTAGACGTGTTAAAGGGTTGTTTGTATGTAAAGGAACCATGTGAGGCCAGTATTAGAGCAGCTGTGTCAGATATTTCTTGTTATCATGTTTCGGTAGATGAAACAGTAGTGATTGCCCCTGGGACAGAGGCAATGGTTGTGGGAAGAATTTCTGAAGGACCACAGTGTTGGGAATCTGGTCTGTTGGAGCCAGCGGAAAATTTTGCAGAGCGGCATTGCATGCTGGTTGCCAATTCTTTGGTTGACCCAAGGGAGGGCAAGATCCCTGTGAGGGTGTTTAATCCTATGTCTAATGCAATAAGGTTATATCAAGGTACAGTCGTCGGTACAGTGGGAGAGGCGAATCTGCTTGAGGACCCACAGGAAGATGAACCTGATGTGGATTTTCGGGTGGCAGCTTTGCAGGCAGGTAGTGACGGTACCAAGACAGTTCCAGACCATGTGCAAAGCCTGTTGGAACAAGACAACCCAGACCTGAACAGTGAACAAAGGAGAAGTTTGGCTGAGATGTTGAGGACAAATGCTGATGTGTTTGCGAGATCTTCAACAGACTTAGGGCGAACAACGGTGGTAAAACACAAAATTAATACTGGGAATGCACAGCCCATCAAGCAGGCTGCGAGGCGAGTTCCAGTACAGCAACGAGAGAAAGAAAGGGAGTTGGTGAAGGAGATGCTGGATGCCGGTGTGGTGGAGCCATCGTCAAGCCCATGGGCATCACCTGTGGTGTTGGTGAAAAAGAAGAATGGGTCTACGAGATTCTGCGTGGATTATCGGAAGTTGAACGCAGTGACAATGAAGGACAGTTACCCTATCCCCAGAATAGCAGAATCCCTTGATGCAATGTCTGGTGCCCAGTGGTTTAGTACCCTTGACCTAGCAAGCGGGTACTGGCAGGTGGGTATGGAGGAGAAGGACCGGCAGAAGACGGCGTTCATAACAGGAAGTGGGCTCTATCAGTTCCGGTTATGCCGTTTGGGCTCTGTAACGCGCCGGCCACCTTCGAAAGATTAATGGACCGGGTTTTAGCAGGCCTACATTGGGAATCATGTCTAGTTTACTTAGATGACGTCATTGTCTATGGAAAAACATTTGAGCAGGCGATGGAAAGGCTGAAAGGGGTCTTGGATAGATTTAGACGAGCCAATTTGAAACTTAGCCCAGCAAAATGCCACCTGTTTCGACGTAGTGTGTCCTACCTTGGGCACATAGTCTCCAGGGAAGGAATAGCAACGGACCCAGAAAAGGTTAAAGCAGTGACAGGGTGGTCCAGACCTCAGACGTTGACCGACGTTCGTGGTTTTGTTGGCCTATGTGGATACTATCGCAGATTTATTCGAGGGTTTGCAAATATTGCTGCGCCATTATTTAAGCTCACAGAAAAGAAGCAAAAATTTGACTGGAATGAAGAATGCGAGGTAGCATTTTCCAGACTCAAGGAGACACTAACCACAGCACCGGTACTGGCATACCCAAAGAGTAGCGGGGAAGGTTTCATACTAGATACAGATGCAAGCAATTTTGCAACTGGTGCAGTGCTGTCCCAGATTCAAGGTGGAGAGGAAAGACCGGTGGCATATTTCAGCAAGGCTATGAGCAAACAAGAGAAGAGATACTGTGTTACAAGAAAAGAGTTGCTCGCTGTAGTGCAAGCTGTCAAGCATTTCCACCATTACTTGTATGGCACCAGATTCTTGATTAGAACGGACCATGCATCACTTAAATGGTTAATGAATTTCAAACACCCAGAAGGACAAACAGCACGGTGGTTGGAAATACTGGGCACTTACAACTTCGAAATTTCTCATCGTCCAGGTCGATACCATGGGAATGCAGATGGGTTATCCAGACGACCATGTCCAGAACAGTGTGACCATTGCAGTAGGGCTGAGGCTGGAGATGAGGAAAGAGACAAACCGAGGACCGTGTTGAGGAAGGAGCGAAAAGAGAAGGAATCTCAGTATTCTGACAAGACCGGTCAGGAGGGTGAAAAGCCAGCAAGGGAGACAGAGCAAGGACTGGTTGCGACAATAGCTGTGACAGAACCAGATAAGCCATGGTTGGAGAAGTGGTCCCGGGAAGCTATTCGGGCAGAACAAACAAAAGATCCCGTACTAGAGAAGATTATAGCTTGGAAAGAGGGTGGTCACGGCAGGCCAAGTTGGGAAGAGATTTCACCAGAGGGAAAGGATACCAAGGCGTACTGGGCCCAGTGGGACCGACTGGAGATAAGAAAGGGCCTTCTTTGCCGCCGATGGGAAACAGCTAATGGCAGTCGTGTATCCTGGCAGTTAGTGGTTCCTACCAGTCTTCAGGAAGAAGTAATCCACTCACTCCACAACAATAGAACAGCAGGTCATCTGGGGTTGAAAAGAACACTTGGGCGGCTGCAGGAAAGATTCTACTGGCATACTTGGCGTCGCAGTGTCGAAAAATGGTGTAAAGCTTGCGAAGTCTGTGGGGCAAGGAAGATGCCTAGAAGAAAGGTGAGGGCTAGATTACAAAACTATCGTGTTGGTGTCCCGATGGAAAGAATAGCCATAGACATACTTGGACCACTGCCAGAGACGGAAAGAAAGAATAAGTACATTGTGGTGATAGGAGATTATTTCACCAAGTGGATCGAAGCCTTCCCGGTGAAAAGTCAAGACGCAACAACCGTCGCAGAGGTACTGGTGGAAGAATTTATCAGTAGATTTGGGGTTCCACGTCAGATACACACAGACCAAGGAAGCAACTTTGAATCGTCTTTGTTCAAGGAAGTTTGTAAATTGCTTGATGTGGAGAAGACCAGAACAACCCCATACCACCCTCAAAGTGACGGTATGATTGAAAGATTCAACAGGACCATCGAGGAGATGCTTTCAAAGGTAGTAAATGAGGACCAGCAGAACTGGGATAAATGTGTTCCTGTAGTGATGATGGCATATCGATCTTCAATCCATGAAGCAACTGGCTTTTCTCCGTCAGAGATGATGTTGGGGCGGTCTACAGACATGCCAATTGACTTACTCATGGACAGGGGGCCAAAAGAGCAGGTAGCAGAAGCGGAATTTGTCCGAAGTCTAGAGGAGAGGTTGAGACTCATTCACGAGTTGGCTCGGGGCAAGCTGAAAATGGCTGATGTAAGGTCCAAGAGGGCCTATGATAGAAGTGCTGAGGAATTTGGGTACCAGGTCGGGGATGCAGTTATGTTGTACCAGACAAGACGGAAGAGGGGGCTGAGTCCAAAGCTACAAAGAAAGTGGGATGGACCTTACTTGGTGGTGGACTGATTGAGCGATGTGACTTTTAGGATACGTAAGCAGGAAAGGGGGAAGGCCTGGATAGTACATCATAACCGATTAAAACCTTACACAAGGGACAACCCACCGTCATGGATGGTGAAAAGAGGCGAGAGGTCCGGCCAGGATGAGCCCAAGATCCCAGAGGGGACCCAAGGGGAAATGGCAGATGACCAGAAACCTGATACAGCGACAGGCCACGTACGGATGGAACAAGTACCTCAGCCAAATGAGAGGAGACGAAGCAGCAGGCCAAGACGGTTGGTGGACAGATACCAGAGTTAAATGAGGAGAGAACAGTTAACGACATACAAAAGTTATAACATATGTTTTCTTTCCTTTTAACCACAGGTATACAAGATGGAATGGAGAGACGAAGATGTGGAGGCCAGTCGGGAGTACAGATGTCCGATTTGTAAGAAGAAGTATTCTTCCGGGCCAGAACTTAAAGAGCACCTCCAGAGAACTCACACAAAAGGGAAGAGGCCACTAGAGGACACCTCAAAAAGTGCCAGCAGAAAGAAGAGGGATGTCGAGAAGAGTAGCTCCAAGGTTACCATTCACCAGCAAGACCAAGCAGGGCCCAGCAGACAGGAGCAAGAGGGGAAGAAGACAACAGCAGTGCCAGGAGGGGGCTGAATGACCGGAGAAGAAAGCCACCAGCGAAGTTTTGGGTATGAGCCGCTGTTAGATGATTTGCTGGGAACTCCCAGGCCACCAACACCCAGAAGTCCAACCCCACCGAAAACCCAGTTAGATGAAACAAATACCAAAGAGATTCCAACAGAGGTACAGGGGACAGTAGGACCTGACCCGAGATTGTTTAAACCTATCCAGAGAGGCAGCGCCACGACCGAGGCACAGGAAGTGATGGAGAAGGCCAGGGAAAAGGCCCGTGCTACGACCGCATCTCACACTTCTTGCAGATGGGCCGTCCAGAGGATTCAGGAGAGTGAGAAGAAGTATATCATCACAACAGAAACGGCAGTTGGAGAAGACGGACGATTTTACAGGATGACGAAAGAGGAGTTCTACGAGAAGTGAAGAAGATAGCCTTTGTAAATACATGTATTATATGTTCTTAACTAGATTTTTTTTACAGATATACTTTGGGTACCACATGTAAATATTTTGTTTTATTAATTCATATTTTTAAAGTGCCGACTATGTAGGTTTGTAAATAATTTTGTTCCCCGTTTGGATTCACGGACGCAAATGCGTGGGAGCATTTGAGTTTTGGGGAGGGGGTAGTGTTACGAAAATGGTAGAAGGTCTTCGCCCTTTCAGTGAACTGGGAACTTAACTGAGTCACAGGAGTAGTAAGACAAAACAAACTGTTAAACGTTGTGGGATTCTGGAAGTAGAAGATCCTGTGTTTCTCAAAGCTTTTAAAAACACAGGGGTGAATCTCAGTCAAGTTGTTCCTTTGGGACTTAGATCAAAGGACAGGAAGCTGAGGTGTTTGTAAATTGTAGTAATTAGACAGGATGAGAAGCAAGACTTGCTCTATTTCTGGGGGAAATTCTGAGAAACTGTTTTATAAGATACCGCAGGTGCAGATAAAATTGGGTTTGGTAGGCCAGTTCACTGAATGAGTGCCGTCTGGGTACATTTCCAACCAATCAGAAAAGTTCTTAATTGTTCTAGCCAATGGGAGAGTAATTTATGTCTTGTGTGCTTAAAGAGTATGGGGAGGAAGTGGCAGATTTGGGGAAGATGGAAATTTTGAGAGCAGTGGAGATCGAGACTTGAAAAAGAGAGGAAGCAAGCACATTGGAGGGCTGTGGATAGATACTGGCGACTGAGGGATTATTATCTGAGAGTCAAATTTGGTGAACTTAGGGTTTTGCCTGATCGAGTTCCAGTTTTGGAGCATTTGGTGAGCAGTAGATTTTATTTCAAGTACACCATAAGAATTAGAGATACTGTAGGGCTGCTCATATTTGATACTAGCCTGGTTAGATTAAATTACTGACAGCCGTTAGTTAATTTTTCTGAGCTCGGCATGGCGGTATAATGCAGTGCCCAGCTATTACTGCCTTTGGGGAGATCAGTTTAGGAAACTTAGGCTAAAATTGGGATTTCAAAACTAGTCGCCTGTATTTATGATGGGGGAAACTTTGAATAGATAGCAGGAGGGATAGGAAATATCTCTGTGAAAGCCAACTGAGGGGTGGACTCTCAGGGGAACACAAGGGGAGAACTAAATTTACTGGTTTGGTATAGTTGAAATGCTGTTTCAAGAGACTGCTGTATTTTGTTAAGATCATCATGTAACAAGAAGGAAGAGCTGGCGAAGATTTTAGATTCTTGAACGTCAGTCTAAATAAAAGAATGGCACCTGACAATTCCTGTTTTCTGTTATTTGAGTGACACTGTCTCATGCGTAGTTTTAGTTTCAACAGCTGAAGGGGGGTATCGGGCTACCAGTACACCCAACCCTCAATCGGGCTCCCCTTGCTCCCGTGTCCGCCCAGAAGATCTCATACCCCTACTACATTTGTCAACGTCAGAAGGAAGACAGAAGGCCGGCAACGCGACAATAGGCACTTAACCAGTGGCGTAACTATAGGTTGGGGCAGGTAGAGAACGTGTCCTGGACGCCGCTTGGATGGGGTTATCAAAGAAAGGAGGACTGTGACTTTAGTCAAATATCTTTAAGTAGTATTAACCCGATTTAAAGGACCGTAAGAAATCAAAGTGAAGTTATATGCCAAGCATTACTGATCCCACCCTTATTTCGGTGAAAATAAGCACTTGAAAGGTGAAAATTACAACCACGCTCTACAGTTATAAGATAGGTGCCTGGAAGTTAACAGTAGAGGACCGTTCCGAACATCGGAAACGTCAAGGAGAGAACCTAGTTGAAAAACGAGAGGTAGGCAATTTCATTTCTTTTATGTGTGTTTGTTCAACGTGCATCTGTGTGTGTTGTATGATCTCACTAGGGTTTCTGGGTTTTTTCAACTATTGGTTTCCAAAAGAAGACCATTTCATCCGGCCCGCGGGGCAATTCAAAACGTAACTTCAGAATCACCTGATTTTAGTTGTTAACTATCCTTTAGCTTACCCTTTATCTGGCTTATGCAATTTTTCTGATATTTTACTTAAATACTCTACCAGTATATTTACTATACACTAGCATGCACAATGTAATATGCCTACCGTTTGGTTAGACATTAACCAAGTGCAGAATCCTTGTATACTACTAGTGGCAACGCAAGCTTTGCATGGGAGATGGGCTACACTGCATCAAACAGAAGTGCACTATCACATATACAGGCCTACCTATAACAGTACGAAACTTCAGGGCACTGTGCTTTGTTCCGTGTAGATTCCGGGGGTCAGACGTCCTACCCTCCGAAGAGTGAATTAAAATTTAATAAGTGGATAATTCTGAAATGTAAAGAGGAAAAAATAAAAAAGTTGTTTCACATATGCGAGCTTTTTGTGGTTGGCGCACTTTTCGTTCATTTCGTCCATTGTTAGTTCATACATATTAAATAAATAGACAAATGGTCATAGGCCTATTGTGATACTTCTGGTCAGTTTAGTCTTGCGCACTTAAAGCCATTTTAAGATACTGGATGAAGTTATAACGCATTCGAATTGGTACAAACTCCAGAGCTTAAGGGACTTCGACCCAGCCCATTACCTGAGTTTTCCCCACATGCGGGGCTCCTGGGAAAGCACCCTATGGGGAAAGCTTGTTGGACCCTTGTCGTCTGCTGCACCGTTGGCCCGCGAGTGGATTATGACTATCAAAAAGGCCCTTCAAATCAAAAAGGTTTCCCACACCTGGTGTAAGTCTTTGGCTAAGATTAACAGCAGGGGCGTAGCGAAGGTGTTATCTTTGGGGGGGGGGGGGGTGGAGATTATGTTTTGCCGACGGATCTGGTAATGCGTAGCGCGAAAACGAACTTCAGCCAGTGGGGTCCTGGGCCCCGCCTAAGGACCCCTAGTTGGGTCCAGGGGGCGCAGCCTCCGTAAGCTCTGAGGTTTAAGTATATATCTGGGTGAAAAGTTAAGTCTCAAGATGGATATATTTTTGTTCATAATGCATGATCAAATACAAACTAGATCCCACTAATTTTAATGTATTAGGCTATATTCCTCTCGTCAGGCTGCTATAGTTTTAAGCGGTTGGGATCCAGAGGTCCGCCAGTGCTCTAGCTAGGACGTTTTCTCAATGCGACATTTACTGGTCTGTGGCATGGGGAGTGGTCTAAGGGGAGGGGATGTCCCCTTCCCCTTTGGAAATTTTTGGAATTTGTAAGGTGCCTAGATCGCGAATGGTGCAATATTTGAGTGGATTTCTGCCCTAATGAGGAACCTCAAAATTTACACCCGGGTAGAATTTTGCTTGTCAGATTTTTTTTTTTTTTTTGTGCGACATTTGTCGCCGTTTATGCAACATTGTCGTACAAATAGGGGCTGGCTAAAACACTGGGCCCGCCTAAGGAGGATTCCGGAGGGCGAAGCCTCCGGAAGCTCTGAGGTTTAAGTATATCTCTGGGTGGAAAATTAAGGCTCAGAATGGATATATTTTGGTTCATAATGCATCATCAAATGCAAGGATCCCCACTAATTTTAATGTATTAGGCTATATATCCCTGTCGTCTCAGGCCGCCAGTGTTTTAAGCGGTTGGCCGCCAGTGCTTTAGCTATGACGTTTTCTCAATGCGACATTTACTGATCTGTGGCCTGGGGGAGGGGTCTAAGGGGAAATTTTGGAAATTTTTGGAATTTGAAAGGTGCCTAGATCGCAAATGGTGCAATATTTGAGTGGATTTCTGCCCTTATGAGGAACCTCAAAATTCACACCCGGCGGGTAGAAATTGCGTGTCAGATTTTTTTTGTGCGACATTTGTCGCCGTTTATGTGACAGTGTTCCACAAATAGAGGCTGAATAAAACACTGGGCCGGCCCTAGGGCCCCTGGTGGGGGTCCGAGGGCTTCGCTCCCGGAAGCTCTGAGATTTTAGCATAATCTCTCGGTAAAAAATTAAGTCTCATGCAGGATTGGTATATTTTGGTTCATAATGCATTATCCAATGCAAAGATTCCGGTTATAATTCTTATGTGTAAGACTATTCCTCCCGTCATGCCACTATACTTTAGGTGTTGAACCTATCGTTTAGAATTGGAACACTATGTGTTCAGCATTTGAACACTAGACGCGTCATGCGTTCAAATACGATAAGTGGATAGGCGCCCGGAGTTCAAAAAGGGAGAAAAAGTGTTCAGAATCTTACCACAAGCGTTCAAAATATGCTTTGAACGCCAGGATCTGAAGATGAGTTCTGTATCTGTTTCATTTCGGTGTTCAAAAGTTAAACGCCTGAGATTGCAGTGAAGGGAAGACAAGCGCGGCACGCATTATTTTTTCCCAGGATGTTTTTGGGTAAACCGGATCCTCAGAAGTTTGCAAAATGTGTTTGAAGTCAAGGTTAGTGTTTAGAAGACGGGCTAAGGATACCCTCTCCATGGGTAATAGGGTGTTGCTCCCCATGGTGATGATAAAAGTGAGGAATAATGTGCAGAAAGTGGTTTTTCAGAATGTCATATGACCCGAAATAGCGCACCTATACGGAAGCCGTTAATTTCCTTTCTTTTCCCGAGTTCCCGACGGATTCAGTCACTCGTCCAATTACACCGACGGCATACGGCCGTATAAGGCCGTCACATGCATAATCAATTTGCCGACGGGCCTTCAACTTGAATGGACCAATTAGATGAAGAGCCGAAAATCGAAATAGCCGATAACAGACTGGCCCTTTCTCTCTTTCCGTTTTTCTTTTCATTCTCCGTCTTCCCTTTTCTTCCCTTCATTTCCTTTATTTTTCTCTTCTTCTCTCTTCTTTTCCTCCTCTCCTCTTTTCCTCTTCTTTTCCTTTCCCTCTCCCCTTTTTGCCGACAGACCAAAAATGTGCCGACGGGCGACCAAATATTGGGGGGTGTGACACCCCCCACATCCCCGCTCGCTACGGCCCTGATTAACAGTACTTTAATTGAGCTGCGACGGACATGCGGTAGGGATTTCCGCTGTCAGAAAGGGACAAAGATGTCCCTGGTTTGTTTCCTCCTCAATTAACGCGTATTGGCAATGGCCAACACAACCTCCATACCTGTAACTGTGTTCTCCCAGTAGCCGGCGCGATTCATTACACATTGACGGAAAATTGGGTATTGAACAATCAAACATGTCTGGCAAAATTTTCAATTTGCTCTCTTGAATCCTCACCGAGGCGAAGGCGAAGTACGAGACCAGGATTCATAAAGTAGGCTCGCTGTAGAAAGGTTCATTCATTCAAAGCCATCTGAAGAGTGCGTTAGCACGAAACCACTGGTGGTGGCTTGATATCCAATTGTACTGATTCTTACTGTATTTTGCTCTACTGTTATAGTATTGAGCACTGTTTGTATCGGAGGAACACCCCGTCTGTAGTTTTCTATATGATATATATATATATATACATATATATATATACATATATGTATATATATATATATATATATATATGTATATATATATATATATATATATATATGCAAGGGCCACTGTGCATTCGAAGACATGATGTGTTTCAAGAAATATTATTGTGGAAAAAACCAGAGTTGTTGACTCGAGTCCGAGTCCGAGTGAAAAGGAAATGAACCACGTTGTAAGATTAAGGGGATGACGATTAAACAGCCTACGGTCTTTTATGAGTGGATACAGGGAATAACAAACCCATGGGGGGGGGGGGGTTACACTAGTAGCCTTTATATGGTGGCGAAGCCCGAACTCGCAATCGTCGAAGAAGTGGGGACCTGATAAGGTGTGACGGTCCTGCTTATAGGACACGCAAACGGCAAATGTTTTGATAAACTCATGTTTGCAGTGTGACCAATGCAATTCCGGAATAGGGAACCCAGTAATGACCATTCATCGGTCAAAAGTCCAAGACACGAGGACTTTTTACACCACATCTAGAGAATATTCATTACCACATGAAAAATATTTGACACGTGTGCAGCTAAGGGTACCCACAAAACTGCAAAATGTTGAGCGGCGTCATGTTTGGGGAATATCCTCCTTATTTTAAAACGATCCCATTTGCAAAAAGAATTTATCGTTTCTTTTTACGACATTATAAGCTATACATAACTTACAGTAAGTGCCTTAAGCTTAAGTGATCCAGTGATTGTCCTGAAAAGTTGTTGATTGGATTTTCTTCAGTATGGACATAATATATTTCGTAAATCTCCCAAAAAAGAAGTGCCACCCTGCAGCTTCTTTTGATAAAAGTTTTTGTTCAAAGCCTACCACCTGGTCTCCCTATTAAGACTGTATCTAGGATCTGTTACCTGGTTTATAGGCATATTATACTTTTTATTTAAATATTATGACTCGTGATTTGACTTGACAGAAATTGACCTGTGACTTGACTTGGCTTACAGGAAAATGACTTGCGACTTGACCGTGATTGAAGGAAAATGGCATGAGACTTGACTTGACTTGACTTGAAGGTAGATGACTTGAGACTTGACTTGAATTGACTTGAGAAAAAATGACTTGGTTACAACTCTTCAAAAACCGACGGATGCTTTGTGGGGGGGGGGGGGGTCGTCCCCCTTTCCCCCAGGCTAGCTACGGTAATGCTTTGGACCCTAAGCCATAGACGGGACGGGCGCTTCCTCTTACAGTCTTAGCTGTAGTGTCATTTTGTGATTTCAATAATGGACTCCGGGCCAGGAATTCTTATATGGGGGAAGGGGGCACCGGCACCGCACAGGGGGCACCGAAGAAGGGTTGTGTTTGTAGTCAGTAATGCCACCATGTGATAACAGTTTGCGGGAACCACAGGGGATGATATCTCAAGCCTACTACAGATAACTTAACGGTATCGGTTTTACGTGTGCATATGCGGGATTTTTCCCTCCTTTTGCAATACAGAGACGTGGAGAGTCTCCAAAAGTGAACGGAACAAGGCTATGATCACGATGATGCTTCTTGAGCTCCGCAGCCGCAGGTAAAGAGTTGGGTACTTTGCGAACGGCAAGGGGACGAGGGACTGCAATAAGGTAGGCTTGGTGTGGCCCAGTATTATTTTGGTACTATAGGATCCAGAGGGAACTTCCCGAATGTCAGAGGAATTAACAAAATGGGAACACTAGCATGGAGCTTTGAACAGGACTTTGAATGACAGCGAGAATATACAAAGCTCTTCACAGTTCACAATTTAGATTGTAATTATTGTATTTTTACTTTGAACGAAATTTTGCATGAAAAGAAAAGGTAATTTTTTGAATAAATTTGTGGTACGAGTAAATTTAGCTTCAAATGCATGTAGTCATCACTTTACGCATGTTGCTCAAGGTATTAGGTTTCTACATGAAAACCCCTTGATGATGCATCTAACTTTGAGCCTTCACCTAGCTTTGGCTAGACTGGAATTTTTGTGCTAATAGTGTTCATTGGTGGTACAAGCTCCTGTTAGGGGTCCAGCAATCCGAAGTTCTGCCGGAAGCAACAGGTTGCCGAAAGGATTGCAAACGAGAAAGATTGAGCACGCGAAGCGCTCCGAAAACTTTGGGGATCTGTTCAAGAAAATTGAAGATAGTTGGTTCTTGTTGAGGAAAGTTAGAAAATTTGTGTTTCTATGGAAGAATCTGCTCCTCCTTATCCCAGACAGTTCCAATTTCCCAACTAAGTTACTCCTAGCCCCTCCCAAAATTCTCTTGATCTCCTCCTTGTGCAGACACAAACCTATAGTACATTGCTTGAGGTCATTTCCTGGTAGGCATACAGGGCCATAATATGTAATCAGAACACTCTCTGTACATGCTGTGTAATGTGAGCTACTCTGCTCCTTTTTACTTTGATGTCAATCAAACAGTATTCACCAATTGAGAATTTTGGTTTCCCCAACCAGAAATGTATACTCTGGGTCAGTGACGCCGTCATGAGACGCATGGGGGGCATGGGGGCGTGTGCCCCAATCGATTTCAGAATTTGTTTGTTAATTTTAAAATGATCCCCAAAGGCGTTTAAGCTATAGATTTCTGCAGGGTAGGGTGAGGTGTGCTTTCGACCGAGTGATGGAACTATTGTAATCATTTTTTATCACAAATGATTCTCGCAGAAATTTTGCGAATCCTTCGCAAACTATCAAAAGTTTCGCCCGCTTTCCGCGCGCTTCAAACCTTATCTCAATATTGTTCTTACTTATGATCTTCCGATAGCAACTCACGGAGAAGCGCTGCAGCAAAAGGTGAAAACTGTTTACAAGTTCTCAGGTAAAGACTGACTTTGTGATTGGCATTTAGATTTGTTGCGGAACTGAAAGTGTCTCGATGCAGAGCATGAATGCAGGTTTTGTCATGAAAATCTTATTTAATGAAAATTTCAGCGCACTTCGCTCGAGTTTGCCATGGTTTGTACTCCATCTCATGACCATTATTAACTAATAATACATGCAACTATTCTGATCACAACACTTTTCCGAAAAACAGAAGTACATCTCCAACCGCTGTAGGCATCGATATGGGATCTTTCAATCTAATTTGTAGCATAATGTGGAAGGTTGAAAGTACGCTAAACATTTTTCAAAAATTTTTACCGAGCGCTTCGCGCGCAGCCGTTATCGGTATAGATGTTGATTATTAATACCACTTACGACGAAAAAGCATTCTGAAACGCGCCTTTTAGTACTTCACCCACTTGGCTATAGGCTCAGCTATCAAGGCCTAATATCAGCTCTCTGCACCTATAGGCCTACTCTCCCATTCCCCATTGCTGGAAGCTGTTCGTATGGATTTTCGTTCAAACTTAGGAAAAATATGATAGTTGTAAAGTCTTCGACATCATACTCTACAGTATCATTAGGATGTCAGGTAATAAGTATCATGTCAGTGCCCCATTTTATATAATTAATCCAGAGCTTCCAGGAGGCCTATACCGGTGTCTGCCAGCCTTAGATACCCTTTTGTAACGCTCAGAGAAGCAAACGAAAATTTTCGTAGTAGTCCAAGAATGTTTCTGTGGGCTCCAAGCACGTATTTTTGCGTGAAAACTTTCCCCGAATAGAATTGGCAGTGAAGTACCCAAGGGGGGGGGGGACTTCAGGATATTTGTTGACAACATACCCTCCTTCTTTTAGACATCATACCCGGTAATTCCCTCTTCCACCCAACCAAAAATTAGAATTCACTAAATTATAGATATTTCCAGCCACATATGACCAGTTCCAAAAATATCCTAAAGATAGCACCATTCCGCATCTAAGCAACCTTAAATTAACAAAAATTTCTCAAAGGGGAAAGGGAGGGCACCCCCCTTAGACCCCTCTCCCAGGACGGCATCTTTATGTACTGACAAAGGAAGGATGCCCCGCTCTTGTATACATATCACAAGAACGCATAAAATAGGTACAACTTACGCAGACTTTTGGGGGGTTAACTGTGGTGGCATAAAGACGTCATCTGTGGTGCCTTCATCACCAAATCCTGGAGGCGTCACTGCTTTGGGTGATGAGTGTCCGTCTTTGAAGGAAGAATTTAAAGGGGAAATGCAGTCACCCCAACTTGAAGTAGCGTAGTAGACTGTGCTGCTTCATGATTGGCCCTTGAGAGTCATGTGACAACATTTTTTCTCCTCAAATGTGAAATTTACTAGAAGTAACTGATTGGTTTACCTTGAATATGCAATACTGAAGTCCTAAAATATTATGAAAGATACTTTGAAGAGAAATAAGAAGACAATTGTGAGACTTAGCTGTTGCTTCAAAATAAGTCTGGGGCGACTGCTCTTGCCCTTTAAGCAAAAAAGTAATTTTCATATGTAAAAAGAGGATTCGAGGAACTAAATCTATGCAATTTGGTGAAACTTTCGTTCAAATCGAACTTGTAGTACTCGAGAATATCAGCAAATGAAGTTACAACATTTGTGACCCGAAGTGAGCTTGAGGCAAGCAGGGGTTATATCACTTCCTCACATTGATAACAAATGCTTTGTTCCTTTGTTTTTTCAGTCTGTTGTGTTAAACTTGAATTTTAAAGGGAATTTTAAGTTTCCAAAATTCCCTTGCCTCCCACGCTTTCACATTCCAATAACGTGGGAAGTGCTCGTTAATGTGAGGTTATGATGTCACATGTCGACTTGCTACAAGTTCACTTTATGTTGAAAATGTAACAACTTTAACTGCTAATATCTTGAGAATCACACGTCGGATTTCAATGCAAATTTCACCAGAATGCTTAGAATAAGTACCCTTCTAATGTACAAAAACTTGACTGGGGCTTAGACCCTTCTTTTAAGAGGAAAACCAAGACGCCGGGCGACTGTCTCGGGGATGCCCCCTTCCACCACCCCTGGGCCCAGCACTGAAACACTTAACGTTTCTTACAAAATATGTTTACCATGATGTTCAGTCTGAATTAAGAATGTTCAAAACGGTAAGAAAAAGAAGACAGAACTTCTTATCGATTCAATTTCGTGTTTCTCCAGAATCACGCCTACACGGAAGAACAATAGCCTAATTGTGGAACTTTTTACCTGTTATAAAGCCAACATATCTGAAACGGGTGTTGTAGCAAAATGTAACTGAAGATGAAAGCACGCGTAGCGTTATAAAATTTTTTTAATTATAGAAAAAATGTTACAGAAAACAAAATATGTTCATTATTTAACTTCTTTGGGAATTATTTTTGGTCAAAAATCTCCAGGAGTCATACCGGGGCCACCTAGTAGAAGTTTCCTGTTGACGTCTGTTGAAATTCCAACAGGTTCGAACTGGTATTATCAGGGATGAACAAGCAATTTTCCAATTACCTGTTTGAGTGAATGAAATTAACAGGTGTCAACAGGTGACTTCTATGAAACTGACTGGTTCCTGTTGCAATTAACCTGTTGATACCTGTTTCCGAATTGTTAAACAGGTTTCAACAGGACGTTTTCGCTGGGCACCGTTTACAGGTAGTAAAATTTTATCTTCGATCGATTTTCTATATGAGGACACAGTGATCCGGGCGGAGCACAAACCCCTGCCCCCGTCTGGTCCCCGCCTGACTCCGGACTAGAGCAAATCTCGGTTACATGCTTCTCCTTCCAGTGGCTCACGAGAATTCCCAGATTCAAAATCCGGCCCGACAACAAAATAGTTATATGACCTCTGCTGTACATGTTGCGTTTACTGAAGCTCGCTTAAGCAGAGGCAAGCAAAATAGCAAAAGCCCCTGCGATACGTCTTCATCACAGTGTAGCCTACTACTGAGTGGGAATTTCCCAGCAAGTACTGTATACTTATGACAATCGTAGGCATATGTGATGTCAGGTTTTGTTTGAGTAGCTGAGCAGATTATGCAAGGTACCATCCTCCAATACCCAAGAAAATTGCCATATTTTTTCCATAAATTTGCCAGAGAAAAGGGATTTGCCTTACCTTCATAGCAGGTGTCGAATATGTACTCCTCTTTTGACGTACATACTCTAACACCTGCGAACAATAACACAGATCATCCAATTTCGCTATATTCATGAACCCAATTTGATTTTACCTCTCGACTGTTGATTGATTTCAACATATGCAAATTCACATTGCACGACGAAGCTTAAGCTGTAACATTTACTTTTTCACAGTAAGTAAATAGGACTTCACTGTGTGAGCTTTAAGCGGGAGAAACCACGCTCTAAAACCCCATTGACGTTGGTAGTGTGAAACAGCATGGTAATCAGACTTGCTTTAGTCGATTTTCGTTGAATATTTATTATTTGTGTCTGTTGTCTGTTGTGATGGTATATATGAATAGTTAACGTACAGTTTTTACGCAGTTTCACGAAGAATTCTTGCGAAAGTTAGCGGACGTTGGTATTACGAGTGCAGCCAGTATAGGTGTATAGGAGTAATACAACGTCCGCCAAGCCGGCAAGGATTTGCTCGAACTCCCGGGAGGGACTGCAGATCGACTCCCACCAGTGGGTTCCTGGTCTGTAGCAATTTCCTACTCAAAGCAGTAGGCACTCGATCCACAGCAACTAAAGACTATAATCGGCGGTTCCCGTCAACTTTTGCCTGGTTGTAAAAGTACGGTTAATAGTTTCTCCAGCAAATTCCCCTCCAAAAAGTAAACCCCTTTCAAAAAAAAAAGGGCCCGGCGAAATGGTTAATGTAATAATTTGATTATTTGGCTTCCGTCAGCAGGGGTGACCGTTCTCATGTGTTCGGCCGCGGGTCACTTTACTTTTACTTGAGATTTTTTTACTGTAGTAGCCTGGGCTTTGTTCGACAGCTATTGTTTTCATATAAAACTTTTGGGTCCTCGTTTCTTCCACGCCGGACCATTTTTATGCAAGTCGCAAATGGCCTGGCCTTGCACTTGAAAACTTATGGTGGAGATCGGAGTGTGAACCTACTGCACATTGCGTAGGAAGGCAGTAGACCAGGCATTCCCAACTATATATTCAGTGAAGTGCAACTTGATCGAATAAAAATACAAGGAGCGCCACCATCCAACCTGGTGACCGTTGGTCATGTGGGAATAATTACATCGAAACAATGTTTATCAAAACCAGGCCCGTAGCCAGAATAACCAATTTGAGGGGGGAGGGGGCGCATCGATGTTTAACTTTGGCCGGCCTGGGGGAGGGGTTTAAGGGGAGGGGGACAACCTCCCCTTTGAAAATGTGTGCCTATTTGTATTCCACAAAGGCTGGTTTCGTTTTTTCCTCCTTCAGTGCAAGACCTTTTAGTGAAAAAATTTGTGGGGCACGTGCCGCCGTGCCCCTCGTGCCTGATACGTGCCTGATCACAACGCTCACAATAAATTGTATACGGTAGCGGGTTTCACCTAGTAACATTTCCGTGTACCGTCGCTGTAGTGAAGCTCTCAACCAGGGGCGTAGCGAAGGTGTTATCTTTGGGGGGTGGGGGGTGGTGGAGATTATGTTCTGCCGACGGATCTGGAAATGCGTAGTGCGAAAACGAGCTTTAGAGGGTGGGGTCCAGGGCCCCGCCTATGGACCCCTGGTGGGGTCCAGGGGGCGCAGCCCCCGGAAGGTCTGAGGTTTAAGTATATCTCTGGGTGAAAAATTAAGTCTCAGGATGGATATATTTTTGTTCATAATGCATCGTCAAATACAAACGAGATCCCCACTAATTTTAAAGTATTAGGCTATTCCTCTCGTCAGGCCGCTATAGTTTTAAGCGGTTGGGATCCAGAGGTCCGCCAGTGTTTTAGCTAGGACGTTTTCTCAATGCGACATTTACTGATCTGTGGCCTGGGGGAGGGGGCACCCTCCCCTTTGGAAATTTCTGGAATTTGTAAGGTGCCTAGATCGCAAATGGTGCAATATTTGAGTGGATTTCTGCCCTAATGAGGAACCTCAAAATTTACACCCGGGTAGGATTTTCTTGTCAGATTTTTTTGTGTGACATTTGTCGCCGTTTATGCGACATTGTCGCACAAATAGGGGCTGGCTAAAACACTGGCCCACCTAAGGACCTCTAGTAGTGGATTCCGGAGGGCGAAGCCCTCGGAAGCTCTGAGGTTTAAGTATATCTCTGGGTGAAAAATTAAGTCTCGGGATGGATATATTTTTGTTCACAATGCATAATCAAATGCAAAGATTCCATTAATTTTAATGTATTAGGCTATTCCTCTCGTCAGGCCGCTATAGTTTAAGCGGTTGGGATCAAGAGCCCCGCCAGTGTTTTAGCTATGACGTTTTCTTAATGCGATATTTACTGATCTGTGGCCTGGGGGAGGGGGTGTCCCCCTCCCCTTTGGAAATATTTGGAATTTGAAAGGTGCCTAGATGGCAAATGGTGCAATATTTGAGTAGATTTCTGCCCTAATTAGGAACCTCAAAATTTACACCCGGGTAGAATTTTCTTGTCAGATTTTTTTGTGCGACATTTGTCGCCATTTATGCGACATTGTCCTACATATAGATGCTCGCTGAAACACTGGGCCGGCCTTAGGGCCCCTGGTGGGGGTCCGTGGGCTTTGCCCCCGGAAGCTCTGAGGTTTAAGCTTAATCTCTCGGTAAAAAATTAAGTCTCATGCAGGATTGGTATATTTTGGCTCATAATGCATTATCCAATGCAAAGATTCCGGTTAATTCTAATGTGTTAGGCTATTCCTCCCGTCATGCAACTGTACTTCAGGAGCTGAACCTGTCGTTCAGAATTGGAACATTATGTGTTCAGCATTTGAACACTAGACGCGTCATGCGTTCAATTACGATAAGTGGATAGGCGTCCGGCGTTCAAGAAGGGAGAAAAAGTGTTCAGAATCTTAACAAAAGCATTCAAAATATGCTTTGAACGCCAGGATCTGAAGATGGGTTCTGTATCTGTTTCATTTCGGTCACGGTGTTCAAAAGTTAAAAGCCTGAGATTGCAGTGAAGGGAAGACATGCGGCACGCACTATTTTTTCCCAAGATGTTTGTGAGTAAACCTGATCCTCAGAAGTTTGCAAAACCACTTTTTCAAGAACGTCATATGACCCGAAATAGTGCACCTATACGGAAGCCGTTAATTCCCTTTCTTTTCCCGAGTTGCCGACGGACTCTGTCACTCTTCCAATTACACCGACGGCCGTTGATACGGCCGTATACGGCCGTCACATGCATAATCAATTTGCCGACGGGCCTTCAACTTGAATGGGCCAATTAGATGAAGAGTCGAAAATCGAAAGAGCCGAAAATCGAAATAGACGATAACAGACTGGCCCGTTCTCTCTTTCTCTTTTTTCTTTTCATTCTCCGTCTTTCCTTTCACTCTCTTCCTTTCCCTTTCTTTTCCCTTCTTCTCTCTTCTTTTCCTCCTCTCCTCTTTTCCTCTTGTTTTCTTTTCCCTCTCCTCTTTTTGCCGACAGACCGAAAATTTGTCGGCGGGCGACCAAATATGGAGGGGGGGGGGTGACACCAGCACACCCGCACTCGCTACGGCCCTGCTCGCAACTGTGTGACTTGCATTTGGCGGACTATTTTATTGGTGAATAAACCGTCGAGAATCGAAATTTGGCAAAATAACGGACGAGGCGAAGCCGAGTCTGTTATTTGGAGTCGAGACGGCTTATGAGCAGGGTTGGGAAGTAACGAGTTACAAGTAACGCCGTTACTGTAACGAGTTACATTTTGTGTAACGGAACCCTGTAACGAGTTACATTTGCATTTCAGTAACGGAGCAAGTAACTAGTTACAATTCTGTGTAAAAGTAACTGTAACGGCGTTACATTTGGGTCCCGTTACTTTCCCGTTACAAATAGTCAAAATGACCACAAATTGCATTTTCTTTGAGCTAATAACAGAATAACAGAAAATTTTCAAATTGATGACACTTTGGTAGTAAAATGTAAAATTATTTTCGATATAGGCTATTTATCATTCATCGCTATTATCGACGTCGCCCTCACCGACATCAAATTTTATTCACGATTAGAATCAGAAGTTGATATCAGATGCACACGCTGCAGGCTTACAGGCCGGGCCACTTGATTGTCTATTGAACCAGGGAGTTGTCAAATAGCAACTCCCTGATTGAAATAAGTTTAAAATTGATCTGTATGTCAAAATACTTATTAGACAGATCAATGCTTATTATCCATGAGACCGATTTGTGCGATTATTTGAAAAATACTGAACGGTCCTCTAAGGCTCAGCTGACTTTATGTATTCTAAGTAAAGTCAGCTGGGCCTTGGTTTACTCATATTGTCCTTTAGAGGACACAGTGGAGACAGTGTACCGTGAGAAACGGGTTGGCCCATGGGCATTCAAATACCAGCTTACTTTGAAAGTTTAATCATTGCCTCTTGAGACGTTAGGGCTGGACCCGTGTTCACCCTATCCGAGTCGGAGCTAACTGCGATTCTAGATTCCCGAATCTTTCCGAGCATGGTACTACTCAGGATCCTCAAATTTCTGCCAGTTTTGATTCCAATGGCACCAATTCCGAGACCAGTCTTTTTGCCAATGTATATCATATCACACATACAGATGTTTTAATTCTATCGTACATGTCCACCATTAATTAACAAAGTCATCGTTTGTACTCACTTCCATAGCCTGGCCTCCTGAGTAATTTAGTTGATTGTATGTGACAATACCTTAGATCTGTACATTGTGCACAAATGGAACTTTAAACACTTTTAATGTAACTTTCGTATTTGAGAACTCGGCTGGAATGAACTCCGAGTCCGAGTCCAGTTACATCACATTCCGTAAAAATTTCGATTCCGGAACCTTCTATCCCGGGCAAATTCCTAATCTAGAAAAACGCTCTTGAGACCGGCATTAAGCTAACCGAATCCGGACTCTTGCGTTGGAGCCCAGTAAATCTATACGGTGCCAAGCGTTGGTAAACACCGTGCATCCATTTATGCATCTAATTTAACATGTATGGTATCTTTATTTTAATCAAACGTATGAATTTAGGCTATATCATATTCTTTTCAATGTCCGTAACTCCTTACACTGGAATAATAGTACGGTTAATATAAAAAAACAGCAGAATATTGAAATGGTCAATGGCGTTAAAAGTATCCTAACAAAGCTAATTGGAAAGAGAAGTGTCCGACTTAAAGCTTTACCTATTGTAAAGGGAAAGTGAATTATGTGCACATGATCTGCATGTATAAACTGCATAGTATCACCATTTCTATGCACTGTTTTATATCGACACAATGTGAAACTTGAAATTTATGGGGAAATATCACTTAGCCCAACCTTAGCGGTGAGGTTTTAAAATTTTACTGCTAACAAATGTATTCATCCTCTTATTATACCATATTTATGCCCTTGAGGGGTGAAGACTTTAATTACTGCTGAAACAACGCTCTTCCCCTTTCCGGCATAGCCGCTAACCTCTCTAAATTAGCCGACTGTGTGATGGGAGTATAAAGATTTCGACCCTCAAAGAAGTACTTTGGTAACTGGAAAAGTTTTGGTTATAACCATATTCCTCTAACAAATAGTTTGCGTAAGCTCCGACACAGTATCATGATTCGCTGCTTCATGTTGAGCATTAGGAGCCTCTGCGACAATGCCCATTGAAGATCAGCTAGCTTCATTGACTTTCTTTGGGGAACACCTAAGGATAACCGGCACAAATGAGGTGTCGGTCGTCTCATGTGCCCCCGTCTTACTATCTAATTATGCCCCCCCCCCCCTCCATTTCAGGTACCGAGGTACCGTATATTCACCTTGAAGTAACGAGTTACTTTTGAAATGTAGCTAGTTACTTTTTAGTCAAAAGTAACTGTAACTAGTTACTTTTTCAACATTGTAACTAGTAACTGTAACGAGTTACAATTTTACGGAATTAACTGTAACTATAACGAGTTACTTTCAAAGCGTAACGGGAACAACCCTGCTTATGAGGCAATAATAGTCCAACAAATGTGGTTTATTCCTATTCTAAAACAGATAATGTGTGAAAAACTTCATTTTTATCAGTGTATACGTTTACTGACCGTATGTTGTGGAATAACAGGTCAGTGTTTAACCAATCAAAATGCAGGATTCTCAATAACGGATGGCTGGAGGCATGGTAGAACGACACTGAGGTTGAGAGTGTGAATGTCTGAATAATAGCAGGGAGTTGCTAACAACTCCCTGATAATAGTGTGCGTTCCGCGGCCGCCGCTCGTTCCATTTGTCATGCAGCCAGCCGGCCGACGCTCGCCATCTGAAATGGTGCCGCGTGTCACTAGTTGAGAAAGCCTGCAGTAGCGGGGGCGTAGCGAAGGTGTTATCTTTGGGGGGTGTGGAGACTATGTTTTGCCGACAGATCTGGTAATGCGTAGCGCGAAAACGAGCTTTATTGGGTGGGGTCCAGGGGCTCGCCTTAGGGCCCCTGGTAGGGTGTGGGGGCAAAGCCCCTCTGGGGTTCCAGGGGGTTTTGCCCCAGGAAGCTCTCAGGCTTAAGCATATCTCTGGGTGAAAAATTCAGTCTTAGGATGGACATATTTTGGTTCATCATGCATCATCAAATGCAAAGATGCCCAACAATTTTAATGTGGTTAAGGCTATTCCTCTCGTCAGGCAGACGTCTAGGTGTCTAGATCGCAAATGGTGCAATATTTGATTAGATTTCTGCCCAAAGAGGAACCTCGAAATTTATACCCGACTTTGCTTGTCAGATTTTTTTTGCGCGACATTTGTCGCCGTTTATGCGACATTGTCGCACAAATAGGGGCTGGCTAAAACACTGGGCCCGCCTTAGGACCCCTGGTGGGGATCCAGGGGGCTAAGCCCCCGGAAGCTCTGAGGTTTTAACATAATCTCTGGGTAAAAAATTAAGTCTCATGCAGGATAGGTAGGCTATATATTTTGGTTCATAATACATTATCCAATGCAAAGATTCCGGATAATGTTAATGTGTTAGGCTGTTCCTCCCATCATGCCATTATATACTTCAGGAGCTGAACCTGTCGTTCAGCCTCAGGCTGGAACACTATGCATTCAGTATTTGAACACTAGACGCGTCAGGCGTTCACTAATACGGTAAGTGTTCAAATAGGTGTCCGGCGTTCAAAAAGGGAGGAAAGTGTTCAGAATCTTAACACAAGCGTTCAGAATATGCTTTGAATGCCGGGATGGGTTCTATATCTGTTTCATTTTGGTGTTCAAAAGTTAAAAGCCTGACTGATTGCAGTGAAGGGAAGAAACGCGCGGCACGCATTATTTTTTCCCAGGATGCCTGTGGGTAAATCGGATCCTCAGGATTTTGCAAAATGTGTTTGAAATCAAGGTTAGGGTTTAGAAAATGGGCGAAGGATGCCTACTCCATGGGTAATGGGTGCTGCACCCCATGGTGATGATAAAAGTGAGGAATAGTGTGCAGAAAGTGTTTTTTCAAGAATATCATATGGCCCGAAATAGTGCGCCTTTACGGAAGCCTCTAATTTCCTATTTCTTTCCCCGAGTTGCCGACTCAGTCACTCGTCCATGCAATTACACCGACGGCCGTTGAGACGGCCGTATACGGGCGTCACATGCATAAATCAGTTTGCTGACGAGCCTTCAACTTGAATGGGCGAATTAGATGAAAAGCCGAAAATCGAAATAGCCGATAACAGACTGGCCACGCGCTCCCGTTCTCTCTTTCTCTTTTTTCTTTTCGTTCTCGGTCTTCCCTTTCGCTCCCTTCCTTTCCTTTCCTTCTTCTCTCTTCTTTCCCTCTTCTTTTCCTTTCCCTCTCCCCGACAGACCAAAAATTTGCCGACGGCGACCAAATATTGGAGGGGGATGTGACACCCCCACACCCCCGCTCCAGGGGTGGCGCCAGGATTTCCCCGACAGGGGGGCCAGCAACCCAAAGTCTCAACGAAGGAAATAAAGTGCCGAAACGATGTTTAGTTTTGGCGCGCGAAGCGCGCCGAAAATGTTGGGCTCTCTTTGGAGAAAATTTGAAAAAAATTACCCGCATTTTCGATGGAAAATTTGAAAAAAATGGGGCTTTGATGAATTAGAAAATTTGGGGTTTTTATTGAAGAATTTGCCCTAATTTAGACCAAAATTAAGTAAATCGTCGGGGCGACTGGGCGTTGTCGGGGACTACATATTTTATCGCATACATAACAGCTCCCCGACGAAACCAAAAAATTTCCCCGAAGGGGGGCCAGCCTTCCCCGAGGGGGCCCCCCCCCGCTGGCGCCACCCTTGCCCCGCTCGCTACGGTCCTGTGCAGTAGACCAACCCACGAACGTTTGTTTGGTGTGGCACTGAGACTCCGAGGCTAGCTGCTGTCTGCTAAGCTCGCACCTCGTCATAGTTTTTCAAGTCTCGTCGATTCTCTGGCGAGGAGCCAGGGGGCAAAACAAACGTTATTCTCGAAGGAGTTCTTCGCCCCGAACGGACAAACTAAACTGACCAACCTCTCGACCTCTACATCAAGGATTCAAGGGTCTGACATGCGTGGTCCCATTCTCAACAGGCTGAAAAGAACACATGGTCTTAAATCTTAATGGCCAAAAGGCTGAGAAGACTTTCCAATCCCAAACTGGCAATTCTGTTTATTAAAACGTAGTCATAAATTATTATGTTTAACCTACCAAATGCATGGTGTTGAATCATTTTCTGCGATGATTTGAGTCAGCTAGTGGCATGCGCACACGAACACTCACTCATTCAGTGTTTGCAGTCAGCGCTTACGCTTACTGTACTTGTGCCCAGTAAGTTGCGTACAGTGAAAACTTGAGAGGGGTGAAAACTTGCTAACCTTGAACGAGGGCGTTTATTTCCCTTTCCTAGTCGAACTTACGCAGAATTGTTGCTTGAGCTGAATGTGCACTTACCTTACAGATTATGTGACAGAACATGGAGGAGGAAGACTCGGCTGGTAGGCTAAATAAATATTAGTACACTTTACATCTTATGAACGGACTGTAGGCCTAATGATATCGCAGGCTAGGTAGCAGGGCTAGGCTAGGGCTACCAGTTGAGTTACCATAGGCTTTGGCCTAGCCTATTACCCTCTGTATATTAAAACAGTATTTCGCACATTTGGGCCATGTATGACCTGATGTAAGGAGCTAACAATTTTGGCTTTTGGGTTCCGGTATCATGCAATGATACAGCATTTGTAAATGTGTGTGCCACATGCGTATAGAACTTTAGAAGGAATACAGTCGTTTTGCCTCTCGACCAGTTTGCCCCCAAAAAGTCAGTGATCCCTTAACGTAAGTGTTGACCAGTTTGCCCCAAAGACCTACCAGTTAGCCCTCAGGTTAAGACCAGTTCACCCCCTTACCTGTTGGCAGCATACCCTTACATATTGAGATATTCTTTGTCTTGTTGTGTTTGATGTACTTTATAACTTTTTTCATCTCATGAATTACCATTGATTCATTGCTTTGCTCATATGTTTTTGCAATTTTCACTTTTTTTTCTGCTTGTATCGGCATTCTTTTGTTTCCGAAAGGCCGCCTTTGTTTTTCAATTGCATTTTTTTGCCTTGAAAGAATATGTGCTTTTTTCTTTTATGGGGGGGGGGGAGCAATTCTTTAGTTTGGAGTCACTATTTCAGTATTTCTTTTCTTTTTGCTGCCTTTTTTCGCAAATGAAAATGTGTTATTTTTTCTTCAGTTGCATTCATTCTTTTTTTTTTCACTTTTGTGCCGTTGTTGCTGGAAATGTTTTGGCAGTTGTAAAAAAAATATAATTGAAAACATTTACTAAATTGTGGAATTTTTTGGAAATCAATTAGCGTTAGGCGTAGTAAAATCGAGGGGGCGAACTGGTACTGTAGGTACTTGGGGGGAAAACGACTTCCACTTTGGAGTGAACTGGTAGTAGGGTGAAATGTCTGGCTACAGTACCAAACAGTTGGTATTCTTGGTAAAAATTTGTAATTGGGGAGGGTACAACTATAGAATACAGGACCACTCTTGAACACCACCAGGGATGTAGCTACGGTGGGCGGCGTTGGGCGGCCACACCCAGCACACAATATTCCTGCCCGGTACTCCAGGCAAACACACGTCTCCCCGCCCACCACAAATCTGCCTACGGAGACCTAAAACTAGCCCCAAATTTACCCCTACAGTAAAATGAGGGAAAAATGAAAAATAAATCGCTGAAAATGGGGCAGATGCCATGAGGTGGGATGAGGTGCTTTTCCCAGATCAGACAATTACCCAGCACTCAAATTTGGGTAGCTTCATCCCTGAACACCACCTAGCATTTGGATGGATGGATGCAATGTGACACTCTTTATCTTGCACCCTAAACTTTGACTCTGCATCCAACCATCTGCGATCCACTCCAAGACTGATAGTGGTTAAATCATTCACTCTGCATCCAAGCATCCACACATCCAATATTGCTTGTGATCTTAGTAAGAAATGGACAACAGTGAGTCGTTCTCAAATTAAACTTACCTGCTGTATTCATATTCCCATTTTATTATTAAATCTTTCATGTTTATCTGACAGCCCAAACTTTGACTCTGTGTCCAGGCATCTATGCATCCACCCATGGGATTCTTGGAATGAACTTAAAAAAAATTTTGGAAAAGTTTCATTGTGACTCTGTATCCAAGCATCCGCACATCCACCCAAGGAGAGATTACTATGGACTTAAAAAATTTTCAAAAAGTTTCCCCATATACCAACACGTTTTTATAGACTACTGATTTTACCAAACTTCGACTTCGCATCCGTGCATCTGGATGCTCAGATACAACCCCCGAGTGGCCCTATATTGTAGTCTATAGTTACTTTTTGGGGAGGCTTTGCATTAGGCCTACAGTAACATTAATTTATATGTCAAATAAGTACAGTAGGCTATCACTCAGAGAAAAAGCCCTCTGTCTAGGCCCCAGGCCTAGCCAAACTGTTAGAACCAGACTGGAGGGTTGTAAGATCTACTGTACTTTAAAGAATTACAATATTTTGCCAGTTAAGTTTTTCCAACAAACCATGCCAACTTGTGTTTTCTCACCTGTGATGGTGCATCTCCAGTCTCAGACATAGGCCAGCTGTTAGTGAATATGAAAGGTTATAATTCAGGGTGTTAAATGCAACATGCCAACGGTATGTGACTCCTTGACCATCGTAACCATGCACCACCCCTGAGTACTGTAGTAACTTTCAGTGAATTTGGAAATTTAGCCATACACTAGAATGTTTGGCATGCAGCTTAGTATGCCACAGGTCTGTGAGAAATGTCAAATACTGTAGGACCATGTGTCTGGAGTAAATTTACAAGTCTGTATGCTGTTCCAAGGTTATGTACGTAGGCCTAGGGACAGGCCTACAAAAGGCTTTGTGAGTTTGGTATCTAGATGGGCTGCACTGTATTTGCATTGTTTGTGTTGACAATTGTTCAGAAGGTATCAGAGGACCATTTTTGCAACAACTGAAACTTGGCCCCCCGAAACCTTTTTTATGGGGGGAATTCGAGTGAATGGCCCATCAGCCCTGTGTATTTTGTCATTAGTTGGTAAACAAGTCAGCTTGGCCTAGCCTGTGTGTACAGTAGGTCTTGTCATGGAACACAACTGGGTATCATGATACATTTTTATATTCCAGGTCCTTGCGTATAACAGGTCCTTGTGCACTAGGCCAAAAGACCTACAAGTTTTGCAGTCCTGGAACAAAGTTTGCTAGATTTGCTCATGGTTGCAACTAGCACCTGTTTTTGAGCAAAATTTCACTTGGTGTGAAGTTAAATTCCTGAGCCTTTAGATTGCAGTGGGGAGGGATGGGGAGGGATGGAGGCCTGGTAAAGCAACACCTGTCCAAAAACCTGAATTAAATAAAAGCCATATATATGACAGGTACAGTAGGGGTGTTAAAGTTTTGTGTTTTCATCCTTCAGAGGCTTCTGTTCTTGGCATCTGTCTGGCATCTGAGACTTACACCAGTCAATTCAATGGTCAGGACACTGTCCTTGGATCTATTTTGGTCGATTTGATGACTATCAAGTCTGTCCAGGATTTGCGTGGAACTCTGCAAGAACAACTTGACACCTTGCCAGAGGTGTACAGATTCTTAACAAAACAGCGGTTTGTATTCATTTTGTTGGAATTTTGGGATGTGGAAGTAAGTTAATCCAAGTAAAAAATAAAAACTGTTGTATTTTTGCTAGATTCTTTTCAGATAAAGGGAGGGTGTGGACAATTTTTTGTTTTTAGTGGGGCTGCCAGAATGGAAGAATGACAGTTTGAGTAATACATGTACAGTATGAATTAACATAGAAGTTGAAACTGTAATCAACAGGCACTGCTGTATGTTCAGAGACTGTTAATGGGAAAAAGAATAATATTAATACTACTGTAGCTATTATACAAAGACATTGCATACTCTCTGCAGTTAACTTCCAGAGATGAGCCATGTGACTAGAAGGGTGTTTGTGTGGTTAAAGCTGGTTTAGTTTTACTGTTCAGAATGTGGAAATTCCAAAAAAATGATTGATTTTGTAGTTAAAGAAGATGTGGGCAGAGACAAGAAGCTACAAATTTGTTTTGTACTTCGCCTTACAATAGTACCTTTGCAAGTCTAAAGTAGGATTTTTTGTCTTTCAAGGTGGTGGGGGGTAGTTTGTCATTTGACTGCACCACATTATTACATATTGACAACTGTGGCCATTGAAGAATTTCTGAGGCTTTTCATCTTTATAAATTATAGTATGTAAGGACCAGGGCTGGCATTTTCCTGGGAAAAACCTGTTTTTCCTGCTAAGTGGTAAAAACCAAGTAAAAACCGGGAAAAACTGGTAAATACCAATAAAACTGCTTATGTCTTGAAAACTGTTATTACATGAGACCTGTTTTTTTATGCAGAGTCTATGTACAGTAGGCATAATACTGGACATGAAAGGCATATGTAATTGAATATGAGGATAGTCTCTTAGCTTCATTTTAAGCTATTTTATCACAACCTACAGTAATTCTGCTTTTTGTGGGCTAAGAGTATTTTTCATTTGGCACTTATTTTGTCGCTCTCTTTCCCTGCAGTAGGTATTGCCTGTTGCCCCAAACTGTTATAGGCCTAACCCAACCCTCCTAAATTCTTTAGGCCTACTGTATGCTCAGACACTTCTTTTCACAAATACTGTCCATTGAGGTAAACTTTAATGCAGGTGGCTCAATGGAAACTGCTTCAAACTGTTTAAGGCACATGTGGGCCCAATTAAGTGTCCACTGTGTTGAGCCACACACATTACACACAGCCCAGTTGTTCACCTTGATGCACGCATACTGTAGTCTAATGATTATAACCTCATGCATGAGTGATTAAACACTTTGAGGTGGACAAGTGAGGTGAATTTAGATTGCTCTTTCCAAGTTTTTGTGATGTGTTGCATTCTATAGGCTGACAAACTGTCCATGTAACAAAACCTAAAAATGTGATATATAAGATGACAAAGCATAGCCCACTACAAAGGCACCAACAGTTTAATACTTGTCAATACGGTATTTCGGAATGAACGCAAGTAGCGAAGGTCAAAGGTCAAATGAGGGGAACTGCAGGGAACGGACGAACTTTTTGCCACCATCACTGTGTAGCTAGAGCATATACACAGCCAATGAGAGCCGCTACGCAGACACTCGGCTGATGGCGGGATGTAAACATTCAAAAATTACATGTACGTACATATGTATGTACGAGATACGCATAGTGTATATATACTGTACACATAATTGTATGATTGTGCACGTACAAAACGTTATTGTGCAGAGACAGTAGCTAGGCCTAGCTGCTACTCGACTCATAAGCCTCACAGCAGTACTCAGATTGATCACGTTATCGACGCAGTTTAGGGAAGGTTGTCATGAGTTAGGGTCACAAAATCTAGGCTATTGAGATTTATGAAAGATGATGATGTATCTACACATTTAATTTGATAATGGTGAGTCGAGAAAACGGGGACTTACACTAGCTTCGCTCTAACGTTAAGTTAGTCCAACGTTAACGTTAGTGTTTGCCACACTGAAAAGGCCCGTTAGGCCTACCAGTTTAGAATAGAAGAAATGTGTGTGATAATTAATGATCACTCGAAAAAAATGGTAAAGAAAATAATCTACGATTTCCCTTCACTAACCTTGTAGGCTATACTTGATGAAGTTCTCTAGCGTCACCCGACCCACACCGGCTAGTCAGTCTGCATGATATGTGTGCATGTGGGCTGCATAGTTAATAACTAACTGCCGTATAGTACGCTTATAACAGATATACGTACGTACATTCCGCGATCCGTGCACTAGAGGTACGTGCGAGAAAGAGTACGTACGCTTCGGTAGCTATGCAGAAGACATTCCACATATGTCTGCTTACAGTTCCATGTATTTAAAGAAAATGTCCTGAAATAGACACTAAGTTCGATTCATTTTAGAAAATATTTCAATTTTTGCACGTTTTCAGAAAGACTTTTTATTTCTGAAATTTCTTTTAACCTTTGAAACCATTTTTAAAGCTTCTGGAATGCACTAAGGTTCTTTTTACGAAAAGGAGATTTCCATGAAGGTAGAAATATAAAACACTGCTGAATCAATGAAAACCCCTCACTTGACCTTATTTCAAAGGTCACTACGCCTGCGCTGTAGGTGATTCCGAAATACCGTATTCTTTAGATTCTAGAATTATGCATAAGTGGAATGGAAAATAAAGTTGGTTGATGTAGGCATCCAGTTTATGTTTGATTTACAATTAGCAAACCCACTAATTATAAATCATGGCTGCACTTTGGATTAACCCTACCCCCTATTCTAAGAAGTCTTTTTCTTGTAGTTTTTATGCTCTTCCACAAGTTCCACATGATTTTTTAAGAATTCTGTATAATTTCAGGTTTTTCCCAGCTTTTCCCACTTAACCTTCCAGTAAAAATTGGTAAGAACCTGGTTTTTACCAAAAACCACCCGGTAAAAACCGGCCAACCCTGATAAGGAAAAAACTTCTTGAAAGGCATTTAATGCTGAGTATATTTGATGTCTGTTAAAAACCACAAATATTTTCTGTACGAGTGAGTGAAAACGACATCTCATAAGCAGTAGGAAAATACAAATTTTCAAAGATATTTTATTGTTTAGAATTTCAGTGCATGATGGGAATCTGTGATATCATCTGGGCACATTGATAAGACAACTTATTTACATTTCTTTAAAGTGTTGACATTGCAGATTGAAATGTATAACTTTGAAAGTTACAAGTAGTATTTGGTAAAATTTTATTTTGGATAAATACAGAAGGATATTCAAATGTTCCTTCAGTATCAAATATTTTCAAGGACAAACAAGTTTGTCAAATTTGAAGAATACTGCAGTAAAGGACTGTGAGGCAATGTTCCAACCTTCAGTCACATTTTGTTATCCTGGAGAAACCTGAAGATATTGTGACAACCTTCAGAAGGAGATATTGCATTGATAGAGTATTGCTGCAGAGGTGGGGATTTCCTGTAATTAAAGATGTTTCTTTCACTCAGGACCTCTTTAAAGTGCTACTAGAAAGTGCCTAAACAGTACTTCCAATGGTTTCCATTAAATGGCATTTCACAAAGCAGTTGGGTTTGAGTTTGGGCTTGTCACATAATATAGTAAGACACAGATTGAGTCCTCTACCAGTTGATTTGATTGCAGATTTAAATTTGAAGTTGGTTTCATCATAGACCCTTTTCCAAATAGCAATTGCAATGGATTGTGGGATGGAGTTCTGGTAGGCGATGTTGTTGTCAATGGCATTTTGCTGTGGCAAAAAACGATGCACACCAAAATTCTATCCCACAAACCTTTGTAATTCCTATTGGGAAAAGAGTCTATTCAGCTACAGTAAACTGATTCTCTGTCCAGAAAGACGCTCCACTTTTTTGCATTTTGAGAAGTCATTACCACTAGATTCTTTTCCCATGATGTGGCTAATGGGACAGAAAACTTGAGCAGTCACCTGTATGCAAAGTATGATATGTTCACGTACTGTATATGTGTGACCAGCAACTTTAAGTTGGTTATAACAGTCTAACTGCTTTTAAACCCTCATTCCCTCCCCTGCCCCCTGTCTGTTTACTGTACATTGTTTTGTGGTTATTTAACAATGTAACTTTACAGAATCATGTATTAAATTGATGGGGAATTTCTTTAAATGCTTTTATTCGTTTTATACAACTGTTTAGATATGATGCCCCATTTGTTTGGAATGCCTCATTTACAGTAACATCAGTGTTGCACATGCCTGAACTTATGCAGTATCAGAATACTTCTCTTTAGGCTTCAATTTACTCATTATCAGAAGCTGCTATGTAACATTAGCACTGTAAAGCAAGGATTCACCAAAATTAAAATAAACCTAACTACTGTACCAGCAATATTAAATAAACCTTTCTCGTTGGTGTTACTGTATGTGTTCTATAGAATTTTGGATTTCCCTTGGGATTAGTCTTTCAAAACAGAGTTCAGAGAAGATAAACATTTGACAAACAGGGAGTTTATGTTCATAAATTGTACTGCTTAGATGATTTCTGTGGCTTGCTTGCTTCCTTCTACACAATGTATACAGGTATGAAACGAAAACTGAAAATCACATAAAGGAAACAAGCTGTGAGCAAGTATTGGACACCATGTTTTCTTTTCCTAGCGATAGACCAAGTCTTGTTTTTCAAATAGTGCTGCACAGGACAGACCTCCCCCTGCATCCCCCACCCCACTATTTCAGGCTGCTATGCTTGTGTATACATTGTGAGGTGACTTTTATCTGCTGTGCATCAAGTGTCTAAAGGGGAAGGCGTTATGCATTCTAAAATGTCACTGGTGTCTTGATTCAGTTAACATCAATACTAAGGCTACAGTAGTGATGTCATTGCAATTTCAAATCAATCAACCAGATAGCTGCACTGAATGTTAGACCTACATGTAGTTGACTTAAAGGGGCTGTTGCATCGTCCCAACCATATTTAGGAATATCTGTCAGGGTTAGGCTATATGTAAAAAATCCATATCGATATATCGCGATAATATCGTCAAAATGTTTGCGATATATCGATATATCACCAAAATGGATTAACCTGTATTACCTGGTGTAGAAAAGGCTAAATGTGCCTGAAATTAGCCTAAAAAAGTTTACAGCTATTTTTCTAAATAAGGATGAAATCGATGCATGAATTCTGATATTACAAACACTGTTTCATCATCAAAATTTAAATTATCAAATATTCAAGCCCCCCCCCCCAAAGTTTTATTTTTTCTATATCGTCATATTGTGATAAAGGTATTTCATATCGCATATCGCGATATGGACTTCTGGCGACGATATATTGATACATAACGTATATCACCCGACCCTAATATCTGTATTTCTCTGAATACTGTACAGTTGGTGACAGCAGAGCACTTTAATATATTGACATTAATTCGAACAATAGCATCAATGTGTACAGTGTACAGTGATGACTTGTACATACTATAATGAGCCAGCTGCCCAGTGCAGCATACAGTTCACACTAAATTTTGGTGTATGGATATGGCTTTGAGCCATTTTAAACTCAACACAGGCTGCTATAGTCTTGTTTGAAAGGTGTACTAGGCAGAGGTGTTTTTGTTAAATTGTAGTAGGGTCTAAAAGTTAAAACTTTGTTGGGAGAATTTTAACTGTCTGGGGATGAGATTTGTTGCTGTGTAAATAACACGGGCACTTAACACATGTTTGAAAAGTTTGCTTTAAGGCTCAGTTTGGTCTGATAATGAAAATTAGACAAATCCTGAACTCATATTTACAAAATTTGGTACTTGAAGGATCAGCAGGCCTATTTTGAATATATGTTGTATCATAGATATGGAAAGTATATTGGGTAATATGCTGCATGAGTAATGTATTAAAAGCATGTAACACTGCCATGACTCTGGATGTTCACATACACTGTACACAGAACAACAATAGAAAACAGCACAATACAATTTTGGAGTTCAAAACAACAGTGGCATAACCTGCAACCGTTTTCATGTCATTGAAAGTAGCACGTTATAAGCATTATTTTAAGAATTATTATCTTCCAATATCTTTTTTGGGGGAGGGGGAGGAGAAGGGGAAGGGGTTATTTCATCGCAGTTACACTTTTACTTACAAAAATTTGCAAACAGCATATGGTACAGTAGTTTCTCCTGTGATTGTGTACATTTCACACAACACAAATTTGATAGCTATTGAAACCTTTTATACTTTATTCTGCCAAAATTAATTGCATGTTAGTATCCTTTCTGTTTGAAAATATTGTTTTATGTAAACATGTTTTCTTTTTTTCCGGGAAGTTCTAATGGAAGACAATCCTTCCATTGATCTGGGTTCTAATAAAGACTAAAACTTGATACTTAACACTGAAACTCCTTTGAATATACTATCTGAAGGTCAGCAGTTATGCTTACATAGGTAAACTATACTGCACAACAGTGTGTGGTTGCATTCTGCATATAAACCCTTATTCAGGAAATCGAAACTGTAGAGTATTTCCTTTAAAGAGTAATGTTACTTTTCCTTTATGAAGAAATACGTAAGCAATGGTAAAGAAATTCTGAAAACCATACATTTACAGTGGCATGAATTCAGATGCCTGTCCAGGAACATAATGAATGCTTATATTTTACATACTGTATCCTTAAAGGTCAAAATAATATGAAGGAGAAAACGGCACAGTAAAAACTTAGGCTGCAAGAAAGAGACTAAGAGCAGCCTAGACTCACTTTGAAGAAGAAAAGTTGCACAGTTAGTTGTAAAACATTTTAAAAGAGCTTGGGAGGTTTGGATCTCATTAGCGAGGAAAACTTCCATGGTTAATATGTTACAGAAGTATGTTACTGTCAGGTTCATTTTATGTGGCTCCCTGAATGTGCAAAGTCTCAATTATAGCTCAGCAGAGTTGATAGTTTCCATCATGTTAACAGCCCAGTGACATACTTGTGTATTATAGGTGAAACATATCTACAGGGATTTTATCAAGAATGGGTTGATTTCTTGATCAGCTCTAGAGTAGCAATTCCTGGCTGTGAGTGGTTTAGCAACACCTCTGTCCATAGAGTTATTACTCCTGGTTAATTTCAAGTGACTGAGTAAGTCACTTTTATATGTTCTAAAAGGCTTCCATTTGTGTTATTTCATGAGTTTTAGAAAAAAGTATCGTATAAACCCTGACTCTGTTTCTTTACTTGATCACTTGTTTTTCCATCTGATATCTGTTTGCTCGTATGAATTCTCCAACATCAGCATTTTCCATTGAAAAGGCTCTGGGCCTCTTAGTTTATTTATGCTCTTATGGCTTGGTAGGCTAGTACTCGACAATAAGCTGCTAAACCTACTGTACATGTAGTAACGCACAATCTGTTGTAGCCAAAACAATGTGTCTGTGGCTGGTATCTTGTCATTGTAAAGAATGTGAACTGAATTTGTGACTCCGTTCTTTGTCACAACTCCTAAGTTTGTTTGTACTAGACTTACTAAGTATTGGAATGGCCTCTGTCAAGTTGATAAGTTGTTGGTTTCAGTGTGGCACAGAAGTATGGTAGTTCTGTGAGGCCTACTTTAAATAGTCGTTGTGGACTGGGGGTGGGGAGGGATGTGAGGTTGGGGGTTGGAGGAGTTAGGGTTTAACCACTGGTGGTAGGTCCAGTGATCACTTGAAATTGTGTTGTGATGCAGGCAGTCTACCTTTAATCTTTAAAAGTAAAAGTAATACAGACAGTGGTGTGTTTTAAATTTGCATGTTTCTCTATTAATTGCAATTTTAGATTCTCTTGGTACGTACAAAGCTTGAAGATTTTATTTACAGTACTGTACAGTCACAAAAGTAGCTGGAGTGAAAGGATACAACTTCTTTAGATTCATTCCACCTTTATTTTGCTCTTCAACAGCTGGCCATTAAAGTTGGATCAGGAGGAGAAGTTTTCTGTTAAACATGTGATTGACAGTGAGGGCATCATTCGTATCCAGTCTCATCATGGTGATTAATGACATTGCTTTCTATTTACAGAAATACTAAGTTATGTTGCAACAAGCTAAAGGAATCATTTGATTGAAGGATGCTTGTGGTTTGATCAATTAACACATTCACTAATAGTGATAACATTTTATCAAAATAATTCCATTCATTTCACCAGAGTTACTTATTTGTTTAATAGTTTTTACAGTATGAACAAATTTTTATCTCATCGCTCCGTGAGGAGGATGAGATATTGTAGTCACTTGACCTGTTGGGCTATATTCGGCAATGCCAGCAGAAATAACAACCGTTGCCATGGTAACAGTTAATTTTCACAAGTTACTAGTCTAAAGTCCTAACCCATGGTGGGGTACCCAAGGGTGACCAAAAGTCCATAACGGAGGGAGGGGTCAAAACGTGTCCGTGTGTGTGTGTGTGTGTGTGTGGGTGAGTGTGTGTGTGAGTGTGTGTGTGTGTGTGTCCAATTTTGTTTTCTTAATATCTCCAAAATGGTAAAGCCGATTTTCTTCAAATTTGGTGGGAAAGTGCCCTAGGTGGAACCCCAGTTCTGCATTGACTCCCGGAAGTAAAGGTCAAAGGTCAGAGGTCAAAGGTCAAATTATGTGAAAATCACTCTTTTGATAATAACTCCAAGAAAAAACATCCCATGAACATGAAACTTCACACATATAATAAGAGTGTCTAGCACTATGAAAATATATGGTTGCCATGGCAACCAAGGTGAAAAGTCACGTGATATTAACATTTTAAGCAAAAAATGTGAAAAAAGTGTTCCATGAACTCCTCCTAGTGGGCCAGACTGATTCTTTTGAAATTTGGTGGGTAGGTACCCCAGAGTATAAACTTGTGTCTAAGTGACTTTCGGCAGAAAAGGTCAAAGGTCAGAGGTCAAATTCAATTTTTGGGAAAATTCACGGTTTTTTAGTATTTTTAGTATAATTCCAGAAGGAAACATTCCACATACATGGAATTTTGCAAATATGATGAACGTGTCTAATGCTACCAAAATATATGGTTGCCATGGCAACCAAGGTCAAAGGTCAATTTTTGTGAGAAATCACATTTTTTTAGTATTTTTAGTATAATTCCAGAAGGAAACATTCCAGATACATGAAACTTTGCACATATGATGAACGTGTCTAATGCTACCAAAATATATGGTTGCCATGGCAACCAACGTTAAAGATCAATTTTTGTGAGAAATCACATTTTTTTAGTATTTTTAGTATAATTCCAGAAGGAAACATTCCACATACATGAAACTTTGCACATATGATGAACGTGTTGAATACTACCAAAATATATGGTTGCCATGGCAACCAACGTCAAAGATCATTTTTTGTGAGAAATCACATTTTTTTAGTATTTTTAGTATAATTCCAGAAGAAAACATTCCACATACATGAAACTTTGCACATATGATGAACGTGTTGAATACTACCAAAATATATGATTGCCATGGCAACCAAGGTCGAAGGTCAATTTTTTGTGCGAAATCACATTTTTTTAGTATTTTAAGTATTATTCCAGAAGGAAACATTCCACATACATGAAATTTCGCACATATGATGAATGTGCCAAATAGTACCAAAATATGTGATTAACATGGTCAAAGGTCACGTGACAGGAAGTCAAAGGTCACGTGACAGGAAGTCAAAGGTCGACTTTGGTAAAAATCACATTTTTTAGTATATTTAATATAATTCCAGAAGGAAACATTCCACATACATGAAGTTTAATTCACATATGATGAACATGTCTAATGCTACCAAAATATATGGTTGCCAAGGTCGAAGATCAATTTTTGTGAGAAATCACATTTTTTTGCGTTTCGGTACACAAAGACTTAACATTGATGATAGCAACGGAAATCAACAGTACACAGTGTAGACGTGTTGTTACTAGTACTGACCAAGATATTATAAGCATAGATTCCAAACTACTATACCTACACTGTTACGCTCAGTGACTCCTCGTGTAGACGCAAATATTGAAGTGTGAATATGACATGCGCAAAATTTTATTTTATGTTTATTTACAACACTTCTTATGTTTTTAAATTAAGCAGAAATTCACATCGAAATGGTTACTGACAAGGCCTGGAAATGTCATTTAAGGCAATCTCGGAGATATTTTAATCTAATTTTTTCCGCGCGCTACACGCCAGATGAGTGTGGTGCTACGCTTAGATAGTTCCAAAGATACTATAAGCATAGATTCCACACTCCTATATCTACACTTTTACGGAAATTGACTCCTCATGGAGAGGCAAAATTCGGGGCGGAAGTGTGGAATTGACAAGTGCGCCGTTCTATTCGACGATCTGCGTACGAAAAAAAGAACGCGTTATGGACAACGCCGTTGTTATAAAAAGGTTGACCCAGGTTGACAGCACGTTTCATACGCGCAATATACCTTTCTCTGTACATTTATCTAAATATTTCTTCCTGATTGCATTTCAGTAAGTGCACTTGAACATGAATGCGCAATGACTGGTTTAACGTTCATAGACTTATTCGCCTATATTCATTGGTCAGTTTCTATGGCATCTTTAAGTAACGCACTTTTACATGCACGTTTAATTTCTTACGCTCTCACAACGGGAAATCAACTAGCGCGTTTGTTTCCCGAGCGCGCTGAAGTGTGCGTCATGTATGCCACATAATACACAGGGATATGTATTCTACGTGTATAGAATGCGTTGTAAAAGTGCACGCATATTGCTTACCTCTTTTAACAATGGAATTTTCTGTAACGCGTTCTTCTTTTTGTAAGCAAATCGCCGAATAGAACAGCGCATATATCATATTCACACTTCCGCCCGATATATACGTCTCCATGAGGAGTCACTGAGCGTAACAGTGTAGGTATAGGAGTTTGGAATCTATGCTTATAATATCTTTGAAATTAAAGCATTAGAGGCCGAAGAGGCGTTCAAGACACGCTACAGGTGTATGGCACGTCACCATGCCCACATTGCTCAGTGTTATATTATTTCCGAAGGTGACCTACATAACGTGACCTCCAATTCGGGTTCAATTTCGGTTTTAATTTCAATTTCCACACATAGAGCAGGATATATTGCGCTTTGATTCCACATTGATATGCGTCCTCCAGTTATACGGCTCAACACAGTGCCATGTGCTGGCGATGAGATAAGCAACTCCGTGGATTGCCCTCTTGTTTTATTTTTTTTTTTTCAAACAAAAGTAAGATTCACATGTTTATATTGTGAGCTCTCATTTAATTTTCATTCATTTGATAGGCCCCTTACTTAAGATGCAAATTTGCATGTGTCTCTAAATGTTGAAATATCAGTTGAAGGTAGCAAGGCCCTTTTCAGAGGAATTTCTATAGGTACTGTAAGGTAGTGACAGTGCAGTAGCTTGACGGTATCTGTCAGCCATCTTCTTTCCTCAATCAAAGGATAGGTATTTTAAGAGGTTAATGGGTATCCTCCTGTTTCATTTCATGGACTTTCAGCTGGATTGCTAGTCCACTCTGTCCACCTGAAGCAGTTCAGATAAAACATGAACTCAGTTTCTCTTGCTCAAGCCATAGTGTATTTAATTTGCAGCTTCACATTTGTTGTTCCTTGAATTCATATTTTTTGTGTGTTTGCCACTTACCTTGCCATGGTTGTCAAGGAAACAGTTGTTTTTCCAGAGAACTGGGTAGCATTTACACACAGTAAGCAAACTAATAATAACAGTTACACTGCTGCACTTAATAGTCAAAGTTAGTCAAACACATTTTATGTCTTTGTATGTTTGTGTTTTAAAATTTCATTTCATAAGAAGATGAGATGGAATATACTGGACAATAGGAGCCTTGTTCTCAGAGGAAGACCAGCTATGGTTACCCCTTGTTGCTGAAAAAGTAACTGTATATATGATTCATGTGTGAATTCATTAAATGCCTCATGACAGCCAGATATTATGAGTCTTTTCCATGGATACAACCTGTCTTATTAATCCCTTATATCTATGTTTCATATTCGGGTATAATTGCCTGATGACTTGGGCTATAAAAATGAACATCAGTTACAAGTACAGTACTTATCTCATAACTATTGAACAGTGTCAGAAAAAGAGAAATTGGGTACAGTAGCTGCTTAAATTAAACCACATTGAAGGACCAGTGCCATAGTACAACCAGGGGAGGCTATCTTTAGATTTTAAGATGATTTGTGAAATTTGGTTTTTGACACAGTGTTTCTTTGTTAATTCATTACCCTTTTTATCTTTCAGGACAAAGGAAGGTTGGCATTGTGTCTGGAGCTGGCAAGGCGTTGGGATTTGTTTTCTTTTCTGATCTAAATCTGAAAGTTAGTCATTTAAGAAAAGCCATTAATTTTCAGGTAAACTTTGTTTATTTGCAATTTATTTGAAATTTTGTTATCCAAAGCATTTTCTGCCCTAAATGTGTGGTACTTGACTTAATGCAACTGTTTGTGAAGTGTCTGTATTAAGATTAGATAACAAATGTAATCAACTCTTTTGAATTGGTAGAGTTCTAAGCCTGTACAACATACACATTTTATGTATTAAACTAATCAACACCAGAACCAGAAACTGCAGAACATTTAACTCACTGTTTTGGAATTGTTCATTATTAGTACTGTTGCTCTTTCTATGTGTACGGTACCTAACATTCTGGAACTAAGTAAATACCTGAGTGAAAGATGTTGTTTTGATGGTTGCTAGTTTTCATCAAGAGTGCCATTCTTGTATGTTTAAAAGGGGGCGGCAAGGGAAGGAGACATGATACAAAATTCTACCCTGCTGGAATCTTCTTGCCATGGGGTTCCTACTCATTTTCCAGCATCTTTGGTGAGCGGGGTTTTACTATGACTGTTGTTGAATCTCTCCACTTGAATACATGAATATTTTGAAATGTTAAGCCAAAACCTATCTTTTTAAACAGGATTTTAGTACCTTATTAAATGTTTCTGTTTTTGTGTGCTTCTAAATTTTTTACTCAGTATGTTCTTACTGTACTGTCAATAGATGGGGTGCTTCATAAGTCATATGAATATTCATTTCATTGCTTGTTGAAAGGTGTTTTCTGTAGGACGTTTTACTAAACATTTGTATAAAGTAAGTACTGGCATAAGCAGTGGTAGCGTTACTTTCTACAATACACCCATGGAGGTTTAGCAGTTTCACTGATTCTGAGTTAATGTAACTGTTGTTGTTTTTCTTATGTCTCCCAGTTGACGGAGGTGAAAGAATTTTGGAATAATTCCTGGGTTTTTTTGGACAACAATTCATGGCCCCTATCCAGCAAGCAGGAAGAGGCCATTGCAGTCTTGGAGGTACTCTGCAATTCCTCAGTTCGGGTGCAATTTGGGGCAGAGGGCGGCATAACAGAACGGGTCGAAGAGCATACCACACCCACCAAAGACAGCTCATTATCACCTCCAGCCAAAATACAAAGAGTGTAAGTAGAAAGGTTTCATTCAGACAAGATTTATATTCCTAGACTGATAGAGACCTACTTGAAGTGGGATGGATACTGCTCAACTCAAAAGTGTTGTTCTTTGTGTAACCTGTCATCTAGATGTATAATTACACTGCCTTAATGTTTAGATAACTCTGTTTTATGTGACTGCTTAAAGATTTGGAGACATGCTTATGCCGTATCCAAGGTTCTGATATGAAACGCACTACAGATGTGAAAATAGTCCACAATTCCCATCAAAATCTTTTAGATGTAAAACCATTGTACCAAGCAATTTCTTCATCCCACCTGCATCATGAACAAATGAGCTAGATAAGCAAGTATGTGATGTGGAGAAAGGGACTCACAGGAGAATGGTTATGTTCTTTGTTTTTTCAATGATCATTTCAAGGACAGTTGTAATGTCCCCTGAGTGGTATGATTTAAAATAATTACTGTAGTTATGTGGGTCTTAAATGTTTGGTCTAGCGGTAGAGCATCCGCCTCTCACGCGGAAGGCTCGGGTTCGATTCCCAGGTCGAGTCATACCAAAGACTCTAAAAATGGAACCTACTGCCATTGTGCGTGATGCTCCGCATAAGCATTGGAGTAGGGAAAACAAGCGAGTGAGCGACAACTGGAAAAAAGGCCGTGGCCGGCTCGACTTGAACCAGTAGGTTGGAAACTGGGCCGTAAAACTCCTTGTAACTAACTAACTAACTAAATGTTACATCACTTGACTATTAAGTAGCAAGCAAGAAATGATGAGTTAAAGTACAGCTGTATGTAGGGCTAACAATTGTGCAATATTTCAGGTCCCGTATGTATGTAGCCTCAAAGGTCACACTTTAAAGAGGTATCTCTAGAACAGTGAAAGATGTTGACATAATCTTAAGAGATTTTGCATTTGGGGGTCATTATTTTCTGCTTTGGGGGTAAAATAATCACTGTGGATACATGTCTGCCTATCTTTAGTAAGCCTATTAGTTCATTATGTTACAAATCACTGCCAAACATACTATGAGGCTTCTTGTTCTTCCTGCCCCCCCCCCTTCCCCAAAGAAAAAGTACTCCACCAAAAAGCCTAATCTAGGTATCTTATGTTTGTCTTATCCTGCTCACACCTGTTTTACCCCTCTTACATCCAAAGTGCCTAGCTTATACCCCTCTAGCGGAAATACGATTTGAGATACTTTTGCTTTAATTATTTTTCACAGGCAATCACCTAGTTCAATTAGTAGTGGTGAGGATGTGCAGTGCTACACACAGCCTCACACGATGGCACCCATGCATTCCATCACAGAGGCAGACTCACCAATAAAAACAAACTCACAGCCAGCTAAGCAGATCCTCATCAGTTACGTCAGAGCAGAGGCATCGGAGTATGCCCTGGATTTGAAAGCAGAACTGGAGAATCGTAATATTAGTGTATACTTGGTGAGTGTTCATTTTCAAACGTTAAGCCTGGAAGCAGAAGTTCAGTTTCAGTTTTGACTCCTAGGTATGTAATACTATGTTGAAAAGATGTGAACCTAAAAGTGGGATGGAAATATGATTTGAAAAGCGTGAACCACAGGTGTGATTATCACTGCAAAAGTGAAAGAAATGTTTGAAGATTAAAGGGGCAGTCTCATGAAGCCAATTGTACATAAATATGCCAGTGGAGCAAGGACAAAGTTTCTGCCCTCTGTATGTCAATGACAGGGCTTGAGTCTGAACAGTTATCTGGTTGCCCATAATGACCAAAATTTGTGATAGACAAAAGTAACAGGTCGGTTGTCAGATGGACAAACAAATATCATGCTAGAACAAAACAAGTGGCACCCGGGGCAATTTTTCAGATAATTAGACTTCCTTTGGACAACTGAAAGAGTAGACAGATTGTCTAATGGAAAACCATAAAATTTTCCTAAAATCAAGACCTACAGTGATCATTGCTGAAAGCTCTTTTAGGGTAAGTGTTAGTGAGAAGAGGGGAGCAGGAGCAAGGAGAGGCTGAAAGTGTACCTGATTTTTAAAATTTCCAAAACGTGTTTCACAGAGGTTGAAATATGGTTGTCACTGTTCTGTCTCTCATCTTCATTGATTATATCATTACAGAGGTATGACATATTGAAACCTATTCATTTGATTCAAATGGAAGATGACACCATAATTTTTTGTTCTACTGTCATAGTAAAGAGTGCTTTCATTTTAATAAAGGAGTATGGAAAGAACCATAAAACCCACTAAAGGCAAAATGTAGTGTGAATTAGACAGTCATAGCACTAAGGAAAAATAAATCCTTCAGCCTTAGGAGAATTCTTCAGATAAATTGGCAGGGTTCACTAGATCAAAGGTTCACCTAGACAGAAGATCTTAACTCTGAACTTAATTATAACCCTAACCATAATCCTTATCCAACCCTAATCCTACCTGAGAATAATCCTAATCCTCATCCTAAATATTAGTCTGTATCAAACTGAATTCTCACCCTACTTGTTACTAGAAGTAGAGTTTCGTCTAAGGCAGTGGTTCTCAAACGCGGCCCTTAGGGCTGCATGTGGCACCAGGCCCTGTCGGTGCGGCCCCTGAATTGATTTTACATTTTCTTTAAAGTATCATACTCTGCAAGAAAAATGTAGCAAAGCAAAGTTAAAATAAGGGCCAATAATCCATGACATGTATTTTAAACTATGTATTTTGAAGTTGCAACTTGACTCCTTTCAAGTTTGTTTTAATGAGGTGGTTCAAGGTGACTTACGTAGCAGGCTGTACGGCATATTTCTTGTTCACTCATATCTAAGGTTGGGTGTTTTGTTTTGTGCAGCCATGCTGTTTTTTACACGGTGGCATGTATGTAGTTATGCAGTGGTGCATTGCTGAGTGTGTATATTTATAGTGACAAAGCTTGTGGCAATAAAGTATTCCTGGTATCTGGGTGAAGTGACTGTAAAATTCAAAACGTATCATGTTGAAGATGCCTTGATTGATAACTGAAATTAAAATCTCTGCAAGTCATCTTTAAATATACTTGCAGAAACTAACTCAAATAGGCCTGCATTTGATCAGTGGCATCACCTAACAATGCATTTGCAAATTTTTGTCTGTGCTTGCTCTTTCCAAGGCTTCTGTTAAATGAAAAAGAATGATTCAATCAACTTTTTAAGTTTTTTGAATTTTTGGATTGCAACCCAAGACCTTAGCCCCACTTCTCTGACTGCATTGTAGGGTAACTGATCCTGGAAATGATCATACCGGTGACTCATGAATGCTAGAGGCAGAATGTAGACAGGGTGGGGAAAGGGGGACATTCAACCTGTCGGTAGAGGCTGTCTTCCTCAGGGAAATTCCAGTTTCGTCGAGGAGCCTTATAAAAGGTGCAATTAAGAAAGTAATCCCCCAACAATGACCAGCCGAACCAACAAATTTATTAGTTTTGCTCTTAAGGAGGGCAGATTCCTTAGTAAAACCCAAAATGTTTGATTGGTCTTCAATGGGAACCTCAGAACTTTCAGTGCACTTCACGCGCCAATAAAATCATATCACCAGTCTTTTCGGCAAACATTTACCTTTGTCGGGGCTTTGGGTTGCTCCCCACTCCCCTAGCTGGGAGTTTGACTCCTTGTCGGACAAATCCTTTCACCACCCCTAATTGTAGGTACAACTTTGTGGTTTAAGTGCGATTTCCTGCGATCTAGAGAGCCATATTTTCTGACCTTAGCCCCAACCATGGTAGTACCGAGGTTGGTTTATTCGGTAAGAAGCTGTTAAAGTGCAGATTACCCTCATGAGGAATCACTTCCTTTGCAAAAATCCTACCGCTAAATCTCTGCCACTGTTTGCTATAGATACAGCTTCGTGACCTCTTAAGTATGGGTAACGTTCTGGAATGTCCTCTCTCTAACCCTTAGATACTCCCCTGCACCCCCTGACCTCAACCCATCCTATGCATTCGGCCCTCACCCTCAGAAAGTTTGAGAATCACTGGTCTAAGGGAATCTTCTGTGTAGCAAACCTTTGATGTAGCAAACCTTTGATCTAGTAAACCTTCGGTCTGGTGGGCAGTCACAGTCATTTGAGAGTATTGCTGAGATGTTTTTTTTTTTTTTTTTTTTGTAAAACTGTGGCTTAGTTATGGCTTACTGAATGAGTATGTATGTGACAGATGAGGGATAGCTGAAAAGCCATTCAGAAGTGTAAGGAATGTATGGTGGAGTCTGGTTATTTGGTATCAGAGGGGTGGGAAATCTTGTGTACTGGTCCAAATGAAGGTACGTGCAGGGCTTGATATTAACGGTCGTACAGTTGCCTGTGACACCACAATTTGAGACAGAAAGCCAAAAGTAACATTTTGGTTGTCCAATGGACAACAATATTTTCATGAAATGGAATACAGATGGCTGTCGGGGCAGTTTTAAAATGCCTGTTCGGATAACTATATTTCTTTTGGACAACTGGAAGGGCAAACAGGTGTTTACTTGGACAAGCATGAAATTTCGTTAAAATCAAGGCCTTATATGGTTGTCTTCTGGCCTTCCTTCACGTTTGCTTGTCATGTCTCTTTGCAGGATGTACATGAGATATTTGGTGGAACAGATTGGCAAGATAGTTTGAACTATGCTGTCAGTAACTGTGAGGTTTTTGTCCCCTTGGTCACACCAAGGTATGGGGAGACCCAGTGGACTAACAGAGAGGTCAGTACTCTTGAAAAGACTTGGCATTTGTCATCCCAGCAGCTTTAGTGACTCTAATGGTAAATTGTATGGTGCACGATTCAATGGTGTGGAAATTTTTGTGTTCTCTTCCTCATTGCAGAAACTGTGGTTCCAATAAATTGTTTATTGGATACTTAAACATATTTGATTGTCCATGATTTAAAATATGAGTGACCAGATGTATTATGAAATGTACTCATAGGGGTTCTTGTTGCAAGTATGTACTCATAAGGGATATTGGAGTACGTTAACAAAAGGATATTGTAATATGTACTCATTAGGGCTGTTGTGGTAGGTGTGTACTCCTCTAGTGACTTTTTGATTCCTTGCCGAAGGCCGAAGGAATCTATGCGATGGTGATGTCGTGTGTGTGTGTGTGTGTATGTGTGTGTGTGTGTATGTGTGTGTGTGTATGTGACGCTTTGCTTGTAAACACGATATCTCAAGAAGGGTAACTCCGAGGGATCTCATACTCAGCGTGTAGATTGCCCGTATTGAGTAGATGATCCCTATTGTTTTTGGTGGAGGTCAAAGGTCATTTGGGGTCACAAGAGGTCAAAAGGTCAAAACCTTGTAAACACGATATCTCAAGAAGGGTAACTTCGAGGGATCTCATACTTAACAGGTAGGTTGCCCATAATGAGTAGATGATCCCTATTCTTTTTGGTGGAGGTGAAAGGTCATTTGGGGTCACAAGGGGTCAAATAGTAAATATGCTGGAAATTGCTTGTAAACACGATATCTCCAGAAGGATAAATGTGAGGGATCTCATACTTACCATGTGGACTGCCCATATTGAGTAGATGATCCCTATTGTTTTTGGTGGAGGTCAAAGGCCATTTGGGGTCACCAGAGGTAAAAAGGTCAAAACCTTGTAAACACTGTATCTCAATGAGGGTAACAGTGAGGGATCTCATACTTAGCATGAGGATTGCCCGTAATGAGTAGATGATACTTATAATTTTTGGTGGAGGTGAACGGTCATTCGGGGTCACTAGAGGTCAAAAGGTCAAAACCTTGTAAACACAATATTTCAAGAAGGGTAACTGTGAGGGATCTCATACTAACCATGTGGACTGCCCATAATGAGTAGATGATCCTTATAGTTTTTGGTGGAGGTCAAAGGTCATTTGGGGTCACCAGAGGTCAAAAGGTCAAAACCTTGTAAACACGATATCTCCAGAAGGATAAATGTGAGGGATCTCATACTTACCATATGTACTGCCCATATTGAGTAGATGATCCCTATTGTTTTTGGTGGAGGTGAAAGGTCATTTGGGGTCACCAGAGGTAAAAAGGTCAAAACTTTATAAACACTATATCTCAATGAGGGTAACAGTGAGGGATCTCATACTTAGCATGAGGATTGCCTGTAATGAGTAGATGATACTTACAGTTTTTGGTGGAGGGCAAAGGTCATTTGGGGTCACCAGAGGTCAAAAGGTCAAAACCTTGTAAACACGATGTTTCAAGAATGGTAACTGTGAGGGATCTCATACTTAGCATGTGGATTGCCCATAATGAGTAGATGATCCCTATTGTTTTTGGTGGAGGTCAAAGATCATTTGGGGTCACCAGAGGCCAAAGGTTTAAATCCCTTTAAACACAATATCTCCAGTAGGATAAATGTGAGGGATCTCATACTTACCATGTAGATTGCTCATAATGAGTAGATGATCCCTATAATTTTTGGTGGAGGTCAAAGGTCATTTGGAGTCACCAGAGGTCAAAAGGTCAAAACCTTGTAAACACTATATCTCAATGAGGGTAGCTGTTAGGGATCTTATACTTATCATGTGGATTACCCATATTGAGTAGATGATCCTAAGTATTTTTGGGAGGTCAAAGGTCATTTGGGGTCACCAGAGGTCAAAAGGTCAAAAAACTTGTAAACATGATATCTCAAGAAGGGTAACTGTGAGGGATCACATACTTACCTTGTGTATTGACCATATTGAGAAGATGATCCCTATTATTTTTTGAGCAGGTCAAAGGTCATTTGAGGTCACAAAAGGTCAAAACCTAGTAAACATCATATTTTAAAGGAGGGTAACTATGAGGGATCTCATTCTTAGCCAGTGGATTGTTTATATTTAGCATGTAGGTCATTTTGGGTCACAAGATTTCGAAAGCTTTTGACCTTATTAACATGATATCTCAAGTAGGATAACTATAAGGGATCACATGTTTGTCATGTAGGTGATTCATGTTTGTTACAGTATATCCATATGGCAAGGAATCACTAAGCCTTTTGGCTTTCTGGTTACTCAGTGCAGTTTGATTCAATCACCTAACAATATTATTCACCTTTGGTAATTCTTTAACAAGTGACATAGGTAGAATAATGCTGGCTTTGTTAGGTTAAAATTACCAACACTCGAAGGGCTGGTTGTTTGTTACTCAAATGACTGTATCGGTTTATTCAATGCAGGCCAATCCTCCCGTACTAAGGAACTGCATTCAAACCTTTTGGTGTATTTGCCCCATTGGTGATCTAGCTGTGGTTTCTTGAAACTGGGAAACCAGTCAAAACTATGAGTGGGTCAGACTGGATCTCTCTTTAGCCTTAGGAAAAATATGTTAAAAGTTTCTATCTCTTGGAAAGCCTTTTAGTGGTTTTATCAATTCCTTGCCGTGAGGTCAAGGAATCTATGCAGTCATGTATTCATGTACGTATGTGTGTGGGTCTGTGTGTGTGTGTGTTTGTGACATTTAGCTCGTTAACACGATATCTCAAGAAAGGAAATGCAGATTAGTGTCATACCTGGTATGTAGGTGCATTGTATTGAGAAGAAAAACCATGTTTTATTTGGTGGAGGTCAAAGGTCATATGAAGTCAGCACAGGTCAAATACTGAAAACCTTGTTAACACAATATCTTCAGAATGGAATCTCAGATTGCTGTCATACTTAGCTTGTTTGTGTGCCATATTGAGTAAAAAAACCCTATTGTTTTGAGGGGAGGTTTAAGGTCATTTGGGGTCAACAAAGGTTAAAAGGTTAAAAAACATTATAAATATATCTCAAGAAAGGTAACCTCAATGAAGTTCATACTTGGTATGTAGATGTCCCATATTTAGTTCTATGCCTCTATTGTATCTTGTGGAGGTCACAGGTTATTTTGGGTCAACAGTGGTCAAACAGTGAAAAGTGCTTTTAAACCTAATATCTTAAGTAGAGTAATAGTGAAGGATATCATACTTAGCATGTTAAAGACCCATATTGAGTAGATGATCCCTGTTGTTCATAGTGGAGGTCAAAAGTCATTTGGGATCATCAGAGATCTAAAGGAGAAAACCTTACAAATGGGATATCATGCTTGGTATCTGGATGTCCCATGTTCAGTACTCCATCCCTTCTTTTTTGTGGAGGTCAAAGGTCAGTTGTAGTCCACAGAGGTCAAACATTGAAAACCTTGAAAATTTCTCTTAAACATGATATATTTAGAAGGGTAACCATGAGGGATCTCCTACTTGGTATGTGTATAGCTCATGTGAGATAGATTGTTGCATAGGTTTTTGGTGGAGGTCAAAGGTCATTTGGGTCACCAGTGGTCAAAAGATCAAAACTTTGAAAACACTGCAAATCAAGAAGTGTTGCCTTGATGGATCAGCATGTGATTACCTGTGTTGAATAAAAGGTAATGTTTGTTGTTTGTTGTGGTCAAAGGTCATTTGGGGTCAACAGAAGTCAAAATGAAAAAAAAGCTTGAAACGGGCTTAACTTGATATCTCTAGGAGGCTGACAGTGAAGGATCTAATACTTAATAGCATGTGGATGAACCATGTTGTGTAGGTGATCCCCAGCATTCATGTTGGAGGTCAAAGGTCATTTGAGTAACCAGAGACCAAAAGGTCAACACATTGTAAACATATCTCATTTGAGAATTTAGTCACCTCAGTGAATCTGAGATTTGCTATCATTATATCAATCTGTTTGATCTCTGTCCTTGCATAGATCTTCATTCTGCTTGTTAATGTCAGCACAGCAATTTAAACTTCATAATGAAACTGGCCAGTTTGAAACCACTGTACCATTTTTATACTCTTTTCCAGAGGCAAGGAATCACTAAGCCTTTTGGCTTTCTGGTTAATATGTACTCTCAAAGGATATTGTAATATGTACTCATTAGGGCAGTTGTGGTAGGTGTGTACTCCTCTAGTGACTTTTTAATATGTACTCTCAAAGGATATTGTAATATGTACACATTAGGGCTATTGTGGTGGGTGTATACTCATGTATTGACTTAGTAATATGTAGTCTCAAAGGATTTTGTAATATGTATTCATTAGGGTTTGCAGTTGGTTTGTACTCATCTATTGACTTTTGTTTTATGTACTCATTGGAGTATTGTAGTAGGTACTCATAAGAGATGCTGCATTTCTTGTATTGTAGTTGATGTACTCACAGTGACTTTAGAGTAAGTGAGTACTTGCTAGAGTAATATTTGTGTGTACTCATTATTGGATATGATAAAACCATACTCATTATTTTGCTACATTTGCCTGTTCCCATAATTTGAGTCTGAAAGTGAAGATTTGGAACTTAATGTGAGAGTTTGTATGCTAGTCGTCCAGGTAAGGAAAAAGTTTGGGTTGATCAGTGCCTAACAAGGTTCTTAATGATTAGTTGACTGCTTTGTATTGTATTCAGTGTACTCTTTGTTAGGGTCAGGATTAGGTTAGGGATTAGGATCAGCATTATCCAATCTTGTTCAGCTTTGTGCTTTGCCCCCAAAATTTTTTGGACAAGCTCTCTGTTATCTCAACAAGCCTGATTGAGCAGGTGACCTTTCCGATCTGAAAATCCTGATGGAAAAGACTCAGTGATAGTACCGAGAGTGTTGGGTCTAAACTCCCTGCCTGTGAGAGAAACAATGCAACATGTCTCTAATATCTTCTGTAAAAATACATTGATTAGCACATAGACCAGGGGTGTGCAACCTGCGGCCCGCGGGCCAAATGCGGCCCGCGACTTCCTCCTGTGGGGCCCGCGAACCAATTTTGATTTGCCTAATTTTTGGCCCTTATACGTCTTGTTATTTAACCAGAGGTAAGTACAGGATATTATGAAAACAAAGAAACGATCACTTCCTTTGTAAGGTGGATATTCTCGACCATTTCATTATTTGATAAATTAAAGAATTCACTTGTAAAACGCATTCTAAATCTGAATTAACATATTTGTCGACAAAATAGAGATGCAATACACGGGACAAGTTTCGCCAACAATTAGTAGACCCATACTACAATATTATTCGAGTGCATGTGGGTCTGCCTAGATGGGCACATTGGTCACTAACGGAGGAGAGGTGGGGTAAGGGGTGGGTAAGGGGTGGGGAAGGGGTGGGGAAGGGGTGGGGAAGGGGTGAGGGTGAAACGCCACCCTCTATACACATCTCTGTTCCACTGCGGCCCCCAGATGGTCACAGCAACATGATTTGGCCCGGTGTTCGAAAAGGTTGCACACCCCTGACATAGACTATTTCATAGGGTAGTCTCAGGAATAATCAGTTTTAATTTACTTCATGTTATTTCAGTACAAGTGACAAATCATCAGGGCATTTGAAGTCTGGGAGCTACTTTCCCAAGCAAGCTAGAAGGTTTAAAAATGGTGGGATCCACTGCACTGTCATCAGTGATGAAGAAATTGTAATGAACATTGCTCTAGTATATTTCAAATATGCTTCAGTTAGTTTCTTAACTCAATAAAGTCATGAATCCTGGTCAGGAGTCAAGTAGTGGCTCAACTTTACCTGGAATGGTGGCTTCTTGGGAATGTTCAGTGATATCAAAAATATGTGCACAAATCATACTTTTCAGTTCAAAAATGTCTACATTTTGTGTTCTAGTGCAAGTTTTAACGAGGTTTTTTTTTTTTTTTTTTTAACTAGAGTGGTGCTTGTAGTCTTCTTTACTATTTCATCATTAGTTTTCCCTTCAGTTGACAGCATGCATTCCACATATTCAGCAATTTGGCACCTCACCCATTGTAATAGTGTAGGCTTTGGTGTACTACATCATTAGGTTAGTACTTGACACAGAGCTCCCAACCCTCCCAGTTTGGGCAGAAAATTCCTGAAGATCCTCCCTAGTTCTCGCCTTTCTGCTTTGTCCTGTAATTCTCCTGCCCAAAACACCAAAACAAAAACATGGCTGATTTGTGTCAGCTGTCATGAGTGGTAGTCAGCAAACCATTTTATGAGCATCTTTACTATGCAAAACATGCTACACTGCTTTCATGAATAAACTTTTTGGCCCCTAAAGCCTGTTGTATTTAATTTCCAGTCAACATCATGTGTACAGTATTTCCTATTCGCACATCATAGACACTGAATACAAATGAGTCTCCTTAATTCTGTAACACTTAGAAGCCTGAGGAGCTTCTGGGGGCTCCCTGGATCCCCACCACAGTTTTGGCCCTGGACCCCACGTACAAAGGGCTTTTGGCTTTGAGCTTGCCATGCACTTTTTGCACATTTTCACTTACCATATTCACTTATCTATATTTTGAATTCTGAAATGTTGGGAGCTCTGCTTGACACTTTATAGATGCTGTTGTGCAAATGCCTGTGGCAGATACGATATTGCAGTTGGGGGAAATTGTGACTCTTTCAGAGTTGTGACTGCTAAAGCTGAGGCTTCCAGGTTTCAAAATATTGGAGTACTCAAGTCTAATTTCAAAACAATTTCCTCTCCTTTTTGCCTTGCACAGATTAAGCTAGCAGATGTCCTGAACAAGTACATTGTACCGATTTCATTCTTGAAGTACTGGCCGCCTCGTTGTCTAGCCATTCAGTTTGCTACAACTCAGTTCATCAATTGGAAACTGGCCTCATGTTCCAAGTATTCCGCTCATGGTAAATTAAATGTCTGTATGTTTGAAAGTGGTTTAACCTTCATAGATATTTGTTAAGATGTTTGGCTGGAAGTCTGTTTATGTACCAACATTTAGTTGATTGGGTTCCCATCTTCAACCACCGACTGCAGTGGTCAAGTGGTTAGAGCATCCGACTTGCAGCCGGAAGGTCTAGGGTTCAAATCCTGGCTGGGTCACACCAAAGACTTTAAAAATGGAACCTACTGCCTTTGTGCTTGGTGCTCAGCATAAACAGTGGAGTAGGGAAAACAAGCCAGTGAGCCACAACTGGAAAAAAGGCAGTGGTCGTCTCGACTTGAACCAATTGGTTGGAAACTGGGACGTTAAACCTCATCTAACCTAACCTAACCCATCTTCAAAATCAGAGCAATCATGGAAAACAAATTTCCCTGTTTGTAGGCATGGAAATATTCAGGTAAGTTGAAAAAATGCCTTAAATTGGGGGAAAAATCAGAGAATTGGATTGGTCCAAAGGAGAACGAGGTCAGTTTGTTTGATGTTGTCTAATGTTTAAACAGCATATACTCTGTTGGATGTTTGTGGATGTCATTTAGACAAATGGAAGAATGTTGAACAAATTATATGGTACTTTAAAATTCCTCAGGGGAAACTGAGAAAAGTCAAGGAATTTCAATTCCATGAAAGGCTGAGAATCACGCTTGATACTTTATCCCGAAATCTCATACTTGAATCCTTAGTTTACTAGCGTAACATGTGCTAGAAGTTTCTGTGCTGAAAATGTGTAATCTCCAGATTTTTGCCATTTAATCATTGCTTTTTAGTGCTAGTATAACTGTTAATAAAGAGATGCATTCTTTTGTACAAGTTTTTTTATTGGTTTTTGTCTTTGCTAAGTGCAATTAATTTAAGTGGACAGGTGTTGAAATACTTGAATGGAAGTGCTTACAAGTACGTACTCAACTCAGTCAGAGACGACAGAGTTAGAAAAGGGAAACACAATAGCCTGTAACATATAGCCTGGGGAAACCAGCTTTTGTTCACCCTAGCATTTAAGCATCCTCCAGCCTTGCAAAAACTGAAATATTGTCAGGATTTTGTGCTGGTTGTAAGTAAAGTGTTGTTGGATTTTCTCCGAGTGAATGAAGTCCTGTCACTGACAGTCTTACGGAAACAGGGTTGAAATTGAATTTGGCAGTCAAGCTCTGGACACCAATTTTGAGAGTACCACAATTGTTTCACTGTGATTGCATTGTGGAAGAATGGAACATCATTGCTTTGGAAAACATCAAAATGGTATTAAAACTTACCATCTGCCTCCATCTTCTCAATTCAAAAACAGAAAAGTGTCAGAATTACTCTTTCAGGTCCAGTGGTTCATGAACGATTGACCATCATTATTTTCTTCTTTAGTTAAAAATGCTATCAAAAATGGGAAAGTTTTCTACATCCAGCTATTCAAGTCCTTCCAGGCTCTTCTCTGTTTCATGTTTGGAACGTTTTAGTGCGATCCTTTTTCGTATGCATGCCTTAGAAGATCAAATGGGCAATTCTATTCAAAAATAAAAGCTAAACAAATTCTAGGCTAATTCCTGTGCTCATACTGTATTATTCAGAGCTGGTTTGTTTTGAGTTTGCTCCAAAGTGGCTGTCCTGTATTTGTTGGTAAAGGCCGCACTATAAGATATAGTTAGCAGGAAGCTATTTTTATAGTCATATTTATTGTTTTGTTATGTACAATGTTGAGTGAGCAAATCTTGCCATTTTGGTTACTTTTTTGCCACATATTCGTAATGATATCCTGACTTGGACACAGTAATGTGCAACAACATATACCATCAAAGGATCTCAATATCATCAAAGATTAATTAGTAAGTGTCCTTATCATTTGTTTTGGTTTGCAGGATCTCATGCTGTCAATGGGATTGACAGTGCTGATGGTGGATTTTCATGGGACAGACCTGATGTGGTTGCTGTCTCCAAGGAGATTGTCAGGAGGTGCAAACGAGAAGCAAAGAAGAACGAAAAGAATGCTTCTGGCAAACCAAATCAGCTGAACAGGGTAAGATTATATATTACATTTAGGAACAGGTTCACAGTTGATGGTGGAGGGGATGGGGGGGGGTTACTTCCTCACATGCAGACTGTTTGCTGTATAGACTATATAAAACTATACTTTGATATGTGTCAATTTTTTGTGGGTGGTCATATTTCCCGTTAGACCCCCCTCCTGATAAGTCCCGGAGTCACCACTGCAACATGCAGTATTCTAAGTACACAGGGTAGACTTTAGTGACGAGAGTGAAATTTGTGTTAAGGTGTTAGTGTAGGAACAACCGTTGTGCTGTCTGGATGTTATGTTAAATTTTCAAATGTACATCTATACCCATATACAGCTTAGCAGCAGTCATTGATCAACAGCAGGGTCATAGCCATAGTGACCAAAGCCATAGTGACCAAAGCCAGATGATGCCCTCACCCTAGTACTGCTCATTTACTTCCAGCACTCATGTCCCTTTAACCCCTGTTCTATCTTCACACCTAAATATTGTGAAATAAATGATTATAAGTGGTTTTGAAGGAAATTGGAAGTAAATCTATTATTTTGTGGTTCTCCATGTTTAGTATTTGTGGGGTCAGGAAACCAGTTGGGCTGATGAAGGACCCCATACCAGGTTAATTGTGGACAACTCCAGAGATACATACTTTCAGTTTTTACTGAGTATTTGGATAGTAATGAGGCTGGGGTTTTTCATTAGGGCTAGATGACCCAAAGAAAGTATAATAGATTTGAGTATGAAATGTTAAACATTGATTTCTATTCATCAGTTTCTGCAGTATCAATTACCTGATGTGATTTAAGTAAGTTTTAAATGTCAGATATTGTTAATCTTTTATCTTTGTATCTCTTCACAGCTGAGCCGAGGATTTTCCACCATGTTCCCATTAAAGGCCATGGACCACATAGATGGGGTCAGAGATAGACCTTCACTGGTGATCATTAGTGCACACCCTGCCCAGGAAGCATTTGTGAGTACAAGATTGTGAGGGAGGTCAAGTTCATGGGAAAGAGATTTATTTAGTAGCATTAGAGGATGGGGTGCTACTTTAAGGAAATTGAAGGAATCAAAGCAGGCCCACAGCCAGACAAGGTCCGGGCGGTGGGGGGGGGGGGGGGGGTGGGGGTGTATTAAAATGCATTAAGGCAATGTTAATTTTTGATCTTCTAGGCTGTTGGGTGGGATGACAGCAGACCTTTCCCCTCACCCAGTGTAGCATGAAATCGTTTTCCAGTTGTGGCAAAATGTTATTCAACTTCCAACAATCTATGAGTACATTTAATGAATGCTCACAGTTGATAATATCTTGACTTTGGTTGAAGCCTGTAGCCAGGGAGTGGGGTAAAAGTCCCCCGGAAAAATCTTCACCGCCTTCTTTGTTTGTGTGATACACTTATCTGATTGTGATTTACAGTCTTTTTTGTCATCTTGATTTTGTAACCAAGGGAAGGTAGTATGGGCAGCTTTGAGTGATATTCTGCAATGATCAGTTTCTGTAAAGTCTTGAAGCAATATTTGCTGATGGAATGGTATCATATAGTTTAAGTGTGTACAGTTTTCACTGCTTAATGAGCCATGCTGAAGCAGGTGTTTGTAATTTAAGAGATGGGTATGTTTGACAAGGTGTGCCGCCTGATTAATAACACAATGTTTGTTATAAATTTATGTGTTTATGTCTGTATTTTCTTTCAGTTGAAATACGGGAAGAATGTAGGTGGATGTAGTTGAGGTAGGCCAGAAGGGTTGTTCTAAAAAACAATATTATATAACAACCCTTCTAGCCTACCTCAACTACATCCACCTACATTCTTCCCCTATTTCAACTGATTCTAAAAGACAATATTATATATGGGTCGTTGAGTGGCAGAGTGGTCTATTCCAGCTGTTGTGCACCAGTGTGTTTCACATGTGCGTGGATTCGAATTCCGCTCGATGAACTTGGGTTTTTCTCTGGTTACTCCGGCTTTCCTCCCACTTGGCATTGGCTTGCCTCTAAAATTGGTTGCCCAGCCGACGAAGGCGGTTGCGTGCCGGACTGAAGCGCCTTCGGGTGGACCAGTTAACTAGCCGACTTTGCATTTGCACAGTATTATATGAAAATAATAGTGTAATACTCCTGGTCTTGCATTGCAGTTGTCTTAAGGTCTGTGGGGGATTTCTGAAAGGACCTTGGTTTCTTTCCCAGTTTTAACTTGTTGACCAGGCCTTACCTTGACATTGGCAAGTTAAACTATTTGAGCTCAAACTTTAGAATTCTTCTCATGATTGATTATCAGTTAAGATAGGAATAGTACAGATTTCTAAAACTTTCTTCTTTTAAACCGAGAGAGGGGTTGGAACTACACTTCCCCATTTCTAAGTCTTTCACTTTTGTCACATTACAGGTTATCACATGAGGCATTAGCTGGGTAACCCTATGCAACCAAAAACTTGTTTAGTTGGGTGTCACATGGTCTGAGTGGGACGTAGCTAAGGAGTGTAATAGCATACTTTAGTCATTGCTAAATGCACCCAAGGAATCATGGGAACTGGGAGTTTAAACAATGGGCATTGTTACTCACAGTTCCCATGGTTCCTTGGGTGCATTTAGAAATGATTTAAGTCTGGTTTTGTTCTGTCAGGTGCACATTACTACAGATATGTCTGCTTCCTGTTTTGCCCGCAGATACACGTCCATTGCTGGTCAATTTTTTACATTTGAAGATTGTGACCAAGTTTTCCATTCTGGGCAACTTGTAAATTGCCTGCTTGGCTTAACCATTGAATTGGCTGTCTTCTCAAGGTCTTAATGCTGATTTATTTTATTTGATGGTATCTCTTTGTATTTGCAGGCTGAAGAACTGAAAGAATTGTTTGAAAGTGAAAATTTACAGGTCTGGACAACCCTGGAACTGATTAAAGTGGAAGAGAATGGTGAAGTACATTCTGGTGAGTCGTGTAGTCCTCTGCTTATGAATATCCACTGAATATTCAAAATCTGTTTCTGCAGTGAGGGAAAAATTTGAAGAGATTGCTCTTTGGACAATTCAGGATGAAATTCTAAAGAACATAAATAAGTTATTACTCAGGAAAAAAGTCATTGGGAAAAGGTCAGATTTGTAAGTCATATAACAGAATCAGCGGTATCTTGTCACAGAAATACAAGTCGTCAGCACCCAAGTAGTTTAAAAACTGAAGAGAAAAGTGAAAAATTATCTAAATGGATATTTGGCTTGATCAGCTAGGGGGAAGGGAAGGAGCTTAACATTGTCAAAAGCTGCTTTTCTCCTGTTTTTTTTCACTATATCATGAGTATGTTCCGTAACAATTTACACAGCGGAACAGTGTAGATTTCTGTGCATCATTTCAAGCAAAGCTAGTGAAGATTTTGTGCATTTAATTTCTAACACAGAGAAAGCTACTATTTGTACAAACAACAGTTGAATCCTTTCCTGTTACAAGTCAATTTAAGCACAGTTCAACTTTTTATCTGAAACCCTGTCAGTTTAGACTGGCGTCTTGATTCATTAAACAGTTATCTAATATAATACACTGTATAACACATTCGTGTTGGTGTGTCGTTAAAATCCATCTAACAAACTAATATAAAACCATTTTTGTCCTTCAAGCTGTGAGTACATCTAGTACAAAATTTTTATTTTGGGGGAACATTTTGACACAGTTTTCTTGGGACCTTATGCACAGTATTTACAGCCAGTACTTGGAACTCTCCTTACCCCAAATTTTTTGCTCATCTAAACTGCCTTTGGTCTGAAAATCTCCATATAAACAGGCATTTGTTGTATGAATGTTTTACTAAAAATTAAATCATCTGTTCACATGTTTTACCTTTCATTACTGTTCTTCTCCTATCCTACATTTTGCATAACAATGGAAAAATATTTTCATAGCATTTCTTTAATTTTCAGATGACACAGACATCATTCTTGACAGTCAGCAAGATAACATCGGGAGTTCTTCTCAGTACAACAGAGAGTTAATCTTTCAGCAGAAGGTCGAAGAAGCTGGAGTCATTGTCTTTGTCTTGTCAAAGTCCTTTGCAGAATCTGGCACCTGTAAACAACAGGTACTTCCTGGTTTTTTGTCTCAATACATAACATATATTGAGATATTGTCACACTAGCCAGTCACTAGCTGTTGCCAAAATGCTTCATAAAATTGTCATTTTGTGGCTGTTTGTGACCCTATTTGGAGAGCAGGTACTTTTGATGTAGAGGAAAAAGATGTGGTGGGTAACATTTGTACTTGTGGACTTTGTTGGGATATTTTGGCTGATTAGTGGGCAAAAGCTACTGAAAATGAAAATGGAACAATGGTAGCCCATTGTTTGTACTCCCATTTCCCATGATTCCTTGTGTGTACTGACTCTCCTATTGAAGCTGGCAGAAATCAAGAGGTCACTCTGAGTTCTTTGTATACATTACACACATAGGAAACAAATCCTTTAGAAGGCTGTACAGTGGACAGATAAGGTCACAGAGCCCTCGTGCATGGGTGATTTTAAAATACTGTAATTCACAGGTGATCTGGACACATGACCCTTTACCTCCGGTACATGCTTAGTGAAGAGTGAAATCAAGGAGGTTCTACAAGGACCCACGAACCTCCTTGGTGAAATGACAAGTATCAGTGTCACTCTTTCTCATGTTGACCATAACATTGTAGCAGTGCAGGGAGATTGAGGAGATGTTATGATCATGCAAAAAGGATTATCTTTTGTAGCCAAAAGGTTGACCTGGCCTCCAGGATAAAGCCTTAGCCAGAGATGAGTTCTAATAATTATTGCTTGTGTGACTGTAACTAATGGCAACTGAACTCTGTCTGCTGCTGCCTGTGGCTAATTTCATTTCATGGTATCTTTTGGACAATTTTCTTCCCTACTTCATGTACTGCTGACACTTATCTGATGACCCTTTTGTTTCTGACTTGGAAATCATGAGTTTACGTACTATAGCTCCTTCTCCCCAAACTCTAAATGCACACTTTTGGTATCTAGCAATGTATGTAGCTTACATATATTTTGCAATGCAGTTTTGGGATCAATGAAACTCTCCTCTTCTCGATGTTTTGGTCCCACTGATAACATGATCTGGCTTCTTCTTTGTTTTACAAATGACAAAGCCGTAATGGAAAACTTGTGTGATACAAACTGAATGTATTTAAAAAACTTATTCTAAATCAGTTGCTTGGGGTATAATTTGGCTATAAGTATGATACTTTGTACATAAATTATTGATGTTTGATGGTAGTAGTGAGATACTGCAGCATAGCTGCTCTAGTTAATCTATCGTAATGTGATCATAGTCTATTGCCCATTTTGAATTAATTGTGGCTACCATCAAATGCCATCTTTATCATGCTTGAAGTGTAGTCAACAATTTTAGCCAAGAATGTTCAGAAGAGAGACATTTTCACTGTTTGGTGGCTGTATGTAGTATAGAGTGCATTCACTTAAATTTCCAAAAATAAACATTCAAGCCCTGAATATAGAAATTACTTCCAAACTTGTGAATGCAGCATCCTTACAGGGAATTATGGCAGATAATCTGTTGAGCAACCCCCCTCTTGTCACTTTATTTCAATTTCAATTTAATCATTGTGTAAGTTCTTACTTGTCAAGGGACCTCACTATATTTAACAAAATTTGCATCATAGTTTTAGTAGATGTGTGTGGATGTTAGGCCTACCCATAATGGAGACAAGGATCTATACCAGTGTTTCTTAACCGGTGAAATAAAATACTTGGATAAGTCTTTGTTTCTATCAGTATATATTAATATAGCCACTTGTCTCGTATGGTTAAGTTATAAACATGAAAGGAACTTAATTTTTCAGTTTATGGTGAAAGAGGGTCCTTTGGTAATTTCAACAATCAAAAGTGGGCCTCGAGTTACAAAAGGTTGAAAACCCTGATCTACACTGACTACACAGCTAGTTGTAACACTACGATGACCCAGCTGAACCAGAAGATTATCTCGCATGTCAGCTCTTTGGAACTCCACTTCTTCCCTACTAACACTTTTTACTACCTTTTCCAAATATTGGCTAAGTTTGGGTTTCATAATCAACTTTCTTGAATTGCTTTTATGTTTGGTTGGCTTTTGCTCTAGCTTTGTCTGATAAAATCTTTTTTCTAACCACCATTGTCATTATTTTGTTTTGTAGGTCTATTACTGTGAGCAGAGGAAACAGGTTGTGCCATTAAAGTTTGAAGCTTTTGAAATGCCAGGATGGATGAGTTTACTTATAGGAACCAATACTTTTGAGGTAGGTGGAGACTCTGTTGAATTCTATATGGATTACCTTTTGAGAGGTCAAGTCTTCAGATGTCCATGGTACAGTAAGTCTGGAACAATGCCAGTAAATAATGGAACATAGTACTCACTGAGGTCAGGCCAGAATGGCTGTTGTGAGTGAACAATCACTTCTTCCTCTTATGTCTGTTTGCAAAATCATAATGGTCATTGTGGTTACTTTTTGATTTGAAGATCCCCCACCTATGTTCTAGGCTTGGACTTTTTTCTTTCTCTTTTGGAAAACAGAAAACAGTGTGACAATTTTTTTTTGTCATTCTTTTAACAGGATGTTCAGCGCACAGACTATAGGACTACTCTATTAAACAGAGTCAGCCGAGCTGTCAGTTCAGATACTGTGGAAGATACTGCCGAGTTTGCCAAGGAAGTAGAGATCAATGCTAGTGTGAGTACATTTTGCAGAGGGATACAAGGAGACTTATGAAGCTTGCCAGTCTGACATCTGGATTGGTACAAGAAGTGGTGTTGTTTATGGGACATAAGAGAACCTCCCTTGCCATTCTTGGGTGTAAAGCACGCCAGTGTGACATCTGGATTGGTACAGGAAGTGGTGTTGCTTATGGAACTTAAAGTGGGCATGAAACGACCAAAATAAGTTTTGCGTAATGCAGGATTGAGTACAGTTATGTATAGATTTCAATTTGCACACAATCACAACTGGTGCAATTTGGCGGAAATAGAATTTGAAGAAAAACGGTCAAGCAATCCAATTGCGAAAAATGCCGCAACAGGTCACCTGACTTTTATGATGCAATTGGCGGCACAAACACTGCGCTATATAAGGATGTGCGTCTAGATGTGGAATTAATGTAACGCTTAGGTAAAGTTATCTTAGCAACTTCATGAAAAGGCTTACATCACAATACCCGCGCAACATACAGAACCCAAAGCGCGGACTGTGATTGGGGCTTCGAGGCACATCGTTGGCAAATATGCATGCTTGCCTATGCGTGCGCATGTTTTAGCTTCCCTACATAAATCTCAGTTCTGTTTTTGTGGAAAGAGAATGCGGTCGACACATTGTACAGAACAGCTATGTACATGTATGGACAGTCCATACAAAGCGTGCCTTATACTGTGCGTACTTTTCAGTGACGGTGTTATTGCGAATAGACCATATGCATTGACATCTGACGTCATTTTGGGTGAAAGCAATGCAGCAGATGTGCATGAACGGCGTAAAGTAGATTTATGCGTGTATACGATTGTTTGACAAATCAGCTGTCTGTATTTATTGGTGTAACTTGCAATGATACACGCTTTTCCTCCATTTTCCTCCAAACGAGGGAGCACTTTTTCCTTTGTGACATCATATGCATAAGGTCTATGCCAAGCAGTTTCCGCACAACGAACCATCATTCACTGTGTGGTCACTGGCCATGCGCTGCTCTAGTATCATAGCACATGTGTTTGCAATGATTTACCTGCTAACATGCGTTAGCATGCACATGATTGGATGTGTAGAACGATGCAACAAATACAGACAGCTGATTTTTCGACCAATCGTATATGCCCGTAAGTCTACTACATGCGCATTTGGAATCTGGGCCACTGGTGCACGTGTGCTTTATTGTTTTCCTCCAAACTGATGTTGCGTGACATCAATGCATAAGGCCTATTCTTGATAAATTTAACAATGCAGTAACAAAAATTTTATAAAACAGTGCCATACATGAATAATGACATTGGGATATTCTAATTGAAAGTGGTGTGACTGCGTAAGGCATTTTATTTCATCTGAAGGTTCAATTCATCTGTCAGAAGCTGCCCTCGGCAGGATGTGTCTACATTGCAGGGGGAACAAAGTTCTTTTATGAGAAGTCAGCAGATATATGCAAGTAAGTCTTATGAGAGGGCAAAAAAGTTATGCTAATTAAAAAAGTTCTTCAGTTATATCTGTTTTTTACTGTTAAATGTTAATGTTATACAACCTGAGAGAACTCTGGCTGGTTAAAGGTCATCTCCTAAAGTAAACAGTGGTTTAATTAGGTAACTACTAGCCTGTCTGGTGACTGGTCAGAAACAAAAACTGGTGAGAGAAGATCTTTTCCTTTCATTTTATCCTCAGGTTTTGAGGATCCATAAGGTCATGTTGTAAGATAGGACCAATGATAAATGATCGTGTATATGATTCTCACTACTTACCTGCAGTAGTTAATGTGTGCTTGTAATGGAAAAGGTGAGGTCAAACCATAGAAAGACCCCAAGGGGAATTTCTTCAACAATGTACATTCTACACATTGCTGTCCTATGCCATTATCATTGTATCTGAACATTTTAAATAACATGATTGTATTTGTGATGGCAGTGACCAATGGAGTTATTAAAGTAATGAAAGTTAATCTGTTCAGGATGGGGGGAGGGAAGGGAGGGGAAGCAAGTGGGGACCTGTAAAATGTCAGCTGCATGTTTTTATTTGTGGAAGTAAAGTAAATGTAAGAGGAGGAGAGGGGGGAAGTAGCAAGATAAATTTTGGGGGGTGGCATTCCTCCCACCTCTCAGTTCTCCCTAAAGCTGCCATGGGCAAGGACTCATATCATGATGTATTCAGCATGATGTCAGCATCCTGGACATGCTCCTAGCTTAGGACCATTTCTTTTAAGGTGATCATCCATCATTTGAAAGCTTTGTTTATGGGTCCTACTCCCTTAATCAGAAATGACCTCTTCCCATAGTATTTATGCCCTTCTGAAAATGGTAACTGTTTACAATAATTTTTGTTTCTTTCTTAACAGATGTATTGGGGAGTCACTGGCAGAGCTGAGTAACTTGTCAGTGGTTACTGGTGGATTTTATGGAGTTGGGGAAACAATATCGTTCAGTTTCTATGAAAGTAGGAAAAATCAAGGGAAGGAGACAAATGTTTGGCATATTCTGCCAGTTAGGGATGACCAGGTGAGTTTATCCAATATGCTGGATGTCCTTTGCATCTAGTGCATGTCGCTGGAGATGCCATTAGTTATATGCTGCATCTCTGCAACACTCTCTACCTATCCCTGGAGATGTTATCTTTACTTAAATTTCTTGAGCAAACAAGCTTCCAAGATAATGAGTACGGTACAAGTTCCTTATCACCAGGTTGCGCAACTACTTGGAAGAGATCACTACAGATTCAATACATTGTTTGAGGTTAGGCATGCACCACTGCACAACTGACTCGTGGTCTAATAAAGTAAGCCAGAAAACGAAAACAGACCAAGACAGGCATAGGATGGAATTTTGAGTTTTCAGAAGATGTAGCATAATAGAAATGGTGAAATTAGGGGCATGTACTAAATCATGAAAACATTAGCTATGGTATGTACTTTTAGAGTACATTGAAATAACTTTAATGTTCATTCTTTAAGTTCATAGCTTATTGTCATTAAAGTTTGACCATTCATTACAGTTAGAAAATTTACCAAAAAAAAATCTTATTAACAATTTAAAACAGTTTGGATACTTGTATTAATACTTTGTAATATAGGTACAAGGGCTCGAAACAACGGGCAGCACCGACAGCCATGGCTGTCGAAACCCTTACTGTGGGCCGTGGCACCCCTCAGTCAATGTCCTATGAAATAACACAGACTGACAGCCAGTTTGCTCATTTTGGCTGTGCCCTTTTTCAAGCTTATTCCGAGCCCTGCAGTTAAAGTTGCCACATTGTGAATGAAATTGTCACATTCAATTGTTCCTGTTGTTATTTTGATGTTCAGGATCGCAGTGCTCAAGGTCGACAAAACTCTGACAAGACGTTTCAGAAAGTCCCATTTGGCCAGACCATCTACTGTGGTGAATCTGTCAGACAGAGGGAAACAATTGTCTCGAGGGTGTTTGACATTTGCATATTAGTGGAAGGTATAGTTACTTTGTACGCATTATGTAAGAGTCTCCCAATAGAAACTTGGTATTCTCACCTTTAAGATTGCCTAAAATAGCAAGGACTGCTCAGTGTACAGAATATTGGGATTACTTTGTTCGCATATCTGTGGGTATTTGCATTTCATGCATGGTTGGTTTATCTTCCTGCTTTGACCTTGTAATTACCAGAGTATACTGACCATAGCAAAAGGTGCCTTGTGTTTCTTGGAGATAGTCAGTAGAGTTAACAGTCTTGCCGTTTCCACTCCATTAGCTCCAAGTGCACCCAGTCTCCTCCAATAACAGATTAGTCTGTCTATGTTTAATCAAGCAGGCAGATTCAGATAAAAGATTGGACAGTTTGTCTTTTTGAAAAATCTTTTGTGATGATTGTAAATTTGTTTTAGTTGGAACTTAAACTAAACCATAAAATGTTGCTTCTTTCAATGGAAAGATCAGTTGCTTGTAATCCAGTTTTCACCTGTGCGTGTTTTTTATTTATTTATTTAATTTATTGATTGATAGATTGATTGATTGATTGCTCTAGGTGGCCCTGGTGCAGCCCATGAAGCAGAAGAGTTCACCTGGAGTGACCATACAGTGATTCCTGTGAAGTGTACAGGTGGAGCAGCTGGTGGAAAGTTCAAAGTACCTGAAAAAATATTTGAGGTATGTAAGGAAAGAGGCCATCTTGGAACAAGACAAACCTTTGACTCGCACTTCGGTAGAGTCAGCTTGTAACATTTAATGATGACTTGAGGTTGAAAACGTATTTACTCAACTGAAGTCTAGCAGAGGTCATTTAAACCAATTGCTTTTAAATGTAAATTGAGTTAGCTTATGGGACACGTCACTTCCCCATGACAACAATATGTTGGAGTGAAAACAAGTATTGCACATATTCGGCACGTAGAGTAGTCCAGGGATTGCTTTCACCTCCAGCAGTGTACTGTATTCTATACAAGAGTAACATTGTGACTCAAACCTGTTACCTCTCCCATTTCTGCAACATCTATTCTTCGTTTGTTTCCTGTTTGTGTAACAAGTCAACAGTCTTGTAGTTGAGTGCAAATTTGTTAGCATGAGTTCATTTGCGTTACCTCTGATCATGAGGACATAAGTGGTCATAAACATCGATATGAGTCTCAAGTATCAGCATTGCCAAAAAATGAGTATGAATACTGTCAGTCATGAGTATGAGTTATGCCCAACATGAGTTTTAATACTGCCAAACATAACCATGATTATTGCCAAAAAGAAGTATGAGTGGTGCCAAACATGAATAAAAGTACCTCCAATCATTAATGTGAATACTGCCAAAAATGAGGTAAGTACTGTTAGTCTTAAGTATGAGTGCTGCCCAGCATGAATTTTAATACTACCAAACATAAGTATGACTACTGCCAATCATGAATGGGAAAGTACTGCCAATCATGGATGAATGAACTGTCAATCATTAGTGTGAATTCTGACAAAAATGAGTATAAGTACAGTCAGTCATGAATATGGGTGCTGCCCAACATGAGTTTGAATACTGCTTAACATAAGCATGATTACTGCCAAAAATGAGTATGAGTACTGTCATTCATGCATATGAGTGCTGCCCAACATGAGGTTAGTACTGCCTGCCAAACATATGCATGATTACTGCCAAACATTAGTACTGCCAATCATGAGTATGAGAGTATGAGTGTGAGTGATGCCAATCATAAGTGTAAATAGTGCCAAAAATGACTGAGTATGAGTACTGTCATTCATGCATATGAGTGCTGTCCAACGTGAGTGTAGTACTGCCTGTCAAACATATGCATTATTACTGCTAAACACAGGTATGAGTGATGCCAATCATAAGTGTAAATACTGCCAAAAATGACTGAGTATGAGTACTGTCATTCATGCATATGAGTGCTGCCCAATGTGAGTGTAGTACTGCCTGCCAAACATATGCATTATTACTGCCAAACACAGGTATGAGTACTGCCAATCATGAATATGAGTACTGCTAATAATTGGTGTGAATACTGCTAAAAATGAGTATGAGTATTGTCATTCATTCATATGAGTGCTGCCCAACGTGAGTTTAATACTGCCAAACATTAGCATGATTACTGCCAAACAGTTATAAGTTACTGTCAATCATTAGTGTGAATATTACCAAACATGAGTATGAATACTGTCAAACATGATTGTAGGTGCTGTCAAAAATGAGTACAAGAAGCCAAGTAGTGCCATTCATAAGTTAAGTATTTTGACAGATGAATGTGATTACTGCCAAACATAAGTATGGGTACTGCCAAACATGACTGTAGGTGCTGCCAAACCCATTAGCACTATCAAATAGTATTGCCACATATGAGTGTGAGCCTGCCAAGTAGGACTCCTAACCTGTACATCGCTAGTATTGTACAAATCTCTACAAGCCAGTAAGTTTGTTTCATTCTGATCTGAATTTTTTTTTTTTTCAATTTTCTTGCTTGACAGGTCCCCCCAGGTGTTGATGCTTTAGACTGGCATTGCCTTGGCAAGAGAGAGTCAACTCCTGAAGAGATTGGTAAAGCAGTCAAGAGCATCGTCATTGCTCTGTCCAAAGGAGCTGCTTCCCAAGTCACCTGTCAGAAGTCTTTTTACAAAAGACCAGCAATTTCCAGAACTCGAAGTTTGTCATCATCGTAAAGAGGCTGCTTCTCGTTCAATGTTTAAAAATATTCTGTTTGAAAGATTTATGCAGACAACTACCTCCTGCCAAACAGCTGGTCGTATTGAGGTTTGTTATGTTCTGTCACCAAGTTTGGGAACGACTTTTTTTATCCCACCATGTTGGCTTTCATGCTTATGGAACTTAGCTTGTGTAATATATATATATATATGTAGTAGATTTATGGTGTGAGTACAGTTTCGTGAGTACAAGAACAAATGTAATGTGTGAGGTTGTGAGTATGAGCTTGAGATTTGTTTCATGAGTACCATGTTATGGGTACAGGCACAAATGTAATGTGTGAGGTTGTGAGTATGAGCTCGAGATTTGTTTCATGAGTACCATGTTATGGGTACAGGCATAAATATAATGTGTGAGATTGTGAGTATGAGTTGGAGATTTGTGGCATGAGTACCTTGTTATGGGGACAGGCACAAATGTAATTTGTGAGGTTGTGAGTATGAGTTTGAGATTTGTTTCATGAGTACCATGTTATGGGTATAGACATAAATGTAATGTATGGGGTTGTGGGTATGAGTTCCAGATTTGTTTCATGGGCACCTTGTTATGGGTACAAGCACAAATGTAATGTGTGAGGTTGTGAGTATGAGTTCCAGATTTGTTTCATGAGTACCATGTTATGGGTACAAGCACAAGTGTAATGTGTGAGGTTGTGAGTATGAGTTCCAGATTTGTTGCATGAGTACCTTGTTATGGGTACAAGCACAAATGTAATGTGTGAGGTTGTGAGTATGAGTTCCAGATTTGTTGCATGAGTACCTTGTTATGGGTACAAGCACAAATGTAATGTGTAAGGTTGTGAGTATGAGTTCCAGATTTGTTGCATGAGTACCATGTTATGGGTACAAGCACAAATGTAATGTGTGAGGTTGTGAGTATGAGTTCCAGATTTGTTGCATGAGTACCTTGTTATGGGTACAAGCACAAATGTAATGTGTGAGGTTGTGAGTATGAGTTCCAGATTTGTTGCATGAGTACCTTGTTATGGGTACAAGCACAAATGTAATGTGTAAGGTTGTGAGTATGAGTTCCAGATTTGTTGCATGAGTACCTTGTTATGGGTACAAGCACAAATGTAATGTGTGAGGTTGTGAGTATGAGTTCCAGATTTGTTGCATGAGTACCTTGTTATGGGTACAAGCACAAATGTAATGTGTAAGGTTGTGAGTATGAGTTCCAGATTTGTTGCATGAGTACCTTGTTATGGGTACAAGCACAAATGTAATGTGTGAGGTTGTGAGTATGAGTTCCAGATTTGTTGCATGAGTACCTTGTTATGGGTACAAGCACAAATGTAATGTGTGAGGTTGTGAGTATGAGTTCCAGATTTGTTGCATGAGTACCTTGTTATGGGTACAAGCACAAATGTAATGTGTAAGGTTGTGAGTATGAGTTCCAGATTTGTTGCATGAGTACCTTGTTATGGGTACAGGCACAAGTGTAATGTGTAAGGTTGTGAGTATGAGTTCCAGATTTGTTGCATGAGTACCTTGTTATGGGTACAGGCACAAATGTGATGTGAGGTTGTGAGTATGAGCAGAATACCATTCATTTTATGAGTACAAACATTTGTGAGTTCAAAATTTTTCATAGGCAACAGTGCTTGACTTTGCAAATCTGCAAGGGCTAATTTGATCTCGTGAAAATGAGTACAGGCATGTGTGACAACACCTGAGTACAAGAAGGGACTCATGGCAAGTCTGAAGTGTACACACAGCAGAGTTGCAACTAAGTCACTGCAGTGAAGTCAATTACAGCCATTTTGAGGGACTCAAGTCTTTGGCTTGAGTCACTGTGTCATCTCAGTGGTGTGAAATTTACTAGAATTTGTCAAGTCTTGTAGTTTTTGGCAGGTTTTGACTTAAGTCATAACTTGAAACAACTCTAACACACACAAAGAACCTCTAAGATACAATAAATGTTTGAGGGTCAATGTAAGGGAGGATTAGAAGGTAGGATGATGTGATGTTGGTGAATAAGCCCTATAGACAGATCCGATCAGCGCTTGTGTTTAGTGACTGTAGGCAGCCATTAATGGGGTCCACCAGCCTTAAATCGTCTTCATTTATTTTCTACTTGAATTTCAAACCCACATATTCAGTGAAATTGAACGAATCAAGATACAATTTAATGTGCAACCATCCATCATACAGGTCAGCAAGGAAATTGAAAGATTAAAGGTGATAGACCCCAGGTATGGCCGACTGAAATCAGACCATCACTTGCTCTCCGGATTCGTCTATAGCTGGTAAGGGTGTGTGGTCTGTTAAATGGAATACCAGTTGAGGAAGGTTTTATTATTTGTTCTGTAAGTGATAACATTATTGAATTAACAGTAATAGTATAATATTTCTTGTATGTATCAATATACATTAAAGCATACCAAATCTATATGTGCTAAATCATGCTGTCCAGAATGTATAGGATTCTTTGTATAAAATGGTATCTACAGTCATTATGATTGTTGGGTAAGTATTGGTGTTGTAAGGGAAAAAGTGTTGCAGAAAGGAGCCACAAAATATTCTTTAAAAATAAGTGAATTGTGTAGAGCTGAACATAACTGCAGTACATAGGACACAATTAAAAACAATCACTAGGGATCTTGTATAACCTGCATTTCCCTTTTATCTTGATGTTGTCCTGTTGTGTGGTACATGTCAGTGTACTTTTTGGTGTCAATGAATAACAAGTCCAGGTTTTCTGAAATATCACTTTGTATTGTCTTGCAAAATAGCAGATATATTTGTAGCAAAGTCATGTCAGGCTATGTGTCCGTCCCGGAAAGGATATCAAAAAATACAACTGTATATATGTTTGACATTTTGTCGTACTCACAATGAGTTTTCCATTGTTCACAGTGAAAGCAGTGGTTTTCCTGGGAGGGTGGGATGGAGATAAGGTAAGAGGGTAGAAGGTGATAGGGAGACTGGTTGAATGGCACATGAGGGAGGAAGACTTAGGGAAGAAAAGTGAATAAACTCCATTGAAATGCCATCAAATATTTAATTAGTATTGCTGACAAGACATATTAAGTACTGTTATTACTATTTGAGCTTGTAGTTGCTTCTGTTGACGCATCAACTTAAGTACAGTGGATAAGTTCTACGATTTTAAGCCAAGTACTTAATTGCACAACATAATTTGCCAACTCAACTGTAGAGTTTTTTATTGACATTATGTAGAAAGAAGTTTCATTGCCATCAAATGGTATATGTATCGCCACCAATTTGTGGCCAGTACAGACTGTGTTGTGCCCATGATCTGTGAGAACAACTCGTATTATGTGGACCAAATTATTTGGGAATGTAGGAGGTTATTTGGCAATAGCAGAAGTATTCTTTGAAATGTTATTATGAAAGAGGTAGTGGTTTTGTGAATGATTTTCATAGGTGTATGAGGTAGGGAGGGGGAATGGAGGGGAACAAATGGCTCCCCCTCCCCTAAACATAATTGTGCCAACTTCACGGCAAGAAAATGTCTTTTTGGGCAAATGCCTTGTCTTGATTGATTGTACCAATGGAAAATTTCAGTGCAGACACCTTCCACCCTTTGTGAAATGTTTTGCGATAGCCTTATGAAGGTTAGGGTCTAACTTGGGAGAGGTTCATACAATGAATTGGTAAGGAGATGATGGTTAAGACAGGTAGACCAGAATTGCTTGATATAATCTATCAGTGAAGAAAAGGAAGATTTGCAAAAGTATTATGTCCTGAAATTTAAATCAACTCACAAGAAATAGATAACTTTTGGTGCATTTTTGTGCAATCTATTAAAAGTAAATAAACTCTTGCTAAGCCCCAAATATCTTGCCATATTTGTAAAGGATTGAAACCTTTGTGAAATGTTTTGATGCAGTAAAAATTATTAGCACCTGTACGTTACACAAATCTTAGAAGTCAAGATAACTTGAGGTCCAATCAAGGTAGTGTCAATCTTTACAAATTCACCATGTGGATATCCCTGGGTACTGAAAGCCATCGCATTTTGGTGGAGATAGAAAGTCAGTGTAGGTTGTCAAAGACTGTACTAAATCTCTTTTTTTTATGACAGTGGTTTCTTTTTCTGTACCATGATCAATTTTATAGAAGGATAAAATATTTAGAATGGTTGGACAAAGTAAATCTGGAAACATTAAGTATTTTTTATTGAACAAGTAGAAACATGTTATACTGAAGTAACAAAACCTCAATGCATTTTTCCGTTTGCCATCTAATGTGTGTTTTGTAACTGCATTGTAAATAATTTTTACCTTCTGGATTTTTTTTTAAGTTTTAACCCTTAATCCTTGTTGTGTTTTCTTCCTTCCATTGTTAACCTTGAATTTATATGCAAAGTGGTGTCTCTGTTACCATGGTGACTTGCTTTAACAATATTGTTTCTGTGTTTAATGTTGTCTTCAGTGTTTTTGAACAGTTCTCTTCAGACAGGTGAAGTATGACCTGATAATTTGTCGGATTCTCCCATACAGATTATAATTACTGAAAGAGGGGAAAAGTTCTTACAATGTTTATATGTTAAAATATCTTTTATCCGTGATTACACAGTCTTATAAGGAAGAATTTTTTATTAGTTTATCCAAATAAAGAAGTAAAATATTGAACACAAGTTCCATATTCTTATTGAATGGTTGGTATTGTTACAATAGTTTGTTTTTGGGAAAGATCGCTTCCTTGATGATATTGTAGTGTTGAGCACAAATATGAGGTCAAAGGTCAAATTATGTAGCCATTTGAAAGTTCACTTTAAATTGATTGGTTGTACTCCTGTAAATGATTTATCCTATTGCTACCGCACACTGTATACTGCTCTCACTTCTCAGCCCAGGCAAATTAGGAATGTATACCCTTAGAATGAATGGTTGTTATAATTCCTAAATAACTCTTTCAACATACCTTCAATGAAAAAGTTTTGTACATAACAAGTTGTTCAGGATAACGTAATCTTTCATGTGATACATCCCTGGCCTGTCTTACGAGGTCCATGGCCTAAGCCGGGAACTTGCAGTCGCATGTATACTCGATTTAGCCTAACGGGACTTACTGAAGTTACTGTAGGCCAAAAGGTAACATCAGGCTCTTGTTTCACTGTTCAATTGTTTAGACTTATCTCACAGTTCACTTGATTTACTGAAAAGTCATCACTTTCACTTTCCCACACCCTGTCACAGCTTGATTCATTTTCAGAATCAAACTAAGCTGGACATATCATTGTTGGCTTCACATGAGGCCATTATGATGCCAAATCTCAACGTGAACATATATCATGTGACATACCACATGATCTATTACTTCGTTTTCTGTACGACAGAATGCAACTGGGAAATAGAGGGGGGTATACAAGTATGTTTCAGGTTGAAATAATGACTATCAGGTAGTCGTCGATTGGCGACATTGGTCTGTACATTGAGTTTGTGTTTGCGACAATGGTAGCAAAAGGGTTAAATGAGCAAGTTTGATAGGGAGTGGCTAGTGTCATGACCTTGACAAAGTGTGAGAAAAATGTAAAATTTTGAAGCAAAGGGAAGTACTGTCATCCTGCTTCGAAGGTGACATTTGAAGCAGTGTGATCTTCAACACTAACAGTAGTTTTTACTTATATTTTGCATATTTCCACTTACTCATTTGAAAGAAATATTGTTTGAGAAAAAAAGAAGTTATACCTCAAATGTAGTTGCCAGCTACATATTTCTTATGCTGCTTGAAAAGAGATGCATAATGTGTTCCAGAAGTCAGAATATTTGCAACATTAAGAAGTATTCACAAAAGTAACTGACGTTTTGTAAGGAAAGTAGCATGGCTGCGGTGAATGCACTTACCTGGCGCAGGATTGTCCTTGACCACACGGAGTGTAGTATCTGTTCTTTTCAGCCAGTCAAGAATGGGACCATGCATGACCATGATGTAGAGGTCTACACTCTACATGATGTAGCCACTCTACATGATGTAGAGGTCTAAGGGTCTAGAGGTTGGTCAGTTAAGTTTGTTGCCTATTTGGGGACATAGCTCCTTTGGGGAGCAGTACTCCTTCAGGAGTAATGTTTGGTTTTGCCCTTGGCTCTTCACCAGAGAGTTGAGGGGACTTTGGAAAAAGGAGTGCACTGAGCAAATTGTGCTTATAGCGTCTCTAGTTCTGTTGCATTATAAGCCAGTTTATTGCATTGATTGTTATTAAAACAATTCACTAACTTGTATTCTGTGCATACATATAAACATGATCAATTGCTAGGTTTATGCAGTGCATATCTATGGTGTAATGTGCCTCAACGTATGTTGCTATGGCTTTTTGTAGTTCCCACAACTCAAGCTTGGGTGAAGTTATGTTTACAGTTCCTTTACAGTGTTCCTTTTAGGAACACTGACACTAGGCAACTTTTGTGATCAGTATTCTTCTTCAGTCTGGCTCTTGCATTTTTCAACTTTTGCATATCAGGAGTACCGTAGGTCAAATTTATCAGGAGTTGAGTTCAGTTGAACATTTCAAGGTACCTGAAGGTATTGGAGGACATAAGGAGCCTTATAAGGGTCATGTGAGTGAAACATAAGTTGGAAGCTTACATGTTTGTAAAATGGTATTTGTGAATCAATGTTTTGTACTTGCCTGTACTTCAGGTGGAGGTACCCATTGTAAATAGTTTTGTTTTCAAGGGTTTTACGAAACTCCCAGTTTTGATGAGTTGCTGAGATAAATTTCGTATATCATGTTCCCTTGTTGATTGCTGCAACGGTTTGCAATATTGAAAATGTGTCAAAGTGCTTTCAGTGTGACATCTTCTGGAGTTCTTTCAGTGTTACAAAAGGAAGAAAAGAAGAAAAAAAGCTCACTGGAAAATGGAAAGTGGGAACTTAATTGTAATGTAGAGTTGATATGCGGGTATTGTTATTATAGATTTGCAACAGTGTTTAGTAAAGAGTTGTCCATTTGTCCAGTAACAAATGTTTGGGGTTTTCAATCATCTGTGCTTTATTTGTAAGGATAGCATAATGTTTCTGCATGTTGTGTGGGATTTCATTTCTGCATTACTTTTGTGTATGGTATCTTACTTCCATTACTATTATGTATGGGCTGCTGGTACACCATAATTGGCAGTAATAGAAGGCATATTTCAGTTGGCTTTTTACCATAGGCATAGGAATCTTTAACCCCCCCGTTAAAAATGTGGTGGGGCAGAAGTATGCTTCTGACCTCCTCCATTCAAGTACGAAAATTCGTTATTTGTTTCCTCCATAAAAAATGTCAGAAATTTGCAGTAATTTTCTGTAAAATTTGCCCAATATATTGCACCAGTTGCATCTAAGGGCCCTCAAATCTTCAGAAATTTTCCACAGGGGAGAGGGATACCCTATCCTCTTAGACCCCTCCCCAGGACGGCGGTCGAAAACAATGTTCAGCACCCCTCCCCCCATCCCAGTCGAGAACGGCTTCCTATGCCTGTGGCTTTTACTACAGTTTAGTTTTCAGTTTAAATGATAAGCCAGTTTAGTTGCATTAAAAGAAAGATGGGCTCAGAGAAATGTGGCATAAACAAAGAAATTAATAAAAAAATTAGAGTTAGGTTGGTTTCCTGTAGCATTTACGGTCATTGTGAATATGAGATAAAGGAATGAGTTATATTGTGCATAAAAATGATTTGTTTTTAGTTTTGAAAATATTTGTATAAAGCAAATTCTATCATTTTGAAAATTTTTAGTTGTTTTTTAAGTTTTCAGCATTGTAATGTAATGATTAAAATTGATCCAGTATGTTTGTCAAAGGAGCAATACTTATTTCGAGCAAATATGAGAATGAGTGAACTTTGGACAGCTCCCTTCAATTGAAATAAGATTTTAGCAAATTATTTGAGGTGAAAAAGGACATAAACTGATGGAATGAGTTTATCTTTTACAGGCAATCATATTAAGTGTATGTTAGTACTTACTACTTTGGGGGTGGGTGGGTTGAGCACTTTCACTAAAAATTTAGTACCATGAGTTCAAGTTTACCTGAAAAAGAGCTTCTGTTTCCCCTCGGCCCTTGTATGCTTTCATAGGTAACAGAAAGTAATGAAGTCTGACCAGTTATATTATAGTTATGAGTTTGAAAATGGTACCGGGTTAACAAATTTTATCATGGATGGGATGGATGGGGGGAGGGGTATGACAGTACACCTGGATGTCATCTTTTGCATAAGATATGGCAGGGCATATTTGAAAACCCTTCAAGAGTATCAGTAAGTAGTGTCTGTCATCACTTGGAAAGATTCAGTGAGCTGTATGCTTAACTTTGCAACTGCCTATTACTGCTTCTAGTCAAGTGGGTGTGTGGGTTATCAGAAACTATCAACTCCCAACTTTGGACATGGTAATACAAAGTTGAGATGTATGTATAAGTGTCTCTTCTTCTAAACATTTTAGTCCTTTACTGATCTGTAACGAAGCATGTAAAAATTGACCTAGTGTATTACACAACAGATACCTTTTTATTTTGAAAATTAGAGAGACTTATAAGTTTCCGGCCCTCTTGTTCAAATTGATGCAAATAAGTGTTTTGTATTTTTCCATTTATGCACCTTATTATTATTTTTATGGCTACTAGCCCCATCTTTAGGATGATGCCGTGCATGAATCTAAGGTAAGAGCCATAATTATGTGGAAAAATCTTCCCATGCACTTTTTAAAAAAGTTTTTTTTTTTGTTAAATTATATTTTCTTTGAGGTAAGTAGTGCCCCCTAAGTCTCCCCCACCCCAGTTACTTTGGCATCTTACCTTGGACTCCAACTTGCTTGTAGTTGTAAAGGAGGTAGTAAATGCAGCTTTGCTATAAAGTTAATAAATGTTGAAGACTGGATAGGATGTGTGTCTGTCTCATTTTTGAAGTGAGTAATTCAAAGATGTGTGGTATCAGTGTGAAGTCACTTGAAATTACATCACTGTTAATGTCTTTCTTCCACTTCGTTTTTTGGCAGTGGGACCGAAAGTATTTGATGTCAAAAATCCCAGGTACTTTCAGCCAAGCATCAGCCATACTCTCCATACTAATATGGTGGCTCTCCAGCTGTATATTATCGAGGCAATGGTGACCTACTTCACCCGGCCCAAAACCGGATTCTCGCACCTAATACACTATAGCCCGCAGATGCCCGTACCGAAGACACTTAAAATTGTCCCCAAATTACACTGAGCGTCGCTGGTTTGCTTGGTCACATTAAGAGTGTTGCACCCATGGTATTGGCATTTCTAATTTAGCCCTGTACGTGTAAGGGAGAGATCCTGAAGGATCTGTAAGGTCGGGGGTGGGGGGACAAACCAGGTGTCTAGCTTTTGCAAGAATAATTCGCTTTGTTAATCAGTGTACGGTACGCCAGGGGCGAGAATGGTGTTTAGGGCGCTCTGCAGTAGTCAGGTCAAAGATATCACAAACAAGAGATTCCAAACTCCTATACCGGAAGTGTAATGCTGCTCTCTATTCTGGTCGTAAAGTGGTGAATTCACCACGTCCTTTTTTCTGCAACACAAATAGATCAACATTTTGTCTGCTTCTCCGTACTGCAGAAAAAAAAAAACGCGGTGAATTCACCACTTTACAACCTGAATAGAACGCGGCATAAATTTGACATGCGCGCCGTTTTATTCGGCGATTTGCGTACAAAATGAGAACGTGTCACAGAAATTCCATTGTTAAAAGAGGTTAGCATGCGTGCACTTTTACAACGCGTTCTGTAAGCGCAGAATACATTTCTCTAAGTATTGTCCGGATTACTTGATGCACACTTCTGCGCGCTCGGGAACACAAAAGCGCTAGTTGATTTCTCGTTGTGAGTGCGTAAGAAGTTAAACGCGACTATATAAGAACGCAATCTAAAGATAGAAACTGACTGAAACCATAGAAATAAAAGTAAGGGAGAACGCTAACACAATGCATCCATGCATGTTTAACCGGTGAAGCCACGAAAATGTGAGGGCGCTTTCCTTGTACGGCAAAAGACCCGGTTGATTGATGTCTCTCCGTACGTACAGTGTGCATTCTGCTGCAGAAGTTATAGCTTATTTTATGCATTTTTCGAAAGATTTGGAGTAATTTTCACAACAGAAATAAGTCATGGTGCCTTAAGTATTTTGTTTTATACTCCTAACTTGAAAACTTGTAGTTTCTTTGCCAATACTTGAGGCAAAAGCAATGACGTGATATTTGTATTACGCGCCGGTGCTCTGTTGCCGTACAGACTGGCCAAATCAATGGCTTCAGTCCAGATCGGCTGACGTCATTCTCCCTTACTTTTATTTCTATGACTGAAACTGAATAAGTCTTTGAACTTAAAACCAGTCATTGTGCGTTCATTTTCGAGTGTATTTATGTGGAATGCTGCCAGGAAGAAGTATACTTCTTCTAGTAAGTGGAATTTATTGAGGAGTGTTAATTCTTAGATTAACAATGTTTCGAACTAACAAGTATTAATACTTTTGTAAGACATTCATTTCAAAAACGACTGAAGAGTGACCAGCACTTAATTCCGCCCCGATATTTTGGCTTCCATGTGGAGTCTCAGCTCCATTTTATGTTTGGTATTTATGCTTATAATATCTTTGAGTCAGATTCCATACCTAATGCCTCAAGGCTATCTAAGCCAGAGTGTGCAACCTTTTTGCCCACTGGTCCACATTTTTGAGTGTTCATGATCTAATTCGGGTCAGGACATGGCCCAAAATTTTCCCATAGTAATGGTTTGAAAATAAAAAATGGTGTGGGCCTTTAAATACAACTTTGAAATATTTAATAACGGCTCATATACATGTACACAAAATTATTTACACTACTATACTTGTACTCGATTTCAAGTTAATGGTCATCATTATATCACTAGTATCAAAACCCCAACACCGACATTTCAAAGACATATTGCAAACACTGGAAAATATTGCAATTTCTGTAATTTCGAACACACTTAAGATTTATATTTAGGACAGGCCATAACGACAAAGCCAAAGAAATGTAAGCCATAACTGAAGAAGATAATTAGACACCTCATCTTACAAATATATGCTGTAAAAATATAAACATATTCTGTAAAATATAAACTTGTTCAATTGATGAGTTAAATAATAAAGAAGCAATTAAGTCAGTACTCTCGTGATCAGTTTCAGGAATTTCAAGTTTTATCTCATCATTTACAAAAAGCTGTTTTCTTTCCTTGCAACGCATATAGGAAGGATGTTAATTTATGTCTGGTTATTCAAAATGAATATTGTCAGAAATACAATCTAGATATAACTTGCTTTTTTGGAATTTCGTAACCTAATCAACAATATCAGGAGAAGAAATAGAAATTTACGTACCCATGCTGCTATGTAAACCTGGAAATTTACGAACAATGCACCAAAATACAGATTCTCGATTCCGAAGCTAACGGTGCGGTGCCCATGTAGTAGGTTTTGACGCAGAAGATAAGAGAATACATCTCGCATACGAACATGTCAATCAAAGCGTTGGTGCAAGAGATAAGCAGGTATACTTAAGCGGTGCAAATATTGGGGTCCCTACCCCCCCCCCTCCCCTTAAACTTGTCGTTCTGTTGTAGTATCTGTGTATCCTTTATAAATAGTCTGAGCGAAGACATTTCATTGAAGTCTTTTGTTTAAACTGTTTCCTTCCATTTGAAACTCCATATGCGTACGCAAAGAATCATTACCATATTCTTTTCCTTGTGATGTGATCATTCATTATCCATTTTGTATGATATATTAGAATAACATCTTCCCCACCCAGGTTTCATGACACATCTATACCTAACCCCACCCCGTCCATTTGACCCCAGCAATAGCATCTGATTAATACCACGCTGTTTAAGATACTTTATAAAATTATTTGAGACGCACGGAAAGACTTTTTATAAAATTCGCCATTAGCTCACTCAGTCACTGCTCCTGCCAAACTGTCATCACTAAACCGCAACTCTATCGCATCGATGTCAGTTTGTTTCATTCTCTCATACTTAAAATAGGTAGATCAGCCTTAATGTAGGAACAGGAATAATTGCAGACAAAGCATTAACAGAGCGAAAGACATCTGGGTTCCACAGGCAGCTTTCGAAACATGAATCTTCCAGCCGAAAAAACGATGTTGATAACACTGAAAAAATAACAAGGAAATATTAACTCTGACCCCCAGCTGCCCAAAGTCTTATGTGTATATAAATGTGTATGCATATATATTATATATATATATATATATATATATATAATATATATATATATATATATATATATATATATATATATATATATATATATATATATATATATATATATATATATATATATATATATATGAAAATCAATATGGTAAAGTGGTAGATGACGGTGCAGGCACAAGTTGTTATTAAAGCAACTACAAGAGACATCAGTCTGCTTTAACAAAGAAGGAGGGTGGGAAAGCTAGCACTTGTGTCTTTAAGGGTGCCACCAGAAAGTTTCTTTGAGATAATGTTATGAAGAATATGTCATCTCACCAGAAAGCCCAAAGGCTTAGTGATTTCTTGCCGAAAAGAAATCCTTTGTTGCACTGAGATTTATCCTTCAAATTATCCTTACGTTGAGGTATCATGTTTTTTTATGTTTTCACACTTTGACCTCTGGTGACCTGATATGACCTTTTAAACTCCACTAAAATCCAATAAAAAAGAACAATTAAAAAATTAAGTGTCTTAGATTGGATTCAAAACCGGGACTTTTGTGTGAAAAACTGAGCACACCGATGACAAATTCGGTATACATACGTTTGGTATTTCTAAATAAGTTAAAATCACAGCATCCTTCACACGTGTTCATAATTAGGTTAATTAAAAAATAGAATTACTAATTACTGTTAAAGTTATGCTTTTGAAAAAGTGTATGTTGTTCTCAATATTTTACCTTTGGAATGGTACAAAAATTCAGCCCTAAATTTTCGGTAGCCGAAACGGCACCATTCGGAGGTACCGCCCACTGTTTATTTAGTTTTCGAGGTTTTCATAGTTTCATCTCTGGTGACCTCAGATGGCCTTTGACCCCCAACAAAACCCATAGGTGCTCTCTCTTATAAATGACAAATCTATATACCATGTATGAAAAGTATCCATTATCCCTGTATTGAAATATCGTGAATATCAAGGTTTTCGGTTTTGACCTCTTATGATGTCAAATGACTTCTGACCTCCACTGAAAAGAAAACGATTCTTCCTCTCAAGATGATTAATCTGTATACCGAGTATTAAAAGTGTCCATCATAGATTTTGAGATATCGTGTTTACAAGCAAGTTTTATGAATTCTGTATTTCCTCCTGTGTTTTCAGATAACATTTGACCCCTATTAAAAACAATGGAGTTCATTTTCTGACTATATCGCACCCACATGCCAAGTGTGGAACGTATCCATGCTTGCTTCCTAGAGATATCGTGTTTACAAGGTTTAGGTTTATAACTTCACATGAACTTTGACCTCCACCAATAACAATAGGGATCTTCCTCTCAATATGGGAAATTTATATGCCAAGCATGAGAAGTATCCATTGAGGTATCCTGTTACAAGCCAAGCGTCACAAACACACATATACACACGCATACGCACCCATACACACATACATACACAACCGACTGCAGTGGCCAAGTGGTTAGAGCATCCGACTTGCAGCCGGAAGGTCTAGGGTTCAAATCCTGGCCGGGCCATACCAAAGACTTTAAAAATGGAACCTACTGCCTTTGTGCTCGGTGCTCAGCATAAGCAATGGAGTAGGGAAAACAGGCCAGTGAGCCACAACTGGAAAAAAGGCCGTGGTCGTCTCGACTTGAACCAATTGGTTGGAAACTGGGACGTTAAACCTCATCTAACTAACTAACACATACATACATGCACTCACCAGCATTATTGCATAGATTCCTTTCACCTTCGGCAAGGAATCAAAATGGATTTCATGTTTGAACAATCCTGCTGCTTGCTATAGGTGCTATTTTCTTCAGCATAATTAGTGTAGCTTCGCCTCTGATGGATGGCGAGGGGTACCATAACCAAAATTTTTGTCCAGGATTGTAAATTGCCACACATGAAAGGGCAATTGCTTACTCCTCTGATGTAGGCACCATTGGGTGCATAGGTACTAATAAAATACTTTAGTCTGCCAAACCACTTATTCGTGCGTAAGCAATGGGATACATCCACGACCTTACTCCTTCTGCACCACCCATGGTGGAGAAGCCAACCTCCCGTCCCTCCCCATCCCCTTTGACACCCGCCGTTGTGGGAATAACGTTACCTGGTAGTAAACAAGATCAGGAGTATTTTCATCCGGGGTCCACTTCAGAATACCAGGTACTGCATTAGCTGGGCATTTCAACTGCAATGACGATGCGTAGGACAAGAAGCTGTAGTATTTATCATCAGAAACGAACTTTACTGCCTTGTACTCACATAAGTCTCCCTCTAAAGATAATCAGGAAAAAGATAAATTCAGACGAGAGAGAGAGAGAGAAAAAAAATGGAGTTTGAGAGCAGAACAAAATGACACGGCAAAAAACAAAGCAATTTGCCTATTCTAAAAATGTTCATACATCCCATAATATAAAGTATTACTGCGTTGACGTACACAGTTTTATTACCATTACAACTCGCTATTGTTAAAATGTATGATACCATAATGTGCGACAAGAGTGCATTTTCTTAAATTCAGAAAACGAAAAAAGCATATGACATAGAAAGCGTCACCAGTCACGGGGTATGAGAGACATCTATTTTCATCAATGAAGGTTTTGTCCTCCCCCAACCCCTCCCTTCACACACACATTCGTCACAGTAATACATTCTTCTGCAATAAGATATTTCAGTTGATGTAGTAACAAGCTTACCCTCCCCCTTCCCGTGGTACTAACCGGCTTCATGTCCACTCCTGTCGGTTTTGTGTCCGTACTTGTATTTTACTTGCATATAATTAGTCACCAACTTAAGACTGTGAGTGGAAACGTTTGTCTTATTTCTGATACATTGTGTAAATTTCGTTACGCTTCTAGAAAAGATATTATGCAGCAGCGCCAACCGCTTCTCAAACGTTGGGCCGAGCATGATCGTGACCAGAAGTTCTTCAAGCGCGAATCGCAAAGCCGGGGATCCGGTGCTCATTTAAGGGCTCTGGAAAAATGGAGACCGGATGATCTGTTGTGTAATGTGAAGCATTTTCCTACGATTTTAATCCATTAAATGGCTGTTTCCACCATTTTCAAGGTTTATTTCATTGAATCAGGGATATCGCAAGCTATGGAAACAAATTTTCGTTAGTGTTCTGGAAAAAAGTGGGAAGGTAGGGGTGGGTTGGCAATCCCCTTCACTTTCAAAAGTGGAGAAACATGTCCCCCGTCTTCCACCTGTTGACGCCCTTGCAGCAAGGGGGATAAAAGGAAGGGGGTAAGAAGGAACTATTGGCAACAGCGGAGTGACCTGAAAACTTTACGGGGATGCAGAAGTTTCATCACTCCATGCGGCTTCATATGCAGAACCCCCTTTTTTTTGTTCATTTTTGAGCTTTGAAGTAGGGCTGACGGGGACTCGAGACCTTTGTGAGGGGGCACTTACGCCCCAAGATTTCCTTAGGTACGCCACCGATTGGGGACACTACAATTCTACATGAAAATTCTCCACCATTGTTTTTATTCTGATAGGACACTCTACTATGGGGGGGGGGGGGGGTGAAAGCGACAATTCTGAAAATGACTCAATTGCTCCACCCAAACCCTTAACGTAAATTTCAAAGCGATTGTGATCAGGTGATAGCACTAATTGGCCCTGTAAAATATATAGCCACAATATGAAATGAATAGTTTGGAAAGAAAATGGGGAAACCTTATGGACAATTAAACGAAAAAAAAACCACAAACAAAAGAAAAAAGAACAAAAGGAAAGCTTACCAACAGGAGCAGCGTATATGGTTTCAAGCTACAGAGTATAAAAAAACAAAGTAAGAAACCTGCTAAGAGTTGATCAAAATTTTGAAATTTTAACAGCACAATGGCATTTTAAAGGGTTCCTGACTGTTAGCCAAATTTGAATTATGTTACACCAGGACTGGTTTGTTGTATTCAATTACCTTAGAACAAGGTTTGTAGCAGTCTAAAACACTTCATTATATCCGGTCCTTGTATTAAAATCTACCTATACAACGTACATCTGTTTATCACATCGTTGTACCGTGGACAAGAACAGCTAATTAAAGTATGCAAAATGCGATTACAAAAACATTTTAACAAACTCAGGACAGATGAATAAAAAAAAAAAACGCAACAGCAAAGTAAGAAATCAAGGAGACTACTAGTCATTCTTGACACTGCAGTAATTGGGTGCGCTATACAGTGACAGAGGTGGTTCCGACAGTGGAGAGACCGATGCTTTGAGGCACTTTGTAGCATGTAAATAACTACTGCCATCTAAGGGAAGCGCCATTTTAGCTAAGTTCGGAGAGCACATAAAATTTGTGGGAATTTTTTTCTTTATCCTTCTACTGAATGATGGGCCCTCTTCATGAACCACGTGATCTTTTGAGGGGAAACTTCAAACTACACTGAAAAAGACACGACTCATACAGATCATCTCGGTTCAAAAGATCAACATCTTGCTACAAAATTCTGACCTGTGTCTTTTGGCCTAGTGATATTTAGGTAAAGCTGTAACTTCAGAGCCATTTTCACAATATAATTAATTTATTAAAAAGAGTAGTAGAGACCAAAAAACAATTATGCATTTTACCTCTTTCTCTGCATCAGTCTTTTGAGCGTAGCCGCCATCTTTATCGTCTGTGATGTAGAACGGATGGTAGTTTCCTGAAACACTTACATCATTACCTCCGTAGATTATAAAAGTGTAGGTATTTCCTCTTGTGACGTAAATCTCAGGAATTAACATCCCATTAACGTACCAAAGAAGACCCCAGCCGACTTGCCCTGCAAGTAAAGAAAAAGGTAAGTATTGGTAGGTTGCTAAAGGAAGCACTGCTTTTCTAAGAAAACGAATAACATATCTTAGAACTACTGAGGATGTCTACCCAAATACTCAATCCCCACAAAATATTAACTTGCATCCTTTTTACATTATTTTCACAAGAGCACAAAACATGCTCCTTCTTCGGACCATCTCCCTCCTCCCGAAGGTTACTTGAAATAAACGTGGAAAATGATTATATTTCGCAGAAACTAATTATTATATTGAAAAGTATACAAGAGTCTTTAAACCTCTGTCCTTATTCCCAATGTAAAATATAATGAAATAATAGCCCCTTAGCTTGTCTATTGGTAGCTCATCAATAACCCCACCCATCAATAAATAATCGCATCATCACAAAAACTAGTGTGGCGTCATGAAATTTCTAACAATCCTTAGAATGAACAGATGAAAGGGGCGAAGAGCAGAGAATCTTTCAATTTGAATGAAATACCCTACTTGTCTTGAACTTATCGTATCCTTCCCTTGCAGACACAAACTTTAGAGTATTCTTGGATGAGTGAAATTAGGGGAGGGGCATCCCTAGCTGCCTAAGGATCAATGAGTGCGGGAGGGGGTGCTGGATTCTTTCCCGTCGAATAAGGGTTACATGCCCGACAAAATATCTGTGTCAAGAACGGTTAACTGATAACCCTCGTTTTGAAGGTCATCTTTGCATATGAACAGAATGGAAATTTTGAAGATTTAAGAATAACAGGAGGGCAAGATAAAAAAAAAAGAAAAAATACAAATTAATGCAGTTCAACATTTCGCAATGTCGATTTGACCTTGGCGTCCCCGTTTTCATTTTTTCACTTCATTTGTCTACAACAGCGAGGTCGATTTCGTCATGGAATTAGCTCCGAGGTGTTACTTCCATATGATTGGTCCATTTCAGTAAAGTCCCTCTGTGTCCTCTGTGCCTATCGGGCGAAGCCCGTGGAAGCTCCTGAGCATTTACACAATTGTGGGCGCAGAATGAAACATTGAATAAAATGGCATTGAATATGCACTAAAACACCAAAATATCGCAGTCTAAAAATAGCTTAATTTGAACCTCCGGTCGATTTCTTCAAGATGCACTGAGATTGATGATGCTGAGGGTGGAAGGTCATAGAGTTTCGACAAAGTTTTACGGTAATTAGACTTACTTCGTTCTATGGAGGTTATGATAGGACAACAAGAGTACAAGAAGAATGCGCGCTACAGACATTTTATAGTAATGTTTGCCTTCATTTTACATAGCATTGCACTGAACACGCAGTACACCAGGATTTCCCAACCTTTTTCTGGAGACGACCCCATTTAAGGAAGCAGCATCAGATCGTGACCCCAATTAACAGCGGTGCACCCAGGATTTGGGACTAGGGGGCTGAGAATTGTGGGGAGACTATCTAAGCGGAGCGCCACCAATAGTTGGCGCGGAGCGTACCAGAAAATTTGGAGATAAAAATACCCCTAGTTGGCCGGAAATCGCCTTTCCCAGGCTCTGCAAGTAAGCTCCTGGAAATGGTATTGTCAGTCTTTTCTTGGATGGAAACCCTTCTCCTTAACATTATTGGCAGATTTTAAAAATATGGTCAAATTTGGCAGCGAGAGGTTTACCGTTTTCCGGCGGAATACATGGGCAATACATTAACTAATAATAGCCATTTGGAGACTTCTTGCAAGGTTTTCGCTATATAAAAGTCTGATAAAATTTGTACTGTTTCTGATTGTTAGTTTGTTACGTTCTAGAAAAGAAAAATTCACCCCGGTCCCTTACCTCTGTTGAAAACTATAGCTTCAATACATTTTCATCTCATAAAAAACACTGACGACCTTTAGGGGCTCAAGCCCCTTGAGCCCCCTCCCCTTGGATGACCCACTGCCAATAAAAATGCCCCAAAGAAAATCACCAAATTCACCTCCGCACTTATTGTTTCTAGTAATTGCATTCGACTTCATGAAGCAATGTGCTTAGTCTGTCGTCTCTAGCAATACAGAATTGCTGGATTAGTGATAGACTATTTACTATTTTTCATAAGGGAGTGACAAATTTTCAAATATTTTCGAACTAGTTCACGACCCCACGATAAGTGCTTCGCGACCCCAAGATTGGGAAACCATGTACTAAACAGACCTAAAAATTGCAGGGTTGCTAGAGGAGCTAGGATGGGCAATCGCGAGGGTTGCACGGGGTTTCGCAATAATCCAAGGCAGACTCTGCTCTTGTCGAATTAATAGGGAGTTTTCGATTTCAGGAGGGGAGACGAAGAGGATGGAACACAGCAAATACTAAACTGCGCTTGCGTGTAAGCGAAGACCGCACCGCCGTGTTGATTTTCAGAACGGTCGTCGACGCCGATTTAATGTCTAGTCTAGACTACTGATCTATAAGTAGGGCGGCGTTTTTTTTTTTTTTTTTTTTTTTTTTTTTTTTGTGTTTTTTTTTTTGTTTTTTTTTTTGTTGTTTTGTTTTGTTTTTTTTTTTTGTTTTTTTTTGTTTTTTTTTTGTTTTTGTTTTTTTTTTTTTGATGTCAATCTACTGTGTGCTCCGTCTAATGCATCGAAACGCCTTGAACAGACCTTATGCATTGACATCACACTGACGTCATTTTGGGTGAAAGCAATGCAGCACACATGCACGAACGGCGTGGATTTCGCCGAACGTGTAGTAGACATACGCGCGTATACGAATGATCGACAGATCAGCTGTCTGCATTTATTGGTGCAACTTACAATGATACGCGCTTTTCCGCCATTTTCCTCCAAAAGAGGGAGCACTTTCTCCATTATGACATCATATGCATAAGGTCCAGAGAAATCCTAAGCTTTAGCTAAAGCTAAAGCTTAGGATTTCTCTTTAGGAGAGCTGAGGATTAGCTAAAGCTAAAGCTTAGGATATCTCTGATAAGGTCTATATCAGAACTGAATGGAAAGCTGCGTGCGCATGCTAAGCGCTCTCCGTCTGGTCTGTAGCTCTCCCGTCCTGAAATCGAAAACTCGCAAATAATTCGACAACAGACATTACGCATTACGCATTAACGTCACGTAACGTCATTTGGTTGGTTTTCCACAATGAAGCACACTGCACGCACAACGTAGACTTTGCACGCTCGCGTAGTAGACTTATAGGAGTATCAGACCGGGACACAAATACGCTGCTGTATTTGTTGCTGTAATGAAACCTACTGCCTTTGTGCTTGGTGCTCAGCATAAGCAATGGAGTAGGGAAAACAAGTCAGTGAGCCACAACTGGAAAAAGGCTGTGGTCGTCTCGACTTGAACCAATTGGTTGGAAACTGGGACGTTAAACCTCATCTAACTAACTAACTAACTAACTAACTAACTAACTAACTAACTAACTAACTAACTAACTAACTAACTAACTAACTAACTAACTAACTAACTAACTAACTAACTAACTAACTTGCCTGCATCGGAGGGGGCACTTTTTGTTCTGGGACGTCATATGCATAAGGTCTATTAGCAAACATAAAAGTGCACGCTAAGTGCGCCGAAAAATAGCGTTTAACAGGCATTTTAGTAACGTTTTAATGCACTGCATCTACATAAGGAGTCGGAAAGCCAGCCTCCTTAAAGGTCATGTGACATGAAAATAACATAGTTGGATATTTGATGTAAAAAGCATTAGAAATCCAGAAAATAGCCACAATTCCCATTAAAATCCATCAAATATTGACCATTTTACAGGTAAATTTCTATTTCACACACACATTATGAATAAACATGAGCTAAATATGCAAATATGTGACATCCAAAGAGGGACATACCATATACGGCACATGTTAGCCTTTGTTTTTTCAACCTTAATTTCAAGGACACTGGTAGCACTATTATTCCCCGAGGGGTTTATTATAAAAGTTAAAATTTTTTCCTTAAAAGGTATTGATATCACTCACCAAACTGTAATCTGTATGATTAGTAATTAAGAGATAATTTATATAGGGTTAAAAAATGAAATCTTCACATTGTGAAACACTCCACATCATTATTTTTGCATAGGCAATTAGTTTCTTCAGAAACCATCAAACTTTGAAGACGTATAGTTTGAGAACGGTAAAAGATATTGAAATAATTCCAACGGATCTTTGATTGGAGGACTTAATTCTTTAACTGACAAGTGAAACAGCTCATTTTGGTGGCATGTCACACAACCTTTAAGAACCATCGCAATACAAAGCAATGGAGTAGGAAAAACAAGCCAGTGAGCCACAACTGGAAAAAAGGCCGTGGTCGTGTCGACTTGAACCAATTGGTTGGAAACTGGGACGTTAAACCTCATCTAACTAACTAACTAACTAACTAACTAACTAACTAACTAACTAACTAACTAACTAACTAACTAACTAACTAACTAACTAACTAACTAACTAACTAACTAACTAACTAACTAACTAACTAACTAACTAACTAACTAACTAACTAACTAACTAACTAACTAACTAACTAACTAACTAACTAACTAACTAACTAACTAACTAACTAACTAACTAACTAACTAACTAACTAACTAACTAACTAGCTAGCTAGCTAACTAACTAACTAACTAACTAACTAACTAACGAACGAACGAACGAACGAACGAACTAACTAACTAACGCAGTACAAAGTGTGAGCCCTTGTAAGTGCTTTCAGCGAACACCGCCGCTTTCCGACTGCACGATGTGAGTAAGTGGAAAACCAGCGCATACGGCACCTACCCGACTGCGACGCAACAGTAAAAACCAGTAGCGTGGCAGACGGGTCGAATTAGTGTGCGCCAAATTTTGTTCTCGAGCCGACTGTCGGTCCCGATTACAATGTTGCATTCATATCATAGATAAAAAAGTAATGTTCAAGGCATCTTCAAGGTTCCCCTCAATGAATTCATGACTACTGTTGCTACTCCATTTAGGGGCATTGGCAATATGACTTTATCTTAAACTGCAACGTATATAGTAAGGGGATAGGGATCAAATAAAATAGGGTGATGGGGATTAGATAATCTTGGGTGACGGGGATCAGATAATATAGGGTGATGGGGATTAGGTATTTCATGATCAGTATTTCGAAAGACTAATCATGTCTTTAAAGTAACTTGCTCACCTGCTCTGCCCACGTAGCCTCTTTTGCCACCTGAGGGTCCGATCACTGCCGTAAAAGTCGCATTTCCCTCTGGTCGTAAGGGCGGGATGTACCAAGGTTCTTTGCCACCTTGAGCGTCGTCGACTGTTTTTAACGGTGGACAGGTCGAGCTACTCTGCCCAAAATTGATTAGCACATCATCTGCCGGTCAATAAACGAAATTAATGAGTAAGTACAGACAGACGTGGTAACAGAATTTGCCCGACGGGGGGGGGGGACTAGCGACTAGCTTACCCCCTTATGGTACATTCATGATCATCATGCAACATTTGACCATTCAAAAAATTTTATATCTGTATGACGTCACGGCATGAGTGTTACTGCACAAGACACAAACTCGATTAATCGAGTGCTGATGTAGTGTTTTGTTAGGAAAATAGAGTCATATAGTGCACGAAACGTGCTATAATATTTTAGGATTACGTAGAAAAAATCTGGTTTACGTAAAAATATCTGTATTTATTGAAAGCCAAACTTGTTCAACTACATGTCGATTACTAATGAAGATCATATGTACTGTATAGTGTCATATTGAATGACATTGTAAGGTATCGTACTGAGGAATTTGTGGATAGAAGAGTCAAACAACGAAACTGTAGAGCGCCCCAAGCGAGCCGAAAACTTTGGATTCCTCTTGAAGAATCTGCCCTCCCTGTAAGCAAAGAAAGCAATGAACCTCAGGGAGACTAATGACCATCAGGGATTAAACACTTTACCAAACCCACTAACGCTTTAGCTGTATGAAACCAACTAATGAAGGCAATACTTATTAATCAATAGTACTTTGAAAAAGTTTGGTGGCACACAAGGGTCTTGAATCCCTAACCACGCACATGTGTGCCCTTGTTGAAAGATAATTCGATATTACCAAGGATATTTTTGTGGCACATCCTTCGTGCACTTTTATGGATCTAGGCCAGTGGTTCCCAACCTTTTTAGACATCTGACACCCCTAGTTAATGATGAGTTATAACGTGGCACCCTGTTAACACTATCTAAAGCGAAGCGCCACCATCAGTTGGCGCGGAGCGTCCAAAAAACTTTTGGGGCTAACACGCCCCCCCCCCCCCCAGATTGCAGGAAATGGCACTTCCCATGTCTTCTTACTTATAAAAAGGCATGCAGTTTCTTAATCTTCAATCAATAAAAAGGTAACAATTCATAATATTTTTTTTTTAAAATACGTATTTATTTAATCTTATGCTGGCACCCCTAGAGAATTTTCTGGCACCCCTGAGTGCCACGGCGCCTCTCTTGGGAACCACTGGTCTAGGCAAAGAATACGTGCTGATATTGCATAGACATTAAGTTGACAAGTGCAGGCCCCGGGCGTTTGCGGCCCGCGAGCTACACTAAAGTGGCCTGCGGAAAATTTACAGAGACAAAAATTAATTTGTTAACGAATTTGTTAAGTTTATGCAAGATAACTGTTTGGTATATCTTTTACATAGTTATATTCACTTTTTATGGGTACAGCATTATGAAAGATACTGCTGGGAGACATTTTCATTGGAAGGCTTAGCGGAGGCTATGTAAGGTTAGGTGGCGTTATATAAGTAAGGATATATGGCATTATATAGGTAAAGTTAGGTGGCGTTATATAAGTAAGGCTGGCTAACGTTATAACGTTAAACAGTAAGATTGGGCGACGTTATACAAATAAGGCTGGTTGACGTTATACAAGTAAGGGTTTATAAGTAAGACTGGTTGACGTTATAGAGTAACGTTGGGTGACGTTGTTTAAGTTAGACTGGCTGACGTTAAAGAGTAAGATTGGGTGACGTTATATTATAGGTAAAACTGGTTGACGTTATACAAGTAATGCTATAACTATGACTGGCTGACGTTATATAGAAAGGTCGTTGAGTGACGTTATACCAGTATAAGGCTGGTTGACGTCATGTGTTAGCAAGAGTACGTGACGTTATGTAAACAAGGTTATGTGACGTTATGTAAGTAAGGCTGGTTGACGTTATACAAGTAAGTTTGGGTGACGCTGTTTCGGTATGATTAGGTGACTGTGAACAGTAACATTTGTGCTACTCAGAGTGGTCACTAATTTTTGTAGGAGGCATCCCCTGCCCCCTTAACTACATGCTTACCTGACGGCCTGATATCGTGTTTTGCGACGTGACCTGTCGGGTTGATGAATCCAATCCCCCATGAGACGTAAACATCCTCCGTTGTCGGTATCGGAAGGTCTTGTGGATCAGCTGTGACAGAGAGGAATAAAAATATAATAAAAAAATAACAAACAATTTTATGTCAAGTCTGAAATTGGTGAATTTTAAAACCAATAGCTCAGACAGTCTAATGGGATTTCCTACCAAATAACGGGTTTGTCATAGGGCTTCTAAATGAGTACATACATTAGTTAAATATGTCAGTTTTAAAGGTTCTTGTGCATCCTACCCGCCCCCCCCCCCCTTATCATGTTCGAAGCTTTTTAAACGCGAACGGAAAAATATCTGGATAAAAGTTGTCTCTTACGTGAATTGATAGGTCTCTCGATTAGGATAACAGCTACTCCGTTTGTCAAATCGCCTGAAATCAACACAACATTTTCTTCTGAACCCTGCAATGTGTCAGGGCAAGCACCAATTCCTTGTTCTGGTAGACACTGGAAAGAAATGATATTAGATTTGAGAGGAATCTGGAATACTGATACTTATAAACAAAGAATGATCATGCATATGCCAAATGAGCATTAATGTGTTTCCGTACTGGCCTAAACGTGGTCAGGATAAGTAAGTATGCCATATTACAACACCTGGTGTGATTGGCTAATGTTCTCTACCATATTTATCCTTAACGAGACAAATGTTCGGGTTTGTACCGTTTGATTTTCAAGCGTCCATATTTCATCAGGAGGTGTGACAGGCTGTGTTAAAATTCATTTCTTCCTGATACCAGCATTTTCCGAGTACCCATGCCCATGCAGAAGTGACACAATAAAACACTATAGAAGTTCTATTTACCTGGCTGTACTGATTCAAGAGATAATCTTCGGCTTTTGGTTCGTTCGTGCTTGGATCAAACCAAACCACAGTGACGTCACTTCCAATCATGAGAGTTCCTCCTGATGGAGATCCACTGATACCAAAGGCTAAGTATTCATTAAGCGATAGTAATCCTCGAAACTCCATTTGAATTTTGTTGTTAGGTTCATCTAGGGTCCAGGCTATTTGGAAGCGATCCGGCACTAATACCTTACAATTGTCCAGGTTCTGCAGAAGGAAACAGAAGAGCGAAAGTTGTGTTTGTTACTTGCTGAACCAGTTTACCTACGTCGCGTTTCCAGAGCAACGCAAAGAGCCACCACATTGCAGATATGCGCAAGCCTCGAAGACGTAGACGCACAAACAGAGGGAGAGCAATCAAACAAGTTCAGGCACTGTTTGCGCGAACAACATGACCAGGTCGAAAAAAGAAAAAAAAAAAAGCGGAAGAATATGTGAGGTTTGTTATGTAACTATAATTTGTATTCATATTTGACTTAACGTTTCATCAACGCCATGAAAGCCTTATCCAACACTTTTGGTAAACATTGCATAAATATAATAACTGCCATTTAAAAAAAGTAAAGAAATGTTTAATCTCCGGCATATGACTAAAAAGATTTAAAATATTTTGTGCACTTTAGGAACTAGAAAAAGACCTTTGTTCATATCCATAGAATATTTTCATTTTCATGTACCGGTATTCTTAACGAAGTGAGAAATGGTTTCCGCTGTAACCGCGTTCACGAAATGGGCATAAACATAATCAGTACTGCTCTAACTAAACTGACCACAAATAACGCAATTTGACCCATTTTTGGTAATAGTCTCGATCACTCCTTTAATGACCAGTCAATATGATGATACAGTGGGTTTGTCGGTGAGGGTGGGGGTTGGGTGGTGTTAGGGGTTTTATGGGCTCTGGAACAATAAATTGGAGTAAAAACTAAGACATCTACTCCCCAGATGTGCCCACGAATATTTATTTTAAGACATTTCAGTAGCCTAGTGCTCGCAAGTATTTTCCTAGTCGTAAACTACTCTAAGAGCCCCGACAGCATAGAGGTGTGAGGCTGGACGGGAATGAAAGCTGAAGGGTAAAATATGTTATTTTAGGACAAACTTGTGACATTTTACATTAAACCTCGGGAAAAAGTACTCAGCTACACACCTAATTAAAAGCACTGCCATAAGCTTTTGAGTAGCAAAGGCCTCGAAACCTGCATATGATTTGAGGCACAGAGCAATGTAGTCTTTGGAGAAGCTTCAACATATAGACTGGTCGTTAAAAAGTTGAATCCAGACAAAAAAAATAATTTACAAATAAATTTTTAAAAGACTATTACAATGTTTCATAAAATAAAACATTCAAACTCCGAAACTACTTGTTGGGGGGTTTCTTCTCTGATAATTCTTACAGATACGACTGTGTGCTTTAATGAGAAAACAGAAATAACTGGTACAGATGCTTCAAAGCACTTAGCCTAATTCCTGCTTCATTCGAGGCTACCGTCATTAAATACTTTTAAGCTTCTACCAGAATAAATGAATGAATGAATGAATGAATGAATGAATGAATGAATGAATGAATGAATGAATGAATGAATGAATGAATGAATGAATGAGTACTATGTTTCATGGATTAAAATATCTTGAAGATATTATCTGACACTATTAGTTTGGATTTGACTCAGTTTTCACATTCACCGACTTTCCTAGAATTTTGGGAGACAAAGAACTACTTACGGACGGAGGTACTGGTGTAGTGAGTGGCTTGATATACGGAGGAATATCAGTAACATCTGAGCTCTGTATTGATATGTGGCCAAAGTTCTGTTTTGCCAGCTCACACCATATCCCTATAAAATCAACATCTTCCACAGAAAGTCCTTCTTGCAACGTCACAGTCACCGTTGCACCCGAGTACCTCGGTAAAATTGCGTTTCTGTGAAGAAAATATCAGGACATTTGGGTAGCTTATAGACCCATTTCACAAACATCACGTTTCTAATGACAACGAAAATCACCGTCATGTTAGAGGATAAACGAGGTGCACATGTACACCAGAGTTGTAGGTCTCGAGACCGTTTTTTTGTGCTCTCAGTCTCGGTCTAGACACTCTCTGGTCTCGGTCTCGAACCCTTGCGGTTTCGAGACCGACAAAGGTACTTTTTTCTTTATATCTTTTCGCTGTGGAAAAGGCATTTTGACTGAAGTGTGAAAGAGGCAACCCCTACCCTTTTATTAAAGCGCATCAACCTCAAAATGTCAATGCTCAAGGTACGCAAATTTGAAACGTGTGAAAAATTTACAAGCTTTCACATGAGGGACTGCTTGTGCCTGTTGAGAAGAGAACTTTTTCAAGGGGCTAGAGGCCACAAAACGGAACAAATTTAGTTTGTTTAAGTCAATGTAGAAACAGTTAGTGGTGTGGTGTCTACAATATTCTAAGGTTTGTCGTTAATTTACAAAATGAACAGTATTTATGGAAGAAGTTGACATTGACAGATAACAGACACTATCATTAACAGCCCCTTTTGATAAAAACTTGACTTCTGCGCAAGTTGCATGAAGCAGAATTAAAGTAAACAGAAGCGCGTTGCGTATCACGCCCTGTACCATTGAGAAAGTGCCAATGTATCCTTCAGTGGCGTAACTGGAGGGGGGGGGGGCAGGGGGCGGTCGCCCTCCCACAAAGCCTCCGAAGGCCTCTGTCGGAAATTTCTAGAATCTGTCGAAAATAAATAAAAACTAAATAAAAACAATTCATTTGAAACACTTACAACACTTCTTATGTTTTTAAGCAGAATTACACATCGATATGTCAACGTAAAAATCAAAAGTCGGCCTCAAAATTGCCCGGAAAAAAAAGGGCCCCAGAACTGTCGGAATTTTTTGCTTTTGCCCCCCCCCCCCTTACAAAAAATATCTAGCTACGCCACTGGTATCCTCCGTGGTTCGCGTTTCACAGGCAGAGACCCCCTGAAGTATTTGGCAAAGGGCCTATAGGCTCAACGGGCTAGTTAAATTGCAGACAGAAGAAAGTTGTCTAAAAGATACAATGCAGAACTGTTCTAGACTAGCTACGGTTCAGGTTATAATACTACTTCTCTGAGCATCATCTTTGGCTACGGTACCATAAACAGGGACGGAGAAGCAGGGGGTTGAGGGTTACAGCGCCCCCTTTCAAGAACTCCCCCATTGACTTTGTGTTTTTCACACAGTAAATTTTTTTGAAAGATCGTCAACCCCCTCCCCCCCCCCCCACTGTTGAGAAGAAATCTCCGCCCCTGACTATAAAAGAAGCTTGCGATAAGCTATGCATAGCTAGGCTTTATCGAAGGCAGGCATGTAAGTCCTGTTACCGTGCTCGGACAATTTCCTCCAGACACTGCCCACCCGTAAGAATTGTCTGGGATAGTTGTCCGGGATCCGGTTTGGAGTTATTCGACAGAGTTTTTAGGAACCTACTATCATACCACTTTTGAGTTACCTTTTCTGTGTATAAAACAAAATTCCCTGCAAGTATAGGTCTGTAACCAGCGGCGTCGATCCTGGGGGGCAGGGTGGGCAATTGCCCCTCCAAGGCAAATATTGGGGAGGTAAACATATCGTTTTACCCCCAACCCCCAATAATTCAGGCTGAGTAAAAAAAAACAGGCAGCGTAAAAAAAATATAATGCTGTGGTGTAAAGATGACTTTAGGGCTTCGAGAAAATGCCAGTTTGAGCCTATTAAATATTAATGTGAATCTCCCATCTAGCCCTTTCAACATAATGCATATCCCCATATTCCATATGCTGTTTTTTCAACACTTCAGATAACTATTTATACATTTTCTACTGAAATTAGGGTTGTCGGAAAGTTTTTGTCCCCCATACCCAACCCCGATCTACGCCCCTGTCTGTAACAATGGCGAAGATAGCGGGTTCGGTAAGGTGGCAGAGATGGCGTTTGAGGCTTTTCTTTAGTAGATAGATAACAATGCCTTGACACCATAAGTCAACGTATAACACACAAAAGAGTTTTCGTTAAATATACTTCCTATGCCGATGGAAAATACCTTGCAAAGATACTGGAAAAGCGCGGAAAAGAAGAAAAAGGGCACCGACAGCTTATCTCTTACTGGAGATCATGGTCCCCTAATTATATAAAAGCCTGCCAGTGATATGAAAATAAAATGAAGATTTGTCTGTTATGCTGTTTTCCCTCTTTAAAAAGACACCATCCATTTTTTAGCTGGGAAGTGTCGACACGTCGCTTCTCCCCAACTGAAGTCAATTGTTTTTTCTAGTCTGAGTCTGGGAGTCGGGTTACCGTAGCCAGGGTAGCACTCCTTAGTTTCGGCTGCCACATATAAGCGTACACAAGTACTATTTACCTTCAGTCGTAATGATGTGTGGGGGATAGGTTTGGGATGGTGGGTTCCTGGCCCAAAAATCTGTAGCACTGAACTTCACGAAAAATCTGTCATTTCTGAAGACTACTACGCATCACGTTTTCGGTTAAGAAGCTTGTATCTAAGCAAACTTTATATTACATTTAATCAGATCTGAGGCGAAGGAAGAAGAAAAAAAAAATTTTTTTCTAGCAATTGACAAACTTCAAAACAACTCACGGTTGATCTGCAGGATGAGGGACACGAATATCATTGGAGTCAGGTTGTCCATCCCCTGTCCAGAAGTACGCCGCTGTGGGGAGAATTCAGTCGGGTTTTTATTTATTTTTCAGAATAGGAAACCTTGGAATAAAAGGGACATATTGTGTTTACATTCAATCAACATGAAACAGACAGGACATTTTCATCATTATAAGCCATTTAGTCTCACCAATAAACCTTATCATTACTATTTCTCCCCTAAAACATCACGCATTACGAGAGTCATGAGTGTGGCTTCATTTGAAGGTTTTTCCTGCACAAACGCAAAATTTTCAGGTCAACGTTGGGAAAAACTGACATTTTTCCATTCTAGGTTTTACAATGGATTCGCTAACTTAAGACTTACATTTCGAATTAAGCTTTCCGGCCACCCTGAAATTTGCCCAGAATCCAATATGACTACCAGAAATCCAAAATGACCGCCAATTTAAAAAAATGTTTCCTCCTGCTGTTGCGTCCGACCAATTTTCAGGGTTTGCCTCGAATTTGGGTATATAAATCTTAAGAAATATTTTCAAATCATAATAATGACAATTTTCATTATGATAATCCAATATGGTCGCCAAGTAACACAGTCATTTGTTTAGAAGGGTTGGTCCTACGATAATAATTTCTTAATGTATATATAGGTTACAGACTCGAAGAACCCATTAATTCACTTTAAATGGATCCCTTTCCAGTTCAGCGAATGACAAGAAGTAGCGTTACGTACACAGACGTGGTGGAACGGAAAAAAGATGGGGGGGGGGGCGAGTCCCAGCAAGACTATCTAAGCGATGCGCCACCATCGATTGGCGCGAAGCGGACGAGAAAATTTTTGGTTTACAAACCCTCAAGATGGCCGGAAACAGCACTTCCCGAGTGTGCTAAGCTGCATGTACCCAGCTCAACTTGGCAAATATTGGGCTGAACAAACCTTTAGCCCCCTCCCTTTTTTCATTGGGGGCTGAGCCCACCCCCAGTTCTTGAAATTGTCCTTTTTTTCTCCTGGCCTTACATTCAGTCAAGAATTGCACCTCCTAGACAAAGGTCTACAACTACTTTGACTGGCCAAGGCCACATTCTGCTGAGCACACTACTGCGCGTAATGGAGGCTAAAACACTGTACATCACCCATTTGACTGACTTGTGCATGTCACTGTTAAGTCAGATTAGCGCTCACTATTTCAAGGCATAAAATATTTTGAACATTTTTCTGTCTTTTTCTTTAACTTACAGGTTTCGTGGTTGTATCAGTGAGTTGTAATCCGAATCAAAAAAGCTCTCCAAAACTTCCTCTGAAGTGTGGTTTGAGCATTCGAGGTCACCTATTAATTCTTCCGATTATCTTTCTCTTGAGATTTATAAGAACTAAGCTGGACTGGTAGGTTAACACTAAGAGGTTTGTCGTCTGCTACATCTTGAGTAGAACTGTGGAAACTTTATCTATTGCTATGGCATTGCCAATCGCCTGAACAATAAGTATATTTTCTCTCTGGTGTCGCTTGGTGAGCACATCGGCTTGATTTTATGTCATGAAATTGTGAATATATACTTATGTACTGTTATTTCAGGTAACTTGAGGAAACTTTTCAGAATGCAGTAAAAGAATTAGGTTCTAACTCTTTAGCTCATTTACATATGGCCTCTGTAAAAAGAGTAGGTTTGAAATGGTCTGTTTCTATTGCACAGTCATTTTGAGTTTAAAAACCCTGTCGTCATAATATTGGCGATGCCATCCTACACATCAAAGCATTGTTCAAATTAAGAACCTGGTTAAAATATTACTAGGGGTGAATGATATCTCAATGAGATAGAAATCAAATTGAAAGCATTAAGTAAAGGACCTTAAGTCCATGTAAGTGATATCACAGACTAGGCTGGTCATCTTTTCACCCTTAAACAGGTCTTAAAGTATTAGCATAAATTAAACTTTATATGTTATATCCACCCTGGTTGTATGCATTGAGTTGTTTCATGTACATTAGAAATATTGGGCTCTCATTTTCCATTCATTACAAAACTGAAAGAGAATTTCTGTTAATTTCACAGATTGACGGCAAATGTGGCATACGAAAAAAGTGGGACAATTTATACACTAATGTTAAGTGGTAAAGATGAACACTGACTACATTTCAGATTGTTGATTACTTGTAAACATTAAAATTTCTTTCATTCTAAATAAATGTTTACACTTTTTGCGTATGAATTTTAATCGTGTCACAATCGGTACTTTAACTTGCCTCATACTTATATCAAAATAGAGCCACCAATAGACCTTTTTCCAAATAGCAATTACAACGGATTGTGGGATAGAATTATGGTACGCGTCGTTTTTGTCTGTTTGTCAATGGCGTTTTACTGTGGCAAAAAACGACGCACACGTGACCCCATCCCACAATTCTTTGTAACGACTATTTGGAAAAGGGTCTATTGTGAATCGTTTTGCCTCAAACCTTTAATGTACGCGGGGTGATGAGTGTCTGTCTTTTATATTGAAGCTGCATACTATATGTCGATCTCTCGATTGTTTATCACCTTATAGCAATGCATGGCTCCTGGTTAACAACCCATCCCATTATATACATATTAAAAGAGGGTTTATGTAAGCAAAACCATTTTTAATAGGCGTATGGAAGAGTAACGAAATGTATAGCTTCTGGTGAAATTTCCATTCAATATTTATGTATTGCCCTGACGAGATTAGCAGATAAAATTAATTTAGGCCCTTCTTTTAGGGACTGTAGCTGCCAGACATTTAATGGGCCTTGTCATTCTCATTTTCTTGTCACACTATTTACACATGTAATGTATGCATTTCTCGTTGATATGTCCTATTCGGAATGAGCCGCCACATTCTCCGAACTCACCTGGTCCCCGACCATCGTAGTCCAAGTTAATAAATTTGAACTGCTTAGAATTTAAAATGATGACGTCATCTGCAGCAACGTCGTGTACACGTTGGCTGAATCCAAAGCTACCCAGACTCTTTGTTTCGGGCGTTACAAGATTGTCTGGGATGTTGACGTGTCCGAAATTGACCTGAGAATCGAACAACAAATGTTAGCAGCTCACATGGTATACGAAAATGGTTTAATTGAGACATGTTGGTAAAGTTAACAAAAAAAGTCGAAATATTGACCTTTCAGGAAACGGTCTAATTAAATGTTGACCTTTTCAGGTATAAAAATTCGACATTTAGACGTCATATACTCGGATTTTCCTCTTTTTCCCGTGACAAGGTTACACCACTATTTACCAGCACACCTTACACCATTCTAATGATTAGCCTAGGAACAAGTCATGGTCTCTGTCAATGAAATTCAACTTCGTTTTTAAACAGTCGAAATATATATATATATATATATATATATATATATATATATATATATATATATATATATATATATATATATATATATATATATATATATATATATATATAATATCTTATATAATTTATGTACGGATCTCGAGAAATTAGCAGATGAAGTATCACATTTTCACCTAATTAACCACTTACCCAAAAGGGAACCGTATTCTACATTTAAGTACATTGTGATGTACCAAAACTGCAAAACCGAGTCTTAACTTCTTACAGTTTAAATATTTTTCATTTTGAACGCTGTCATATAATTTTTTAAAAATTTTTTATGGAAAGTCCTGCGGGATATATTCTATTGCGGAAACCCGAAAATACCGAAAGGACACGTAACTTATCTAACCAACGTCTCGGCCCTCAGATATTTCTTCAAAGTCTTAAAACCTTCGGGCAAAACAAAAAAAGAAAGAAAGAAAAAAAAAAGAAAGAAAGAAAAAGAAAAACAAAGCAAAAAAACTTACACCGACAGATACACACCACACGGAGAGCCATCTGAAATCCTTTATTGTTCGTCCATCAGGAATTGTGATCATAACATCTTCTAAGTTATATTCCCTCAAATTATTTGGACTGTAAATCAAGATGATTGATTATCGGGATTATGTTAACCTTACTAAAAAATTGCAAAACTTGAAGTAGATTACATACAGTCGTCTCACATTTAATTCCCAAGCGCCAGGTCACAGGAAGCTGGCGAATAACGTGGCGTAGCCATTTTCATCACAACAATATGGAAAACTTACTGATGATGTCAAAGATAAGGTGATTCCACGTTGGACGGCAATGACAATATATGTTTGTTGGCTATACAAAGTATACTGCATAATATTGATATGCGGACGTCAGTCTCACTATTTTATGTAAGTACAATAAGTACACTCTACTGCTGTTTTCTATAACCTTCAGTGGGGCTGCCGTCCAACGTGTTTCTGTAAACTACTGTAGAAAGTTACAATACGTCCTGACCCTCTTCAAGTATCACTCCACAACGGTAACGTTATCTTGTGGTCTCATCGTATATATTTCGTAGTCTCCTGAGAAATTTCATTTTCTCGTGGGGTACTTTGACATCGTGTCAGATACTTTCGCTAAGACGATTTGCTGTCTCCATTTGGAAAATGTCTCCTAAGATACAACGTCTTCTAACCACATGCCGCCATTAAAAGGGACCGAAAATATCTTTTTTGCGCACCAAATGAGCGGAAAGGGCCACAATTATTTTTACGGTCTCAAGTATTTTGTCTTGTGAAGCATTTTGTTGTCCCCTAGTACATCGAAAACAACGACAGAACGTGATTTTGGACGGCGTTACACATATCTGAAGGCAGTTTTTATAAGCAAAGTATCTCAAAAGGCATCGAAATAACTAGCTAAACGACAAAATATCTGAGGAGTGGCTGCCCCTCCCCCGACAGGGGCAGAAGTCCAAATGATAGAGTATGTAATCCCCGCCGGCGACCAGTCACCCGGACTGTTTACTTGGTTGTTTTACAAATTCAGATCCGAATTCTCTCCAATAAAACCCCAAGATTTTCAACATTTCTTAAAAAAAAAAAAAATCCCCAAATTTCCGGTAAGCACAGCCCAGAAATTTCTTACCATCCTTCCATCGGATCTTCGGGTTGCTGCCTTTCACTCTGGGAGTCCCCCCCCCCCCCCGCCTGGCAAACTCTCGTGCCACCCTGAGGAGACGACGAAATATCTAAGAATACTTCTAAATATCGTGACCTGCATTGCGTTCCACCTCTAATAGTTAAACCAACTTGCAATCAATGCTTATACATTAAAGAAGTTTTCTCTTGACGACTTATGCTGATTTATGAAAATTGTCAAATTGTTAGAACTGAAGAAATCTGATGAGACTGATGGAAAACTGAAATATATCAAAGGAACCTCTTTAGTATTAAGTAACAAATTTTACGAAAATATTTGTTGGGGATTAAGCTTTATCGCGCCCTCTATAGCTTCTCGATAAAATTAGACAAAACCCCACAAACTATTGGCTGGATCAGTTGAACACTCTTCTTTACTATAAAGATAATGACGATAATAAGGACATAATTCTTTGACTCCCCACCTAGCTCCCTTTCCCTCGACGGGATGGGTTGGGTGGGGCTTGACCCTCAACCTCCCCCCCCCCCCGCCGCCCGCTTTTATAGGAAAATGGTTACTTTGGCTGCCCGAGAACGTTACTCTTTGGCCTGCGCTATGGTCCTAAGACAACCCTTACTCCAAATCCAGATATGTATTGATATCTGCATGTATCTGGCTAAATACAGTCTTTATATGGCCATATCAAGCCAGATATACAGCCAGATTTAGATGCCTTGATACATTATATCAAGTTTTATATGGCCATATCAAGCCAGATATAACTTGATACAATGCAATTCCAGATACGCAAATGAAGTTTTATATGGCCATATCAAGCCAGATATAACTTGATGAAATACCAGTCCAGATATGTAAATACAGTTTTATATGGCCATATCAGCCAGATATAACTTGATACAATGCAATTCCAGATATGCAAATAAAGTTTTATATGGCCATATCAAGCCATATATAACTTGATACAATGCAATTCCAGATACGCAAATAAAGTTTTATATGACCATATCAAGCCAGATATAACTTGATACAATGCAATTCCAGATATGCAAATAAAGTTTTATATGGCCATATCAAGCCAGATATAACTTGATGAAATGCCAGTCCAGATATGTAAATACAGTTTTATATGGCCATATCAAGCCAGATATAACTTGATATGCTAGATATGCAAATGAGCATTTTGTTAGTTTGTTTTATTATTTATCTGATTTGATTCTTGGATTATGCTTGTTACAAACTAAGACATGTTTTGGATACAGCATCACCTTCCCGGACATTGCAGTTATTTAGTGGCTACATTTTTGTTAATACTGCAGTGTACTAAGTGAACGTAGGCAAATGATTTGCATATTTGGGCGGAGCTTGTATCTAAACCTACATTTTTCATGATTTAGGAAGTTGAAAGTAAAATATGCACTACGCAGTAAACAAAATTTAGAGTAAAATATGTAATAAAGTTTAAAATAAGAAGCCCATATCACTGTGATTACATAAAAGAGGAAATTGCAACGCATTTTTCTGTTCACTGTTATGAAATAAGTTGAATTTATGTACTTAAGTCAATTCAACCCAATACACACATTAAAATCTAATTCATGGAGCACTTAAACAGTTAAACATTGTCAAAGTTACCTGGCGCAGGAGTGTCCGTGATCACGACGGCGAAGCTCCCAGGTGGGACCTATTCTATTCTATTCTATTCTATTCTATTCAGCCAGTCTAGAACGGGACCACTGTCAGGTGGTGTCAGTTAAGTCACTGTTTGTCCCTTGGGGACGTTGTTACTCCTTCGGGGAGCAGAACTCCTTCGGGAGTATTGTTTGGTTTTCGCCCCTGGCTCTTCGCCAGAGAGTCAGGGGACTTTTGGAAAAAAAAAAAAAAAAAAAAAAAAAATTGTCAAAGTTTGTCCCTTGGGGACGTTTTTACTCCTTCGGGGAGCAGAACTCTTTCGGGAGTATTGTTTGGTTTTCGCCCCTGGCTCTTCGCCAGAGAGTCAGGGGACTTTTGGAAAAAAAAAAATTGTTCCTGTGTACTGGGTAGGACTTTAAACTGCATCCGGTTGTGGAGCTTGTTTAGGCGTGGGGAAAATGAGGTTACCCTTTACCACAACTGCCTCCGGGGCACCCTTGGGCAAGGTGCACCTGTATTTGCCCTGTGCTTTTTACGTGTTGTTGCCTTCGGGCGAGAATTTGCCTTCGGGCGTGGTGTTGCCTTCGGGCGTGGGGTCGCCTTCGGGCGTGAAGTTGCCTTCGGGCGTGTTGTTGCCTTCGGGCGTGGGGTCGCCTTCGGGCGTGGTCTTGCCTTCGGGCGTGAAGTTGCCTTCGGGCGTTGTTGCTTTCGGACGTTTGTTGTTGCCTTCGGGTGTGTGTTGCTGCCTTCTGGCGTGTGTTGTTTTCCTGTTTGTAAATAGTCTTGTGTGATGGGTGCTTTTTAAGTGCATCGAAACGGCACAGTCAACTCCACTCCACTCCACTCAACTCAACTGTGTGATGGGTGGGCTGGGGGTGTCGTATATGTTGGCCACAGAAATTTTGTTTTGCTAGCTTGGTGTAAGGTAACTTTGTAACAAATTGTAAGTGGTTCATGGTTTTGTTTTTGCCGGTCCGGATTTGGTTCTTCCTGTTTGATAGTGTCCGTTTCTATGCACTTAAAAACCCCCCCCCCCCCCCCCCGTGTACTTAAAAAGCCGTGATCCGTCAGGGTTTTTCTTTGGGTTTGGGATTATCCTTTAGTTTGTCAGTGCCTGTTTCTACGTACTTAAAAAGCTCAGAGTTATGTTTTTGTCCGGTCAGGTTTAAGTTCTGCTTTGTTTCTTCGTGCCCGTTTCTACGTACGTAAAAAGCTCTTGTTTGCTGGTGTTTGTTTGTTGGCCATATGTAGTGATCCTTTCGCCGGTCTGGTCGTGTCCGTTTTAACACGTAAAAAGCACTCAAAGTCTCCATGAGGAGTGTGGACCGTAAGTCCTAACTATGATTCATAACTAGAGCAGATATGGACCAGATGCAATTTTATCTGTGCCATATAAAGGCTTGATCCAGATAGAACTTTATCTGGTCATATATGGTTTAGATCTGGGTCTGGGTTAGATCTGTGTTATATCTGCCTAACTTTTTATCTGATCTGATATAAATTCCGTATCTGGTGCAGATATGGGCCATATATGGAAATATGTTCTGCTCATATAAGGACCATATCTGGTCCAGATGAAATTTTATCTGTTCCATATAAAGACTTGATCCAGATAAAACTTTATCTGGCCATATATGGCTTAGATCTGGTTCTGGCGTAGATCTGGGTTATATCTGCCCAATTTTTTATCTGGCCCAGATATAAATCCCATATCTGCAGCAGATATGGGCCAGATATGAAATCCATGTTTGGCCCATATATGGAATTTCATATCTGGCCCATATCTGGATTTCGAGTAAGGGAAAGCTCCGAACTCTGCGACAGGGCAGGCTATTTTATGGAGCGATGGCATATTAGATAAGAATCCATGGGGGATATTTTTTCGAGAAATCGTATACGTGTTCCACAGTAGCGTAACTGGAGTGCTTGAAGTGGGGGGGGGGGGCAGGGATTAAAATAAGGTAAATGTACCGACAGCATATAGTCAATGTACCGACACTTAGTGTCAAAGGGCTATCACTTAACAAGTCACCCCGGCACCCGTGACCCCCCATCCGCCCAGGGGTGGCGCCAGGATTTGCCCGACGGGGGGACAGACTCCCCGACGTGAAGTCCATAGACCCGAAGCCTCGGATAGCTCCGATCGCGTCGAGAGGTTGGTGAGGGAGAATTTGAAGAAAACCTGTGTACTATACCATGTCATTGCGGGACATATTTTGCATAAAATTTGTATTTACTAGAGGAAAATAGTTCCGCGCCGATTTAATGTTTTTGCCGGACTCTAAGCTGTGAAAAAGCGCGCAAAGCACGCGAAATTATTTTGGGTGAGTCTATACACTAAAAAGAATCTGTGCTTATTTAAAGCTTACATAGGTCAATTGTCCTGGCAGTTGGGCCCTATCGGGCACAACTTACATTTTACTTCCCTCCTCGAGTCACTAGCCGTACAGCAAGACAGATACAAGCATGCAGACAAGAGAACATTAAGTCTAGCGAAATGAGATGAAATTCCCGACGTTTACATAATTCCCTGTATTCTACTTATGAAGTTACTTGAAAAGATGGAAAGGGTTTGTAGCCTACTATATTTAGCTATAAGTAACAGAACTGAGGACCAGTGGATAAAGCGTGCCGAAAATTTTGGGTTTTATCTCAGAAATGATCCTTTTTGGAAAGCCAAAATAATAAATTGACCATATGTGGCGACAGAATATTCCTGACAGGGGGCCGGGCCATGCCAGCGACCCTAAGTTCCGTCAGCTCCTTTATCGAGGGGATGGTGAGAAATAGATATGAAGATGCCTGACTATCCCATGCCATTACAGGGCATAATTTGCACAATATCACTTATTACTTTAAGAGCCGACTTGCTCACTGATATTGTTCTTTTGAGTCTGAATCGTGAAATTTGCAAAGCGCGCGAAAATTTTTAGTAGGCATACACTAAACACATATGTAATTATTAGAACAATAAAGAAAAAGTAAAAAAAAGGAACAGTTTGGTTTGTAGACTGTATCGGTGATAACATACATTGTGTCGAAAGCACCTGGACTGCCCGATGGAATAGTCAAACTACTCCGTTAGTCGTTCACCAACTAACCCTACCGCATGACACACACGAGAGAACAGCAAAAAGCTTTGCGATATGGGATGAAATTTACGACGATCTACATAACCTGTGTGCTCTGCCTACATGTTACTTGGTAAGGGTGACAGTACTTATGCTATCTAGCTATGTGGAAAGGAACTATTGAAAAAACCGGAGTGCCCCTACAGAGCGCGTAGCGCGCAGAAAATTTTGGGTTCTTATTAGAGAAATTGTCCTCTTGAGAGCAAAAGACTGGTAAACCGTCGGAGAGACTAGTCGTCGTTCACTCCGGGCGGATGTACCGACAAGATCAGCAAATGTACCGACAGACAATCCTAGGAAGCTAAGTGGGAGGGGGCGACTGCCCCCCTTCAGTTACGATAGTGATGTTCCACATTCCTATTTCGAGAGATATTTTTACTGTTTTCATCGTTGTTATTTTTCTTTATGTTATGTTGACCCAGTCCCTGTCCCTATCTGTCTGCCGTAGAAAGGTGTGACGACATATGGACGCTCAGTATGTGCAAAATTTCAGACACATCAAATAATTCAGATTAAACATTTGTTCCAACATGGCTTGCTTACTCTTGGGCTCCTGGTACAGGAATGGACAGTCCACCAGCAGCAGGTTCTTGAGTTGTCCCAGTGTAAAATACTGTAGCTGTGAAAGAAGAGACTACATGAGTTAATGGAAGGACCTTGTCTGTCAACGTGAAACACTCCATTTCAAACTTGAAAATTCCTACGTCATCTGAAACGTTTGTAAGCACTGGCGACTTCACAAGGCGCGCGAAGATTCCCCAAGTTTAACCCCGTCTTGTGGCTCATCCCGTCGGTTTAAATTTACAAGTGTTATGGCCCCAGTTACTATTGGAACGATGTAATTTAGTTGGGAATTCATCTTTTCTTTGAAGTAGGTCGTTTTATAAACTCTCCATGCTAGGCATGTACTAAAGGAGGGGGGGGGGGAAGAAAGCTTCGAGGGTTGAGATGTTTTACAGTGTATAAAGGCAATAGAAATTGCAAATTTTCTAGGGGCACCGCCCCCTGCTCCCCCTCTTGGCTACGGACTTGAACTCCCTTCTAATGCGATGGCCTTCTTTCTCTTATTCTTCAGATTTAAAATATTTACAAATGCCCGGTTGAATAATCACTCCCTAATATGAGTAATCTGGTGTAGGGGGTTGGGGAACCACCCGAATACCCCTCAAAAGTCTCGTGTCCCAGCCTCCAATGGAAAACTCGACAGTGAAAAAGGTACCTTTCTCGTATAGGGACCCCACATGAAATGGTGAAACCCATTTCCCTCTCCATGAAAAATTTTTTGACTACCCTGGTGCTCATCCAGCAACCCTAATTCATGGTGTTGGTGCATATTCCTAAAATGCGTATGACCTACATACTGTGCAAAAGCACTTCCGGTGGCTTACAAAAATTTTCACGTTTGTTTCACTATTGTTTATGGAACCTCACTTAAATGTTTCGGATCCTTTGTTCACCTTAAAGAATTTTTCATTACGTTTCTGAAAATTAATGTATATTGAAGGAGAACCAATGAAATGAGACATGCACATCAAATGTCACAATCCAGCAGCAAAACTATACAGCTACATGCTTGAAAAAAATGCATAAATTAGCACGGGGGGATTCTTACTGGGGTGACTTCAATTTTGTCTTGTCATGAAATCAAAGCTTGAGCAGTACAAGATTTGCCTCACTGTATCACTTGGAAACAAACCTTTGATAGTAGGTTCGCTAAATCAGATTAAGCTAAACAATTTTAATCTCAATTGAACTTCATCTTCTCTTCTGGAGTATTTTGCATCTATTTTCCAGGTGCAGTTATAAAATTTGATGTTTTCACCTTTTTTTAACCAAAGCGGACTTACAACTCGGAACCTGTTGTGTCTATGTATGTTCCTGGTTCTACACACAAGGAGCTCGTGTGGGCTTCGTGAAATGCTCCATTGTAAAGTTATTACAGAACGTAAACATGTCAGACAATATGAATTCCTGGTCACACTGCTGGGTACGAAGAGTGAAAGGGGTGGTCTTGTCCCTCACTCTCAATACATATGTTTTTTGATAACTAGTAACTCGCAGAGGCTGTACTTTTCCGTGACCGGACAACTTCCACCGGACAATTCCCACCAGGATAATTTCTCCCCGGACAACTTTCCAGGGGCAGCCCTCCTTGGGACAATTCCCACCTGGTCAGTTCCCAACCATGGACAATCAGTTTAAGTTTTACAAAACTTTATTTCAGATTCATTCCGTTTGATAGATGAAGAAGATGAATATATAAAATACAGATATTAGGAAGAGACTGAGGAGTGTTTACAGGAAGCTTGGTAAAGCTTATAGAGGTAATCGTCCCGAAACATTTGAACAAATAAGAGAAAAAGAACAAGAAAGATAAACCAAGAAACTCTGAATAAACGAAACTTAAATCACCCCGAGCAGTTCCCATGCATGATAATTATCCCTCAGGCATCTTCCCCATAAAAATTGAAATCTTTTTTTCCAAAAGTCCACTGAATCTCTGGTGAAGTGCCAGGGGCGAAAACCAAAACAATACTCCCGGAGGAGTTCTGCTCCCTAAAGGAGTAACAACGTCCCCAAGGGACAAACTTTGACTTAACTGACCTACCCGACAGTGACTGGTTGAATAGAACAGGTTGAAATTTTTTTCCAAAAGTCCCCTTACTCTCTGGCGAAGAGCCAGGGGCGACAACCAAACAATACTCCCGAAGGAGTTCTGCTCCCCGAAGGAGTAACAACGTCCCCAAGGGACAAACTTTGACTTAACTGACACCACCTGACAGTGGTCCCGTTCTAGACTGGCTGAATAGAACAGGTCCCACTTACATGCTCGAGCTAGCCACTTTTAAAAGCAGTAGGCTTTTAAGGTTGAAATTACCTTAGGTGGTAATTGTCGGGGGGGGGGGGGGAAGGTTGTCCGGGAACCGTACCTTCCAGGAGCTATATACACGTAGGCTACCTACACTGGTTGTATTGTACCTACCAGGGGCTGTACCATCGTAACTAAATCCTCGTATGTAAAACGTCCTTTCATCGACGGCGTAGACAGTTCCAGTAACTTTATGAATTGTCCCCGTAAAGTCACCAATTAGATTCCCATACTCGGTTTCTGCAGCTGAAGCAAGAGCTACGGAGACGAAATTTCGTTATGTGTTTCTTATGAATATTCATTTACTTGTTTTAAGTTCTCATGTGATATCATGAACAAAGTGAAACAATTGATTTAAAGCAAATACCATATTTGCTGTCATGTTTCTTTCAAAATTGCCATTATGAAATATGCATTTTTCTGTTAAATGTGGACAATATCATAAGTTTGTATACCCCAAAGAGTGGGGGTGACCTGGGTCCAAAATGTTGGACTTTGCCGGAGCCGAATTTCGCCGGATCATGTGGTACTTGGATCCGGCCTGATAAAGTTCTCTAGCAATGAAGGATTTTTTCTCACTTCTAAAGATATCGGGTCAATAAATTATATATTGGTCAATGTAGGGGTGGCATGGGGTGGTCAAGGAACACTTTACACTAATTATGAAGGATTTTTTCTCACTTCTAAAGATATCGGGTCAATAAATTATATATTGGTCAATGTAGGGGTGGCATGGGGTGGTCAAGGAACACTTTACACTAATTATTCCCATGTCGTTATTCAGACCAAAATTTGCGGAAACTCCGGCCACAACCGGAGTTGGAGTTACATGATCTGACTCAATGGTCCGGCCGAACAGGACACCCGGTGAACCTACCACAGATATTGAACAATAATAAAACAATCTGTATTTTCCGTAGGAATCTTGAAGCTAGGAAATGTTTGGGTTAGGAGAAGGAGGCGAAATGTATAAACGTCGATACCAACAAAGTTAATCTAATCAGTCAACTTCAATGGGTTAAAAGACATAAAATCATGTATGCATGCAACCATTGACGTTAACTTGGTTATCACAATAGGCCTTTCAACACTGAGATTTAGCCTAACTGAATACTAGTTGATGCCGAAATAAACAGGCCTAAGTCGAACAGAAAACATCATCTTTTATGTGTCCTTTTGGCGTAGTTAATCAGTAGACTGTATTAATAAGTAACAAAATTCCCTTTGTCTTACCAATTAAAGCCGCAAAAGCCCAAAAATTCTCCATTTTGAAATGGAAGTGTCCTCATGTAATCTAAAACGCCGTTACCGTCAAACGCTCAAAACTTGACTAATTCCCAGTAGACTGTTATATTATTTACCGGAGAAATAGTGTACAGTACCATAGCTGTCATATAAAAGCTGTAAATAGGGCAATGACTCACTCAAGTGTAACGGACCGTTTGCTCAATTCCAAGTTAAGCCTCTTTAGCTATCGGTGACGGTGCTGAGTGAAAACAATCAATAAAGCCAAAAGTTGAATGGAATCAAAGCATACTTCCGTTTACGTCAATACCCTCTTATTCATTATTCATAAACTTGCCTTTGAAAAGAGGGATAGTACATGCTATATTTGAACAATAAACCGCCATTTCAGGACTCTGGGGCATAGTTCTCGAACAACAAATTTACAGAATAAGCGCAGTCAACCATGAAACACAGATATTGTACAGGTATATGGTATCAGTTTCGCGGTTTGTATTCCACTGCACCATTACTCAGCAGTTCCGCCAACTAACATCACTAACCAAAGTACACCATGCAACAATGCATGAGAACCAGAATGCAGTGTATTAATACTCGCGAACGAGAGTGCGCTAGTGTAAACTTACTGTCCAATGATTGCGATATGAAGTACAGGTAGTTTTGCCGCAGGTGAAATTACGATAAAAACTTATGTGACTGTAATTTAATTAAGCGAAGATGGCAGTGTTGTAATTATATACTGGTAATCGAGTGATGTGAGGGGAGGGGAGGGGGCAGGAGGGTAATTTGGTACGAGACTCAAAAGAGGCCGGGAGATATAGAATCTAGATATAGAATCTACATCAGTGATATGAATGGTGATGTTAAGACTCAGTGATGGCAACAAAATAAGAAGTGGGGGTGTCAGGGACTGGGAAAAGGAAGTGTTTACGGTTTGCAGTGATGAAAATGGTCGGTGCCAATATTGATAATATAGGACTTTGGGGTAATATGTGAGGTATGTTCTGTCAGCCTGCCAAGGGGAATAAAATTATATTTACCAGGAGAAAAGATAATTTCATCTCTTAGAATATGTGTCACCATGATGATGAGTTACTGAAGGCTGTATATGAGGTACTTACAGGGATTATCATTGCTAGTGATTTTAATGGGGAAATGCAACATAAAATTTCCGTGGTTTGGGTAACCGACAGAACTTATGGCATACTTTTAGAGTACGGTACTTTAATTTTTTTGTGGGAATGTAAAGCTGACAGTTTATAATGACTTCTCTGGCAAGCGTTGGAGTATGTCAGCCACGGTTCTGTGCTGGACTTAAGAGTCGATGAGCAGATGTCTGGCTCGAGACCACCAACAGTACTAAGGTCTACGTAGGCCTGTGCTAGATGTAAACATGATGATAACAAACTCGTGGTTTAGCTAGAGATACGCCACTACGACGGTGGCACGGAGTGTTAGGACCAATCAGGGTTAGAATTAGGGTTAGGGTCAGGGTTTTAGCCAATCAGAGATATATGACATGCATATGCATGTCTCAAAGCGTTCAAATGCTCCCATATGAAAGCGTACAAATTTTCCTAACCTATTGTGCCACCGTCACCCTCCGTATGCTGGCTTAGACTTGCTCAAAACCGCATAGCAGTAGTAGTAGTTGTTGTACACAGTACCACGTTCATCGGGACGTACTGTGAAGACGCCCTCTAATATCTTCAAATTTCTGCTCTATACTACGTAATGAATGAAGCACTCGAGTACATACAGTCCAGTTGATAATTTAAAGTTTTTATTTTGTAAAAATGTAAGAAGTGAAAATTTTACTTACGTCTTGACTCTTGACCAAGACTTAGGCTTGCTAGAAAGATAAACACGACAAATAAGGAGCTTGTTGTGAGCAGCATGGCAGTTGTAGTAGTAAGTCGGCGCTGATTTTGAACACTGCAAGATAGCGTTCTAAAATGTCAACACGATCTCGACTGAGTACTTGCAACAATTTTTCAGCATACCAGTTAGACCGTGGAGCAGATGAACTTTTTCGTTCAGCTCATTGCTACGACAGGTTATGGCACCCCTAGAGGCGCTATGCAGGCTACATACCAGTGGGGTGACAGAAAACTTTCAGTCCTTTCAAAGTTTGTGCTATTCACCATACTTAACGAACTTCAGAAATCCACGTTGTTCACTGTGCTTACCTTGTTTTGTTGTACCAGGCTAAAATAAAAGGAAATCTGCTGTCCCGTAGCCAACTGGATGGGAGTAGGGGAGGGGACAGAGCCCCGTTAGGAAAAAATTGTTCTACCAAATAGAAAATTCAGTGGAAAACAAAAAATACTTTTGGTTTAATGCAGGCTTCAGACGTATCAAGCCCGCTGAAAAATCAGTCCCCCCTCGCAGCTCTATCTCCGAGTCAGCCCATTCAGTTCCCTGTCAGGCTACGGGCGTGGGAATAAGTTGTATGAAAACAAATTGCGTATATATACACCAAACAGTTAGAGAAGTAGTTGTATAAAATTACCTAGAAAAGTAAATATAAAGTTGAAATGTATAAGCCAGATCATATTTCGTTTATTTTAGACCTTGAAACAACCCTAAAGACCCAGAACTATTTCTATTTAGGAACACGCCCATGGAAACTGCTTCATATGGTACCACGGCCTATCTCAGGTACGGGTAGGGGGGGGGGGCTTGTTCAGAGTAGAAAGAAATTCATCCCCTGACCTTTTCTTTGCCAATGTCCTAAGAAGATCGCAGCGTTGGGATTTATACTAACATGTCATTAATATAATTGTCATGATCTCTTCCGAAAGAGCTTTAAGTAAAATCAAGTATTAACGCTCTCAGGCTGTTACATATGTTACAAGACGACCCGTCAGGAACACCGGATTGAATCCATCGACGAGCGAATGGAAAGTTCCAGAGAATTCAACTTCAACGCAGCCGTTCTAGAACTGTCTAGAAGTGAGAACTGTTTACGTTATGTCCCAATTATAGCAGCGACCTGGCAACACTTCTAAGAAACTGCAATTGTCGTTATTCAACTAGAATATTCAACTGTGTTCTAGAAGTTTCTATTAAGGAACGTTCTCGTAATTGCTGGACTGTGGGCACTAGAAGTTTCTGTTAAATTCTGGAGAGTTCTCGAATAAAAGCCTAGCATATAAAAGGCAGTTCAACAGTTGTTGTGGCGGAGAGAGACATTGAGAAATGCCCTAATACTTCATCGAGTCCAGACGCTGTTGAGAAGTTATTCCCAGCCACTGACACTGCACACTTGTGATAAATTGCCTTACGCCGTTTCTGCACTGTGTACAGAGATTGTTATCATCCATCATTCATCGCCTAGCCTTGTCACTATTCGCTCGTGGAACCAGTTCCTACGCTACAGCACGCTACAGGTCTTCTACCGTACCATCGTCAACGTGCATGCACTACCAGCCCTTGGACCAGACCAGGCAAATATTAATTAAAGGATTGTGAGTAAGTCTAATTAATTATTGTAAATTTAAGTGAGATAAGGAGATTGTAAATAATCATTAAGTTGTTGAATTTTAATCTCGTTCTTCTGTGATCTTTCGCTGTTATTGGTTTGACTCGCGACCACAAGCCGTAACAGAATTGGTGGCCTAACATCCGGGAACGAAAATACTAGAAAATTCGAGAAATTCTGTTGTGAATCGTAAGCAACTGTGTTTGCTCAGACTACTTATTTGTTTGTTGAAGGCTTGATACAATTTCAAAATGCCATTCAACTTAGATAAATTCGTGGCTAGTCCCTCAGTCGAGGAACTAGATTCATTAAAGAAGTCTGAGATTGTAAAGGTCGCAAAACATTATGGCATTGAATTTCAGCCATTAATGCGGAAAGACGAGATTAAAAGATATGTTCTAGAATATCTTGTGGATGAAAGTGTCCTGCCTAGTACAGTATTGGAAACAGCTATCACTGTGCCAACTGACAACACATTTGAATTGAAAAGGCTTGAAATAGAAATGAATAAGGAGATTAGATTAAAAGAAATGGAAAGAGAAAGGGAAAGAGAGGAAAGAGAAATGCAAAAGGAAAAAGAGGAAAGAGAAATGCAAAGGGAAAAAGAGGAAAGAGAAATGCAAAGGGAAAAAGAGAGGAAGAGAAATGCAAAGGGAAAAAGAGGAAAGAGAAGAAAGAGAAAGAAGGGAGGAAAAGGCAAGAGAACATGAATTTAGGTTGAAGCAACTAGAGTTAGGGGTCATAAAAGGCTCAGACCCCAAAATAGGCTTGGATACTGGGGGATTCGATGTTTCTAAGCACGTAAAATTTGTCCCCAAATTTCAGGAGGATAATGTGGAGAAATTCTTTAATCATTTCGAAAAGCTGGGTGAGCAACTAAAATGGCCAAGAGATAAATGGTCCATACTCATCCAGAGTAATTTCACAGGCAAGGCTCAAGAAGTGTATTCCGCTCTGTCAATAGAGGACAGCATGGATTATGATAAGGTTAAAAAGGCCATATTACAAGCCTATGAATTGGTGCCTGAAGCTTATCGCCAAAAATTTAGAAAGTATCGTAAGGTGGATACACAAACATACGTAGAGTTTGCTTATCAAAAAGAAAGGCATTTCGATAGATGGTGTGCTTCCAAAAAGGTCTCCACATTTGACACTTTAAGACAACTGATGCTGGTCGAGGAATTCAAACGGTGTGTGAATGATGACATTAAGACTCACCTTGAGGAAAATAAGGCTGACAACTTAAAGGAAGTGGCAAATTTGGCTGATCAGTATGCACTTACCCATAAATTCGGTAAAGTGGGTCAGACTCAAAACAAGGGTCAGTTTAATAGGCCAAATAAGAAATATGGCAATAATAGTGGCACAACAAGTAACAGTGGATCTCAGTCTGGTTCTATCTCTCCAACAAATTCTGGTAAAAAACAACCAGATTCAAGTCGTCAAAAGAACGACCAGGTCAGCCCAAACAAAGCTGCCTTTAAAGACATAACTTGTGGTTTCTGTCACAAAAAGGGCCACACAATGGCAAATTGCTTCACATTGGCAAAATTAAAGGAGACTGAAACAGCCTCCAATGCCTTAGCCATTGCAGAGAATTCTTCTGAGGTAGTCGTGACTTTACGGCCTAATTCTAACGACAAAATTAAGGAAGAATACCTTCCATTCGTGTCTGAGGGGTTTATTTCCCTAGATGGGAATTCAGCTCATCCACCCGTCAAAATTAAAATTTTGCGTGACACAGGCGCAACTCAGTCGTTGCTTCTTGATGGAGTTTTGCCATTATCGGACTCTACTTCCACAGGGGCAAATGTACTAATTCAGGGGGTTGAGTGTGGATTTATTTCTGTCCCTCTCCACAAAATTAATTTGAAGTCAGATTTAGTTTCTGGGTCGGTCATAGTAGGGGTCAGACCTACTCTACCTGTAAAGGGGGTATCTCTGTTGCTAGGCAACGACCTAGCTGGTGGAAAGGTAGTAGCCAATGCAATTTTGACAGATAAACCATGTGATTATAACAACACAGAGCAATTAGAAAAGGAATTTCCAAATTTATTCCCTGCCTGTGCTGTCACTAGAGCTATGTCACAAAAGCTCGCCGTGGATGATAATCTTAAACATCCACCCTCCAAAAGTGAGGATACAGTTCCCAAAAGTGGAACAAGTAGGGAATCATGTAAGGATGATAATCTTGAACATCCACTCTCTAAAATGAGGGTATGATTTCCGAAAATAAGGATGATAAACTTAATCATCCGCCCTCTAAAATTGAGGAATTAGTTCCTAAAAATGGAACAACACTCCCAAAGGAGGAGTCAGAGTCTGGAAAGATTCTAGTGAAAATATTCATGAAAATGAAGATTCTTGGTATGATCTCAGCCAATCTTTTATGACTAATCCTAATGATAGTCAGGATTGTGAGTCTCCTGGCCCCACACATAGTGAGGGGGTAGAACAGGAAAAATCAGAAATGTCTGACACACTCCACAGAGACCAGTTGTCAGTCCAACAACAACATGATGAAGAGCTTCAGCCATTAATAGCTGGTGCACTCACTGAGGATGAATCGAAAGACGTCCCAGTCTGCTTTTATTTGAAAAACAATATTTTGATGCGTAAATGGCGACCACCTGATGCACTATTAGATGAAGAGTGGAGAATTTACCATCAAATTGTGGTACCTAGGACCTATAGAAGGGAAATACTGAGTATTGCTCATGAAATGCCATTTGCAGGGCACCTAGGAGTCAATAAGACTTACCACAGAATTCTAAATCACTTTTATTGGCCAAAACTTAAAAGTGATGTGGCCAAATTTTGTAAGACCTGTCACTCATGTCAAATGGTTGGGAAGCCGAATCAGAATATTCCGGCTGCACCCTTAAAGCCAGTTCCTGCTTTTGAAGAGCCGTTTAGTAGAGTCATCATTGATTGTGTAGGTCCCCTACCTAAGAGTAGGGCAGGGCATCAGTATATATTAACCATTATGTGTGCTTCTACAAGGTTTCCAGAGGCAATACCTCTGAGGAATATTAAGGCTCGAACAGTCTTACAAGCTTTACTTAAATTTTTCACATTGTTTGGGTTGCCAAAAGAGATCCAATCAGATCAAGGGTCTAATTTCATGTCAACTGTATTCCAGCAGATGTTGTATGAGTTAGGCATAGACCAAATTAAGTCTTCGGCTTATCATCCTGAAAGCCAGGGGGCTTTAGAAAGGTTTCACCAAACTTTGAAGAATATGTTAAAGACATATTGTCATGATAATGAGAGAGATTGGGATGAAGGCATTCCATTTGTAATGTTTGCTGCCAGGGAATCTATACAAGAGTCACTTGGGTTCAGTCCGTTTGAACTTGTCTTTGGACACACAGTTCGTGGACCATTGAAATTGTTAAAGGAGAAGTGGTTATCAGATCCAGGTGAAGACATACATCTACTTGATTATGTATCCCGCTTTAAAGATCGTCTTCATGGAGCATGTGAACTTGCTCAGGAAAATCTGAGGCACTCTCAGAAGAAAATGAAAGCGTGGTATGACAAGACACTGTGAAAAGAGAATTTAAGCCTGGTGATAAGGTGATAGTGTTTTTGCCTGTTTCTGGTCAGCCACTTCAAGCTCGCTTTCAAGGACCTTATGTCATCGAGAGAAAGGTCAGTGACACAGATTACGTCATTTTGACACCTGACAAGCGTAAATCTAAAAGAGTATGTCATATTAATATGATGAAGAAATATTATGAAAGAGAAGATTGTGACATTTCTAAGGATGAAAGTATACATGATGTAAATAGCAACACTAATGATACAGGTGATCAAGTGTGTATTATCAATACTGATCATGAACTCAGTAATGATGAAATCAAGGCTAATAATGTTCCTGACATGTGTATTAAATTACAAAATTCTGATGTGTTGAAAAATCTTGACCAGAAATTAAGTCATCTGGTTCACAAAGAAAAATCAGAAAAAAATCATTAATCTATGAATATGCATGCTTGTTCTCAGATGATCCTACTAGGACAAATTTGATTGAACATGATGTTGATGTGGGAGATGCCACACCAATCAAGCAGCATCCTTACCGAGTTAACCCTCGAAAACGACAACATCTCAGGGATGAGGTTCGGTACATGTTGGACCATGACATTATAGAACCTAGTAATAGTGAATGGTCTTCCCCTTGTATATTGGTCCCCAAGCCAGACGGTGGGTACAGATTTTGTACTGATTACCGAAAGGTGAATGCGGTCACAAGAACGGATTCCTATCCGATACCCCGTATCGATGATTGTATTGATAGGATTGGGAAAGCTACGTATGTGTCAAAGTTTGACTTACTAAAGGGGTACTGGGAGATACCACTCACTGAGAGGGCTCGGAAAATCTCGGCATTCGTGACGCCAGATGGTTTATTTCAGTATAAGGTCATGCCGTTTGGTATGAAAAACTCACCGATGACGTTTCAGCGCTTAGTAAATAATCTTACGTCAAATTTAGAAAATTGTGAAGTATATGTTGATGACCTTATTGTGTACAGCAACTCGTGGGATGAACATGTACAACATGTTAAGGCATTATTTGACAAACTTGCCAAAGCTAATTTGACTGTCAATTTGGTCAAAAGTGAGATTGCTTGTGCCCATGTGGTGTACTTAGGGCATGTGGTTGGTCAGGGTAAAGTTAGACCAATTAAGGCTAAAGTTGAGGGCATTGACAAATTCCCTGCCCCAACTGATAAAAGGCAGCTCATGCGCTTCCTAGGCATGGCTGGTTACTACAGACGTTTTTGTCCGAATTTCTCTGACATTGCTGCACCATTGACAAAATTGTTAAAGAAAAATGAAAAGTTTGATTGGACAGATGATTGCCAAGCAGCATTTGAATTATTGAAAAAGGCACTAATGAGTTCACCAGTGTTGATTGCTCCAGATTTTGAAAAACAATTTAAGTTGGCAGTAGATGCCAGTGACAATGGCATAGGAGCAGTTTTGCTTCAAGCTGATGAGCATGGTGTTGATCACCCTGTTTGTTATTATTCTAAGAAATTTGACAAACACCAGAAAAATTATTCAACAATTGAAAAAGAGACATTAGCTTTGATACTTGGTCTTCAACACTTTGATGTTTATTTGGGAACTACTAGTTTCCCTATCACTGTATACACTGATCATAACCCTTTGACATTTTTATCTAAGATGAAGAACAAAAATCAAAGATTGATGAGGTGGAGTTTATTTCTGCAATCATATAATGTAGATATTAAGCACATTAAAGGGAAAGACAATGTTGTACCAGACTCTTTGTCGAGAATTTGATTTGATGCAGTATGTTGAAGATATCACTGTAAGTTTTGAAATTTTGTGTTAACTATGGCACACTGTGTATTGATGATGTTACTGTATTCATGTATTATCATCACCTTGCAAGACAAGTTGTATGTTATGATTATACCTTCCATTGAATATTGGACTACATAATATACATACTGTAGTTATTCCTGTAAAGTTATACATTGTAAATATTGTAACTTAAGTTTTGTCCGAGACGTCCAAAACTTTTTCAAGGGGGGGAGTGTTACAAGACGACCCGTCAGGAACACCGGATTGAATCCATCGACGAGCGAATGGAAAGTTCCAGAGAATTCAACTTCAACGCAGCCGTTCTAGAACTGTCTAGAAGTGAGAACTGTTTACGTTATGTCCCAATTATAGCAGCGACCTGGCAACACTTCTAAGAAACTGCAATTGTCGTTATTCAACTAGAATATTCAACTGTGTTCTAGAAGTTTCTATTAAGGAACGTTCTCGTAATTGCTGGACTGTGGGCACTAGAAGTTTCTGTTAAATTCTGGAGAGTTCTCGAATAAAAGCCTAGCATATAAAAGGCAGTTCAACAGTTGTTGTGGCGGAGAGAGACATTGAGAAATGCCCTAATACTTCATCGAGTCCAGACGCTGTTGAGAAGTTATTCCCAGCCACTGACACTGCACACTTGTGATAAATTGCCTTACGCCGTTTCTGCACTGTGTACAGAGATTGTTATCATCCATCATTCATCGCCTAGCCTTGTCACTATTCGCTCGTGGAACCAGTTCCTACGCTACAGCACGCTACAGGTCTTCTACCGTACCATCGTCAACGTGCATGCACTACCAGCCCTTGGACCAGACCAGGCAAATATTAATTAAAGGATTGTGAGTAAGTCTAATTAATTATTGTAAATTTAAGTGAGATAAGGAGATTGTAAATAATCATTAAGTTGTTGAATTTTAATCTCGTTCTTCTGTGATCTTTCGCTGTTATTGGTTTGACTCGCGACCACAAGCCGTAACACATATTATTGTACACTTGTAGTCTTCAAAAGAATTAAAACGACGAACTTGATAGAGACAGGTCGTCACTCTTTTCGTTGGAGGCATTCAGAAAATCAAGCAGCCTTGTAGTAAAACTTACAAACTAGGCTGGACTTTCCCTGTGTGCTGCATGTGGTCACTGAGAAAACTCGATAGGCTAATGGCTGTAACAGTTGCCTGTCACTAACAGGGAGCTGTCTCTTACTGCACACTCTAAAAACAATTTGGTCAAATTGACCAATGACTGGGTCAACTATGCACCGAACCAAACATGGTCAAATTGTTTGACTAAACTATGGTCAACTTTGACCAAAATGTGGTCAAATTTGACCAATAAGTGGTCAAATTTGACCATAGTTTAGTCAAACTATTTGACCATATTTGGTTCGGTGCATAGTTGACCCACTCATTGGTCAATTTGACCAAACTATTTTTAGAGTGCAGCACCCTGGGCAGAACGATTGACCACCTTTCCACTTAAGGGATTGTTTTCTTTACAATAAATGGTGAAATGAGTCTTGTTTAAATAGATCTGAAAACTTTTGTTATATCCAGAAGACGGTGTGCTACAAGCCCGAAGCTGGGGCCGGGGGGGGGGGGGAGAAGATAAAAAATTGCGACTGCCTTAATGCATTTTAGTATATCCCTCCCCCTGAAAAAAATCCCCTCTCCTGGAAGGTGTCCCTCACGTCCTCCCTTCAGTACCGTGTCTAGCTACCGACCTGCTACCCAGACTGTCACGAAGCCGATACAGTTAAGGCACCGAAAGACGACAAAAGCTGGGCAATACTCATTGTTTTAAAATATATTCGAGTATTGAAAAGTTTAACAAAGTGAAAATATAGACGGTTATTATTCCAGCAGTCTCCTCTCTAACACAACTATCTCCCCTCAATCTTTCTCTTACTGCCACTTCTCAACTCTTGTGTCTCCCCTAGTCTCTCTCGAATCTCTCTTTCTAGGTCTCTTTCAATTCTCCCCTACTTCCATCAAACTCCCCCTTTTTATTAGGTCCCAGTATTAATTATTTTCATCATCCCTTCCTCCGTATTTCCTGGTCATCTTTGAGACCAAACCCTTATTTCAATTAATTCTACAGGAAGTTTCTTAAAGGCATTGTCTGGTGGCATTTTGTAGGGCCTTATACGAAAGATAAAACGTTTTCACTACATGTCTTCCAAACCCCATACCAAAACTCCATTCCTAACTCAAGATATACCTTCCAAAAGACTGGTTACTTTTAATAAGAAATACCTCCAGGTTTCCTCAAGGCCACAGAGTATGATCCCAAGTGGGCAAATTGCCTTAGATTCCTTTCGTTATTCTTTACAATTGGGTACTTTTTTGTCCTTGAAATTTGATACCATTAGACCGTTGGAACGTTTAGATGTTTTTCCGTGTAGATGCAGTGTAAAACCGTTCCAGACTCATGTGACAGAGAAAAAAGTTGCAAAATATTCAATATAGTGATATGAACATTATAAAGAAATACAAAAGCTACATCTAATCCATTTGCCCAGATGACATCACAGGTTTCCCATCATGCAATTTGGTAACTGAAAATGTAGCAGTTCTTCAAAAATCCGTGTCTTCCAAATGCAAGATGCTATTGAGATGGGGTTTTCACTGCCTAACCAGCTAACGCAGACAATTTTTCTGCTTTTTTTGAAAACATCAAACTTGGTTACCAGAACATGCTTTTAACTAAACATTAATCATGCATTCCAAAAAGTTACATCAGACAGAAATTTTGTCCTACTTCTTCATTTACATTTAATTCTTCAAAAGTGTCCTCAGACCAGGGAGTCCAGGGGCGGATCTAGGGTCTTTTCTGAGGGGGGTCCAACATAAAAAGGGCACATTCATTTTTTTTAAATTTTGGTTCCCATAAACGTCAGCGATTACACAACTTACCGTATATTGACAAAGAAAGGATAAACCAAGAGACATGCAAAAACTGGAATCAAAACCTGGAATCTAAACGGTGAAATTACAAAGCGCGCGAAACGCGCGAAAATTTTTTGGGTAAGCCTACACTTATAAGAATTTGCACTAATTGAAAGCTTATATAGAACAATTGAGCGGACAGTTGGGCCCTATCGGGCATAACTTTATTGTATTTCCCTCCTCGAGTCACTAGTCGTACCGTACGACAGACACAAGTGAACGTTAACCAGGTTTAGCGAAATGCGATTCAATTCCCGACATTTACATAAATCCATGTATTCTACTTAGTAACTTGAAAAGGTGGAAAGGTTTTGTACTATATTTAGCTATAAGTATAACTGAACTGAGGAAGAGTGGACAAAGCGTACCCAAAATTTTGGGTTTTATCCCAGAAATTACCCTTATGAAAGCCAAAAGAAGTAAACTGACCATGGGTGGCGGCAGAATTTTTCCAACAGGGGGCCGGGACATGTCAGCTACCCCAAGTTCCGACATTCCCTATTTCGAGGGTATGATGAGAAGGGCAAATGTGGGAGCCTCATTATCCCATGCAATTGCAGGCATATTTTGCATTATATCACTTAATACTTCATGATCCGAGTTGCGCACTGTTAGTGTTCCTAGAATCTGGATCGTGAAATTGAAAAGCGCGCGAAGCGGGCGAAATTTTTTGATAGGCTTACACATAAAACATATGACGAAACGAAAAAAAGAACTGTAGGGTTTGTAGACCGTATCGGGTGTAACATACATTGTATCGAAACCACCTGGACTACACGATGAAATAGCCAAACTTTGCTCCGTAAGTCGCTCACCAACTGACTGTACCGCATGACACACACAAGAGAACACCAACTAGGCTTTGCGATATGGAATGAAAGTTACGACCTTTACATAAACTATGTATTCTGCCCATATGTTACTTGGTAAGGTGGACAGGACTTTGTGCTATCCTGCTATGTGGAATGGAACTATTGAAAAAATAGAGTGACCCTACAGCGCGCGTAGCGCGCCGAAAATTTTGGGTTCTTGTTACAGAAATTATCCTCTTGAGAGCAAAAAAAAAAACAGGTAAATAGTCGATTAGTTGTCGTCAGGGACTGCGTACTTTCGACTAAGACTCCCCTACGAAACTGTAAAACTTCTCCGATAGGGGGCCAGCCTTCCCCGACGGGGGGCATGAACCCTTCCCCCAACTGGCGCTACCGCTATCTCGACTGGGGGAGGAGGTTAAAATACTGTATGTTGTGTTCCCTATATAGTTGCGGCGCGACTATCAAATACACTCTGTCAGAATAGATGACTGAAGTCGAATGTTTGCTTTTCATTTGCGACAGCAGACCGGTCATCGGTCCAAAGACGTCAAAAAATTGAACCGACTGACATTGCGTTATTTGACCTGGTGGTGATTTTATATAGTAATTTTAAAATGAAACAATCACCGATTTGTCTATTGTGACTTCTGGTCAACTCTTGGCTGTGGACTTTACCTAAGACTGGCTTTTTATTCCCATCACTAGGGCAACACTATAAAAGAAGAGAGTAATTCCAGACTATAAATATCATAGCGAAACGTATTTAGTCTACCTACTCTCTCTTGTTCACGAGAGGATGGATACTAGAGGGTGGAGGGAAGGTTTCGTAGATGTAGCGTTTATGGAGTGTGAACAGATCATTATTTTGTAAGACCAAAAGACCAGTGACCTTTTGGAATCAATATTTAAAACCCAATAGTAATACGTTGCATATAGCTAGTGAGTATGACGTAATATCTGCGTGTTTTGTATTACTCTGAATGCCCAAGCACGCCACACGTGGTTCCAAGCGAAAAGTGATTAGAATGCCTGATTGTCACGCAGACATACTGTAGTCACATTCTCTGTAAAACGATTGCACTGTTCGGGTTTCGGGGCGGCCAATATACGCTACCGTAGTCAAATATATTGCCGAAAGTTTCTACGATACATGGCTAGACTTTTACGAGTGGATTGATCGACACTGGATGGGGGTAACCAAAATCTCCTCGGAATTGGACAACACTGTCATTACCTGTGAAACTGTCTCGTTTTTTTTTTTTTTTTGCTAGTGTGAAAAAAAAAAACATTTTTTGAAAAAGGGCACATTGTAAAATTTGAGGGGGGCGGGGGTCCGGACGCCGGCGACCCTCCCCCCCTGGATCCGCCACTGGAGTCCCTGCTCAGACTTAGTACAAAAGAATTGCCCAGGCATTTCCCTGTATTGCCAATCTCTCCCTGAGGACCACTTGTCTTCTGCCTATCCTTGTCTGTTTACATAGGTCACCTTGACGTCACAATTAGCCGTAGTTACGGAAGCCGAGAACATCGCGGTGGTGTGAAATCGGACATGCCAGTTTTCCCACCCCTTTCTTCGGTAAACATGGGAAGGAGAAATCAAGATACGATTTCTCCTTTCCATTATCCACTGATAATGTGGACTGGAGAAACCAAAGTAAGTGAGGGGGTACTTCAAGAAAGGACCATTACACAGTGTCCATAAATGGACGCGCCCGCACATGACACGGATCCTCTTTTCATTTTAGGTAACATAGCTAGCTCGCTCGTCGACGATTTCTCCGTACCACGGTGGGATCATCCCACGTTGGTAATAATATAACCAAAGTTATATAGCGTCAATCCGTGTCATGTGCGGGCGCGTCCATTTATGGACAGGGTGTTCGAAAATAGACATAGACATGCGATTTCACACCACCGCGATGTTCTCGGCTTCCGTATGTAGTGGAGCTATGTCACCAAGCAAATATGTAAACAAAGCAAGTGGTTTCAGTTAGGAGGATGAGTGTACTTCGAAGTGGTTGTCGCTTGTCGGTTGCCTTTTGCTCCGGTCCGGTTTGGATTCTTTGTTCCTCAGTGCCTGTTTCTATGTACTTAAAAGCTCTAGTGTACTTCGAAGTTAGCCAATTCGTCACACACACACAAATCACGACACCTCCAAGGAAAACTCTATAAATACAGTGCTAAGACTCTTTACCTTATGTCATCAATTAAATAATTTTGATAGGACGGCTTTCAAAAACTGTTACACAGACTAAAGAGATTAAACAAGGAAGTACAAAGTTAAACATTCATAACTAACGTAAGTCTGTGAGTGGTTCCAATTCAAGTTTGTAATTAAAAGCTGAAGTTTGTGAAACAAATGCTAAAAATTGTAAATTGTAATCTGTTCAACTGACAAATATTTAGCTCTGTAGATAAATCATGTTCTTGCTTTACTGTGTGGTATGATTCTTCCTTTTCTTCAGTCTGTAGTTATATAATTGTACTCCCCCCCCCCCCCCTTATAGAGGAGAGTCATCAATGTCTGAATGTTGGGTATCTCACCACACCAGACACTGAGTCACTGTAGTATACGAAGTCCTGCTGTGGCGATGGCGCTACGTAAAAACCCTTACTGCGCATGCGTTATGCCTTCAGGCAAATGCTAAACGTGATGACGTTACATGAAGGGCCTCTGTATGAAAGGTTGTACGCAGCTTCAACTGCTTTTGCTATCTGAGGCTTGCTTCACCAAGCCATTGGCCATGTTTTATGTTTGAATAATAATCTGAATAGTAATATAATAATATAATGATAACAATAATCGAGTCTGGTAGGTAGTGTAAGAATAATCTACCATCTGTGATATCAAAGCTTACCCGAAAGGCACTATTTCACCGGTCGAAGCTTCTTTCTCAATTTGCAACAATAACAAGTTCTTAGTTGAACTGCTAGAATTCTATGGCAACAGAACAAAATGAAGAATTCCATCACCGGGTGATAAAAAATTGAAAAAGCATTATCAGGGAATTGTTAGGTTATAGAGGTACAGTGATTCGGGTGATTCTAATCGTTGAGCAGCTTGAAAACATATGACTAATTCAAATAGTTTTAAAATTATAGCAAATCACTTTATCAACGACAAATATCACCAGAACATGGTGTCCGCATGATATTCATCTAGTCTCAAATGGACAGCATGAAATCTTTTAAAATGTCCCCAACCTCAACAGGGGAGTCCTCTTGGAGGAAATGTGCGCCTTTGACGGTGACTATCTTCTGGTTGGGCCACCCGTTTACTACTTTACGTAAATTAGGAGAAAGAATTCCAGGCTCACCATGAATGTACACCTTAGGAAGGTTTTCGGACTGAGCTAACCACTTTGTGTACGTGTCTACATAGTCAACGATATTTTGTGGACCAGTGTCGCGGAATGGTATTTGTCGGGGCCAGGTCAAGGTGGGTCGACGTGACTCCCCTTCTACCTTATAGGGCTCTCTGTAGGCCTCCATCTCGACAGGATCCAATGTGCGTAACATACCAAGAGGGAGGAGCTGCTCGACGAACATATTTTGCTTCAAAACCATTTCTTCCCCAGCTTCTGATCTAATACTTTTAATTCCATCCCTTGCTATTTCTGGGAATTCATCGAGGTTTTTAAAAACCCCGACGATAGCTTCAAAATATACCACACCTTCCACTTTTGATTGGTTCTGATAAATCCAGTTGAGGCCAAGGCCTGAACCCCAGTCTTGACAGACAACAGTAATCTATAAAAGATAAAACAAGAAGGCAGTCCACGGAGTTGCAAATCTCATCTCCTTCATATTCTCTATTCTGTTGTGATTAAATTCACAATATACTGATAAGCAGACAATGACAAAAGACCACCTTTAGGTCATTTGAACATCAATCGAGATTTAGCATATTGAATGTACTATTTATTTAAAATGCGTCTCGCCTCTTTCTACATACCATGCGGTTTATGGGTAAAAACCAGTATTACTTCATTTGACCTTTGATCTCTTGACTTTAATCTATGAAATCATCCATTTAGGCAAGTTTTCACAGTCAGGTACTAACCTACAAACTTTGAGATTGATAGGATATTTTTAAGGAAGAGTTGACGTCACACTCTTTCTCAAACCTTTATGTTGGCAGAGTTGACACCTTAGTACAAAAAGTACTACTTTAAAACTTGTCTCATCATTTTCAGCATATAATGTTGTTTAATGACCATTTCTAAAATACTGATAGCCAAATAATGACCAAACACTCACTTTTGGCTAATTTGACTTCTGACCAATTACGCATCCGCGTTTTCATCGCCAGGAACGAACCCGCCACCACTGGACTTTATCGGACGTACAGTGTAAAGGTGTAGGAGTTCCCTAAACTCTTTTGAGAAAAAATTCGGTAAATTTGACCTTTTGACCTACATTTTGACTTTTAAGCCCACCTTTAGCAACCAAAAACCACAATTTATAATCCTTCGTTTTATTGCTTTCAACATATCATGTGGCTGAGCGACTTTTTCGAACATACTGCCAGACAAATAAAGGCAAAACCCTTTTTTGGCAAATTTGACCTATAATCTATAACGCCATCAGTTACAAAGTTACACAATTTCTATGGTCAGGTAAATACCAACCAGAATTGCACTTGATCGAACTTACGTTTATGGAGGTGTTTTTTTTCTCAAAATTTGAGGTTTTACCGTGCCCAATTTTTGTGTATTTTTTAAATTGTACGTTTGGCCGTGTCAACGATCAGTGCCCAATTTTTTGTGTACTTTTTAAATTGTACGTTTGGCCGTGTCAACGATCAGTTGCATTTTTGCCACCTGATGAAGGGTTTAAACCCAAAACGTCGTGGAATTTTTCACAAACTTTTAGCACTATTTACTACTTCTTTTTTACCTACTTACTTCATAAGTGCTACGCAGTACTTTGACCTTGACCTTGACCTATATATATATATATATATATATATATATATTAAACTTAATATAGCTCATGATGTAACAAAGTCATTTACGTGCACTTTACAAAATACTATAAATTAACATAGATAACATAAAAAGACGAAACTCAATTGAGGTATGAAGATGGAAAAGGTAAGTCTTTAGTCCAGCTTTAAATTTTGAAGTATCCGTGACACTTCTGAGAGAGAGTGGAAGGGAGTTCCAGAGTCTGGACCCAGCTACCATAAATGCACGGTCACCGTATGACTTGGAAGTGGTGCGTGGAACTACCAATCGTAATGTGTCACTGTTAGATCTGAGATTATGAATGGTATTAAAATCTTTCATCAGCATGTCATTGAAATATTTCGGTCCTTGATTGTTTAAGCATTTGTTGATTATCAACATCCATTTAAGCTTTATCCTTTTGTCAACTGTGAGCCAAGGCTCAGATGAAATGTAGGAGGAAATATGATCATATTTATTACGGTTGTGCAAGCAACGAACTGCCATGTTTTTATACCATCTGTAACATACTTATGTGGACTTTAGGAACACCACTAAGAAGACTGTTTCCATAGTCAAGACATGACGTCACAAAAGGGTGTAGTAGGCTCTGAGTGGTTTCTGTAGTAAGACACTTCCTAACAGAGCAAATAGCTTGCAGGTGCATCATCGCCTTTTGACATTGTTTTGTGATATGTAACTGCATGTTTAGGTGCTCATCAAGCCACACCATAAATTTCGCACATACGGAACTTTTTGCATCACACACTCTCCTACCCGGATTGAATTAGCATGCACTTTGGCTAAGCTTGATTTGGAGCCAGTGAGCATAAATTCGGTCTTTGAATCATTTATTCATTTGATAACATCCAAGCTCTCAAATCCCTCACACAGTTTTCAATTTCACCAACTGCTTTCCACTGGTTTGCATCTTGACTGGAGTTAAAAGCTGAGTAAAGTTGGGTGCCATCAGCATACACATGAACTTGGGGTAAGTGCTGTTGCATAACAGCAAATAATTGACTGGCGTATAACAAGAATGCCACGCGACCATAGCAGCTTCCCTGGGGCACACCATAATGCAGTGGTCGCTGTTCTGACATAACACCTGACTGGAGTTGTACACGCTGAGTGCGATTCTCAACTTGAGATAAGCGCTAACCCAGGCAAGTACATCACCAATGATGCCATAATCTTTTTCCAGTACCATCTCCAATATAGAATGATCGATCGTATCAAACGCAGCGCTCAATTCTATTAGAACTAGCAGTGTGACTTGCTTTTTGTCCATAGACATCAGGATGTAAGAGGTAACTTTGAGCAGCGCAGTCTTTGTCGCGTGATACGGCCGATATGCCGACGTGAGATCTGGGAATAGATCCGTTTGATGAATGTGCTCCAGTTGTTGGACAAGAGCAGCTTTCTCAATCACCTTGCTCAACAATGGAATATTACTAACCAGGCGATATTTGCTGTATACTGGATATCCAATCCGGTCTTTTTTTAGCGCGGCAGTGGTTTTCACTAGTCCCTCTTTCCAAACGTTAGGAAAAGTGTGGTATAACAGTGATTTACATTTTGACCATTGATACCCTTAGCATTAGCAACCAAAAAAGCACCATTTTAAAATTTGTCTCCATTGTTAGCAATAGATCACGTGGTTTGATATAATTTTCTTTCATACGGATATGCAAATAATGGCAAAAATCCAATTGTAGCTAGTTTGACCTTTGACCTCTTACCTCCCTGCTAACACACTCATTTTGGGGCTAATCAAGTCCAATTGGTCTCCAACTGGTCTTCTCAATTGGACGCCCATTAATTTTGTCACCTAGTTTAAATCAAGGCCCAATTGGGCTTACTGATTCGGGCCGAATTGGGCAACTAAGCTCATCGTTTTGGTCCAAAGTGGCTCCAGATTATGCTCCAAATTGGTGAACTCCCACCCCCTCCCCGCTTACTACCTCTATGCTAATCATGCCTGAAACCATTACACCAATGGAGTGTCTCTGTTATCTCACAGGCTTACATATCCGCTTATCGAATCCAAGCAACACTGACTTGATGAAACTCAACTCCTACCACCCAGAATTATGTCACTGGCTCTCATATTATTAATAAGTAGGCCTATGTCAGCTTATGAGGCCTACAAACGTGGTAGCGAATTGCAATACGCCATAATTAAAAAAAAATGTAAGAAATTTTACCTTATCTTTCAAATTGAATGATTCGAACCATGCCGACAGGCATTTATAATGATCATCGTAGGTGTACATGGAGTTTTCCAGCTTACTAGATCTTCCCATACCAATAAGGTCCGGAGCTAAACAGCGGGCTATTCCATCTACTCGCGGAACGATATGCCTCCAAAGATAAGAAGATGCTGGGTTACCATGGAGAAACACTGCCGTTCTCTTTGACTTTTCCTGCTTTGGATCCGAGTCGTAGTAACTCATTTCTCCTGCAAGAAGTTTTACACGTTTGTGTTGAGACCACCATTCATCGGCTGATATGACTGGGGTTGTGGAATAACTCATCTTGTAGACCTTTATGTTTGGTTTCTGGAGACGACGGATTTTTAATTCCAACCCGAAGGTCCTCAGGCCGCAAACAACTGACAATATTCTTGCAGTAAGCATGGCTAATCTATGGCCAATCTATGCCGCAACGATTTCTGTAAGTATATTTGACGCGATCTTTTCTACCTATATGCCTATACTGTCAGGAGAGTGTTGTAACTCCTAGTTCCGTATTAAGTTCTTTTCCCTATAATATATATTGCATAGGCCTAGTTTGGCCTATCATGTCCTCATAAAAGGACACCACACCTATCTTCTATATCAAGATAACGGGCAGTGTATTGCCACGTTGGCCTGGAAAATAAACGGTAAACATTGGGCTAGATGTATTACGTTGAACTTCGCAGTCGATACAGAAGTCACAGGGGTGACGCTTCCTCAGTAAATCTTATAGATGCCTACTGGGGGGTATACGTGCCGTAAGGCGTAAGCTGTCTTGAAATTTCTTGTCAGCGGTAAATTACACAGCCGAATTCTTGTCCACAGTGGAAAGTGGAGGGGGGGGGGGGTTACGTTTGTCCGCGAACATTCAGATTTTTGACGACCATATAGATGTGATGAAAATTGATGACTTTTTGTGGTAGGTATCAGATTCAGCTAATGAGGAGAAACGCATTTGATGTAGTTTTTCAAAAGTCTCTTCGGCTGGATGCCCACGGGGCGAACAGGGCCGTAGCGAACGGGTGTGTGGGGGTGTCACACCCCCCAATATTTGGTCGCCGTCTGCAAATATTCGGTCTGTCAGCAAAAAGGGGAGCGGGAAAGGAAAAGAAGAAGGGAGGAAAAAGAGGGAGAAGGGAAAGGAAAGGAAGGGAGTAAAAAGGAAGAAGGAGAATGAAAGGAAAGAAAAGAGAAAGAGAGAACGGGAGCGCGTGGCCAGTCTGTTCTCGGTTCTTTCGATTTTCAGCTCTTCATCTAAATAGCCCTATTCAAGTTGAAGGCCCGTCGGCAAATTGATTATGCATGTGACGAGACGGCCGTATCAACGGCCGTCGGTGCAATTGGACGAGTGACTGAGTCCGTCGGCAACTCGGAGAAAGAAAGAGAATCAGTGGTGGCGCCAGGTGGGGGCAGGGGGCCATGCCCCCCCCCCCCGTCGGGGAAACAACGGCCATTCGCCCCGACGATTTACTTAACTTTGGTCTAAATTAGGGCAAATTCTTCAGTAAAACACCCAAATTTTCCAATTTTCTTCTCTAAAAACCAATTTTTTCAAAATTTCCATGGTAAAAGCCCAATTTATTCAAATTTTCCGGAAATAGCGCCCAAAATTTTCGGCACGCTTCGCGCGCCAAAGTTTTCCTTCAAGCACCGTTTCGGCACTCTATCGGCCTCGTTGAGGCTTTGGGTTGTTGGCCCCCCTGTCGGGCAAATCCTGGCGCCACCCCTGAAGGAAATTAAAGGCTTCCATATAGGCGCACTATTTCGGGTCATATGACATACTTGAAAAACCACTTTCTGCCCATTATTCCTCACTTTTATTATCACCATGGGGAGCAGCACCCTATTACCCATGGAGTAGGCATCCTTAGCCCGTTTTCTAAACCCTTACTTCGACTTCAAACACATTTTGCAAACTCTCGAGGATCCGATTTACCCACAAACATCCTGGGAAAAAAATAATGCATCCTGGGAAAAAAATAATGCGTGCCGCCAGTGTCTTCCTTCGCTGCAGTCTCAGGCTAGGCTTTTGAACACCAAAATGAAACAGATACAGAACCCGTCCTGGCGTTCAAAGCATATTTTGAACGCTTGTGTTAATATTCTGAACACTTTTTCTCTCTTTTTGAACGCCGGACGCCTATTTGAACACATAACTTATTTGAACGCCTGACGCGTCTAGTGTCCAAATGCTGAACTAATAGTGTTCCAGTTCTGAACGACAGGTCCAGCTCCTCAAGTATAGTGGCATGACGGGACGAATAGCCTAACACATTAAAATTATCCGCAATCTTTGCATTAGATAATGTATTATGAACCAAAACATATATACCTATCCTGCGTGAGACTTAATTTTTCACCCAGAGATTATGCTAAAACCTCAGAGCTTCCGGGGCCTTCGCCCCCTGGACTCCCACCAGTTGCCTTAAGGCGGGCCCAGTGTTTTAGCCAGCCCCTGTTTGTGCGACAATGTCGCATAAACGGCGACAAATGTCGCACAATAAAAATCTGACAAGCAAATTCTACCTGGGTGTAAATTTTGAGGTTCCTCATTAGGGCAGAAATCCACTCAAATATTGCACCATTTGCAATCTATGCACCTTTCAAATTCCAAAAATTTCCAAAGGGGAGGGGGACCCTTAGACCTCTCCCCCAGGTCACAGATCAGTAAATGTGGCATTGAGAAAACGTCCTAGCTGAAACACTGGCGGGCCTCTGGATCCCAACCGCTTAATACTATAGCGGCTTGACGAGAGGAATAACCTAATACATCAAAATTATGGGGGATCTTTGCTTTTGATGATGCATTATGACCAAAATAACCATCCTGAGACTTAATTTTTCACCCAGAGATATGCTTAAACCTCAGAGTTTCCGGGGGCTTCGCCCCTACCCCCTCCCGCGGGGCTTTGTTCCTAGACGCCACCATGGGCCCTAAGGCGAGCCCCTGGACCCCACCCGCTAAAGATCGTTTCCGCGCATTACCAGATCTGTCGGCAAAAAAGTCTCTACCCCCCCCCCCCAAAGAAAACACCTTCGCTACGCTCCTGCATGGCCCAGCCCTCTGTCGGCAAAATTCTGTCGCCATTCATGATCGGTTTACTTAGTTTGGCTTTCAAAGGGTCCTTTCTGTAGCTGTGAAACCCAAGATTTTCGGTACGTTTTGCCCACTCAGTTCTGTTACTTATAGCTAAATATAGTGCAAATCATTTTCACCTTTTCAAGTAACTGAAGAAGTAGAATACATAAATTTAGGTAAATGTTGGGAATTTCACCTCGTTTCACCTCATATCACCTCATTTAGTCAATGTTCTCTTGGGTTTGTAGTGCAGCCGATGCGGATCCCTGCCCCGCCTGGCGGCGCCATACCTCTTGAGTTCTCAGTGTGTCAATCTTTTTCTCCTCCCCTAACCCTTAAATCCCCCGACTAAGGGATTTCCCCCGACTGACTTCGGAGGTGGGGGGCCTGTGCCCCCGGCCCCCTTTGAACACGCTACTGTTGTGTATATCAGACAAAGAAATGACTTAAATTGTGCATACAATTAATTTTTTTAGTCTTGGAAAATATTTGTACAAAGCAAAATGTATCATTTGAAAAAAGTTTTAGTCGTAATCGTTAAGTTTTCACTCAGCATTATTAAATGAGGATTAACATTGATCCAGTCTGTTTGGTAAAGGAGCAATACCGGTACGTACGTCCAGCAAAACTGGAAATGAGTGACCTTAATTGGACAGTTCCATTCAACTGGATAATGTAGTTTTTTAAGCAAGTTATTTGAGGCGAAAAGGAACATTAACCAATGGAATGAGCTTAACTTGTATAGGAAATCAAAAGGGTGTGGTACTTCTACTGTGGGGTGGGGGTGGTGTGAGGCTGAGCACATTGCTAGAAATTCAGCCACACGAGTGCAAGTTTACCTGAAGGAGGTTTATCTTTCCCCCACACCCCTGTATGCTTTCATGGATAACAGAAAATAGTGAAGACTTACCGCTTATCAGTTTAAAATGATACCTGAGTTGGCAGATTTTATCATGGATAGGGTAAGGGGTATTACAATATACCTGGATTACCTCTTTACCTAAAGACGTGGCAGGGCAATATGTGAACACCCTTTACACGAATCAATAGCCATTGTGTGTTAACACCTCCCGGGTCTGTCATCGCTTTAAGAAAGATTCAGTTTGCTGTATTCATAAGTTTGTGAAGGGGTTAAGTGTAACTGTGGTATTACTGCTGCTATTCAAGTGGGAGTCTAGGGTATGGAATACATCAGAACGTGCACATGTCGAACTTTGGGAATGGTTTCACAGTTGAAATAAAATGTATAACTGTCTACTCATCTACAACATTTCATTTCGTTACTGATCTTAAACTTACTGATCTTAAACTTACTGAGGCATGCAAACATTGATCATTTTATTTGAAAGTTAGAGACCAAAGTTTTGTTCAAACTGGTATTGGTGCAAATATGTGTTGTGCATTCTTCAGTTTATGGACCTCATTATCTTTATAGCTAGTAGTCCCATCTTCAGTATGATGCCATATTTGAATCTAAGAAAAGAGCCATAGTTATGAGGAAAAATCTTCCCACTTTCAGTTTTTTAAAAACGGTAATTTTTGTGAAACAACCTTTCTTCGAGGTAATCAGTGCCCTCAAAATCTCCCACTCCAGTTTTTTTAATCTTACTTTCGACTTCAACGCTCTTCTAGTTGTGGTAAATGCAGCTTCTCTTTACAGTAAATTAATGCTGAAGACTGGATAGGATGTGTGTCTGTGTCATTTTTGAAGTGAGTCATTCAAAGATGTGTACTGTCAGTGTGAAATCACTTCAAATCACATCTCCTTGGGTTTTCTTTTTTTTTTCATTTTGTTCCTTTGCAGTCGGACCAAAGGGATGAGGTGATGTCAAAAATCCCATCACAGGTTGCCAAAATCGGTATTTGAAAATGTGGCACATATGCCCAGGGATGGGACCAGGGTAACTTAAGAAGGCATATAGCAGTGGGAGGGGGAAGGTCCGGTGAGTGAAACATTCAGTTAAGTTTACTTAGACGCTTTCTGCCCTTTTGCTTATAATGCTTTTTCATGCATATTTACAATTGCTACAAACGACGGCGTTTCGCATGTTTCACCCTTGTTACAACGATGATTGAACCCTCCTTCCTATACAGAAGTATAGGACCGATCTTTGGAAAGGGTCACTCCCACATGGTCACTCCCTAGTTGGGGCTGAAGGAACACCACAATGATGCATTCAATCACCTAGTCTACAAAAGACGCTGGTTGCTAACCAAGCACTTCCCAATTTAACTTATTTTGAAAATCGCTTAGGAAGAGGAAAGAGTGAGAAGGAAGGAAGTACAACCATTGTCTATGCACTAATATGTATAAATCATGTCCCCATAATGGAAGGGCGTGGTAGGCTAGCAAAAAGCATAAAATATGAAATCTTATTGAATGTATAGCTTGAACCAATCCTCATAGCCATAATGCATACGATATGAAATACTAAGTGGTCCCATCTTCATCATCTACGAAACTATGACTTGATTTTTAGACCCACTTCTGAAGAAAATATGATCAAAACTGTAGGACGTTCTGAACAGATGTATTCTTTGAGAATGCGATATAATATCCGCCGTCCCCGAGCAGCTGTGCTGTTAATTCCAATGTGGGTGGGGCATTTCCGACTCCATTTGGCTGTTAGCGTCTTTTCAATTTTATACCTCGCTTTATCTGCAACTTTGCAAGTCCTGGGAAGAGTAATTTTCCGCCATATAGGCGATGCTTTCACCCAAGCTACTTTGTACTCTAGTGCCAATTAATGATGGTTCTTCATATATGGGCACTGAGTATCTACTTCGTAAAAACACCCCGGAACACTATTTTCGCTCCTGATTAACCCCCGAACCCCGCAGTTGCCCATGCCGAATACGTATAATATTGTGTCCCAAATTACACTGAGTGCAGTGCGTTCACTTGATCACATAAATGGCATCGCCCCTTTTTGATAAGACAAACATGCCATTGGTATGTCTAATTTAGCCGTGTACGTGAGGACTAATGACTGAGGGATTCTGATGTATCTGTGAGCTTCGAAGTGTACCAGGTGTCTAGCTTTGCAAGAATAATTCCCATTATTATTAGTGGTGTAATAATTGCTAAGCATTAAGCATGAATGGTTGGATGATAAAACAAGATTGCCCGCCCGGCGGACGTGTATTACTCCTGCACTTACATTTGCTGCACTCGCAATACTCGTAAGGGTATGTACGCCAAAAGAGGAGTACACCTGCTATGAAGGTAAAAAACAAGACCGATGTCTATAGACGAGTAGCAGTGGCGAAGCAAACGAATCGGATTTAGCCAAGGGGTAGGCATCCCCCCAAACTAGCCGATGTGGTATCCCCCAAATCACATAATTTCACGAGCTTCATGAGCGAATTTTACATACGTCGGTGACGCTAGGGTGTGAGGGTGCCCATTGGCTCCCTTGGTGTGAGAGTGCCCATTGGCTCCCTCGGTACGCTAGTGGCGAGGATGGTGTCTAAGGGAGTTTTGCAATCAGCAATAGTAATATTCTATACCCAATGCTTCAATGTTGTCTAAGCCAGGGGTGTACTTCTTTGCCTTCTGGTCCACATTTTGAGTGACCGTGATCTATCTAAGGGCTCATTTGGGCAGGACATGGCCGAGGGGCCTGAGCCATTCTAAGACAGGGGCACTAACCTTTTCATAGTTTAAAGAGTTTTAAAATGCAAAAATGTGTTAGCCTGTAATGCCGTGCAACTTTGAAACATCTAACATCACTATTTGATTTTAAGCCAGTGGTTAGTTATCATTAAATTAATATTACCAAAATTCCAGACACTGAAATTTGTAATAACAGAGTACAAAACCTGGGAAATATAGCAATTTGTGCCATTTCAAATACACTTAAGACTTTCTATTTAGGATAGGCCACAACGACATGCGAGAGAAATGTAAGCATCTACAGAAGAAAATTATAAGACACCTCACCTTACAAATATAATACTTTAAAAATATATACATATTTTATTGGATAAAACAATACAGTGGATGGCTTATGTAAAGAAGAAACACTTAAGTCAGTAACCATATTGATGAGTGTCAGGAATTTTCAAGGTTTATCCCATCATTCACTTTATGTTTTCTTGCGGATTTTTTCTTTGTAACGCATATAAAAAGGATTTAAATTTGATACATGTCCGGTTATTGTAAACGAATGTTGTCAGAAACAAACCTCTATACAGCTTTGCTTTTTAGTGATTTTCATAACTTAAGTCGACAAAATCAAGATAAGAAATACACATTTACAATGCAATGTTACTACATAAGTAGGAAATTCAGGAACAGTGTAACGAAACATACAAGCTAAGCTATTGAAGCTGCAATCGTTAAAGGACATTGAAGAACAAAGAGAACAAATAGGTTCTGATCCATAAGATAGCAGTACACAACATTGTATACATGAATATGGTAATCAAAGAAGCGGTGAAAATGATATAGTACCCCTAGGGAGGGGGGGTTCCCTTCCCCCTAAAATTTTAGTTAAGGTTGTATTTGGGTATCGTAATTTATAGTCTGAGGGATGGCATTTCATTGAAGTCCCTGTTATAACCTGTTTCCTTACATTTATAACTCACGATATGGTCTTCCCCACCCAGGATTCATGACCCATCTACACCCCACATCATTCATTTCACCTTTATTCAACAGCATCTGATTAATACCACGCCTCTAAAGTGTTTTCTAAAATTATTTCATATCTGTACAAAGACGTTTCATACAATCCTTCTTTAGCCCACCCAGTTACTGCTCTTGCCGAACCTTCATGACTAAAATGCCACTGTACCGCCTCTCTTGCAAAAAAAAAAAAAAAAAAATGAAGAAAAAAGAGCCGTTTGAGTGAAGTTTCTTGGCTGTCGGTTTGGTTCGTTTCATTTTTTCTCTCATTCTTAATTTTGGAACAGGAATGACTGCAGGCAAAGTGCTAATAGAGCGAAAAAGATCTGGGTGCCAGCACTAGTGGTGCCAGCACTGGCGGTGCCAGCACTGGTGGTGCCAATACTGGTGGTGCCAGCAGTGGTGGTGCCAGCAGTGGTGGTGCCAGCAGTGGTGGTGCCAGCAGTGGTGGTGCCAGCAGTGGTGGTGCCAGCAATGGTGGTGCCAGCAGTGGTGGTGCCAGCAGTGGTGGTGCCAGCAATGGTGGTGCCAGCACTGGTGCCATCACTGGCGTCTTCCGAAACATGAATCTTCCAACCGAAGAAGCGATGTTGGTAACACTACAAAATAACAAGGAATTATTTACTCTAAACCCCTAGCTACCAATACACGTCTTTAGTCTTTAAAATCAATATGGTAAAGTGGGAGATGACAGTGCAACAGCAAATGTGTAATTACTGGCAGCTTTGAGTGATATCTAATTTGACAAAAGAGATGGGGCTGGGGCAGGTAAAGCATGTGTCTTAACACCACTTGAAGGGCGTCACCAGAAGTTACTGTGAGATGATATTATGAGGAAAATTTCGTTAAAATGAATTTGAGATATTTGGCCAGGCGGCAATTTTGATGCTTGCCACGGGTGCTATTTTTGTTAGCATAATTAGGCTGCTTTCGTCTCTGATGGGTAAAAAGTGCACCACAACCATAATTTCCCTACAAAGTAAGCATTTATCTACAACTAGTACCCACTCCTCTAACGTAGACGAAATTGGGTGTATAAGTACTTATAAAATATTACAATTTGCCGGGTCATCTCATCATGCTCCAACAGTGAGATAGGCCTACATCTCCGACCCTACTCCTTGTGCATGACCCACAGTGGATAAGACTACCTCCCTCCCTCTCTCATCCACTTTAACATATGCCGTTGTGGGAATAACGTTACCTGGTAGTAAACAAGGTCAGGAGTATTTTCATCTGGGGTCCACTCTAGAATGCCAGGTACTGCATTGGCTGGGCATTTCAACTGCAACGACGATGCGTAGGACAAGAAGCTGGGGTGTTCATCTTCTGATACAAAATCTACAACCTTATATTCACATAAATCGCCCTCTAAAGATTTGCCGGGAAAAGATAAATTCAGACAGTAGAAAAAAAAAAAGAAAACGTTTCGAAGGCAAAAAAAAAAAGAGTCAGTTCAAAACAAAAGGATTCTCCATTATAAAAATGTTCTTTAATCCTTTAATCCTGTGCTACAATGTGCATTATTTTCTATATCCCCAGAACGAAGAACGTATATGATATATGTAGCTCCACAGGCTATTAGGCATGAGAGACATCCCCTCTCATCAAAGGTTTTGTTCCCCCTCCCCTCTGTGTCCTTCCCCCTACACACATATCCCCGACATTAATATAATCTTCTATGATAAGATTTCGTATTTGATGTGGTTACATTAACTGTGGTACTACCAAAATATCAACGCTTGTCCGTCTTGTGTCCATACCTGTACGGATAAGACACCATCCTAGAAAATGGGTAAAAACTTCTATATCTGGTGCAAATTTCGTAAGCTTCTTTGGACGCACTTTAGGCAGGAAGGGGTTGGTGAGTGGGGGGGGGGAGGAACTTTATTAGGAACAGATGCGTGGCCAGAAATTTTTTATTGGGGATGCAGGGGTTTCACCAATCCAAGGGGACTTAATAAACAAAAACAGTGTGCTTTTACACTCGTGAGTTTTCCAGTAGGGGTGACTGGAGCTCGAGACTTTTCTAGGGGAAGGGGACGCTTGCACCCAAGCTCCCCTTGGGCACGCCACTGACTGGGAACACTACAATTCTACACAATAACTCTCCACCATTGTTTTTACCCTCAAATGCCGTCTCATCCACTTTGGGGAGAAGCTGAAATCGACAATCGTGAAAATGACTCAACTTCTCGACCCAAATGTCATACCCCTTTTGATAATGTTGATCAGCCCATTCCTGATGCACTGGGAAAATTCGACTTACCTCAATATGACATCATCATTGTCGAGTGTAAATGGGGAAATCTTACAGACAATGAAAACGAATCAAAACAGGAAAGCTTACCGATAGGAGCAGCGTAGATGGTTTCAAGCTACAAAGAATTAAACAAAGTATGAACATTTGGAGTAAATTGAAATTTCAAAGTTTCATCAGTGCAATGAGATCTAAAAGGGCTATTGACTGTTACCCAAATTTGCATTAACATTCTCGAGTATGCTACATCAGGACTGGCTTATTTTATTCAAGTGACTATATTGTTTTGCGGTATTTTAAGTTAATTACGATGACAGCACCTTCACTTGTATGTGATATGTGATGTTTCTGTTGTGATAAAAATGTACGGTGAAGATAAAGGGTCGAAATAAAAGAAAATGCGATGGGCGATTCTTTCCGAGATATGAAGCTGAAATTCTGAAATAAGTCAAAATTTCGAGATTGCAAACTCCCGAGAAAACATTCCAGTTTTTTTAAATTAAATCGTCACTTACATTTTGTTGCTTTGTGTCTTTACGTCCATGTTACAAATGAAATCAAGTCATGAGCTATGGAAGTGACTGCTGATCTTCTTTCAAGGGCAAAAGCAATGTGTGTAGGCTGTTCCAAACAGACCTGCAAAGAGTATCTTCTCATACTCATACCTTGGCACACTTGTGTGTACTCGTGCTCGTGTGGATGGATTTGTACTCCTCATAATCGCCTTCAAAGATTTTAAGGTATGCACTGGTGCTAATGCGAAATGTTGTACTCATACTTATGCTCGTACTCACAACCAAAGGCAATGCACCTGTACTCCTACTCATGACATTTTACTCACAGGAGAAGTCTGCTTGCAAAAGTCACAGAGTATAAATAAGTGAGAATTGACGAATTTTCATGCGTGTCTTTTCTTTAAGAGGATATGCATAGTGGCTTTTGTCAATTAAACCTTTTGTCATCTCACTCAGGCTTTATTTCTTTAATTTAAATGAAAGATAGGCCTCGTGTGAATCCAAGTTTGAGGTACTGACACTTTCAGTTTGCTCTGAGACGAAGATTTATGAAACAATATTTGGACTTCGCACGTAACTCAGCTGGACGACCAAGTCCGGAACTTGGGCATGTGGAGGAAAAAAGCGGCGTACTCAGCCGACAAAGAGTGAAATACTGACGCTTTCACCTTAAGGCATTGTTTATAATAGCTAAGTCTAAATCACCATTTTAACATCGTTGTAGCAATTTACACATAAAACCTAAATCTGTGTGTTTACCTCGTTTCCGCCGCATACTACCAGTGCTATGCAACGGGATAGCTGATATGTATATATGTGCAGCATGTGATTGCAAAACTTATCTTCATAGCAGGTGTCGAATATGTACTCTTTCGACGTACATACTCTAACCAGAGAGTTGCTAGAGTCGCTAGCAACTCCCTGCTCTAACGATTATAGCCAGTTTAGGTGCAGGAGTAATACACATCCGCCAAGCGCAATAACCTTATGCATAGACCCTTTTCCAATTAGCAATTACAAAGGATTATGGGATAGAGTTTTGGTATGGGTCGTTTTTGTCAATGGCATTTTACTGTGGACAAAAACGACGCACACCAAAACTATATCCCACAATCCTTTGTAATTCATATTTGGAAAAGGGTCTATTGACATCACACTGACGTCATTTTGGGTAAAAACAATGAAGCGCACGTGCACTCAAGGCGTATAGATTTCGCCGGACGTGTAGTAGACTAACGCGCTTATACGATTGGCTGACAAATCGGCTGTCTGCATTTATTGGTGTAACTTGCACTGATACGCGCTTTCCCTCCATTTTCCCCCAAACGAGGGAGCACTTTCTCCTTTGTGACATCATATGCATAAGGTCCATTGCAAAACACGTACTTCAGCAAACGCAGAAAAAATCGAAAGAGTCAAGTAAGGAAGCGTTTACTGAAGGAACTCTCTTGTTTCCGATCAGGCTTCTAATTAGGCATCCATTCCAGTTTAGAACTTCCCAACCTTGCATATTGGACGAGGACAAAGGCCTACCAATCTAATCACAATCACACCTGTTGTAGCACAGTAGTAATTGGGCAACTTAGTGGCGATGGGGGTTCGGTCAGGGGCGAGAACGGTGCCTTGAGGCACATTGTAGCGTATAAATACCCACCGCCCGGCATGCGCCACTTCAGGTTGGCGAGAAGCATGCAGGAGGAAAATTGGGGTAAATTTGTTCTTTTGCTGGTACTAATGAATGAATGGTGGACTGCAGGTACGACATCTTTTCGAGTCGAGAGAACCTGCACACTACATTCAAAAGCCTTCGAGAGACGATAGTCGAGTGTACCATTCACTATACGTTCCAAAATCAATGTTTTGCAACAAAATTCTGACCCTTGTCTCTTAGCCCAATGTCAGGACATACTGTAACTTCAGAGACATTTTCTCATATAATGTACAACAAATATAAAGAGTACATGAGACTAAAATGTATGCGTTTTACCGCTTTCTGTGCATCAGTCTTTTGAGCGTAGCCGCCATCTTTATCGTCTGTGATGTAGAACGGATGGTAGTTTCCCGAAACTCTTACGTCATTACCCCCGTAGATTATGAAAGTGTAGGTATATCCTCTTTTGACGTGAATCTCAGGAATTAACGTGTCATTAATATACCAAGTAAGACCCCATCCGACTTGCCCTGAAAGTAAAGAAAAGGGCAGGTAGGTCACTAAAGGAGGCGCTTTTTTCCTTGGGGGGAAAGGCATTCTAAGAACATGAATAACATATCTTAGAACCACTAATGATACATCATCCAATCAAATGCTCTCTGATCTCACCCTAGGGCCTAGGCAATAAAATTCTCCCTTCTAAGATTACTTTTAGCCCCTCCTCCAATTTGAACGAAAAACACCTGTCTAGTACACCCCCAAGACAGAGGCACAGTACCTAGCCTGCACTGAGTTTAATTTGCTCGAGGCCATATATGTTGACACACAGTGACTGTGTGTGAGCTTAACACAACTTGCTGTACAAGGCATAGTTGACCAACAAGATTGAAGCTATATTGTTTGAATGAGTGCCAATCAAAGTGCAGTCGTCAGCTGTATTTAGAACTTTAGGACTATTCCTAAGTATGTTTGGACAGGGAGTTAGGGAGTGCTAGCAACTCCCTGGTTTGGGGACATGCCATATCCCCTTTAAACAGAAAGAGCAGCCTCCCCAAATTTATTTTGAAACATAGGCGTAGGAATCGGGGAGCTTGGGGGCTTTAGGCCCCCAGAAAAAAATGTGGGGAGCTGAAGTATGCTTCCGCCTCCCAAGATCCAAGGACAAAAACCCCTTATTTGTCTCTTCTGTAAGAAATGTCAAAAATTTGCAGTAATTTTCCTTAAAGCTTGTCCAAACTGTTGCTCCAAATTGCATCTGAGGACCCTCAAATACCTAAAAGTTTTCCCCTCCCCTTAGACCCCTCCCCAGGACCGCGAGCCGAAACAAGGTTCAGTCCCCCAGTCTCGAAAAGCTTCCTACGCCTATGTTTTGAAACATCAGCTCATTCTAATAAATTCTTATTTTCTTCACATGTTCTTTCATGATTATCAAAACAAAAGTTTTTCATATTAAAAGTACGGTAACTAAGTATAATTACTCTGCATGCATTTAACAATTCATTAACAAAATACCTTCACATGACTTAAAACAGAGCCATTCAAAAATTAGGTTACCGTGGTACACTAATTCAAATTGAGGTGACTGCATTTTCCCTTTAAACAATCCCCACAATAATATCAACTTGACTTAGAGTTCATCCTTTTTCATCATTTTCACAAGAGCACAAAACGCGCTCCTTCTTCGAACCATCTTTCTCCTTCCAGGGGGTGCTTTGAAATAAACGTTGAAATATGATTATATTTCGCAGAAATGAATGATTCAAATTGAAGTGACTGCATTTTCCCTTTAAACAATCCCCACAATAATATCAACTTGACTTAGATTTCATCCTTTTTCATCATTTTCACAAGAGCACAAAACGCGCTCCTTCTTCGAACCATCTTTCTCCTTCCAGGGGGTGCTTTGAAATAAACGTTGAAATATGATTATATTTCGCAGAAATGAATAATTATATTGAAAACTATACTCGAGGGTTTTAATCCTCCACCCTTACTCCCAGCGTTAAATGGTGAAGTATTTGATGACCCTTAGCTTGTTCCTTGGTAGCTATTATTAAATAATCGCATCATTACGAAAACCAGCGTGGCCTCATGAAATTTCAAGCAATAATAACAATTAAAGAGAAGGGAATCATTCAACTTGTATGAAGTATTCTACTAACCATGAAAGAATCTTATCCTTTTCTTGCATACACAAAAGTTAAATTGTTCTTAGTTTAGTGTAATGACGGACAATAAATTCATATCATGAATCTTTTAGGGACCTCCAAATTTCTCCTTCACGAGTGTCAGGGCCACTGTTGCTATTCCGTCTGCGAAAGCAAACACTTGGTCATCTTAAACTGATATATGTCACCCCAATGCATACTATGAAGGGATAGGGATCAGATAATCGAGGTTGATGGGCAAATCAGATAATTTAAGACGTGTCGAAATACTGATCATGCCTCCAAAGAAACTTACTCACCTGTTATGCCCACATAGCCCTTTTGGCCACCGGATGGTCCGATCACTGCCGTGAAAGTCGCATTTCCCTCTGGTCGTAAGGGCGGGATGTGCCATGGTTCTTTGTCACCTCCATCGTCGACTCTTTGTAACGGTGGACAGGTCGAGCTTCTCTGCCCAAAATTAATTCGAACATCATCTGCCGGTCAAAAACAATTAAAGGTCTGTGGACATGTAACCAGAACAGCTGTTTCACTCGACAATGATAGATTAAAATCCCCTGGTAAAATATCCGTTGGATATATTTGGGTACCTTTCACCGTTTTCAAGATATACCTCTTCAAAATTTGACCATTTCTAAGATTACTCATATGCTATGCAAAAAATTGTAATGTGGAGTGTTGCAGAGAGTCTGAATTTTTTTCTTTGATCCTTAATAAATAATTACTTACCACCTACTTTTTAGTTTGGTCTTTAATTTTGACATTTTCAGAGTAGTCCATAGACTCCTCCAAAATTTATTTCTCGGGGTATGCCAACATTTACAACTGTCCACAGAATGAAGGATAAACACACAAAGAATAATGATGCGACTATCATCTCATGGATCCTTGACCGACTGCATGGTCAAGTGGTTATGAGCATCCGACTTGCAGCCGGAAGGTCTGGGGTTCGATTCCTGGCCGGGCCGATGTCATTCCAAAGAATAAAAATGGAACCTACTGCCATAGTGCTTGGTGCTCAGCATAAGCAATGGAGTAGGGAAAACAAGCCAGTGAGCCACGACTGGAAAAAAGGCCGTGGCCGGCCCGAATTAAACCAGTTGGTTAGAAACTGAGCCGTAAAACCTCAACCAACTCTAACTCTAACTCATGGATCCTTCTTTCCACATCACAAATTTGCATGTTCATATTTATTCATGATGTTATTGCGAAAACCAACAAATCAATTGTCTTGTAAAGTGGTCAATACTTGATGGATTCTGATGCGAACTGCGACTATTTTAAACGTTTTTAATGCTTTTTGATTCCTTCAGTTGCCGAAGACGGAAGGATTCTATGCAAACACGTTGGCGAGTGTGTGTATGTGTGAGTATGTATGTGTGTTTGTGACGCTTGGCCTGTAACACGATATCTCCAGATGGCAGTGATGGATACTTCTCCTACTTGGCATATAAATTTCCCATATTAAGAGAAAGATCCCTCCCTATTGCTTTTGGTGGAGGTCAAAGGTCAAGTGGAGTCAACAAAGGACATAAACCGAAAAGCTTGTAAACAGGATATCTCTAGGTAGGAAGCGTGGATACTTTAAATACTTGGCGTGTGGATGCGTTATAGTCAGAACATAAAGTTTTATTTTCAGTGGAGGTCAGAGTTCATTTGAAGTCACCAAAAGTCAAAAAACGAAAACCTTGATAAAAGCACGATATTTCAATACAAGGATGATGGATACTTTTCATACTTTTGTATATAGATTTGTCATTTCAAGAGAGAGAACCAACGGGTTTTGTTGGAGGTCAAAGGTCACCTGAGGTCACAGCGGTGGAACGATAAAAACCTCGTTAAAGCAGGGAGGTGATAAGCCTTGTCACCTCCTTGGTTAAACTAAAGAGACAGCGGGCGGTAGGTTACATTCGAAGTGTGTCGTTTCGTTACCACCGAAAAGATAGGGCTTAATTTTTGTACCATTCCCAAAGATAAATTAGAACAACATAAAATTTTTTCAAAAACATAACTTTTACAGGAATTGGTAATTCTAATTTCAATTACCGAATTATGAACACATATGGAGGATGCTGTGACTATAACATGATTAGAAATTCCGTTTGCATAACGATCTTTGTCGATGATATAGTGAAAAGTGCTCCGTTCCTCACACAAACCCCCAGGTGCAAATTCCATTAGGAAACTTAAACTATTTTTCATTTCTTTGGTATTCGATTTTTGGTAGAGTTCAAAGGTCATGTAAGGTCACCAGAGGTCAAATTGTGAAAATATCGTACAACATAACATCTCAAGAAGGATAAATTGATAGATAAACCTCAGTGCAACAAGGACTTCTTTTCGGCAAGGAATCATTAAACCTTTGGGTTTTCTGGTTATATGAAAAAGGCAGGTACGATATTTTATATCTACAGACCTTTAAATTACTGAGGTCAGCCAAGATGGCAAGAGAATTTACCCATAGGGGCTAGCTTCCCGCATACGGTAGACTCATGGTAAACATGCAACATTTGACCAATCGAGAGGTGGCTGTTACTGAACAAGACACAAACTCGACTTTTATATAGAGTGCTGGTGTAGTGTGTTGTTCGGAAAATAGAGTCGCACAGCGAGAAAATCTGGGTTACGTAGAAAAAATTGTATTCATTGACGGAGATTCAAAATTGTACAACTATATATCGTTCACCAAGTGATCTTGTGTAATGTATGGTTTCATATTGAAGGGCATTGTAAATATGTAACTTAGTATCGTATTGAGGAATTTGTAGACAGAAGAATCAAACAACGAAACTCTATGGCGCGCACAGCGCACTGAAAATATTGGGCTAATCTTGAAGAATCTGCCTTTCTTGAAAGGGAAGAACAACGGTGAACTGTATGGCCGCGATGGCGACTGATGGCCGTCAGGGATTAAACACTTTATCATACCCACTATGGCTTTAGCTGTATGAAACCAAATTAGGAAGGAAACGCAACGAAATTCTACACCTAGCAAAGCGCTCACAGAAAAAGTTTAGGGACGTTTTGAAGAATCTTCCCTCCTTGAGAGTAAATACAGTCCAATCGTGGAGGCTACAGGTGGCTGTCTGGGATTACTCATTACAGTGACTCCTAGAAATTTAGAAATAAAATCCCCGCAAACTACCAACTCGATCAGCTTGCATTTATTTTATTACATTGATTATAAAGATGAAGAAAGTATGATATTTTGGTGCTCCAACTTTGGAGAGCTTGCCACCGACAGGGGATCCCTTCGCCCCTCTCTGGCGTCACCAGTGGGCAAACCCATGACCTCGGATGATTTTCAAGATAAACAAGTAAACCAAAATTAAGTGACCAGCTACATACATTACGTGTTTAGCAAACTCAACAGTTCCTTGATTGCTATTAGTTCCTATATGTATACATGACACGCCGCGTAGCCTCATAGCCAAGACGAATTACAAACCCTCTTAACCTTCCCAGAATATCAACGTTTAGCAACTTCCTCTAAGGGGTCATCCATTGTTTAATTATTTTCTCAAGGGAACTAAAGTGTAGTTTGGACCCCCTATCACTGACCTCTCCGAGCGTGCTCTTACAAACGTGAAAATGATGATTTTTATCAAAACATCATCGTTATTAATCAATAAAACTTTGAAAAAGCCTGGTGACACCCATGGGTCTTGAATCCCTCTCCATGTACATGTCTAACCTTGTTTGAAAGATGAAAGGAAATAAGGTATTACCCAAATATATCTTTTTGGCACATGGTTCGCTCACTTTTATGGACCTAGGCCAAAATTTTAATATGAAAACAAGCTGTTTAGTCACTGCAATTAATTTGAAGTAAAGGTGACCCTCGTCCCAAAAGACTGGAGGTCCCCTGTTCGAGGAGTATGTGGAAGGATACATGACAGCTCAGAAAGGTACATACAGATATCCGTACTTGAATTTACATCGCGAGGTTTGCTCAGGCATGTATTATTCCCATTAATCATGTGAAAATTCATTTGTGAAACGGATTTGAAAACATTTCTATTGGAAGGTTCAGCTGATGCTATGTAGGGTTAGATGGCGTTATATAAGTACGGTTAGGTGGCGTTATACAAGTAGGGTAAGGTGGCGTTATATACGTAAGGTTAGGTGGCGTTATGGTAAGGTTAGGTGGCGTTATATAAGTAAGGTTAAAGTTGCGTTATATAAGTAACGCTAGCTGACTTTAGATCTTCAAGAGTAACGTGACGTTATGTAAGTAAGGTTATGAGACGTTATTTAAGTACGACTGGCTCACGTACAACAAGTAAGGTTGGGTGACCCTATTTTGGTATGATTAGGTGACTGTGAGCAGAGACATAGCGAGAATTTATGACACTCAGAATGACCACTGATTTCTTTTAGGAGGCGCCCCTGCCCGCTAGGTGCCTGCTTACCTGACGGTCTGATGTCGTGTTTTGCGACGTGGCCTGTCGGGTTGATGAATCCAATCCCCCATGAGACGTAAACATCCTCTGTCGTCGGTATCGGAAGGTCTAGTGGATCAGCTGTAACATTATGAGATGGAAGAATGTTAAAACTGTACTCAAGAAAGTGACGGACAACTTACTGTCAAGTCTGAAAATTATGAATTATAAAGCTAATATCTCAGACAAATTTTAATGAGTTTTTCAATCAAACAACAGATGCTTGATAGCACTGCTAAATGATTTCACACATTAGCTAAATATGTCAGTTTTAAAGGTTTTTGAGCTTCTTCCCTCCCTCTTCAACATTTCAGAAGCCTTGTTAACGCGAGATCCGGGAAAAAATCTTTGGAAGTTGTCCCTCACGTGAATTGATAGGCCTCTCGATTAGGATAACAGCTACTCCGTTTGTCAAATCACCGGAAATCAGCACAACATTTTCTTCTGAACCCTGTAATGTGTCAGGGCAAGCACCAATTCCTTGTTCTGGAAGACACTGAAAGAAATGATACTAGATTTGAACATTCTAGTAATTTGGAGTACGTCGAATACTAGATCAGCATCATGAAGTATAAACAAAGATTAATCGTGCATATATATAATGTGAGCATTTAGCGTGTTTCCGTATAGGCCAAAATGTGGTCATGATGTACACTCTAAACACAGCTAGGTAAACTTTAACCCAAGTTGGAACCGTATGTCATCTTCTTAACTGTTTGGTACAGAACTACCCAAAGATGGTAAAAAAGTACCATGTTGGGTGAATTCTCACTAAGAAAATTTTAATTTTGTAACCAGCTTGGGTAGTTCCTTACCCAACAGCTTAGGAGGGTGACATACGGACCCAACTTAGGTAAAAGTTTACCCAACAAAGTTTAAGAGTGTATAGCGAAGCCAGCTGGTGGATGGAACATGTTAACTTTACTATAATTCGCCCGTGATCTTCTGATGTCAACCTTCAGTATTGAACGTCTACCACCAAAGGGTTAACAATATGGCGGAAATGTAACGGTTGGAGCTCAACGTTAACGACATTTTCAAGTTCCTTCAACTTTGTATAGCCTACAGCTTTGATATGTGGTTGATTTAGATTACGTGTGTGTGGTGAGTGAGGAGATGCTGTCCAAACTAATTTTTTCGATAACTATATTGCATCACCATTATTAACGATTGGTTGAAAGAGGAAAGCATAACGTGGAAAACTTGTAAATCATTGTGACGGTGGCATGCCTATTCGGGGAGGGAGATTGCAGACTGTCAAATCATACCTGGCGTCATGTTCAAGACTTAAGTATGATGCATAAGCCTAGTAAGTAAACCTTGACTACTTTTTCCAAAGTTTCAACAACCGAACCCAAACAGGGAACTACTCCCAAGCAGAAAAACGTAATCAGAAAGACATCAAACTGAAGGTGACCAACCGCTCAGTCTTCAGACCATTTCATCGATGGTGTTGCATGACGTACCGGTATCGTTCTAGACGGGCTAGAACATAGAATGGCTAGATCTAGACCATAGAAGTACTACCTCGGAGGTAGGTGGTACTTCCATGCTGAAACCGAAAGAAATTACAAACGATCTTAGCTAATAGAGAGAGGAGCAAATATCTAAGTGACATCTCCAGCTCCTTCAGCTGCGTGTACGATCTCGCTCGTTTTACAATTACTGCAACGGTTTCAACTTAAGTAAAATCCATTCAATGGACATGGAGCCATTTCCACTTAAGTCAAATGTATTCCGCTTAAGGGAAATTGTATTCCTTTTATGTGAAATTACGAGGTAAATGTTAAAACGGCTTGTCATACGGTTGTACAAGCAGTAAGGGCCAATTAGGTTTAAGATAGGGGCTTAATATGGTAAAACCAATACCCAAACAACTTATTGAAGAGAGAACGGTATTTTCCAGGCGATCGAAGCATTTGTCAGGTGGGAGAAGGGTCCAGCTCTGTTAAATTAATGTATGTGGTCTTCAGAATTATTGTAGGGCACCCCTTGCTTTCTACCTCCCTTGGCTTTGAGCCTATTTTGGCTAATCATAGTCTCGCTCTCAATACAAAACATATATCTGCGATCATTTGAAAAACGTGCAATTGCCATGCGATAGCCTAATACTTGACGCTGTTGGCTACCGTTCTATGCCATCGTTATCCTGCAAGAAAGAAATGTTTGGATTTGTACTGTTTGGTTTTTAAGCATCACATTTTATCAGTCTAATGTGTAATAGGCTATGTTCAAAATTATTTCAATTCCAGCATTTTCGAATTATCCCTGCCCTTGCAAAAGTCACACAATAATAATTACAGAAGTTCATTTACCTGGCTGTACTGATTCAAGTGATAATCTTCGGCTTTTGGTTCGTTCGTGCTTGGATCAAACCAAACGACGGTGACGTCACTTCCAACCATAAGAGTTCCGCTGGATGGAGATCCGCTGATACCAAAGGCTAAGTATTCATTAGATGATAGTATTCCTCGAAACTCCATTTGAATTTTGTTACTAGGTCGATCAAGGGTCCAGGCTATTTGGAAGCGATCCGGCAACAATACTTGGCAATTGTCCAGGCCGTTCTGCAAAAGCAGAAAGAAGAAAGTTGTACTGTTTTTCTATAGACCATAGGCCCATGTTTTTCTATAGACCATGAGCAAGTCTCGAAGAAGTAGACGCGCACATAGAGGGCAAGCAATCAGATTAATTCAGGCACTGGTTGCGCGAACAACATGACCGAGTGGAAAAAAAAACGCGGAAGAATATTTGAGATATAGTATGTAACTGTAATATCAATACTTGACGTGACGTTTAATATACGTAGGCCGGCCATATCCCACACTTGTGGTGAACGTTGCATTCATGTAATAACTGCCATTAAGAAAATAAATAACTGTTGAATCTTCGGTACATGACTTAAGAGAATTAAACATACTTGTGCACGTTCGGAAATAGACCTTTGTTTATTGTCATTGAATAATAGCTTCATTTTAACGTATTCTTAGCGAGAATTTTTTTCCCTGCTGTGAAGGGTTGTGTAGGCTCTGGAACAATAAATTATACAGTAAACGACTAAATCATCCAGATGTGCAGACGAATAAACTAAGACATCCGGATGTGCGAATATTATATATATATATATATATATATATATATATATATATATATATATATATATATATATATATATATATATTATATATATATATATATATATATATATATATATATATATATATATATATATATATAAGCCTATATTAAGACATTTCAGTTGCCAGTAACGCTTACAAGTATTTTTCTCGTAAGCTAGTCTTGACGCCGTGATAGACGAGTGAAACGGGACGGGTGTGGGAGCTAAAGGTCGTAGCCCCATTCGGGCAGTCATTACTATTTTCGGGCAAAAACTGTAATTTTAAGGCAAACATGAGATCTTTAACATGGAATTTTGGGCAAAAGTGCTCAGCCTCTACCCCTTAATGAAAGTATTGCCGTAAGCTTCTGGGTAGCAAAGGTCTCGAAACCGACATACGATGTCGAGTAACAGATCAATGTGGTCTTCTAAGAGAATCTTCAACATATAGACTTGGGCGTTGAAAAGTTGAATTCGGACTAGAAAATATAAAGCTAACATTTTAACATATTATTATATTAGAAGGTTCCATAAAATAAAATGTTTTATCTGTGAACGAATCCTTCTTGGGGATTCTTTCTTTTTTACTGGAATGTCTGATATTCCTTCATTGATACAACTGTGTGCTGAGACGAAAAAATACTACTGCAGATGCTGCAAAGCACTTACATCCTTCTTCATTCAAGGTTGCGGATGCCAAACATTTTAAAATTAACCCAAAGAAAATAAAGGTTAGGTTTCCCCACAAGACGATAGTATGTTTCATGACATCAAAATCATTCATAACCATTTATTTGATTTGGTTTATTTTTCAACTTCATGGCCGACTCTCCTAGAACTTTGGAAGACAAATAACTACTTACGGAAGGAGGTACTGGTGTAGTGAGTGGCTTGATGTACGGAGGAATATTAGTAACATCTGAGCTCTGTATTGATATGTGGCCAAAGTTTTGTCTTGCTTCCACACACCATATCCCTATAAAATCAACATCTTCCACGGAAAGTCCTTCTTGCAACGTCACAGTCACAGTTTCCTGCGAGTACCTCGGTAAAGTTGCGTTTCTGTGAAGAAAATATAAGAACATTTCGGTAGCTTATAGAACCATTTCACAAACGTCACGTTTCTAATGACAACGAAAATCACCATCATGTTAGAGGATAAACGAGGTGCACATGTACACCAGAGTTGTAGGTCTCGAGACCGGTCTCGGCCTCGAGACCTTTTATTGTGCTCTCGGTCTCTGTCTAGACACTCTCTGGTCTCGGTCTCGAACCCTTGCGGTTTCGAAGACAGTAGGCCTATCCGGTCATGCTTCGAGACCAACAAATATTAAACAAAATAATTAATAGTAATTTCATATGTAGGCCTAACTCAAGAAGTTTAAATTTCATTTTTAGTTCTTCAAATATTGTTTAAAAACCAAAGCCTATTGGACAGTAGGGATTAGTGGCATCCAATTTTATGTAACAACGACTCACATTTGAAACGCAATCTCACTGTATTGTGAAGTACTTGGTACTAAATTGTCTGATTGTGATACAGCCATAGATAGACCTAGCCTATGTATAAAATTATTTTAATCCATGCATAGGACAGTTAGCGTAGTGACTTATTGTTTCCACATTTCCCGAATTCCGAGAAATATTATTGTAGTGTAGGAAAATTTCGAGAAATGCCTAGGTCTTTCCTTTTATTATTGTAAAATTATCCACAAGACCATCACATTTACATTTTAGAAAGTGGTCAGTAAATGAGAAATGAGAGCTTCATTCCAGGAAGTTTTATCATCAGATGTGGAAACACTTGTTGTTGTACTCTACCAGTGCACTGACTCCCACTACTTACTGTGTCCTCTTTGAATACTTCAAGTAGGCAAGAAAATGTCGAATAATTCCGCAGTTATCAAGTACATAGGCGTAGGAGGCGGGGGGGGGGGGGCTGGGGGCGGCGCCCCCAACCAACAACCAAAAATTTTTGTGAAAATTCGGGCAAAATGATGAGAATTTTTCGGGCACGTACTGAAAGAAAAATAATGCAATGGTGTAGCTAAAGGGTATTAACAATTTAAAAACTTGCTTGGTAATTAATATCAAGTTCTGATTAGAATTTTACCAGCACCTATGTATTCCGTAATAATTCATCAGAATGTTTTTTAATGGTTAAACTCATATTATGATTATCAGTGATGTATTTGAGGGGCCTTTTCGCCATGCCCCACACTCACTGATGCTGATTTTTTTCTACCTAAAATACGTAAGTGTTTCAACACAAATTTTACTTCAAAGGTATAGCATATGTGGCACCAGACTGCATGTAAGGACACCTAATTTTTCAAAAATTTTCAAAGAGGAGGGGGTAATGCCAATTTTTTTTAGTAAATAAAATACGTAAATATTTTAACACAAATTTTACTTCAAAGGTAGCATATGTGGCACCAGATTGCATGTAAAGACACCTAATTTTTCAAAAATTTTCAAAGGGGAGGGGGTAATGCCGATTTCTTTTAGTAAATAAAATACGTAAATGTTTTAACACAAATTTTACTTCAAAGGTAGCATACGTGGCACCAGATTGCATGTAAGGCAGTGGCGGATTTAGGCGGGGGCGCACCCGGCGCGCCCCCCCCTAAAATTTTCCAACTAAGCTTATTTTTTACTTTCACTAATTAGATCATTTAGCCTACTTGTTTCTACATAATGTTGTATTATCTTATAATTTTCAAACTATGTAATTATGATTGTTACAAACTAATAGCAATTTAGAGCACACAGTTTCAAGTTTTCCGATAAAATGTCAATAGAGTGATATCGAAGGTCTCAACCCTATTTCGGACCACTCTTTATGTAGAACACTAAACTTTTTCTTACAATCCATCTGCTATTTGGGTTCATCAGATGTGGAGTTTTTTAATCAGCGGAAATCCTCGTTAATGATATCATACACTCGTCAAGGAAAAACAAAAGAACCGTGAAAATGTCCATAGGCTACGCACCATCGATAATGAAGTTCAAACTGTATGTACATGTAAATTATGCTATCAGTTGCAATCCCATTCCTTTCAAGGTAATTACGAGGAATTCGGGAAAATTGGTCAATTTCGGGAAATGTAGAATAGTGACAAAATTTCTGGAAATTCTCTGTATAAACTCAAGACATAGTAAAGATCATGTAAAAAGTGATATAAACTACTCGAATTAGCTGTACACATAGGATGGAGGAGAACTGAGTAGATTAACTGATTATAGCATCGATCAAAACTTGGGATTGATTTCTTTTTTGCGGTAAAGGCTATGCCATATTATCCACATACACGTTCATTCTAAAAACCATTCAACACATAATAAGACTTTGAAAGATGAAAATTACGTTACTGGTCACGGTGTATAGAATGTATAAAAAGCGCATAGCCAAACTGCACATGAGCTTAATGCATGGGCGTAAATCCCGGGGGGATGGGGGATATATCCCCCCATGATTTGACTAGGGGGATGGCCTATGTAATCATCCTCCCCAATGTTTCAGTCTACAGATACGTGTATGATGAAAAGTATTTTTTATTCTTCATTTTCGTAAGAATTTTTTTTCAATCTCGCTCACTTTCTACGACAAATGTTTCTCAAACTATCAGAATTTTAGCAAATCGTTGGCAATCTATCAAAATTTTCGCGCGCTCCGCGCGCTTCCAACCTTACGTCAGTGTCACTCATATTATCAATATCTTCCGATAGCAACTTTCGGAGAAGCACAGCAGCAAAATGTTGAAAGTTTACGAATTAATAGGCAAAAGACTGGCTTATGGCAGTGGCATGTAGGTTTGTTGGGCAATTGAAAGTGTCTCGATGTAGAGTCTGAATGCAGGTTTTGTAATGGAAATATTATTCGTCACTGTTTACACTCCATGTCATGACCATTATTAAGGTAATAATACACGAAACTGTTCTAATCACGATACTTTCCGAAGAACAGATATACATCTCCATACATCTGTGGGGGACCTCGCACCTAAATGGGATCTTTCGGTCTAATATATAGCATGATGTAGAAGGTTGGAAGTACGTATCTGCCGTTTTAAATTCTCCAAAAAAATTTACCAGAGCTTCGCCAGTTCGCGCTGAGCAATTATCGGTATAGATGGTGATTGTTACTACACTTATGACGAAAACAGCACTCTGTAACGCTCTTATTAGTCCTTTACCCCTTTTACTACACCTGTCAGGGAGGTCTAATATCACCTCCCTGCACCTATACTCTCCTTCCCTCTCATTTTTCATTGCTGGCAGCTGTTCGTCCGGACTTTAGTTCAAAGGTAGTAAAAATACGATAGTTGTAAAGTGTTCGGTGTCGTACTCTATATTATCATTTGGATGTCAGGTAGTATACGCATTATTTAATCCCCCCCCCCCAAATTAATATGATTAAGGCAGAGCTTTCAGGAGTTCCTATTCAGGTATCTGCTAGCCTTAGATGCCCTTTCATAATGCACAATGAAGGAAAGGACATATTGCGTAATAACTCAAGAATGTTTCTGTGGACTCCACGCACATATTTTTGTGTAAAAACTTTCCCGAAATAGAAGGCAGTAAAATAGACAGAAGGGAGGGGGCTTCAGGAGATTTGTTGACAACGTATCTGTCTCTTAATAGACAACATATTCTCCTCTTTTACCTTACCAAAAATTAACATTCACTAAATTATGGACATTTTCCGGCCATATATGATCAGTTCCAAAAACATCCCAAAGATAGCACCATTTTGCATCTAAAAAAACTTAAATTAATAAAAAAAAAATTCTTAAAGGGGAGGGGGAACCCCCTTCCACAGGACGATACCTTTATGTAGTGACAAACGAAAGATCAAAACTGCTGCATGCAAATGGAGAAACGCTTGAAAAATAAAGGTGTAATTTAAGCAGACTTGGGGGAACTGTGGTTTTATTACGACATCAGCTAAGGACCCCGTCACAAAAAATCTGGCGACGCCACTGATCTCAAGCAAACTTGCAGGTCTTGCAATGATCTCCGAATTCAAAATCCAGTTGTCTGGTATGACCCTATATGTTGATCCCTGCCTTTTAAGCTTAACAGGACATTGTTGCTCTTGTACAATTTCAATCCAGTGCAGCTTATCAACGAGTTTTGTGCTGAAAATAGTAGGCTATTTCCTAAATGCATGAATATACCAATAGCCTACCAAAGAACATTACCATTGAAAATAACCCCTTAAAACAGTCTTCCTGGCGCTTCTGAGACATTAAATCCCAGGAGCTTCCGGGGGCTTCGCCCCCTGGACCCCCACCGGGCTTTGCCCCTGGACCCCACCCGTCATGGGTTCGCGCTTCGCGTGCACATTTTCCACATTTGCGATAGTTCACCCCATCCCCCCATAGTTGAAAAGAAATCTACGCCCCTGGCTTAATGTCTATGTTAACTTATTTTATACAATCTGTGATCCCGTTTCTTCCTTTTTTCATGAACTAGAGAGTACGGTATTTTATATAAATTTATTTGGTCACACAAACCAGACAATTAGGGGAAATGTTTTGTTCTAATATGTGCAAAAAGTGAAGGTGGTTTAGGAATGGTCGAATTATGCTCTTTTGCTTATAGCTTAAAGTGTAAATGAGGGAAAAATTATTTTCAGGATGGCTTTGCTTTTAGGAAAGTTTTGTTTGATAGTAAGCTCAAGAAATATGGCGGAATATATGTGTTTTAATGTGACCTTTCCAATAAATATGTCATCATTGAAAACAAGTATTTATGATGTCTGTTGCACTTGATCTTATTTTACGCCCTCCGGATGTGTATGCTAATCAATATATTTTGAATAACTCTTATTAAAATTGACAATAAACTTATCTATGCCAGAGCTCCCATGGTCACTAAAACTTACAAAGTCATTTTTTTTTAATGAGAGAGTCGACTGAGTGCTTAATTAGAATGATTTCTGCCATAAATGTAATTTTACTAGTATTTTTCCTTTTACATTGTATTATGGAAAAATTCTGCTATCCCGAGGGAGTGGAGACTGAATCTACATGCCACTAATGAAATCAATGATAACGCAAAGCGTTTAACAATGTTTATCTCTCATGCACATGACAATAAAGTGGTATATTTCATCAAGCAAAAGACATTAAAAGCTACTGCGATCTCAAATATGAATCTTACAGCAGTGCATAGTTACCTTGGTCAGATATTTTCACCATCGTCTTTGAAGCTGTTGGAGACCCCAAAATTCAATTCTTTCAGTTCTTTTTACGTTCATAGAATTACAGGTTGTAACGAATTTTTATTTAAAATTAAAAAGGAAAGATTCTCCTCTCTGTACCTTGTGTGAGGATCCCCCTTATCTTTAGACCACTTTTTCCGGACCTATAACATTACGACATATTTTTGGAAAGATATTTCATCAAAAGTGTATAAAGAGTGATCTTAGTTTTAAAGAGTGATCTTAGCTTAAATCAAGATCAAGTAAATTTTGGTTTAGTTCATGAAGCAAGTTTTTGCAATTTCCTCACTTTTAAATGAAGGGAACATCTTTTTGGCAAACAAAAGCTCAAAGTAACGACTGCTTAGGTTCTACTTACAGGCCTGGGAAATGCCATTTCCTGCTATCTGAGGGGTCGCAATTTTCAAAATTTTCTGTACGCTCCGCGTCAACTGATGGTGGCGCTCCGCTTAGATATTTGTTCGGGCAGATGATTGACCGTCAGCGCGCCCCCCTAACGAAAAATCCTAGATCCGCCCCTGATAAGGACACCTAATTTTTCAAGGAGGGGAGGGGGAAACCTTAGACCCCTCCCCCAGGTTGGCGATCAACGACTTCCGCCAAAATTAAAACCAATAAAAAAGGTAGAAACAAGGCAAGTTATTGTATGTTATTGGCATGCGTGTGATAAACGATGAATGCCCATATGATATGTACATTAACTTGTCGAACGTGCATGGAGCGCGTAGAAATTTTGGGTTATATTTTTCGGGCAAGTCGTTCCAGCCCCCCCCCCCCCCCCAATTCAACATGGGCTCCAATGATCAAGTACATGGCACATTTAAAACCGTGTAATAGGACAACAGGTTGGTACCAGGTTCCCCCGTGCAAACAAGGGCCTGGCTATGCCCGCAGAGCAGGGGGCAAGCCAATGAGCAGGGGGCCTGGCCCCCAAATGTCCCCCTCAGTTACGAGCCTGGCATAGGCTACCAATCAATGGAAGTCAAACAGTAGTGTCACTACTGTGCGTACAACACACTGCGTATTCAGACAATACTACACGTGCCTAGGTGGTGTGTACCTTTCCACATGTGCGCTCCGTATGGCAGAGTAAACATAACATGATTCTCGTGAAATTGGTCTAGAACCGTTGAAACATATTTACAATATTTAGCTAATTATGAGCTAGAGCGCGGCCGCACTTACAGTAAAATGAGAGGATTATAGTTTAGGAGGGTTATGACCAAGTTCACTTGCTTTTCTTGTTTATTCATATTATAATTGTTGTTACATTACTTATTTTATTTATTTTATTTTTTTTTTGTTAAAGGAGAGAGAGGTAAACTCTGACTTTTAAGCATTTGTTTATGGTACAAGAAGTTTAAAACAAGCACAAAGAGCTCCATCAAACCTTATCCAGTAATCCAGATATGTTGCTTTTTTCTGCAAACAGGGCTGTCGTTTGCAAAAATCATGACTTGCAAAAAGTCTTTTACGATCATATCATAGAGCCACTAAAACTTGATTTCTATGCTGGTCTTTGTAATCTGCCCTAGTCATTGCCCTTGATACAAACAACATTGTGGAAATGCTTTCAAAAATACTTTAGAATCTGTAAATTTGGAGAATCAGTGAACCAGTCCATGTGCTTCACATTCCACAAACTTAAGAGAAAGAAACAATTATGACATAATGGACTTGCTTCAAGCGTAATGTCAATATCTCGAAACGAAACAATGTTCAGTTGTTTCTAGGATCTAACTTACCTTTGAGATGGTCAACATACGTTTTCTATTTTTATGTAAGTTTAGAGCCCAGAGGAATATTGTTACTCCTAAAGATATAGGTAAACGGGAAGAAGTTATTCTTCGCGACTGAGGTTTCGTGCCATTTCACTTTTTCGCCCACTTGACGCCTGCTTGCCTCAAGGTATTCTATGCATTCTTTAATTCAACGGAGAGCCACCATAGGAATACGATGTATGTGGATTTAATAGGGGTAAAGTAGTTGCTAGATTTGTAGTATTACTGTTTACCGTACACGCCAAAGGGGACCAACTTTGCTTGGGCCAAATGACCTGAGCGGCCATGTAGTAGACCGGCGAACACAACCAGACTACCTGCTTATACAGAGGTCACGTAGTACACTATGCCTCGTGTATACGTAAAAGCCTGAAAGCGTGGTAGCCTATCCGTAGAGGTGATCCCAGGATTGCTGGTTCGAGTCCCGCCTTGGTCAGACTCATTACGTTGTATCCTTGGGTAAGATGCTTCATCTCAATTGCCTTTCTCCATCCAGGGGTTAAATGGGCACCCGAGATAAATTGTCATTTGGCACTGTTTGAGATGCTGCTACACTTGAGGGATTGTCTCCGGGGCAATATTTCGTTGAGCAGTGGTAATATGTATTTGATTAGGCTGCCCAAATACTGGCACATTCAAAATGCAAATATTATTGAATATTATATATAGTAGGTAGCAAACCACCTATTTAAGACACTTCCAACGCGCCAAAAGTTCTCTGACAAATGAAGTCCCTATTTTTTTCGTGCATTGTATACAGTATTGCTTTACGGTTATACTCAGTCTGTAATATGTACTTTGCAGCAAATGAATCGAATTACTTATCGTGAAAAATGATGGAAATTAGAGGTATTTCAGACATTACTTTGCTTTATATCTTTCCACTGTGGAAAATACATTTTGAGTGAAGTACGGTGTCAGATTGGAAACCCCTACCTATCAGAAAAGCTCACGAAGCTCACACTTACTGCAATGGTCATGGTTGGCAAATGTTACAGCACTCTTTAGTTCGGGCTCATACATGTAAGGGTGCACATTATGAGTTTTTACCGTCAGTAGTTCAGTAGTGATGATGTGTGGGGAATCATGGCTTGGGAAAGGTGGCTTCTTGGCCCAATACGTCTTACGCATGCTTAACGGCTCTCTCTAGTTGGCGACTCACAGGTTTTTCTTGGCGATGAGCTTCACGAAAAACTTAGTCCTCTCTAATACGCACCACGTTTTAGCCACTTTACTTCCACCTAATTTACGAATATGGCATATGTAAAACTGCATGTACGGTTAGGAAGCTTGGATACAAAGCGAACTTTATGCCCATTGCCCACCAACTGCGAAGCCTGTGCGTTATCTTGCGATTTTTAGCGCCATTTTTTTCAGCAAGTAATTGCGCTTTAAATTGTGCTGTAAAATTTGCAGCGAATCGTTATTCATGCCATTGCCCACAGGCGCAAATGTTCGCGAAACAGCTCACAGTTGAATTCAATTACGGACACAAAAGATTCGAGACTGGCCTCTGCACCAGACTAGCAGAACATGGACCATACACAGAGCCTTGTGAGTGTGGGTCGCGACGGGGACCACCGCAAAGAAGTGGTCCTGGACTCTGACTATGATGATGCCTGCCTTACCTTGACGTCCCTGGTACCTGCGTAAGACAAGGAAGAGAAAACTTCTAGAGCAACATCAGAAGAGGAGAAGTTGGTGGGTGAAGCCATGGCTTCTGAGAAGGGGCCTGTATGGCCAGTTTGAGACACTGATGCATGAGCTGGCTACTGAAGACAGGGATGGATATCGTGCATTCAGACTTGCGCTGCATAGCGCTCCTTCCGTATGCTTGCGATAGGCCTGCTCACTGCTTGCGATGCATTGCGAAAGACTTTTAGCGCAGCCTGCCTTGCGCTTTTTTGGGGGGCAGGTTCAAAAATAGCGCAACAGCCTGCGAAGCAATTTCGCAAGGAAAATTTGCGCAAACTTTCGCAAGAACACTTGCCCACCGCTGCCCTACTTGCGCTATTTTGGCTTCGCAAGCTGGCGCAAGCAGTTTCGTAAGTTAACGCAGTTGGTGGGCAATGGGCATTAGTGATATTCAGGTCAGATCTGGAGCTAAGGAAACAATTTTTCTCACAATCGATAAACTTTAAAACAACTCACGGTTGATCTGGAGGGTGAGGGACACGAATATCACCGGCGTCAGGTCTTCCACCCCCTGTCCAGAAGTACGCCGCTGTGGAGAAAAAGCCGTCATGTTTAGAATACGAAAAGAATTAAAGAAAAATATTGTTTCCATTGCATCAACATGGCACAGAAAGGAAACAGGTTTTCATCAAATGAAGTCATTCACTCTCACCAATTAACCCTCGCAATAGCATTTCCTTCCCCAAATTTTACGTCTTACGAAAGTTTTTGGATTTGCTTTATTTGAATTTTCCTGTTGCACAAATGCAAAATTTTCCCTAAATAGACAGGTCCAAGCCAGGACAAAATGTCGTTTTTCCATTCTAGGTTCTTTATAGTGGTTGAACTAATTTTAGACACTTTTGCAATTAACTCTTCAGCCACCATTAATTTGTCCGGATTCCGACATGACTGTCAGAAATCCAAAATAGCCGCTAAATTCTCTGAAATGCTAACTCCTGATGTTACTTCTGCCCAAATTTCAGGTTGTTCCCTCGAATTTGGGTACTTAAACATAAAGAAATTTACCCAGTGATTTGTGAGTCCTGAACACAATTTTCACCATATTAATCCAAGGTGTTTTTATTGGTTAATCCAATATGGATGCCAAGGCAATCCCGTATAAGTTAAACAATCATTTCTCCAATGGTGTTGGGCCTAGGAAAATAAATTTGAGGGTATACATAGGTTTCCAGGGCCGGAGAATCCGTTTATTCCCGTTTGAGTGGATCCTTTCCTGATTAACGAATGACAAAAAGCAGTGATACGTACGTTTCTTAACTTTCTTTAGCTTAATTCTAAAATGATACCTGCTATCCACGTGTAACTTAAAGGACCAATTTCCCCTTCCCAGGCAGTTAAAATTGTCTTCATTTTTCCTCTGGCTCTATATCCGATCTAGAAAATTGCACCTCCTAGACAAAGGTCTACCCGTAGTTTAATTGCCCAAAGCCACATTCTGCTGAGTGTACTACCGTGTGAAATGGAGGTTACACTACTGCGCATCTCCGCCCAATTTACTGATCTGCGGATTTTACTGTCCAGTCAGACGTAGCTTACTCTTCCAAGGCGCACAGTAGTTTGAGCTTGTCTCATATTGATGTCAAAATAGTCACCAAAAGACCTTATGCATATGACGTCACATAGCAGAAAGTGCGCCCCAATGGAGGCAGGAGCGTATCATTGCAACTTACCCCAACAAATGCAGACAGCAGCTGATTCGCGAATCGGTCGCGCGTAGTCTTCTACGGGCGCGTACGAAGTCGTGCGTTCAGTGTGCTTCAGTTTTGCCGCCAAAATGACGTCGCGTGACGTCAATGTACAAGGTCTATTGTGAATTCGTTTTGCATCAAACATGTAATGTATTTGGGCTGATGAGTGTCTACCTTTTGAGGTAAAGCTGCTTAATATATATATAGGCTATATATGGACCTTTTTTCCAAATAGCAATTACAAAGGAATGTGGAATAGAATTTTGGTGTTCGACGTTCTTGGCCGCAGAAAAATGTTATTTACAAAAACGACGCATACCAAAATTCTATCCCATAATCCTTTGTAATTCCTTTTTGAAAAAGGGTCTATGCCTCTATTGCAGCTGCTTACAGCAATCTCTCTAGGCTAACAACGTATTCTATTATATATCGTGCTGAAAGAGGGGTTTACTTTAAGCAAAAACTTTTTTGATAGGCCTATCTGAAAGAGAAACGAATGTATAGCATTGCAGTGAAATTTTCATTCAATTTCTATGTAGTGCCCACGAGTTATTAGCAGATCAAGTTACAGCATTTGCAACAGACAGTTAACTTCAAGCACTTTGGAACTAAAATTTGACATCCTCATCTGCTAATATCAAACACCAGAAACAGAAATTGAATTGTAATCATGCCTACCGATTTTTTTAGATTAAGTAACCCTCTAACACACGGAAACTAAATTTAGTCCTAAGCCCTTCTTTTAGGGACTGTAGCTGACAAACATTAGGTGGGCCCTGTCATTCTCATTTTCTTGTCACACTATTTACACATGTAGGCCTAATGTATGCATTTCTCGTTGATATTTCGTCTTCGGAATGAGCCGCCACATTTTCCGAACTCACCTGGTCCCCGACCATCGTAGTCCAAGTTAATAAATTTGAACTGCTTGGAATTTAAAATGATGACGTCATCTGCAGCAACGTCGTGTACACGTGGGCTGAATCCAAAGTTGCCCAGGCTCTTTGCTGACGGCGTTGAAAGATTGGAAGGGACGTTGACATGTCCGAAATTTACCTGAGAATAACACAACAAATGTTAGGAGCTCACATGGTATAAAATATTCACAAAAAGTCGAAATTTTTACTTTTTCAGTAAACAGTCGACTTTTCAAGTAGAAAGCCTCGATACTTCGACGTCTTTTACTCGGAATTTCGATTTTTCACATTTTCCCTTGACCCGTTTTTATCGCTATTATCTGACACAACTTACACGACTCTAAGGAAAAGCTAGTAACAAACCATGGTCTCTACCACTGAAATTTATCTTCAATTTTAAAACAGTTGGAAATATTATTTTTGATGAGTTTTTTCTACCTTTACGCTTTGCATTCATGATGATATTTACATGATAAAATGTCATTTTAAGCTACAGCGGTCCTTGCATGCAATGCTTATACACATCAGACAATATTACATGTAGTCATAATGTACCTTACAACACGATGAACGTATAGCATTGCTCACTTTTACCACGCCCGTAATAAATCACCGTATTCGTTGAAAAAAGTGTGATGTCACTAACTCAAGAAGTCACTCCTACTTCGTACTTCGTATAGCACTGGGTGTCTGCCTTGACTGCCCAAACATTTTTCATATGTTTCTCACAGGTCTAGTAGCGAGAAAGGTAATTTTACACTGGCAAATCCTCAAGTATAGACAAAAAGTAAAAAACGCACACTTTTGTAATAAAGCAGTTTCTTATGCATGAACTCACACATCTCAAAATTCATATTTGTGCCAAGTATTTTTTGTAAAGGGTGCAGAAAATAGTGAACTCTCTGCCTGCCAAGAACTTCGTTCTGGGCGCTGGAAACAGTTATCGTGGCTTCGGGGAATTGTCCTCTGTGTGACGTAATTACTTCTTCAGAAATTTGTACGGATTTGTTTAACGATAACCATATGGATTACTCTTTGAATCTTAACTTGCCATTTGCCTGCAGTTGATCTCATCACTTAAGGTTTTATTTGTCAATTTCAAAGCTACAACAACTGTATTGTCAAGATATTACAACGGTTGTAATATCGGGTGCAACTCGTAATACACCGAACTGACAAAAAACAGGCAGGTAGCTTTCTTTACTAGTAGGACAGAGCACTCTACCATCTTAATCGCACAAGAAATGGTGACTTGGGCAATTCTAGAATTACTTACAAACCTCAAGGTTTTAGCAAAGAATGGTTGTTTGGACAATTGCGGAGTAATGGAAGCAAAGGGCTCATCTCATTCTTTTATAGAAAGATTAAAATTATCCTCCTCTTCTTCTTCGAATCTAGTCATCAGGACTACAGATTAATTGTTATATAAGTAGTTAATAGTTCTTTTCTTTTTTTGTAGCAGTATAAGCCTGAAGACAGGCCGGCTGGCCTAATTTTATCCTTAGGGAAAATAAGCAAAAAGTTTCTCGAAGATTTCGAAATTTTGTTTCAAAATAGGTTTAGGATCATTGAAATAGATTAGATTTACATGGTCAAGGCGAACCGAGAATGGTCTTTCATAGATCTGAGGTCAAACCAAGAGAAATAATGACTGATTTATTACATGAATTTCGAATAGTGCGTAACATGATTGACATCGAAGAATTCAATTGGTTGAAATAAAATGATAATTGCTAATTTATTCTGCAAAAAAGTGCCGACTTCACTGACTGTTATGTTTTTCAAGTTCAAATCGTTCATATCTTGCTACCCTGGATCTATTCGAATGGGTAGACAAATTACCTATATAATTGATTGATGATTAGAGCTAGAAACATCCCTCCCCCCACCCCAGCAATTAGACTGGGAACTACTAGTATATTTCAGTTTGATATTTGATGTCATATGCTGGTAACATTCCTGACCAAGGTTGTTCACGAGCAATGAATTTCGTATGATTATCCATTTATTTCCCTGCCTGTATGTTCGTTGGCACTGCACTTCAGAAAATTAAAAATAAAATGTTGATCTTTCACTTCGCCTTTTTGTCATAGGCTAAGTGGAAGTGTATCAAAGAAGAATTTAAGCTTAATTAAGGATAGGTAAGACCGGTACATCTAAGCATTCTGGCGAAATTTGAATTCAGTTTCCTAATTACTGTTAGATATTAGCAGATGAATTAGCTCATCGCATTTCAGCCTCCTTGGACCAGGGAGTTGCTATTCCTGCTTGGACTAGAAACAAGCTCAAGTTACATCATAACCTCACATTAAGTAACGCTGTAAAACTTTTCTCTAAACTTTCAAACCATTTGTCTTTTCCACAACCTCATGCGTTTGTAATGTGAATGGATGAGAGCAGGAAGGTGTTATTAGACCTCCCTGATGAGAGGATGAAAATTTTGCAAATTCTACGTTTACCACTGGAATCTCTTATCAATTTCTATGTCAAGGTGAAAATAATAGATTGGAAAACAAAGAAAAGGTATCATTGATCATCACACACAAATGCAGTTGCTTGCTTATATCTGGAGAACCACAAATCGGAATGAATGAAAATTGCACCAGTAAGTTCCTCTTTCACAGAACCAAATAAATTCCTGCTTGAATCCTTCCTTTAACAAACGACAACTTGTATTCACCCTATGAGACAGGTCTGTCCTCCCCGTACCCAGGGAAATGGGATTGGGGCAATTCAACCATTTTAACAAGTCTTTCGCAGCATAGATGCAGGTTCTCAAGCATAAACCCTGTCCCTAGGCTACCCTATCCCTCAAATACACGAGCTGGTGGGCACGCAAGACGCGATCCTATACACATTTGGCTCACTTTTGGGCAAGTGTTTATTTCCTACTTAACAAATAAATTTTGAAATCACAAAACCCCAAAACCGAGTGGTAGCTTTTACAGTTAACCTTCATTTCATTTGAACGCTGTCATGTAATTTCTTTAGCACTTTTTTATGGAAAATCTTAGGGCTATATCCTAATGCGGAACGTGTAACTAATGGCAAAGAGCAAGCATACTGAACAGGACACGAAGTTTGTCTGACCTATATACGTCCCGGCCCTTAGACATTTACTTGAAAGTGTTAAAACCTTCGGGCGTCTTCGATTAAAAACTTACACCGACAGCTACACACCACACGGAGAGCCATCTGAAATCCTGTATTGTTCGACCATCAGGAATTGTGATCATAACGTCTTCCAAGTTATATTCCCTCAGATTAAGTGGACTGTAAATAAAGAAGATTAACTAAACACTAAACTAAACAAATTGCAATACTTGAAGTATAGGTTACATATAATTGTCTTACATTTAAACCCCAAGCGTCACATCCCAGGAAGTTGGAGGATAACGTGACGTAACGTGATGTGAAAACAATACAGAAGACTTACTGATGACGTCAAAGATAAGGTGACTCTGCGTTGGACGGCAAAGGCATTATATGTTATAGACCTACACAAGTTATACTGTGTAATATTGATATACGTACGTTAATCTCACTGTTGTATGTAGTATAATATCTACACATACTGCTGTTCTGACCTTCAGTGTGGATACCTTCCAACGTGCTTATGCAAACTAAGGTAGGACGTAATTACACGTCCTCACCTTGTTCACGTATCAAATTATGGCACGCCATGAGGGTAACTGTATCATGCTATCTGGCCATATATAATTTGTCGCCTCCTGGATACTTGGATGTCTCGTGAGGTATTTTGACGTCAAATTAGATACTTTTCTTGAGACGAGAAGTATTTATTGTCCCCGAGTACATAGCAAATAACGACAAAACGTGATTTTGACGATGTAAAACAAATTCAGAAGGCAATATTTCTTACGGGAAGTATCTCAAACGGCGTCAAGATAACTAGACACACGACAAAATTTCTGAGGAGTGGTGCCAGGTGGGGGTAGAGGGGTTGCCCCCGATCGGAAAAAGCTGTCCCCGTCGATGAAATTTTACAATTTCATGGAGGAGTCTTAATGGGTACAATAAAAATATGTTATCCCCAGACTGCTTACTTGATTTTGCTGTCATGGAAGGCAGATTGTTCAATAGAAAACCCCAATTTTCAAATTGTCTTCAATTAAACCCGATATTTTCAAATTTTCTTCAAAGTATTTCCAAAATCGTCGGGTCGCTTTCGTCAAACATTTTGCACTCTCCTTTCTCCCGGTTTCCCGTTACTTTTGTAGGGGCTTTGGGTTGCTGAACCCTTCGGAGAGCTCCCTTTCCCAGGCAAATCCTGGCGCAACCCTGAGGAGACGACAAAATATCTGAGAAAAAGGCAAAATACCATGACCCTTATTGCGTTCCAAATCAAATAGCAAAACTAAGCAGTTATCAGTGCTTACACAGTCAAGAATGTTTCGTCTATAATGGCATGGACTTGTGCTTATTTAGGACATTTATCAAATTGTTAGAACTTAAGAAATGGGAGGAAACTGGTGAGAAATTGACATGAACGAAAGAAACTTCTGCAGCACTGGGTAAAATATTTCAAGAAAACTGTTGTAGGGATTACTCTTTATCGTGACCTTTCTGGCTTACCGACGAAATAAAAGAAAAAAATCTCACAAACGTTGGCTAAACGTTGGCAGTTGAACATTCTTCTTTACTATAACGCTTATGAAGATAAAGAAAGCATACTATTTTTGGACCCCATCCAACTCCATTCCCCCCCCCCCGACGGGCCGACGAGGTGGGTTGGCTGGGGGCTTGACCTCCGACACCACTCTTACTTGTCAGAAAATAATGGATGTTGCGCAAGGTCGACGTGCACCATGGATCCTAAGACGAACGTCTGAGCTCTGCGACAAAGACAAGCTTTTTATGGGATACTATCGCGAAATTGAATTGACGGGTGATTTTTTTTCATGAAATTTTATTTGTGTTTGACATTCCTACTTCCGTAAGCTATTTTCACCTTTTTTATTTATTTATATTATGTTGACGCCGTCCCCGTCTGTCTACTCTGAAAAGGTGTGACAGGTGTGACAACATATGGACTCTCAGTATGTGTGAAATGTATCGAATTTCAGTCACATCAATATATGGTTTACATACTTTGGGCTTCCTGGTACCGGAATGGACAGTCCACCAAGAGCTGGGTCTTGAGTTGTCCCAGTGTAAAATACTGTAGCTGTAAAAGAAGGGACTACATGAGTCAATGGAAGGACCTTGTCTGTCTGTCTGTCTGTCAGCGTAAAACACTCTAGATCACATTATGAAATTCGTACTTCATCTGGAGCATTTATTGATAAAGAAAGCACTGGCGGCGTTGGAAGGCGCCCGAAGATTCCCCCCTAGTTTACCCCCGTCCCGTAACTCTTCCCGTCATTTCAAATTTACAAATGTTATGGTTTCGATTACTCCTGGAGCACTGGAAATGAATAGCTGTCTCCTTTGAAGCAATTCGTCGTATAAACGCCCCCAGGCCTGTCCCCTCCCCCTTAGCTAAAAGCTTGAACTCCGCACTAATGCGCTAGGCCTCCGTACCGTTTTCTTCAAAATTCAAAACATTTACACTGCCCGATTAAGAAATGGCTCCCCCACTAGCAGTAACGTAGCTTAGAGGCGTAGAGGAACCACTGACCCCCACAAAAGTCTCGCGTCAGACCTCCACCGGAAAACCAAAAGTGAAAAAACGTACCACTCTCATATTGGAACCTCACATGAAATTCTAGAGCCCCGTGCTCTCCCCATTAAAAATTTTTGTACTAAGCTTCCCCTCACTTCTTACACGTGGCACCACTATCCAAAATGCGGTAGCTTGCATACCGTGCAAAGGTCTTACGGAGGCTTGCAAAAATTTTCATGTTGTTGAATTTATTATTTAAAGTGAATTGCCATATTTATGAAACTTCAGTTTTATGATGTTTCAGAACATAAATATTGACTTGAGTCATGAACAAATTTTAAAATCGAGCACCAAACCTATACTGCAAACCTATCAGATGCATAAATAAGCACATGGGGGGGGGGGGTATGCTGTATGGGGTGACTTCATTTGTCCTGCCATTAAATCTAAGCTTGATTTATATTGACATATTGAGCAACAAAAGCTTTGCCATACTGTATCACTTGAAAACCTTTGATAGTAGATAAGCTAAGAAAAAGACCAAGTTAAACTATTTTAAAACACAATTATATTTCATCTTCTCATTCTAGTGCAATTTTGATTTTTTTTTCCCAAGTGCAGTCAAAACATTTGATATTTTCACATTTCTTAACCAAAACGGACCTAAAAGTCGGTACCTGCTGTGTGTATGTATGTCCATGATTCCATAAACAGGGGGCAACGCTTGGTTTGTGAAATACTGCTGTGGAACGTTACTACAGAACGTAAAATGTCAGACAATGTGATTTCCTGGTCACACTGCTGGGTACGAGGAGTGAGGGGGTGAACTTGTGCCCCACTCTCAATACACATAACTTTGTAGCCTACCTTCTAGAAGCTGTACCCTTCCCGGCGTGACCGGACAACTACCATCCATGACAATTTCCCCTAAGACGTGTGCAACATCCCAACCAAAAAAAAAAATTCAAATTGTCCTGATGATTGTCCGAGTAGGAATTGTCGGGGCGGGGATTGTCTGGGGGCAAATTGTCCACGGGGGAGTTGTCCAGGGGAAATCGTCCCGATGGGAAATGTCAGTGGGGTAATGTCCACCAACCGCCCCTACCAGGAGTTACATGTACCTAACATGGGCTGTATTGTACCTACCAGGGGCTGTACCATCGTAAGTAAATCCACGTATGTAAAACGTCCTTTCATCCACAGCGTAGACAGTTCCAGAAACTTCATGGATTGTCCCCGTAAAGTCACCAATTAAATTCCCATACTCGGTTTCTGCAGCTGAAGCAAGAGCTAGAGAGACCAAATGTCGTAATGCATTACTTGTGAATACTCATTTATTTGCTTCTGAAGTTACCATGGTATATCATGAAGAAAGCGAAACAGTTGATGTGAAAAGTACTGTATTTGCAGTTAGTTTATTCAAAATTTTCCATCATGGAACATGCATGTTTTTGCAAAATGTGGACCATATCACAAGTTTGTACTCCAAAGAATGGGGATGAACTAGATTTAAAACGGGGAATTTGCTGGAACCGGATTTTGCCGGATGGTTAGCCAGTCCAGAAGTACCGAATTTCATCACTTCTAAAGACAGAACGTTAATAAATTACATCATGGTCAATGCAGAGAAGGGGGTGGATAGGTGGGGAGTAGCGAGGGGTGATCAAGGAGCACTTTCTGCCACTATCTTCTCAAAATTTGAAGAAATGGCCACAACTGGAATCAGGTTTTCCACTACCCTGCCTAATGTCCCGGAAGAACCGTACATCCTATGCATCCCTACCAGAGATACAGTAAACAATAGTACTATAATCTATATCTTATGAGGGAATCTTAAAGCTACATGTGTGGAGTTAGAGTTAGATGAGCTCACTTTCTAACCAGTTGGTTTAAGTCGGTCGGCCACGGCCTTTTTTCCAGTTGTGGCTCATTGGCTTGTTTTCCCTACTCCATTGCCTATGCTGAGCACCAAGCACAATGGCAGTAGGTTCTATTTTTAAAGTCTTTGGTATAACCCGGCCGGGAGTCGAACCCCAGACCTTCGGCTGCAAGTTGGATGTTCAGTCGGTATGCTACATGTGTGGAAGTGTTTGGGTTGGGAGGGGGAGGAGGGGGCCGTCTCCTCGAAATGTAGCAATGTCGATACTAACAAAATTAATCCAATCAGCCAGCACCAATGCGGTAAAGACGTAAAATCATGCAAGTATATGCAGCCATTGTTATTTTGGTCATTACAGTGGGCTTTCAGCAGGTATAGCCTATAAGCTATACATACAAGTTACTTAGTCAGTTAATGATAACAATTAGAAAACAACAGTTTCTTTATCTTACCAATTAAAGCCACAAAAGCCCCCAAATTCTCCATTTTGAATTGGAACTGTCCTCACGTAATCTAAAAGGAAGTTGCCCTCAAGTGCTGCAAACTTTACCAAATCATAATATTATATTATGTTGCTGTTGTGGTCATAAACAGCTTTGAATACGGCACTGACTCACTCGAGTGTAACGAACCTTTTTTCAATTCCAAGTTTAGCCTCATAGCTATCGGTGAAGGTGCTGAACAAACACAATCAATAAAGCCAAAAGTGCAATGGACTCAAAGCACAATTTTGTTTACCTCAATACCCTCTCATTCATCATTCGTAAAATTGTATTTGAAAAGACGAATAGTAGATCATAGATGATATATTTGATAATAAAACGCAATTTCAATAACTCCAGTTTATGGTTCAAAAAGAATGATAAAACACCAATTTACAAAAGAAGCACAGGTCGACCATGAAATTCAAATCACAGCTATGATCTGAGTTTCGAAGCGTTCTGTATTCCACGCCATTACCCAACAGTAACACTAGCTTATATCACTAACAAATACACATGTAACAAATCACAAGAGAAAACTGGTAAGGGAAAATACAAAATTCTTTTCAAAGTGAGTAAATACAATCATATACCGGTATCAGTTTCAAAGAATATTAAAACCGGTGGAGCTGTGATTAACCTGAAGCAGTCATGTTTGACAATAGTATGTTAAAGGGGTCATGGCATAACCCCAAAAATATTTTGGAATATAATCATATCTCTAAACACAATTTGTGACTGCACTTTAATTGATATAAATCAAACAGTAGCTTCACTCTGGTTAGTCAATGAAGATTTCTGCATAGTTGTATTCCCAATTAAACTCATTCATAGTATTGTGAAAATTTGACCTTGAACACTTTTACCTCTATGCAGCTTATTGAAATCATCAAGATGGCGTCAAGCAACGAACACTGTGAGAATGCAAGATACATTGATGGTATCGGCACTAAAGTAGTTATAGGCTATATGCTTTACAACATGATATTGGTTGGCAAATATTTATAATGTATGTTTTCTTCTCCATATGGCCTATGGCATCAATGTAAACTGGGATAAATACTCCAATGTCTATGGATTCGCGACCTCAGAGTCAAGATCTTAGTCAAACACGTGATTTTAAAATGGACTGTAATATGTAATACCCTAATCTCTTAGCCGTTTTGGAAAAAAAACTTTGCCCAAACTTCAACAGTCTCTGCCCGAATTTTAGAGTTTTCGATCAATATTTTTGGGAGGGGCACAGTGTCCCCTCCCCTGCCTCATACGCCTATGCGAATGATATATAAAGGCCGTCTCCAAGCAGGACCTCGTAACAGTGGTGTTGTCTTATCTCACCTCCCTCCAAAGAAAAAAATTCTTGTCAACTTTGACGGTGGTATTTAATTTTTTTTTTTTCTTTGCTGCCCGACTTTCCAACTGTCTCATTCCAAAATTCCAACTACAGGTAGGCCTATATGCATTTCTATATATTCCTGTAACAGAAAAATCGGATTTTTCGTCTAGTAAAATGAAAATAAATTGGGTGAGCTTTTTCATTAAGCTATGATTTTCATCTCTTTTATTAGAAAAAGGGCTCAAGAACTACGGGAGTTTGTACCTCGTATATTTTAGCTCTCTCTCTCCACCTCTCTCTCCAGATATTTGACGAACTTCACAACAGAGAAGCAGACATTTTGACTTGGATTGTCAAGTGCATATCAAAAATAATATCCAGGTAACGTATTATGTCTCACTCTTTGGAACAGGGAAAGAATTTCGTTTCATGGATACCCAAGAATTTAAGCAGTGCATAGTTATCTGACTTTTTGGTTAAAATGACAAAAATGTAGATCACAAACATGCCATCAAAAATGAAATGATAGAACCATTTTGCATTACAAGCCCCCTTTCAAAAGAAGTTTTTCAAAGGGGGGGGGGCATCCTCCTCTCCCCAGACCCCAACCCCAGTAAGCCCCTTCTGTTACTACCGTGATGAAGTAATTAGTAAATGTATTAACTGGGGGAAACTAAGCTTACCCGAGCAAATGGTGAATTTGTTATCCGCTATTGTGATTCGTTTGGGTCGTCTTGAAAAAGCATGTAAAAGGAATGTAGCGATGGGAAAGTTTTAGCAGCAAGGGAACTTCTTGATCTTGTGCATTTTCCACTGTCCCATTGAAAAGTGTGGGCAAAACTTAAATTTTTGTCTTCTACTCGATTAGACGTTTCGATATATTAACATAACGAATATCCGTGCTTTAGTACTTAAAGATCTAACGTTATCAACCAGAAAAAGAAGAAAACGAATGATAGTTCTACCTGTTTCATGCGAAACGTAAATTGTTTAACGTTTAAAAGTTCAAGTGCCCTTAACTGTTTCTGTGTAGCTTCAAGAGTGCGAGTTAGTTACTCTCGTTATTGTCGATTAACGAAACGATTAGATGTCAAAAATTAGGGTTAATTAACAAAATTACTGTTTGATATGTATGATGCTGTGGAGGGTAAATTAACTATATCATTACTGATTTCTTTTATAAACGATTTGTTGTTGTGTTTAGAGCGAAATTGGGACCGCTACGTTACGTATGTTTTAGTGTTGAGAACGCTAACCGACTGTTGCAGACAGAGACCTTAGATATATTAAAAGTCACATGCTCTTTCCACGCCAGGTTTTGGTACATTTTACAGCCTGTATTCTAAGCATTCTAAGCATTGACTTCATGGCCTTGTAACCCCGTTTATTCTTCGTAAGGAGTTAACAAGCCTTTGTAAGAAATGTTTCTTTATGTAAAACGGTAATGGAAATTGTAATGGGGCCTTAGAAATATACAACTTTAAGCGTGTGCTAAGGTACCGCACCTGAAATGTGTAGCGTTTGGCTCATAAGTATGCCTGAACTAGGCAACAGGCTAAGGTTGCTATTTAAGAATAGTAACAGTTGATGCAGGAAGGTGGATGTTCATGCAGTAAGGTAAACTTAGGTATTGACCTACATGAATTTGTATTTTCAGGATCCATGATTAGTCTGAATTCCAGGTGTTAACCAGATGCTAGCCTTTGTTCGCTGCCAGATGTTTATTGTTTCATCCGGTCACAGCAGTAAGTGCAGTTGAATTTGTTTAAAGGGAAAATACAGTCAACCCAATCAAAGTCAGTATGCCCCGTCACTAGCTCATTATTGGCCTATTTTGATCATGTGACAATATTTTTGTCACTGAATTGTTAAATTCAAGGAGAATTTCACCTTGCTTTACCTATTGTTTGTAATAGTTATGTTCAAAATGTCTTCCGACGTGCTTGTAATGCAATAAGAGGAGATTTGCAACAGTTTGCTGATTTTTCAAAGCAAATTTTGGGGTGACTGCCTATGCCTTTAATCTATTTGTCCTTGTATCATTATTGTAGACATGATGAGTTTGGGCGCTTAAAGGACACTTGTGATGATTTTCGGTTGATTCGGCTGGTCGTTCAAAATTATTCTTAATTTTCAGAATTATTTTTTAGAATTGAATGAGGATAATAAAGATCTTGAATACATTAAAGATCGGGTGTAACCAACTCTTCGTTGTCTTTCCGTCTTCTGGCCAAAAATGTTCAAACCTCCATTATCCTGATTGTTTTTAAGGCCCTCAGAACCTGGGATATCATATGAAAGGCGGTTCCGTCTAGGGAAGGTCCTCGAATGTCAGCCAAAGACTGGCTCTAATGCGAGTAACTCGCATTGACGATTGAACTCTGTTTCTCTTGCAGTGATCAGGGAGTTGTTACACCTCCCCACAGTGATGCATACAATACAGCCTAAGCTTTATATACATGTTAGAGATCTTTAGTAGTCTTTTCTCACGCTGTGCTACAGTATGCTTATATATACAAAGCCTACGGTTACCTTTAAATAAATGCTAAAAGCAGTAAGCTTGAAAAGTATCTTTTAATCTTGTTTTGTCCTACAAAGTGATCTAATTAAATAAGTTTCAAGTACTCTTCTTGCAGTCTTAGTTTCTAAAGCATGAAGTCTCAAAAAACAAGTTGAATCAAAGTAAGAGCTCTCAAAAGTGCCAGTTTTGATAGAATTAGATCTACGCTACTCACCAAGCGATGGTGGTCATCCAAATAGCGCACAGTAGGGGAGGGGGATCAGCACCGTGTACCAATGAACCTTTCAAAAGAAACCAAATTTGACCTAAATTGTTGAGTTGGTCAGCCACCCGACGTGAAGTTGTAATTCATAAGCCATAGGCTTCTTCCACTTTTGTGGTCGCTTAGCGTCGTAACACAACTGCCCTTCAAGGCCTGAATTATTAATTAATGTTCAGCTGTGTCATGGTACCTATGCTACATTGCACCTTTCCATACCATATGGCACCGCGTTATTCCACATCCAAAAAACACTAAATAATGAGACATTCGAAAACATACAATCAATTCAAAGCTTTTATCAAAGATAGCGTAATTTAGTATCTAAGCAACCTTGCAAAGGCAAAACTTTTCAAAGGGCAGGGGCTTTAAACAGCAACCCCTCCCTTGCACCCAAAAAGAAAATGGCGCTAGACAGCTAAACAATGATAATTTTTCTAAGCATGTTACCAGTTAAAGCTTTCCCCAAAATAGCACCATTCTGTATCTTCGCCTCTTACCTTCACAAAAAGTTCTCAAAGAGTAGTGTGTCACCCCTTCCTCTAACCCCCCTCCACCTTCAACAGAAATAAGAACATAATAATGAGAATTTCTAAACATATGCTCAGTTCAAAGCCTTGTCCAAGACAGTACCAATTTGCAACTAAGCAACCTTACATAAATGTCACGTCCTCCACTTAACCCATACTCATATTCTCTTTACCCCCTCCCTCAGGACGGTACTGGGTGACCAAGAAAGGATCCGCCTGGGTGACAACTGTCCTAGGTGTGCCACCATATGATGTCATGAACTGCCCCCTAGATATCTCGCCCGGGCTACTGCCTTGAAAACAGTGGATTAATAATTGATTAAGACTGGGTGTTGTGAATATCAATAATATTTGTAAACTCATGACACTACAAATCAGGGTGGGGTACCTCCGGCCCGCCAGACCATTTTATCCGGCCCCCGAGGCAATTCATAAATACAAATTCAGAATCACTTGAAAAGTAAGTTATAATAAAGTTTTAGCCCACGGTGCCCACCGTTTATCCTGCTTATACCAGTGTCCGGGTTTCACGTGGAACTTCAGCGAAACAATAACCAGCATCACAAAAACCCTATGCACAATGCAAGATGCCCACAATTTCGTAAGTCAAAAACCTGGATGAAGAATCCTTGTACTTATGGTGGTAATGTCGGTGTGAGGCCTATATTGCACAAAGGTGCCTGAAATACCTTCAGTTTTCTTTATTTTTGTCAGATGAGTACTTCAACCCCTTTCCTACCGCATACACATCACAAATTGAATACATCATTTCAGGAACATGGTCTATACTGTCCCCAAAATATTTTCCAAGGTGTTAAATTCGTAGGGTAATATTCTCCGCGGGATCCCCCTCGAATCAGTGGTGTGAACGAGATGGTAGGAAAAACGCGAAGAGAGACTTGGTCAAGTTTAAGGGAACCGCTGGCTTTCTTTGACAGATCAGCGCACCATCAAGCAAGGACAATGGTCACCTATTGTTAGCAGAAGCTTACACCTACCCCCTAAGAGGATTACTCGATACTTGCAATAGAAAAAAGTATTTTGAAGTCGATAATTTATGAATATTCAACCAGAGGAGCTTTTTTTTTAAAAACAAGAGTTCCTTTGGGAAGCTAGGCAAATTTGGTATCAATAATGACAGAGCTCTCGGCGACATAGTCGCCGAGAGCTCTGTCATTATTGATACCTTTCGTGTCAAATGCCAATTACATGAAATATGGAATCGGTTTAATCTCATAATGAGAAAATATTCATAAAACTATTACCAATCGCAACCGAGAAAACGCTATTTTTAGGGGGGGGGGGGGTGGTGGTGGCTACTCGAGTTGATAATATAGGCTGCGTGCAACAGCGTGTATATAGTGACCTGATCCGAAAATATACAGTGAGATATGATTAACAAAACGAACCCTAATTAGAAAAGAAAAAGTGGAAACGCAGAGAAGTCGATAAAAGGTAGAACAAGGAAGATAATAAAGAGAAAGAAAATGCAAAACTAGACCGTTCCACTACTTTAAACCATAAAACGAAAATGGCCCGTTGCCTAGTCTCCGAGAGAACTCGAACTCACGAACTTAGTAGTCGGAGTCGAGCGCTTTACCGTCTGACCATCGACAACACTGGGCGTAGTGGCATTATAATCAATAGTTATACTCTCGTGTGGAGCTGTATGACTCCATACAAGAAGTGCCTAGTGGAGGGCGAGGGTGGGGGGGGGGGGAGCTGGATCGAACAACCCCTTTCACGCGTATTCTTAAGTCTTGTACCGTACTTTATATTGTCTGAAACACCGCAAATGATGTTGCTTCAATATCCTGGAATGTCATACATTTTCCTTTTAATGTTTATAACATGGTCTGTAAATGTTTCGTAATTTGCTCTATAGATGACGCGGGCGGGGCGGGGGATGGGGAGGGACAGTAACAGCGAACGCGCAGGATGTCGTGGTCTTCTCGGTCGCAGAATTTTCCAATTTCTTCGTAGTCAGGACAGTAAGTACGATAAAATGTGTAATGATCCCGACGCTGGGGCCAACGTGCGGCGCCAGAATTTGCTCAACAGGGGTCCAAGCTTCCCTTCGTGGGACCTCAGCCTGAAGCAGCAACAAGGGCGACGGGGTTGCCGAAAGATTGTCAACAGCAAATTCAAATTTTGGCGTGCTTTTGGGGTTTATAAACATCAAACATCTAGTAAATCACAGAGGAGAATGGCTGTTGGGTTCTACTTCATATTTTATCGTTTTCCGCGACTACATTTGAAAATTTACCCGACCGCGGGGATCCTTCCTCGACGAGGAACATGGCCCCCTACCTCCATCTGGTGTCACGTACCACTTTCCAGACGACGATCAGCAAGTTCCTGACTTTCCGTGGTCTCAAGAGCACAAATCCTCAAACAGTTAACTTATTTGTGACTTTAACATGCTACAACTTTTCAAAGGCCTTGAAACGGCCCAAAATCAAGTATGCAAATCATTGGAAGAATGATTGCTGGTACACGCGCTTTCCGAGAAGTTTACCAGTCATGGCAAAATTTTTATACCATGACCGTTTAGATTTTGAGCTAGTAGAAGTTGAAGTTTTTATAGGGTACACCCACCCCTAATTCTCTTCAACATAACAGGAAATGTCACTTTTAGATATGAATTTTCTTTCAATCCACCCCAAATTTTCAACATGTCCACACTTTGACACGTTCTCTTCGAGATTCATGGAGTTTCATTACCCACTGGGCAAGTTATCATGACAAAATTTGATCTAGCCCGGAGTTAAAAGTACTACTTTTTTGAGGGAGTACATTTGACGCTCAAGAACATTACTCTATTGTCGGTGTGCGGTGCTTGTTCGCGGGAAATTTCGTTTAATTGGTACCGTTGTGCGTGCGGGTGCGTTTATGTATGTTATGCCTATTATTTTCTGCGGTCGTATGAAGTCACGTCACCAGATTGTTAACATCTCAAATTTTCAATACTATAGTCAACTAATTCTCCTGGCCAGAACCAAAGAAACCAAGTTTGACTGAAAGAGAAGAACACGGAAATACAAATTTAGAAGTGAATCAATACGGCTGGTAGGCCTATCGCCGTGTCTGGTGAGATTATATCCAGTCCGCAGTAGGCCTAGGCCTATGTCAGTTTGCAGCCGTTATGGCACCCTTCCCACACCCACAGGCATGACTTATTTAGTGTGTAGTATATTGTACGTAATCTTTCGAAAGCCTGTGCCCTCACCATGTAGGCCTAGGCCTGGAGCCGACACAAACATAGCGTGTTCGATTTGCTTCCCCTGGCATACTCGAGGTTCCACCTAGGCCTAGGCTAGGGTCATGATGGACATGGGTAGATGGGTGAAATTAATGAATGCTTTACCACAAGTATGTACTATGTGAGTAGGTCTACAAGAGCCAATGGCAGCAGTACAGTACTCTGTATGTACTACAAACTCTCATGCTGGCCTACGTTCATTACCTCGAAACAATGCTCCTCTGGAATATTCTGGAGGAATAACACCTAGGCCCTATGTGACTTTACCCACTTCTGTACCACTTTTACATCTTTTACATCTTTTACATGGGATACTTCCCTAAGTAACCAGCTCAAGGGTCGCTCACTTCGGCCTGGTGCGAGTAAGCGCCTCTGCTGACGTCACAGGCTAATCGAACAGCGTCACGCCAGACCCAAGTTGACTCGGGTGAGAAATCGAACATGCTAACACACAAGTTATTACTTCAGATGTCTGTATCACTCTGATTTGTATTTCAGAAGCCTACCGTTCACACTACACCCAAACTAAGGAGTTAACATTACATAACACAACAGGTTAAAGGGCAAAGGAGGGCTTAGGCCCCATAAGATGCCCTGAAGTCCATACAACCTAAACTGAAACAAACAACCAACACCAAACGAGCCCAGCACAGTTAGATTCTACCACAGTTATGGAAGAACTTGTCAATGTTAACCTTAAAGTGCTCAGTTCACAGGTGTGGAGTTAACTACCCACTCAGGCAGACTATTCCACTTGTTGACAACTCTGTGAGAGAAGCTGAACTTCCTAATGGCTTACCTTGCAAAACACTTTACGAGCTTCTTACAATGGTCTCGAACCCGATAATTAATACTTTGAACCTTTAAATAACTACAAGATGACAAAGTATTTCTTCAGAGAGAAATTTGTACACCTGAAGCATGTCCCCCCTAATCCTTCTCAGCTCCAGGGTGGTAAGTCCAAGATGCTTAAGTCTAACGTGATAAGGTAGATGTCTCACCTCAGGTGTAAGGCGAGTGGCTCTCCTCTGAACTTGCTCTAAAAAACTTGTCCTTTTCATAGAAGGGACTCCAAGCCCGGGCTGCATAGTTGAGGTGGGGTCTTACCAACTGCTAAATACAGATTTAGTACAATTTCTTTACTAAAACTATTGAAATTCCTCTTGATCAATCCAAGCACCCTATTAGCCCTAGCAGCAGCAGCTGCACACTGTCTACATGGCTTTAAATCGCCTGTAATAACTACACCCAGATCTTTCTCAAAAGTCACATCACTCAGAATACTACTGTACCATTCATGTTGTAATCATAGCTGAAATTTTTAGGACCAAATTAAAGGACTTTGCACTTATCTGTATTAAAAGACATTTGCCAAGTCTGAGACCATGAAAATAATAACCTACTGTATCCAAGTCTTTTTGCAGTAATGAGGCATCATCCTTATCACTGACCTTCCTATGAGCTTAGTATCATCAGCAAACTTACTAATACTAGATGTGAGAGAGCTACTGTATCAATATCATTGATGAAAATCAAGAAAAGAAGAGAAATTACCATTAACAACAACTCTCTGAGATCTGCCATTGAGCCATGAATTTATCCAGTCAGCACAACTGCCCTTGATGCCTAACCTATGCAGTTTAACCATAAGTCTACCTAATGGAACTTTATCAAAGACTTTTTGAAAATCAAGGTAAATGACATCAGCACTGTGACCAGAATCAAGAGATAAAGAAACATCCTCAAGAAATCTTAGTAAATTAGTAACACAAGATCTACTAGGTAAGAAACCATGCTGTGATAGAGTAACCCATTATCTAAAAGATTAAGCAAACAATCCTTGATTACAGATTCCATAACTTTGCACACAACACTGGTTAAACTGACTGGCCTGTAATTACAAGGCAAGCTCCAATCCCCCTTTTCAAAAATTGGAGTAACATATTACTGTAGCTATCCTCCAGTCAGCAGGTACAAAGTTTGAATCCAGAAACTTCTGAAAAATAATGCAAAGAGGCACTGACAAAATCTCGGAGCATTCATGAAGAATGGCAGGATGGATACCATCAGGCCCAGGGGCCTTACTAGCTTTTAAACTCTTCAATTTATTACAAACCAACTCTTCAGAGAAGACAACATGACTAACTAAAGAAGAGTTATCAGAACCCCTACAAGTCCCCAAAATACAAGTAGATGACTCCTTGGTAAAAACAAATACAAAATAATCATTTAACAAATTAGCCATACCCTGATGATGTCAGTTGCTTGCATCTCCCAGCCCAAACATATTTAGGAACAGGGGGCCTAGCCCTAACATCATAGTTTTAACTGCAGTTCATGGCTGCACTTTGACATTCACTCAAGGTTGGCCAACGCGTTGTATATACATGTACGTTAGGCCCTAACTTAGTTGTGTTTCCATAGATCATACATGTTTGTGTGTAACTATGTCCTTGTGCAATTGAAACTCTGTCCAGCCTACTGTGGTTCTGGAGTAGAGAAAACAAGCCATTGAGCCACAAATGGAAAAAAGGCTGTGTGGCCGGCTCGACTTAATCCAGTTGGTTAGAAACTGAGCCTTAAACCTCATATATTAAAATAACTAGGAGCTACTACGGTTCAATATTGGATATCGGACTAAGCATCCAGCTCCAGATGTCTCTCTGTTGATTCGACTAGCCTCCGCTAGGCCTTCCATTCCCTCAGGGTTCGATTTATAATTTTTTTGCTACATGCACTGGTGCATGTAGGTCAACAAAACTACATGCACAGCAAAATTTCTACACGCACCAAACAATCTTAAAATCAGAAATACCAGAAGAAGTTGGGAGGCATTCACGATTTGACAGTTTTTAAATCACGTTGTCAAGGTCAAATAAAGTTGATGCAGAAACGCAACTACATTGCATTGGCGATTCGCAAGTGTATATCCAGCGCAAGGAAACATGCCAGTGCTAATTATCGCCCCACGAGTTAAAACCACATGCACACGTTTTTACTCCTTTTCTTATGTGACATGTTCCACAAGACCCGTGCTAGCTTGTTTCTACAGTATTTCCCACATTGGAGGGTACTAGTATTAATATTCCCTCCTGCCTAATCTAACTAACAGCGAACTTTGAAAATGACTAAAAGCACGTCTGATTTTGAGGTCTTGCCGCGAACAACGTCAACTGGCCTCCAGGGTGTGTTTTTGTTCGCAAGTGCGAGAATGTCCCATTGACTTACTGTGTAAAAGGATCGTAGAAGCCACGCTGCTTCAAGAAAGTCCAACTGTGGAATGGTAATTGCAGATACTGATGCTGCAGTAAGAAAGGAGACACTAGTTTTGCGCTCAAATTTTTGTGCCTACTCAAATTTCTGTAAAATGACTGCTGAGCGAGAAACTATAATGCCCTGGACGATTTGAACCATATTAGGATTACTTTGAACTGTAATTTAGGATTTGGCCACAATGTTAGGCCCAGGCAAGCCTAGGCCTACGTGCACGAAGTGCATGTAAGTCTCCACAGTTACATGCATGTGGGAAATTCTACGTGCACCTGTGCATGTGTACCCGGGTAAATCGAACCCTGCATTCCCTCATATATATACATACGGTAGGTCTATTGTAACACCTCAGGTTGGGGCAGTGGGTCTGCTGGGGGCAGCTGAAGGCTGGCGCCTGGCAAAGTCAGGTATGTATGACACAAAATAACAGGAGAAAATCAAGATAATTAGAAATGGCCGTACTTTGGGCCGAACTTAGGTTTAATGCGAACAATTCAATATTGTGACTTCCCTAACAGAGAGAAGACAATATTTATTAACAAAAACGCACTTTACCTTTACAGAAGGTGGCCAGCCAACTCAAAAACTTATTACAGTTCTTAATTACTCTACAAAGAACACAACCCTTGACGACTTGAAAGCAAAATGGCAAGTGAGACTCCGCACCCTGTTCCCTTCGCACGAACAAAACAGAAACCTTCCCTGGAATGGAGCACAGATAACTTATTACGTAACCTCTCAAAATGAATTGGAATGTACATAAAGAAGGAAACAAACCCAACACAATTTCAAGTAACCGGAGGGCACTTCACTGCCCTCCCCCTTGTATCGTTTTAACTCGCCTTCGAGTTTAGATATGAGATGAGGTCACCTGCAATTTACTAAAATCATCATTAATCACTGGTGGCTTGTGAAAGTTCACCGACAAAATAATCTTCCATCCATACTGGAGGTTGTCTCTTTCGAACCCCCTTTGGTGATACTGTACAGTAGTTCATTAGTTCCACTCCGCTCTTCATCGTCATTGTCACTCTCACTACTGCCATCGCTACTTTGTTCTGAGTCGACGTTGTCTACGGGAGGCAGCTCGTCGTGCGAGGATGCGGTGGCTGGGGAGTGCGATTGATGTATGGCCGCTTTACGAGAACTGTTAGGATCATTATCAGTATCACTATGATTGGCTTCCAGAGTTAAACATTTTTGGTTCCTTGCATTAGCAAAAGGAACCTATGTAGTCAGCTTGGCATGTGTGTATGTGTGTGTGTCTGTGACACTTGCTTTGGTACGCTGTATCTCAACAAGGGAAAGTTGGACTAAACTGAAACTTGGTATATGGATCTCTCATAGTGAGAAGGTGTGCCCTATTGTTTTTGGTGGAGGTCAAAGGTCATGTGGGGTCACCAGGGGTCAAAGACCGTAAACCTTATTTGCACGATATCTCAAGGTAGGAAGCTTGGATAAATTTCGTACTTGGTATGTGGATGCATTATGGTAAGAAGTTGAATGCTGTAGCTTTTGGTGGAGGTCAAAGGTCATCTGGGGTCACCGGGGGTCAAACACTGAAAACTTGCTGTTAACACAGTATCTCAAGCTAGGAAGCTTGGATAGATTTCATACTTGGTATGTGGATGACTTATGGTGAGAAGATAAATCCTGTCATTTATGGTGGAGGTCAAAGGTCATTTGGGGTCACTGAGAGTCAAATACTGAAAACCTTGTTAACACAATATCTCAAAGAAAGAATCTTGGATAGATTTCATACTTGGTATATAGATTTACCGTAGTAAGAAGCTGTGCCATACAGTTTTTGGTGGAGGTCAAAGGTCATCTGGGGTCACCAAGGGTCAAAAACTGATAACCTTGTTGTTAGCACAATATCTCAAGGTAGGAAGCTTGGATTAATTTCATACTTAGTGTGTGGATGCCTTATGGTGGGGAAAATATTTTTTTGGTGGAGACCAAAGGTCATCTGGGGTCACTGGAGGTCAAACTCTGCAAACCTTTTCAACTCTGTATCTCAGTGTAGGAAGCTTGAATAGATTTATGCTTTGAGGTGTTGCATTAAATCCAGCAGAAAACCCATATGAGTTTTGTCGGATGTCAGAGGTGAAATCACCAGATGCCAAAAAGCAAATTGCCAAGAATTCCAAAAGTCAAATATAAGCACAAAACTGTATCATTCCAGCACATTAAGACCACATTCACCCAGTGCATGAATGATGTGGGACATCTTTCAGAGATGCCAAGTATCTCAATTTTAGTTGAAATTATAGTATTACGATTTTAATCCATAATTCTGCCATTATGAAAACCTGCATCAAATACTGCTTTTTAATATTGCAGAAGATTCTCTGCCCACAAAGCAGAGGACTTGTGTTCACTAGACAGACATTTGTCCTTAGGTTAGGACATGTGAGCTTGCAGAAATTGGAAATTGGAATTGATTAAATAAATGCTACTATGGGTTGTTAGTTTTATAAAGAGAACTAAGTTACTGATCATTTGGATCAGATATCATTGAGCGTGCATGAATTGTGATTGTTTAATTGAATAAAACAAATTGTAACTGTATACTGTCTGTGTTGATACCCCTTGAAGTGCCTGTATTTCTTCAGAGCAATATATTTATGCTTGAATGTGTTAACACGAGATGTGCATTGTCTACAGAGCAGATTTTGTGCATCTACAGAAATACTGGTTCATTCAGTAGTTGGCTCAGTTTCATTACATTCAGCAAGGAACCACAGTGCCCATTGGGCTCTTGTTTAAGTTTGTCGAAGTGAGTCACCTTTTGCCTGTGAGTCACACAATGTTCAGTCCTGTAAATACAGTCAGAAAACTTTTTGGCAATTTCGTACGGGCCGTCCCAACGCATACTGAGTTTTGGAGAAAGACCTTTTGTCCGATGGGAACGTTCGAGCCATACTCGGTCACCGACCTGAAAGGGGGAGCTCGCGAAGAGATTCTAGCATCATAGTTTCTTTTCTGTCTCCTCTGGGGTTGTGAAGATTTCTCCCTAGCCAGTCTGAATGCTCGGAAAATTGCTCGGACAAGTCATATATGTATTGTGAATAACTTGAAGGAGGCTGGCTACCCTCAGGAAGCCCTAACATTAACTCTATGGGTAGAGTAACCTCCCTTCCTAACATTAATTTATTGGGAGTGAACTCACTAGTCTCATGAACACTAGAGCAATACGCCATAAGTACAAGGGGCAGATAAACATCCCATTTCTTTTGGTTCTTGTGGATGTACATGCTCAACATATGCTCCAGGGTCCTATTAAACGCACGAGGCCATCTGATTGCAGTCTGTATGGGGTGGTTCGGGTTTTGCTAACCCCTAAAAGGTCACACAACTTGGAGAATAATTGAGATTCAAAGTTAGAACCCTGGTCAGTATGTATTCAGTATGTATCACAGCAGGGGCCCCAAAACATGTAACAAAGTGATCTACCAGGGCAACAGTTTTGGCTTCCTGGTCCTTAATCGCATAGGCCTCTGTCCAACGAGTAAAATAATCGCTTACTACTAAAATAAGTTTGTTCCCTTTGTACGTTTCCAGGAGGGGGCCCAAAATATCCATGCCTACCCTCTGCATGGGCTCCCAACCGAAACTATTTCCATGGCCCCTCTAGTCCTGGGTTTGGGACCTTTCCTACGAGCACACAATTCACATCTTTCACACCAATTCTCTATGTCATTTCTCATTTTATACCAATAGAACTGATGCCTTACTTTCCCAAGGGTCTTCTTCACACCTAAATGAGCAGCAGTACAACCATTATGCAATTCATACAAAATATCGTTTTGGAGAGTTTTAGGAACAACAAGTAAAACTCTGTCTTGGCTTCCGTCATCGAAAGCCCAATAACGGCAAAGGATTCCACCCATTACCCTTAGCTGGTCCCATTGGAACCAATAAGCTTTAACCGCAGCACTCAGGCAAGAAACCTCCTGCAAACTAGGTCTTATAGCGCTCTCCTCCTTCCACGTAAGGATTGGGCCAATGTCAGCATCATTTAATTGATACTCCCTTAATTGCTACTTTGTACGACCAGGCATCCAGTTTTCCCCACCCGAATTATCTGCCACCTGACAAACGGTCTGGGGGACTTCAGCGTTTGGTACCGTCTCAGTTTCACCAGTGGGCCCTCTGGACAATGAGTCTGCATAAACATGGTTTTGGCCAGGTCTATGGACAATGTCAAAATCATGTGAAGCGAGCACTTCTAATCACCTAGCAATTTGACCCTCTGGTTGTTTGAAGTTAAATAACCATCGTAAGGAACCATGGTCTGTACGCAATGTGAACTTCTTTCCACATAAGTATGGGCAAAATGCTTAATGAATGTGACCACTGCTAAAAGTTCCTTCCTCTTTACAGAGTATTTCGACTCAGCACGTGACAAAGTCCTTCTAGCGTACACCACTGGCCTTTCTTTCCTATCAATGACTTGGGACAATACGGCCTTACCCACGCACTGCTAGTGTCAGTATCTAATATAAACATTTCGTAAAAATTAGGATATGCCAGAACAGGTGCTTTCATTAATTCCAATTTCAACTTTGAAACGCTTCTTGACGCTCATCAATCCATGTAAACCTTTCCCTTTTTCAATGTCTGGCATCAAGTCAATGCCAAACAAAGGACAAGCGTATGGCCACCCTACTAAAAAAGTGCCTGCACCAGAGGCAGTGAAAATTACAGGGATTTCTTAATTGGGATGGCAGTTTCCCATCCAAAATACAGGATCGTAACACCTTAGCCCCACCAATGTTAGGGATGAGCTGAGAAAATTTGCCACTGTAGTTGTGCTAGAAAAAAGGAAAACGCACTCTGCATTGAAAATTTGCCACCATGGTCCCTTGTCTCCCAGGCTTGTGTCACCAGTATTTGGAGAAAATTTGGCATTCCAGCCATCCTAGATTGTAGAAATATTGTACTCCTTAAACATAAATTGGTCATTAGAACTCTCAGACCTCCCAAGTGACCTGCATTTCGCGGGTTTGACCCGCATTTGAACACCCAAACCCGCTGACCCACCCAGCTCTCTGAAAAACCCACATTTCAAATCTCCATAGTAGTTACAAACAACAATACCCTGCCCTTTGTAATGTATTCACAAGGTGAGCATTCTAAGTCCAATTACGCTGTAAGACGCAACTACAGTAACAAAACAATTAAAACACAAATGCCCGCTCTGCGACAGGCAGGTCTTGTCTCCGCAGCAGTTTCACCTCAAAGAACCAGTCGCAACAAATCATATAGACTTTAACTGTGTGTTTCTGTGGTTAGTGTGTCATAATATACGAAGACATTGAAAAATCCCTTGCACCAACTGTCGTACCTAATAGCTTTTGACCAACCATAGAGCTGTATTCTGAATTTTTCTTCACCGTTCGTGTGACGCACGTGGCAATATTCAGGTTTATTTATTTGAAATTCCCCCTAACTAATCCAAATCATTCACCTCATAGAGGTGATACATCTAACAAAAGAGAGCGAGGTTTTCCAACATTATTTAGTATCATCTTACTCACCCCCTCACCCCTCCCCTTAGACCCCTCCCCCAGGACAGCGATCCGAACAAAAGGTTCAGCCCGCCTACCCCCGCCCACTCCCCTACACCTGTGTTGGAGGAGATTACTCCAACTCAGTCTTGGTTCGATCTTGAAGCTGCAGTTTTTTTGGAACAAAGACAGTTGGGGACTGAAAATGCATTTTTGTAAAAATATTTCATTCCATTTATTTTGTCTGCACAAATACAAATACAGAGAATAGTTGATTCAGCATATGTACATACAAACTTTAAAATGTGTATGACTTTTCACATTTTGTTTCATTGCAGAATCTTTGCATTTAGAAATGGCTGATTCCCAATACCTATTACACAAATGGCAAAGCGGTATGTTCAACTGCTCAAGTGATGGCAAGCAACCACGTGAGAGGTTAGATGGCATACACAGCATCTTGTCACAAGTTTACACTGGAAGGGCATCAAAGAGGTACATCAGGAAGCATTCTGCCATTTACTACATTTAGAGTGAATTCCTTAAAAAAGCACCCTTCTCTCTCGAACAGTAGAACATCTTTCACATTTTTGTAAGAAATGCAGCCCAGGAATTCTGCCAGAAACTCAAAAAGAGGGGGTGTATTATTACTAAACCCTGAGTCCAAATTGATGCTGTCCTTGGTCAAAGTTACAATTGGGTTCAGGGGGACAAAAGCTCGCTTCAAGGCCCCTATACGGTGCAATTTGAAGGGTTTTAAAGGCCAGTTCAAACATTGCTCCAAAAGTGTCCTCTTCTGAAGTAAGTAACTAAGATATTGACAATTTTTTATGTCTTTATGGAAATGAAAAGGGGGGGATTTTACCCTCCTTCTGGAAGGGGGGGGGGACAAATCCCCCCTTTGACAGAAGCCCTATAGCCTATACAGGAGAAATGCAGTATTAACATGTAGTCATCTTGAGAATGTTTTCAGTGAGAGGGAACTATAACTAGGACAACTGTTTAATGATTCCTTGCTTAAAGAGCAAGAGCAGTTGCCCCAAACTTATTTTGAAACAATAGCTAATTCTCAGTAATATCTCATTTCTCTTCCATGTACTTTCTTTATATTTCAGGAGTTTAATATTGCATATCCAGGGTAAAACAATGAGTTACACCCCATAAATATCACCATTCAGTGAGAAAAACATTGTCACATGATTCTCAAGAGCCATTCATGGAATAGGATAGACTACTAGACTATTTCAATTTGGGGGGACTGCTCTTTCCCTTTAAAGGAAATGGTGCAAGTCATGTTCTTTCATTCTATTTGTGCTGGGTGATGCTAGAAGATACTAGAATAACAGAACTTAACAAGAACAACAGTATTTGAATTAAGTATTCCCAGTTGCTTTTTTATGTCTAGTCAATACTAGCCTGACCCTTGTACACCATACTGTATCACTGTATCCTGTGCTGTATACATATTTTAGCCTCCTTCAAAAAAAAAAGACAACTAAAAGCTACTTCCTCAAAATGTCTAGCAGCATTAATGAAATGTTTCGGGGAGGTCCTGCGGAAATATCCTCTCAACATCTATTATTCTCAGTTACAGGGGCAATGATCTTGTCCCAGCCAGTTAAAATTATGTCAACTATGTTTATTTTTAGCTGTGCCTTCCATTGAAAAAAGTTGTCTACTGTCCTGCACCTCCAGGACAAAGTAGTCTGTGCTGAATCAAATTGCTTAGGGCCATAATCTGTTGGGTACAGTGCTATGTTTGGCTTTAGGGTAATTGGAAGTGTCTCTTTTGCGATGGGCTACACCACATCACATTTCAGTGATCTGAACAAGTCTTCATAGGCAATCAGAGTGAGTTAAGTACAGAGTTCTATTGTTTTGAAAATATGTCAGCCAAAGTGCCATTGTGAATAGAGATACCAGGGGACTCCCCTGAAGACTAAATAAGTTGGGAGAAATGCAATATCCCCATTAAGCTACTGTAGCTCATTTGCCTATGACAAATGCCTCACATCTGGCATCATACATGAAAACCTCATGGAATGGTATCTTCCAATCACAGTACAGTACTAGTGTTTAGTCTTGGTTTGTGGACATGTTAATGTCAGCCTATTTATAATGTAAAAAGCATTAAAAATGTAAACAAAGGCAAGAGTGCATATGTCATCGCAGGCACACCCACTGAGCTATATGTAACTGGAGGACGCACTTTGATGTGGAATATGCCTCAAACCATGAAGCTACAGTAGGCCTACCACCTTGGAGCTCCATGCACAAACTTGAAGAGCTGACTTGGGGGTAACTGGATGTAGATTAGCTTACCTAGAAATGCATATCCAAAAGTGGAAATAATGTAACACTGCAGCAGTAATGTGTATGCTAATGCACCCTAATGCTGCCTCATTTGCGCAAATTGGTGTGTTATCACACATTAGCTTGCCCATCGTTGCGCTTCGGTAAAGTTGCCTTTATAATTACTTAATGAAAAGGACTACATCACAGTATGTGGTGCAGATGTAGTAAAGCTATTGTAAGAAAGAAAGAAAGTGCTTATTACCTTAATGTGTTTTCAGTTTGCCAATCTAAAACTCCATTGACCTAAAAACAATGTGATAGCACTTATTGTATAAAATAGGGAGTGCACTAAGTGGAAAGATACATGTATAACATACAAGTACCAAAGGCAGACCAGGGTGGAGGTATCGAGGCAGTGGCCAAAGTGCATGTATGCTTATGTGTGTGCATGAGTTAGGTTCCCTATACATATGTTCCCTTTTGTTGTGCAAAAAGAACTTGCTCAGTGTGCTATACAGAAAATCTGTGCAAATGATATGAAAAGAGAGTCAGCGCTAGTAACAAGAACGCCTGCACTGTGTACTGTTAATTTACCTTGCTGTCGTGAATGTTAAGCAGTTACCACATACTGACACACCATTAAAAGTGCAGGCACACACTCTGCCCTAGAAATAGGCAGGACCACTCCTTAAGGTTGCGTGTGTTTCTTATGCGCTTACAACAGGGAAGCAATTAGTGCATTTGTTTTCAGAGCTTGCAGTAGTGCGTGTCAAGTATTCGTGATAAATACACAGAGAATATATTTAAGGTGTGTACCATGTACTGTAGATGCACACCAAGCTATTCTAATAATTACATTTGATGTAATGTGTTCTTAGCTTTGTACGCTGATCACCAAATAGAACAACGCACATGTCAAATTGACACTTAGGCTGCGATTTTTATGTCTCCATGAGGAGTCACTTTCCATAACAATGTAGTACAGGAGTTTACTATCTATACTTGTAATATCCTAGGTAACAGTAACAAATATTGACTCCCATCACTAATGAACCTTATTCACATATGGAAAAAGATGCTACACCTTTGGCTTTTACAACTGGGTTCTAAGAGAAATTATTTTACACTTTGGGACACCTCTTCCACAAGTTTGAAGAGAATCAGTTCAGTTAGCTTATGGCAGTTTTGACCTAAAATGTACATTTGACCTTCCGTCTTGTGACCTTTGACCTCGATCGACATGGTAACCACATGCTGTGGTAGAACTTGTTGTCCCTATTATTGGTTTCGATGATAAGAGAAACCTATGCAGTCATGAGGCGTGTGTATGTATGTGCGTGTGTGTGGGTGCATGTGTGTGTGTGTGTTTGTGACACTTTGCTCGTTAACATGATATCTCAAGAAGAGAAACTCTGACAGTTTTCAAACTTGGTACATAGATGCCCCATATTAAGAGGAAGAACCCTATTGTTTTTGGTAGGGGTCAAAGGTCACCTGGGGTCACTGGGGTCAAACTCTGAAAACCTTGTTAACACAATATCTCGAGGTAGGAAGCTTTGATGAATTTCATACTTTGTATGTAGATCCGTTATGGTAAGAGGAAGAACCCTATCATTTTTGGTGGAGGTGAAAGGTCATCTGGGGTCACCAGGGGTCAGACCCTGAAAACTTCGTTAACATGGTATCTCAAGAAGAGAAGCTCTGACAGTTCTCAAACTTGATACATAGATGCCCCATATTGAGAGGGAGAACCCTATTGTTTTTGGTAGGGGTCAAAGGTCACCTGGGGTCACCGGGGGTCAAACTCTGAAAACCTTGTTCACACAATATCTCAAGGTAGGAAGCTTGGATGAATTTCATACTTTGTATGTAGATGCGTTATGGTAAGAGGAAGAACCCTATCATTTTTGGTGGAAGTGACAGGTCATCTGGGGTCACCGGGGGTCAGACCCTGAAAACTTCGTTAACACGATATCTCAAGAAGGGAAGCTCTGTCAGTTCTCAAACTTGGTACATAGATGCCCCATATTGAGAGAAAGAACCCTATTGTTTTTGGTAGGGGCCAAAGGTCACCAGGGGTCACCGGGGGTCAAACTGTGAAAACCTTGTTAACACAATATCTCGAGGTAGGAAGCTTGGATGAATTTCATACTTTGTATGTAGATGCGTTATGGTAAAAGAAAGAACCCTATCATTTTTGGTGGAGGTGAAAGGTCATCTGGGGTCACCGGGGGTCAGACATGAAAACTTCATTAACACGATATCTCAAGAAGGGAAGCTCTGACAGTTCTCAAACTTGGTACATAGATGCCTCATATTGAGAGGAAGAACCCTATTGTTTTTGGTAGTGGTCAAAGCTCACCTGGGGTCACGGGGGGTCAAACTGTGAAAACCTTGTTAACACAATATCTCGAGGTAGGAAGCTTTGATGAATTTCATACTTTGTATGTAGATGCATTATGGTAAGAGAAAGAACCCTATCATTTTTTGGTGGAGGTGAAAGGTCATCTGGGGTCACCAGGGGTCAGACCCTGAAAACCTTGTTCACACGATGCCTCGATGTAGAAAGGTTGGATAAATTTCATACTTTGTATGTAGATGCCTTATAGTAAGAGGAAGAATCCTATCATTTTTGGTGGGGTTCAAAGGTCATCTGGGGTCACTGGGGGTCAAACCTTCAAAACCTTGTTAACACAATATCTCGATGTAGGAAGCTTGGATAAATTTGATACTTTGTATGTAGATGCCTTATAGTAAGAGGAAGAATCTCATCATTTTTGGTGGAGGTCAAAGGTCATTTGGGGTCACTGGGGGTTAAGCTCTGAAAATCTTGTTAACATGATATCTCCAGGTACGAAACTTGGATAGATTTCATACATGGTAAATTGATGTGTTATAGTGAGAAGATTGACCCCACTGTTTTTGGTGGAGTTCAAAGATCATCTAGGGTGGCTGAGGGTCAAACACTGACAACCTTGTTAACACAATATCTCTAGGGAGAAAGCTTGGATAGATTTTATACGTAGTATGTGGTTGCATTGTGGTGAGAATATGAACACAATCATTTTTGGTGGAGGTCAAAGGTCATCTTGGGTCAACGTGGGCCAAACACTGAAAAGCTTGTTAACAAGTATCTCCAGGTAGGAAGCTTGGATAGATTTCATACTTACAGTACTATGTGGATGTGTTATGTTGAAAAGATGGACCCTATTGTTTTTGGTGGAGGTCAAAGGTCATCTGGGGTCACCAGAGGTAAAAAAGCAAAATTTCCCAAGAATTCCCAAGAGTTTTATATGGGTTCAGCAGAGGTCAAAGAGCAAAATTTTCCAAGATTTCCTAAGAACGTCATCAGGGGTCACCAGAGGTCAAACTGCAAATTTCCCCAGAATTCCCAAAATTAAATAGGCACACAAAACTGTATTTTTCCAACATGTTAAGAAAGCATTTGACCATTGACTGAAAGATATGGGACATCATGACATTATCTGGAATAGAACATATATCATCGAAACCTCAATGCATTTTTGCATTCTGGTATATTTTAAGTTTCCTGTCAGTGTAATGTTTCTTCATTGGAATTAAAAAAAAAAAAATGATTTAATACAATCTGACCTTTGGTCTTTGTCCTTAAATCTGACCTATGACCTTTTACCTCGGCTTCCAAGGGTCTACAAGACAGTATTCCACCCTGAGGTACCTTCCCACTAAGTTTGAGAAAAATTTTTTAAGTGGACTAGTGGCAATTTTTGAAACGAAAAAAATGTATATTTGACATTCTGTTGCTGTCTTGTTTACATGTCCACTGACCTTCAAATGAAGGTTCCAAACAAGTCTAAACTACTCAAAGAAAGGATTCTAAATCATACCCAAGTCCTTTATGTTTGATAAATCATTCCCAAGTGTGGTTTTGTATGAGTTCTAATACCCCTATTGTCATCTCTTGACAGAATTCCTCAGAGAGCTTGGGCAGATCTCACCCAGAAGTACATGAGACAATATGCTGCAATAGTGGACTGTAGCACATCATCTGGTCTCAACAACTTTGCTGAGGGCGCCCTTGCAGCATGTGGTACTCATGCAGCAGGTATTTTACTAACTGTATTCAAAACACAGTTTATACCTCTTTTTAAGCTTCATATCTTATACAGTTTTCACCATGGGAAATATAAGTTTGAAAACAGGATAGTTTGAGATTAGAAACATGCAAAAACCTGATGTTTATTGCATTATAGAGATAATTTATGTATTAAAATTTGTATAATTTGTGGCACTTATGATGATTTCGAAAAGTTTAAGTGGAATATGTCAGATTCGATAAATAGGGAGGGGTTTTTGAAACTGTTTTAATTGGCATTCATTGTGGCTGGGGGTCAGGCTCCTCATATACTATTGTGAAAAAATATTTTGTTTTTTAGTGATTAGGATATTTGTTTATCATACACAATGCTAGGTAACAGATTAGTCCTTTGCAGTATTACTCTATGATACTCAATCATTTATGTGGAAGAGCTTGCAGCCATAGTACAACTGCAAACAACTCTGTTTTGTAAAAGGTTACCTGTCTCAGCATTTAGTTGTTGTGGTGGTGTTTGTCTTTTATCAGAAGGTTGCTAAATTTAGTTTAATGGAGTTAGGATCAGAAAGAACATCATCCAAACATTGAGTAAAGTTAGCTCGTGAACTTGTCAACATAAGGGCCATTCAGTCCTGTGAGCAGCTCACCTCATTAGTTGGGCAACCGATGATGATGGCTAGCTGTGCCATGTGGGAGGAAGGTAAGAACACCCAGAAAAAAAACCCCACATACCTCAAGCAAGATTCCAACCCACACACTTGTGAAACACAAAGGTGTATAGCAGTGTACAGCACTTTCTCACTCAAGGGCCCAGAAAATCACCCTCATGAAGGAAACCAACTACAGACTGCAAAATTTGAACTAGGCTATAGGTTCTGAAGTGGCAGCTCATAGACCTTCACAACAGACAACTCGGACAAGTATGGACCAAGAAAGATTTGAAGAGCCCAAAATTTTTGTAAGAAAATTGTTGCACAAAACCATGGCTACTACAACAAATTGAAAGCAAAAACTCAAGTAAAAGTGGCCAGTGGCCTGAAACACTAGGGCACACCTGAACTAGCTAGGTCATGTCACAATTCTAAAAGAACTTCTTAAAAGCGTTCTTAATGAGTTCACTCTTGGAACCATGACAATAACCTCTGCCCGTCTGTTCTACTCAAATTCATTGACCAAGTTTCTGCTGAGATATAAGAAAACACCAAGTATAGTAAGAATACAATACTCTAGCAAAGTTGATATCTCCTGTAGTTGGAGTGTCTCCAGCTTTACTAACTGTGAAGGAGTGCTAACTTGACCCATCATATCCACTGCTAATACTTCAGTGAACAATGCTGCACTTGTTTTAGGGGCATAGCCAGGAATTTGCCAAGGGGGGGGGGGGGGGAAGCCCATAGACAGACATGCAGCACCATGTGTTGGCGTGAGGCTCAAAAATATTTTGGCCCAAAATGCCTCCCAGATCTCTGGAAATGGCACTTCAATGGCGCTTCGTACTTTTATGTTTTAAATGTGTTATTGATCTGTTGTATTTATGTACACTTTATTTTCCATTCATAATTTTTGCAGACAGCAGTCACTGGAAGTCATCACTTAGTGTAGACAGCATAATCAAAACAGACTCATTTACTCATCTTCAAAAAACATCTCAGGTTGGTGTCTTCTGTAGGGGTAGGCTATATCCTACCAACAGTATGCACTGTGTTGTAATAATGAGTGGCTTGATGCAGAGCCTTTAAGTCATATTTTAAGTTGAGATGTCTCATGTCAAGTTAGCTCAAGCTCTTAGCTCAGGTAAAATCACATGGAGACTTTTCAGTTTTGAGTCATTTGAATTTCACAATTCACTAACAAAAATATTGTCACATGATCAAAATAGGCCAGTCATGAACTAGAGTGACAGGGCATACTCACTCTGATTGGGGTGACTGCCTACTGCCTTTAATGGTTTAAACTTGCAGCAAGTTTATGTAATTGGTGGGGATAGTTGTTTTATTGTATTCAAACTGGTAAATATGTAGTCGTACAGGAAATACTCTGAAAGGCAATCAAAGATGTTTTATTAAATCATTTAAAAGAAATTAATTTGTTTTTGCTTCAACCCTACAACAGCAAAATTCCAGTATGAAGAAGCTGGAAGGAGCCCTACATTTGCTGAAACAAGAAGAGAAACTCCCTCACTCGAAAGGTCCACCATTAATTTCTACTTCAGCATCTTCTGCAAAGTTTTCTACAGCAGATGTACCATTAAAAGGATTCCACAATCAAATTAATAAACTTCCCCAGGAAGTCCATCAGGAAGGAGATCAGAGGCAAAATGACGCCCCCTTTGATGTTCACGATGTGTCACTAAAAGAGAAAGAAGATTCTTGGTCACAGAACAAAGACTTCCATGATGGCAGGCAGGAGCCAAACTTTCAAATGTTTCAAAGAGACAATTCAAACCCTGGCAAAAATACTTCACTTGTTAAACCAGTTCAGTTTCACCAGACAAAGACATTCCCACAGCAAGGCTTATATTCAAGGAGCGGAAGTGATACCTTCAGTGGTGCTGAATGGGAGGGTAGGGGACAACCCCTGGGGACTGGAAGGGGAAATACTTTGGCAGGAGAGGTTGCTGGTTTGACAAGGAGAGAGGCAGATGTGGGGATTTGGAGAAAGGAGCCAGTGAAGAGGAAACTACCAAATTCATCAGGTAAAATAGAAAACTAGGATTGGTGTACTCGTAACGTTGGAAAATGAAACAGGTATTTTTCCACAACATCCTACATATTTGTTAAAAAGAAAAAGTGTATATCTATTGGCATACAAAGTTTGGTAGGCTGCAGGCCCCCAGTTGGGCAGACAATTCGCTGTTTTTAGGCAAATCTGCTTAAAATTTAGGGTGGAAGTGCTCACCCCCTTCCCCTACTATCAAAAGTGAACCAATGCACTTACTGAGTGTATAACACTTAATGTTAAAATGATAAGCTGATTCTAAAACATGATTCTGATCATGACATGTTTGTTTCAGCTTAGGCTTTTTGTAAACAGCCAAACCAGCTTAAACAATCTTCTGGCTTTAGACAAACAAACTTTAATACCAAAAGTACTGTAGGTAATGCCTTTCACAGCTTGTGGGCAACAGACAAATTTTGTGCTTTTTTGCCCCAATTTCAGAATCCAGTAGATACATCTCAAGCTGGTGTAATGTGACACTTGAGAGTAGGTTTTTGCAGATACCTAAGTCTCCTTCATTCATGACTCCTTACTTGCAGTCAAGTAGCAACTCAATTTTCTTTAATACCACAACTCCTGGGAAATTTTCATGTTTTTGTGTTGAAAAAAAGAAACACATTTTTTATTCATTGGATCCTTGCAAAAGCCATCTTGTTGATGGAAATGTCCTAGAAAAGTTTCAAATTTTCATGTCAAATGTATAGGAACCTTTAACTTTCAACAGACACAGAATAACCAGTTCCAATTATTTTTGCTTAAAGTGTGGCAGCCTTCAGTACTTATCATTTGTAATGCATTATACAGGTACAGGCTACCAGCCAGCATTTCAACTTCACAGTCTCATGACCAGACCCCCAGCAGATGAAGAGGAGAAGGACGGACATGGTCCAAATGTAGGAAGCTTCAAAACAGCCCGTCAGCAACTGGTTTGTTTTAAGTGTTGTCTGTGAAAGCATTTGACTTTATGATCAAATACTGTAGTTCAATATGTCGGCAGCGAGAAACTGGGAGATTGATAAAGTCAAATTAGATTTTGTATTAAGTATTAATAGTATAGGTATGTAAAGTCATTGCTTGTACCTGAGTCTAAGACTTTAGCCTGATCTTGTCTTTGTGACTGTAAGATGATTGAGCCCTGTTGTAAGAGTTGACCGACTTGGCTGGCTGCTGAGCAGTGAAAGGATGGAGTGACCGACAGTGAGGTGACATGAACGTTTTGCATAGTTAGAGGAACTGGAGTGTATTGAGAATACTTGTTGTTATTACTGTATGAAATGTGTGTTTGCATTGCCTTCATTTGTTCTAGGCAATTAACAACCAGACAAAGAATGGTAACCAGGCAAGAAACCCATCAACATCTTCCTATGGTACTGGAAGGAAAGTCTTGGGAGTAACAAGGTAGTAGAATATTTAGATCAACATAGAAAAATTTTGTACTTTATAATTTTTAATTGTCAGTAGACTAGAACTGTACATGCCCTGTAGCTAAATGCCTATATTTGGAGGAGAAAATTTAGGCCTTTATTTTGAGGGACATTTTGCAAGGATCCAGATAATAAGCATCTGTAACTGGAATTGTAGCTGTGAGGAAATGTGGGATGAAGAACTCCCTAGAATGCCCCCTTCCCACCTGGTGACCCCCCCCCACTTGTGGCCGACCATGCAGTGTTATATTTAAGTGGATATTGCAGAGTTATACTAAAAAGCTATTAGGCATGAGTTCCAATTGAATTAAAGATGGTTTGAACTAATGATTGATGTAGCCACTTAATCTTTTTGAAGAAGAAAAGACTTTGGTATTATGTTATTATAAGGATTGCAGATTAAAATTGGGAACAAAGTAGCAGATTCTATGTGGATTTGAGCTCCAGACTTTCTTTGATGAAACATTCACATTGTGCCATTAGCTTTACAAATACCATTGTCATCAGAATCTCAATGATATTTTTGACTGATTTACAGTATGTCATATCTTTATAAAAATATCCACTCCACAGAAATAGAAGAGGTATCAACAGCAAGTTTGTTCCACCAGTTATAAACAGTGAAGAGAACAATCAACAGAGGTATGTGATGTCATTATATCTCAAAGAGAATATTCTGTTTTTTGACAGCACTATAGTATATAGCTTAATAATTCCAGGTGAAGGAAGCAAGCTGGGCTCATCAAGAACTCATATCAAGCTTCCTGCAGGGCGACTGAAGAGAGATTTACAGTAGTACAGCATTTCACAGCAAATTGAAACATTTCTAAGCATTTCATAATGTGTTTGTTACATCACAATTGCTCTGAAGTTGTCACTGATTTAGGGTGTGTCTGTGCTTGTGTTCAAAGACAGAAGAACACTATTGTGTGTATTGAACATAATTTAAAACAAAAATTGCATGTGGATGATATTGCATATTTAAGTTGTTGCACATGGACACTTTGTATCATTCCCAACGGCTCATAGCCAAATTTTCAGACATAAATAAAATTGATGGAAAGACTACAGTTTACTCCTAGTTGACCTTTGACCCCTTTTATAGCCCTGTCATTGGCATAGCCATATTTTAGCCAGTGAGGTTGCTGTCATATCACAGTCATCATTTGGTGTTATCTGAAAAATTGTTGAGTCTGTTTGCCCCTTCACGTGGAAAAGTCAAACAACATTATAGTTTTATTTGCTCACTTTCATCTTTTCTCACTGTGCAGATATTTTAGGCACAACTTCAATAAATCTGTTTGAATTTTTTTCTGTCAGTCACTCAACATCTTCAGCCAGAAAAAGCACCAATCAAGTGGAAGGTGAACCTGTAGATGAGAGGCTGCAGAATGTGGATCCTAAGATGGTGGAACTGATTATGAATGAAGTATGTCCATTCTTACTATTAGAAAATTTGACTGACCTTTATGAGAAACCAGTCAGTTTGTTATATTTAATCTCATCTCTGAACCAGGGGCAGGATTCACTAATATTTGCATAAGTTCTTGCATAAATCAAAATACTTTTCAACTGCCTTTCTTAAGCAGTGTTCATGAAAAGAACTTTTGCAGTTCATAAAGATACGTCGAGTAACTGCAATAAATGCACATGAGTCAGTCGTGTGGTTTCAACTTGTTTTGTCACATCTTGAGCCAGTCACATTGCCTGTTATTGTTAAAACAGCTAGCATGGTCTTTTGTTGTGACACACATGGTCCTGTGGGGTACACAGAGATTTGGTTCAGCATGTCTCTATATGTGTTACTATGGCTTGTTGTACTTACTGCTCTGAAGCTTGCGTAAAGTTATTCAAAATATTTACAAAATTTACCCGTTGGTGAATACCAACTAAGCAAGATACGCTTCATAAATCTGACTTTTGCAAGTTTTTGTGCGTAAGTATTCTTTGTGAATCCACCCCCAGCTATCCATTGGATGGTTGGCTATAGTTGCTGTCAAGATATTTCAAGTGGAAACAGGTGGAATAGTTATCACTGATTGAATCATATTGGTACTTAAAAAAGGCTTTGAATGTGCTTTATCATTGTTTGTGAAAAGTAAATATTGCCTACGGCCATGGGTAGAAAAAGGTTGGAAGCTGGGAGGCTCCTCCCTGTGAAATTTGGATATTTTGCGTAAAAATTTGGCAACTGAATGGAAATGAATTTATTGTACATGACAAAACAAAAAGGGATTCTGGAAAATTGTACTTCATTCCCTGCAAAAAAAGATATTTTTCCAGCTCTGCCTATAGCACATTATACCTGACCTACTAAGGTGCCTCACATATATGATGTGAATTATATGGATGTAAAGGGGGCACCTCACATGTATCGTGAAGATCATACAGGGCACTGAGGGAGGTATTTTGAACGAAACAAAGTTCTTGTATTGCAGTCCTCATATTGGAGTAATACCTTGTTTTCATCTAAAACAGGTAAGTATGAAAATTGAGGGTCACCCTGTACTCTGAATCATACTTTGGTGATACACAAGTAAATGGATAAGTTGACACAGTCTCTTAATCAAAATCAAAATTGAGGCTCAAGCAAACTGTCATTTCAAAGAGATGACTAAATCATTGCAATTAGTAGAACAAAGGTAGTTTTGTTATGAAAAAAGTTCAGCATTAACAACGAGGCTTAATTTTACCAATACTGATATATCGTTAATACTTAAAAAATGGGTTGCTGGCACCAATATTACAAACCACTTATTGGTCCAAGACTTTTAAATTGCGGAACATTTGTGACATATCATGGTCCTAGTAATGTTGGTGACAAAATTAAATATTTGTTCTCACAACTAGACAAGTTTTCTAAAAGAAGCTGCATTTTTTGTACATGTCATTTTTGTTTGCCCTTTCAAAATTCTGGAAAGTCTTCAGAGCCTAAAAGATTGTATTTTATGTTTTTGATTCCTTGCCAAAGGCAGAAGGAATCTATGCGATGGTGATGTCGTGTGTGTGTGTGTATGTGTGTGTGTATGTATGTATGTATGTGTGTGTGTGTGTGACGCTTTGCTTGTAAACACGATATCTCAAGAAGCGTAACTATGACTGAGCTCATACTTGGTGTGTGGGTTGGTCATATTAAGTAGATGATCCCTATTGTTTTTGATGGAGGTCAAAGGTCATTTGGGGTCACAGGAGGTCAAAAGGTCAAAACCTTGTAAACGTGATATCTCAAGATGGGTAACTCCGAGGGATCTCATACGTGGCAGGTAGGTTGCCCATATTAAATAGATGATCCCTATTCTTTTTGGTGGAGGTCAAAGGTCATTTGGGGTCACCCGAGTTCAAATAGTAAATACCCTGGAAAGTGCTAGTAAACAGGGTATCTCCAGAATGATAAATGTGAGGGATCTTATACTTACCATGTTTATTGCCGCATATTGAGTAGATGATCCTATTGTTTTCTGGTGGAGGTCAAAGGTCATTTGGGGTCACCAGTGGTCAAAAGGTCCAAAACCTTGTAAACACTATATCTCAAGAAGGGAAACTTTGAGGGATCTCATACTTAGCATGTGGATTACCAATATTAAGTAAATGATTTCTGTTTATTTTTGGTGGAGGTCAAAGGTCCCATCTGGGGGTCATCAGAGGGCAAAAGGTCAAAAACCTTGTAAACATGATATCTCAAGAAGGGTAACTGTGAGGGATCTCATACTTAGCATGTGGATTGTCCATATTGAGTAGATGATCCCTGTTGTTTTTGGTGGAGGTCAAAGGTCATTTGCGGTCATCAGAGGTCAAAAGGTCAAAACCTTGTAAACATGATATCTCAAGAAGGGTAAGTGTGAGGGATCTCATACTTAGCATGTGGATTGTCCATATTGAGTAGATGATCCCTATTATTTTTGGTGGAGGTCAAAGGTCATTTGGGGTCACCAGTGGTTTAAAGGTCAAAACATTGTAAACACTATTTCTCAAGGAGGATAATTGTGAGGGATCTCATACTTAGCATTTGGATTGCCCATATTGAGAAGATAATTCCTATATTTTTGGTGGAGGTCAAAGATCATTTGGGGTCATCAGAGGTCAAAACGTCAAAACCTTGTAAACACGATATCTCCAGAAGGATACGTGTGAGGGATCTCATACTTACCATGTGGACTGTCTGTATTGAGTAGATGATCCCTATTGTTTTTGGTGGAGGTCAAAGGTCATTTGGGATCCCTAGTGGTCAAAAGATCAAAACCTTGTAAACATGATATCTCAAGAAGGGTAACTGTGATGGGTCACATATTTAGCATGTGGATTGCCCATATTGAGTAGATAATCTCTATTGTTTTTGGATGGAGGTCAAAGGTCATTTGGGGTCATCAGAGGTTAAAATGTTGTAAACACTATCTCATGAAGAGTAACTGTGAGGGATCTCATACTTACCATGTGGATTGACCATATTTAGTAGATGATCCTTATTATTTTTGGTGGAGGTCAAAGGTCATGTGGGGTCACCAGAGGTCAAAAGGTGAAAACCATGTAAATACGATATCTCAAGAAGGATAACTGTGAGGGATCTCACACTTGACATGTGGATTTTTAGAATTGAATAGATGATCCCTACTGTTTTTCATGCAGTTCAAAGGTCATTTGAGGTCACAAAAGGTCAAAACCTAGTAAACATATTTTAAGGAGGATAACTCTGAGGGATCTCATACTTGGTCTGTGGATTGTTCATATTTAGCATGTAGGTCATTTTGGGTCACAAGATTTCAAAAGCTTTTGACCTTATTAACATGATATCTCAAGTAGGATACCTGTGAGGGATCTCATGCTTGTCATGTGGGTGATTCATGTTTGTTGCAGTACAGGTATATCCATATGGCAAGGAATCACTAAGCCTTTTGGCTTTCTGGTTTCTGCTATGTACTAAAATTTAAAGCCTTTCGACCTTACAGATAATGGACCATGGACCCCCAATCCAGTGGGATGATATTGCTGGCCTGGAATATGCAAAGAAGACGATTAAAGAAATTGTTGTATGGCCAATGCTTAGACCGTAAGAAATCGTTTTTTGCCTTCCTTAATGAATTTTTCAATCGTTAAAGCATTGCCTGGATGTTTTGCAAAGTTGAAGAATTGAAAAAAAGATTCATATGGATAAAACTGAGCAGATGTTGGATTTCAGTAGGTCATGAAAAATTTGAGGAAAAATGGAATTTTACTTTGCATTTTCTGTGCCTTGAATGTCATGAAAAAGGGCCACCTTGTTTCAGTCATGGAAGATCCATGTAAATCACAAATTATTGAAAAATAAAATCAAGACTTCAAACAGTTAATATGGGTATGTGTGTGGTTGTGGTTTCATCTTCAAATGTTGCTGGGAAAGTACAAGATATGATTGGACAAGGCATGGAGAAGTCATTAAATAGGTGTTGTAAGGGTTATGGAAAGTCATGGAATTATTGGTGGAAGAAAGAATAAGAACCTTGAGATGGACTGGTCTGAGTCATGACTGGTTTAATCATTCTTATCATTATCTTATTATGTGGCTTATCTAGTTAGAATCATGCTTGTGGCTCATGTGTGTTCAACAGCATGAACTCATCCTGTAAACATCTTAAACTTTAACATTTACTGGACGTAAAATAACTTCACGTGTATGTTTGTTTCCTCAAATGCTACTAGAATTGCTTAAAAAAGTTTATAGCATGTGATCAATATTAAACAGACTTTGATCGGTCTAGACCTAAATGTCAAGCATAATTCATCAGTTGATCTTATTCAAATCAACTTTATAATAATAATTTTTATAATAATTTAATAATATAATGCAGGCTATGAAGGGCAGTTGTTTTACAATGACCATGGAAGTGGGAGAAGCCTATGGCTTATGAATTACAACTGCATGTCGGGTGGCCAACCAACTCAACAATTAAGGTCAACTTTGGTTTCTTTTGAAAGGCCAGTTCAGATGGGAAAACCGTAGATTGCTCTTGGATGAAAAACCCACCTTACTTTGACCCGGCTGGGGATCGAACCCTGAACCTCCCGGTTGCTAAGTTTCATCGCTTCAAATGCCACGTCCTTTATCCACTCGGCCACAGCACTGACTTTAGACACCAAAGCTTTGTCACATGTCTAGTAGATTGGTGATGAGGGTGAAAATAAGACCACTCATTGTCAGTCCACTGGAATACTTCTGAATATTTTTGTTTTTCCAAGATGGGATAGAAGCATTGGAGTCCCGTATTATTGACCTTTTCAAAACAGCAGTGCCCTTGAAAGTGTAAGTGCCATCAGGGAATCTGGTCAGGACTCTCTCAGTCATGAAGTATTAAATTCTGTGGAACAGTACAGGACGGTACTGACACTCTACAGTACCTGCAAGAGGCCATCCCTCTAGTATTTGCTGTTTTGGTCTCATGGTGTTGCAGCAAGCTTTTGTTGGACTATACTTAATACATATTCATCAGGAACGTATTACATTTCCATGAATAAGTGACAATGCAAATAAAACAAACTGCTCAACACTAAGTTTGCTTTTGAGGAAACCTTACAACAGCTTTGATTGAATCTCTGATATCCTCTGCTATGAATGATGTGATATCAGTAGACAGTCTTAGGTTACTTCCTTTAGAAAATGATTCATTGACTCAGAATAGTCTGAGAGAAAGCATATGGAGGTCTTCCACATTAGATCACTGTACGGCACAGGACCGTAAGAAGCCGTTAGTACATGCATCAATACGCACATTTACAAGCATGAGTAGGTATGCATGAACACATTGGTATATGCACTTTATACTGTACAATGCTACCCAATGGTACTGTCAATGGAATACCTCTTTACTTGTTTCAGTCTTTGCCTTTTCCTTACAGTGACATTTTTCATGGTCTCCGTGGACCTCCAAAGGGACTTCTTCTGTTTGGGCCTCCAGGAACTGGTAAAACACTCATAGGTAAGCCAATCTCACATATTATTGTCTTGGTTAAGAGTTCTTGTTACAAAATGTGCATGACATAAAGTATGCATAAGTTTTAACCTTTTATAGTAATTTTAAAAGCCACATGTTCCTCATTATATATAAGTGCAATGAATGTGTTTCATTCTATTATCCTCATCTAGGAAAATGTATTGCATCTCAATCAAAATCAACCTTCTTCAGTATCAGTGCTTCTTCATTAACATCAAAGTGGGTATGTACTTACTATCAGAGCAGTTTATTTTCAAGTCTTGAGTATTTTTTCATTCCATAAAGACTGGATAAATCTTAACAGTTTGCATTTAGTTTTGCAGAATAAGAAAACCTTATGAGATTATTAGATAAACAGTTTGATTTGAAATTTTTAACACTTGAAAGAGCTTGATATCCATTTTTGTGTAATAACCAGGGGTTGAGAGAAAATGGGCAACCTTATCACATCAAGAGATCGAAACAATCTGCTCTGTTTGGAGAGTTGTGCATTTGAAAGTGAGTCCTGTCAGTAAGTTATGTGAACTTGCGAGAAGTAAGGACAGAAGAGCCTGGGACTACTGTACCAAATGTTTTGAACATTTTGGACTCGATTTTGTTTGTTTTCTGTAATGAGTGGTAGAGTGATTTTGTGTGGACTTGGTTTCTCATTGCAACAGTGGTTGCTGAATGATTTTGGAAGGATACACTCAGCCCAGCATTGCATTGTGGGTTAATTCAGCTAAAGTTTATGTGAAATGTGTGGATAATGGATTTTTAAGCCGTTTGAACTACTTAAATATGCAATACAGTTTAGAAAACATAATTGACAGGTGGTGAGATATATTCAGACTGACATTCATCTCTCTTTTTCAGGGTCAGTGTTTCACAGTTATCAGTTAAAATGAATAAGTACAGTGGACCCCTCCCCCCCAATCCTCCCACCCCCCAATCCTCCCACCCCCTACCAGTGTAATTTTGACTACACATTGGATGAACAGTTTAGGTTATCTGACATAAAGGTGTATTAAAATGATACACTGTTGAGCTTTTTAGAAACATCCATTTTTACTAAAATGGCAGCAGTTCCCCTCATATATGTTACTAGTAACAGTTTGTAACGATTTCTGTTTCCACTTTACTAGGTAGGCGAGGGAGAAAAGATGGTTCGTGCCTTATTTTCAGTGGCCAGATGCTACCAGCCAGCCGTAATCTTCATTGATGAGATTGACTCATTGCTTTCTCAGAGATCGACAGATGAACATGAATCCTCCCGAAGGATCAAAACAGAATTTTTAGTTCAGTTGGTGAGTGATTGTACAGAAATTTATGAATAAATTTAAAGGTTAGGCTGTTTGCAAGTAATTACATAATTCCTTTGCTATCTCACAGGACAGAGAGAAAGGCCTACACCCATAAAGGACCCTGATGGTGACTGAAGTGAATACATAATGAATCCTCCTTGACACACTAAAAAAATAAAAATGGATTCTTGACTGTAGATGTACTGCAGCAATTGAAAAATTCTGCACTTGGACCTTCAATTCTTTAAAGTTTCTCAAAGCTGCAGGGGAAGGGATATAGTGATACCCCTTCTTGCACCCATAGAAGGGCAATTATGCAGAAGGATCGCACTTTCCCAAGGGCTAAGGCGCTCAACACTATCGAGTATAAGTCATGTGAGATGCTTAACTCAGTCATATAATTGCAGACCAGGGTTTCATAGGAGGGATTATGTCCTTGCTACAGTATGTGCATTAAGCATTATTATGAAATAAATGGCACTGGCAAATGTTCTTCAATAGAGTTTGCAGGGCTGCTAATTTGAAAACTGAGAATACAAGAAAAATAGAAAATTAGTACTATGAAAAGAAATCTCCTGCAATACCATGTTGTCACACAGTTATTGTAATTCCCTTGTATTGCATAAAGGGAATAATTGCATTTGTTTAGAGATAACTTTTGTATTTTTAAAACCATTGTATAGATACAGGATGATAGGTACTTCAAAATAAGGCAGTACAGTAGCTTTCTTTCCAAGAAATAAGGTTCCCACAGAAAGAAATTCAGTTATTTGTTTCTTGATCAAGAATAATTTGATGGCCCAAATTTTCAAAAATTCAAGTGATGCAACTACCTTAAGTCTTGTAATGCATAATAGTTTGAGGAGAGAAGCTGTTGCTGGCGGCATTCATTGGTGAGACTGAACGGTTTCATAATGATTAAAGCTAATTCCTTTGTATGCCATGTTGGTGCATTTTAAACACAATGTTTCCCTTTAAACAGCAAAAAGTAGTTTCAGTAACATTTCAGTCCCTGCAGGCAATTATATGATGGCACTTAGCAACCACAACATGAGAAAGAGACAGGACAGCTTAAACATGTCAGATGGAGTGTGGTATGCAGTATTAATGTTAAAGACTTGCAATGCATGCTGGGAATTTTGCTATATCAACAGACCTGTTCTGCACTTTTTTTCACTCATCATTACACATTACATGCTTTGAGTTATTTTAAAAGTTTCATTTTACAATAAGATAACATCTTCCAGAGCCAGTTACCATACTTCTCCATGCAGGTGTAAAAAACCATGACTTTAAACCAAGGATGGTGTTGATAATACCAAATACTGTGGCCAGTCTCTGTCATTGGTAGAGCAAAAGTGCAATCCCCACTCCATGCATTGTAATGGTAACTACTTTATTCAACCGTTTTGCTCAAATGTTTGAGAAGCTCACTTTCTTTTCAGTAGTAGAGAGTGACTTCAAATGACAAAACCACAGATTGTTTTTGGATGACAAGCCATGTTGCTATGTCAGACCAGGGGTCTATAAACCCACCCACATTCCTAGTGTTTAATCGTAGATGCTTCTGAGACCAACTGCAGGGTCAAGTGGTTAGAACATCCCACTTGCAGCTGGAAGGTCTGGGGTTCATTTACTGGCCGGGTCATACCAAAGACTTTAAAAATGGAACCTACTGCCATTGTGCCTGGTGCTCGGCATAAGCAATGGAGCAGGGAAAACAAGCCAGTGAGCCACAACTGGAAAAAAGGCTGTGGCCAGCCCGACTTAAACAAGTTGGTTAGAAACTGAGCCGTAAAACCTCATCTAACTCTCTAGATGCTTCTAGCACTGTCATCTTTTCCTTCACAGTCATAACACTAGTGACTTGTAAAATATCTCTTATCTTCATAAAGGATGGTGCTACCTCCAGTGATGATGATAGACTTTTAGTGGTAGGTGCTACCAACAGACCTCAGGAGATCGACGAAGCTGCTCGCAGACGTTTGGTCAAACGACTCTACATCCCTCTGCCAGAAGCATCCGCCAGAAAACAGATCATAATCAATCTGCTTTCACAACAAGGAAATCACTCTTTGACTGAGGAGGAAGTAAACCAGATCTGTGAGAGGACTGATGGTTAGTTACATAATAAAATTGACGTTTTAAAAATGAATGAGACTTAACATTGTCATAGAAGGCAAGGAAACTTACCTGCAAGATTTAGATTAGTTTGCTTCTCTTTAAATGGTCTAAGTAGTCACCCCAAATTTATTGTGAAATATCAGCTAAATCTTACAAATCTCCCTGAATGGCCAATATAAGTGTCTTTCTTGATGTTTCTGAACATAATCATTGAATATTAAAGGTAAATCAATGATTTAATCTGCATGGATTTAACAATTCAATAACAAAATATGGTCACATGATTGAAATGAGCCATTCATGTGTTAGGATACCCGGGTATACTCATTTAAATTGGGTGACTGCATTGTCCCTTTAAAACCTTTTGTTTGTTTGTCAAGAACTTTGGTGTAAGGAGTTAGCGGTAAGTACACCTTGTAACACCTAATTTATATTCACAAGTTGAAGAAAGATTTCATTGACTGTTCCTTTACCAGCACGTAAGGAGTTAACTTGTCCTAAAGTCAGTGTACTCAGTATCTGTATGGTATATCTATCCAGCTGATATTGCTACTTTTAATCCTGTCGTTCAAACTTTGGGCTTTCATTATGCAAAAAGCACATTCTCACAACTGTGAAATACCAGTTAACTTTCCTCTGGAAGACCTACCCCAGGAAGTCTACCTGCTTCTTAAAAAATACTTGCTATAGAACTGATAAGAACTGGGATGTAAGACTTCCAGCAATTGCCAGACGTCCGGCATTTTTTCCTAAAATAACCTCCGGCTGTAACTAAAAAATGGACCGTAAGTAGGCTGCCGGAAAAAAAATGATAGTGTTCCTAAAAAATCTCTGGCAACATACTGTTGGTCTGCCAAAAGAGAGAAAAACTGTTTGTACTGATTTAATACTTCTGACTACGTCTGGAAATTCTTGTTCCAGAAAGGCTTTTTATTTACGTGATCATATCCACAGCCGATTATAGAGTATATGACCGACCTATTGACATGGCTCCTGGCTAAACCAGAATCGAGTTCTCCACCGTCTGCAAAGCCAAATGCACTGTCACAGACAAATTCAGAGCCATACGCTGGGATCAACCTTAGAGCAGGACATAATGTGTAAATATTCTTGTGCACAAGGGCTGCACCGCTGGTATATGCTTCCGAGGGAGGTGATCATGCTCAGTAGTGTTGGTGTGTATTCTTCCAATAGGGGGTACCATAATTGCTTATATTTTGTTGAGAGGGTGTACGACAAAAACACCATGTTTCCGATCTTTTCCCATGCGATGTGTACACAGCAAAGCCTAGCGTTATACAAACACATGCAACTGTAGTGATCATACTGTAGCGTGCATGTGTCACTACTGAAGTCTCACGTTCGTGTGAAGACTGTTTACAATCTATAAATCTACATGCACAGCTTGTGGTTTTCCTACGAACGCAGATCCTAAACAGATGGTGCACCTACTGTAAGCAGTTGCATGTAACAGCCTTGGGATATAGTAAAAGAGCATAGCCTAGCGTTGGCTACTAAGTATATATATTCAGAGGTCATTAGCCTATATGTTTAAGCACACATTGCAACTGTGATGTAACACAGTATATTCACGGATGCTTGTTGGGATTTACTGTTCATGGCAAGGGAAGACATTGGCATTTAAAGAAAAGGTGGAAGTTCAAAGAAATGCTGATGTGAAAGACATTGTTGATGGGATGAAGAAAAAATTCAAGTGGCAGTGGTTGGGAGTAAAGGACGGTGAGGGATATTCTCTGTCGACCACATACAAACGTAGCAGGACAAGCTAACTTTGATGTAAGGTTAGGCTATCATTTGCAACAAACCTCTCACATAGTTTAAGGTAGTAGTGGAGCATGTGTATCAAGAGAGTACATCTGAGAGTGAGACATGTGAGTGTTGCAAAATTAGAAAATGTGAAGCAATCAAATGCTACATTTTTAACTCTATGAAATGATACTTTCTTCTCATCTGGTATAATTCAGAAAATGGTGTAACACAGTAGACTAGGGTGTTTACTAGTTCTGTGATTTACAATGCTGCTGTAGTGGATTTAATCTATGGTGTGGGTGGTGTGTATATGGCTCTTTCAAGGCAGCTTTATGATGCAGTACAGGTATATGATAAGCTGCAAACCCATGGGTACTGCCCCTGGACCCCTTAAGTGGGCCTTGCACCCCGGCTGTGACACAGATGATTTCCCTGCAAAATCACCTTGGGCACTTACAGCCCTGTAAGAAACAAATAAGGAAATTGTCCTCTGTGTATATAACAGCATCTAAGTGGCTATGAAGTTTCATTTCCTACATGGTAAAATCTTCCTGACAGTAATACATAGTTTCCATCCCCTGGGGAAAAGGAAAGAAGACTGCAGTTTGGTGAAAATACATATCACCCTGGACCAGGAACATTCTAAAAGTTAAGTATATTTACCTATGCAGTCAGCCCCAGAAAACGTGTGGGAACCATACCATATAGCAATGATCAAAGTGGTTGTCCTTGCTCTCCAGGTCTTGAAAGACAGTTACTTTATGGTTTCAAGTACCTTACTTGTGGGAGGAACCTTTAAAGGCTTGTTCATAGACGAGTCGGGAGGTTTGGATTTTGCTGTACCATGTAGTATCACAGATCAAGTCCACGGATATTTCCATACCGATATGAAGTCTCCTTCTCTTCCACAATTGTCCGTCATTCTGCCCAACCTTTTCGGTCCAATGTGGAGGCTAACTTTACAAAGGAAATTCTCTTTGACCTGTGATTGATGTCTAGAGAACCATAATTTTAAACTTGAAAATTGTGCGTGATTACACAAAATATCTGTCTTGCACATGCAGTCTCTGTTATGGTACACTTTCTGTCCCAGCATGCATTGTGTATCAAAGTTTCCGAACTCACTTGTTACAGTTTGGGTTTGCATCTTGTGGCTTGTCATAGGTAAGTCAATGAACTCTGGGTGACGAAAAGGTGCTGTTTACAGTCCTTGTTTTCTTAGGAAGTTGTCTGATTCAGAAAGTTGTCTGCTTTGCTCAGTTCAGCCCTCAAGCAGTGGTGCAGAGCAAGTATACTCCCAGCCTTTGAGAAAGTTGCTAAAGATTAGGAATATTTTTACATCTGTTGGATGGGGATGTTATATAGTGGTCCTGTGAGCAGGATTGGAAGCAATAAGTACACCTCTGCCTGGTTGCCACCAGTTGAAAAGAGAATGCAAATCTAGCAAGTGTTTGTAGTATAGGGTCCACTATTAGCCCAAGTGCCTTCCTGACCCTGAAACTTTAAAGCTTAAATCTGAAACTAAATATGATTTGTACTAAAGGTTTCCAACATATCTTATTATGATTGTATCTATACAGGCTACTCTGGAGCAGATGTGGCTAATCTATGCCGAGAGGCAGCACTTGGACCAATCAGAAGCCTTCATTCTGGAGATATTCAGCACATCTCAGCAGATGAAGTAAGTTGTGGAAGATGAGATTTTATGATGTAAGAATCTTCTAATCTCCATCTCTAAGCCTTGCATTATTGGATCCTTTAACCCCTTTTCTTTAAAGTAACTCTGAGATTTTTGCTTTGCTTACACATGGATGACATTCATCTGATGTGAAGTTTTTCAAAGTTTCTAAGCACAAAAGATTCTTCTTTTTCTTTATATTCCCTGCAGGTTCGTGGCATATCATATCAGGACTTTCTTCACGCTGTTGAAAGTGTGAGACCAAGTGTGTCACAGAATGATTTAGTGGTTTATCTTGAGTGGAACAAATCATATGGCAGTGGGAAAACATGACATGGAGTTTAGCTAATAGATATTATTGGTCTTCCATTGAGAGGTGATGTATTTTATGTGTATGGTGGGTGTATGTTAACATCATGTCGTTGGACAAACTTGGAGGAATCTTGATGTATTCTTAGCTTGTGAAGAAACATTGAGTTCACGAGACCTAAGTTGTGAGTAGACATCAGACTGTTTGTATGTTATATGCAATCATGAGTATAGTTTTGGATTGTTACTTAATCCAGTCTCAGACTGTGCAAATTGTGCATTTGTGTTGAGCAATTGTTCACCTAATCTTATGATTATTCATAAGATTAATTGGTTGTATGTTCTGTCACTCTTACTCTCTCACATTGAATGTACTTGTACCAAGCTTTGTTTCAATTCTCATGCTTTAAAACTGTGCAAGTACGGCCTTGGTACAGATGTATAAAACTTGACTGGTACTGTGTCTTTGTACTCTTACTTTATCATGTTTGTATGTATTCATATTAATGAGTACAGCTTTGTTTCTGTACTCATACTTAGGTATTGGTGCGGATGTAAAAATTGACCTTATCTGAGTACTTACCAAACTGGTGGTATAGATGTACGATAATGCCCTCATGTTTGCATGCACTCATACTAAGAAGTGCAGCTTTCTTTCAGTTCTCATACTCTCATACACAGAGATGCCAACCCTCCCTGATTCTCAGCGAGGCTCCCTGAAAATTCATGGATTTCTGTCCATTGCGACTAACAAATTTGACAACCTCCCTGATTCAAGAAGGACTTTCCCCTATTAAGTTGCATGTAATTCTAAAAACCTCCCTGATTTCTGTGTGAAACCTCCCTGATTTCTGGATGTAAATGTTGGCATCTCTGCATACGCATAGAGCATATCTGTACGCTTACTGTCTCTTACTTGCACGTACTTGTACCAAGGAGTATAGCTTTGTTTCGGTACTCATACTCTAGAGTGTTAGACGAGGTTTTACAGCTCAGTTTCTAACCAATTGGTTTAAGTCACGGCCTTTTTTCCAGTTGTAGCTCACTGGCTTGTTTTCCCTACTCCATTGCTTATGCTGAGCACAAAGCACAGTGGCAGTAGGTTCCATTTTTAAAGTCTTTGGTATGACCCGGCCAGGAGTCGAACCCCAGACCTTCCGGCTGCAAGTCAGATGCTCTAGCCACTTGACCTTGCAATCGGTCTCTCATACTCTAAAATTGTGCAAGTAGGTATTGGTACAGGTGTAAACATTGACCTGATCTGAGCATCTATCAGACTGTTAGTGTATACCTGAATTATTACTCCATCATGTTTCCATGTGCTCATACTAAGGAATGTAGCTTTTTGTTCAAACTGTTCAATTAATTTGGTATTGGTACTGACGTTAAAGTAGATATGACATGAATATTCATCAACCTGGTAAAGTATTGTGTACTTGTACTCTTACCCACTCATTGTTGCATGCTATCCTATAATGCTTATGCATTAATATCACCATTTTATTGACAAATTTGTGTTCTATCAGAGGAGATGTCATACTACTGTACTGTACTCCAATGTTTGTAAACTAGTGATGGATATTGCAATAATTACTTCTGTCATTATTTTGAACTTTCTTGGCATGTCTTTTCAGCACACAAGACAAGAAACATGAGGAAGTTGAGAATTAACAACTTGAGATCTTATGGTCTGCAGGAATGTAAAAATGTGGTGTTATCAGTTAGAGTTATGTGTAATTGGTACTCTTAACATAGTGCACTGAATAAACACATTCAAGCGTAATCATTTGCCTGTCTGTTTTGACACATCTTGTAGTGACTGTCATAATAGAAAAGTGGGAAGGATCACAGCAATAAATTAACCAGTGCTACAGTAAAATTTCATCCTTTTACAGCTTCAAAGAACTTGGTAGAAAAGTTTGATTATGTATATGTAAGGAGAAACTTTCCACTGGCAGAGGGCTCACTTGCATTTCTATCGCCGTGTGATGTCATGTGCACAGGGTTTATTATGGTTTGTAGCATTGTTTCAGTACTAGTACTCTCAAACTGTGCAAGTAAAACATTGATAATGATGTCAAATTAACTACAGATCAATTCATATGAATTTAATGTAATTCAGTTCAAATATATTTCTCACATGTCATAACAAAATGAAACAATCAAAAGACACTAGCTTCGAGGCTTACGATAATTACTATGACACTATACCGGGATGCACGCTGCACAGTTCAAGAAGTTCCTTGCAGCGAGGAGCTGGTAATCCATCTCCCTGCTTGTAGGAACAGCCTGTGATTGTGGAGGCATTTATATTATGAGAAAAAGCTCGGGAATACAAAGGAGTAAAGTTACCATATTATGATACTTGGTTCGGCAACAAAGAATTGTTTCCTCCCAGAGCGGAGTCTGTTTGCGCGGACCCCTTTAAATTAAGACCACCAAAACGGGTGTGACTGAACAAGGAATATGCCGTACAGCATGCTACGTAGGCAAAGAAATCGTCTGTAGAAAACTTGCAGCATTGTGGCACACAATATCTGCAGGGCCTTCAGTATAGAATCATTCTCGCTACGATCTCAAAATTCGATTGATTATAACAGTTTCTTCCTACCTTCCTTTAAATGATCAATTCTTTCTTGCAAAAGGGTACTGCAAGTTTCACAGTGGACACAGATACATGGTTGCACACATCTGGTGCTATGTTTTCTTTTGTCGTTATAACATTCTTTGACAAGGTGTAAAGATAAAATCGGGATATCGTTTGTATTTTATTGTTTAATGACGTCATAGAGCTCCCAAAGTACAGTACTATAACAGAAGCTTGCTATGGTAAGCTAAAAATATCTTGATGAGAATAGATATGATTCAGAACATATGATGTGTTCCCAATAAAGACATGTGGTTTGGTTTTAAGTGGGGGAGGGGCTTGAACTGAAGTAAACTTTGTAGGGAAAATGTTACTGTGTGGGGTGAGACTAGGGAGCCTTTAAGTTTCAAGACAAAACACGGAATCACTAGAAAACTATAAAATATTCATGAAAAGGAGAAGGAAAGTTAAAAATGGCAAAATACATAAACCCAGGCTCGGATCCAGGGGGGGACCTGGGGGGCTTGGGGCCCCCCCCTTGCCACAAAAAAAAAAACGAAAGGAGGAAAAGAGAAGAAAAAGAAAAAAAAAAGAAAAGGAGAAAGAAAAATTAAGAGCAAAAATGAATAAAAATGTCCAAGAACGTTTTCAAAGTATATATTTCTGTAGGGGTTGGGTGGAGCTATCGCTGGATTATCTCTTTATATATCTTTCAAAGTGGTTGGCGACGAAAGGAGCGCTACAATGTTCGAAAACAGGTGAATAGCTGAGTAATGATCCTTGACTTAAGATCCAAATAAGTAAACATCGTGACATATGTAGTACGGGCTCGATCGGATAGCTGTACTGAAATTTAGTAGCAATTTTGTGTTAAAGAGTGAAATTTTTTTGTAATCTAGAGGGGTTGAGAGGCAAAGTTTTCGCCATACAGACCTTGCAGAATGAATACAGAAGACAAGCTGTCAGGTGACGTGCTATTGTGCACAGTGGCACCAGCTGTTGCAGGCAAAGTAGCGGCGTGCATGCTGTCTGAAAAGTTTTAAAATGAAATCAAAAGGCTTTTAAGCTACAGACAGTGGCGTCGGCACAGTGGGCAATGGGTGACGTGTCCCCCTCCCCCATTGATTCTTGAAAATTTTTAAAATGGTCCCAAAAGTCGTTAAAGCTACAGATTTCTGTGGAAGGTGTAGGGTGAGATGTATTTTTGATGACTGGTTTATTTGTTCTAACCATTTTCTTTCACAAACTGTTCTCAAAATATCATAAGTTTTGGAAATTTTTGACAAATTCCAAATTTTCGCACCGCACCGCTCCGCTAGCGTCAAGCCTTGTGTCAGAGTTATCCTTATTATCAATAGCTTTCGGTAACTACTCACGGGGGAACAAAGGAGCAAAAGTGCTTTTTCAGAATTCTCAGTCAGAAGATTCGTTTCTGAATAGCATAGGTTGGTGGGAAAATGACAGTGTCCGATGCAGGTTCTGAAATGCAGGTTTTGTCATGGACTAATATTTTATTCAAAATTTCCGCGCGCTTCGCGCGCATACGACAGGATTTACACCCGATTTTATATACCATTGACAAAGCTATGACGCAAGAAATTATTCCAATGCAACATTTTTCTAAAAAGTACATCTCCTTCTCTGTAGGGCTCTCATCATTATGGGATCTTTGACTAATCTAGTCTAGCACATGATTTGAAAGATTGAAAGTACGTAATTGCCGTTGCTTATTTTCCCAAACATTTTACCGCGACGTTCAATAATGACGAAAATTTTTTTCTGAAACGAATTTTGCCTGTCCACCATCCCTCTTGCTATACCTAAAAAGAAGGTGATATATCATATCTCCTCCCATATGGATGTCGGGTAGTGAGAATCCCATTGGTCCCTCTTTTGTATACTGTAACTAATTTAGAGCTCCCGGGAGGCTCTATACTGTTCTCTGTCAACCTTGGATATCCTTTTAAAATGTAAAGGAAAAATTTTATTATAGTCCAAGAATGTTTCTGTGGACTCCACGCAGGTATAATTGCGTGTACAATTTTCCCATGGGCGTGGATCATGGGGGACGGGGGGACGCGTCCCCCTCACTTTTTTGGAAGGGGGGACATCGTCAAAACGCCCCCCTCACTTTTTCAAAATGTTGCAACAGACTGCAATTATGCCTAGGAAAAGGAAATCTTTAGAAGAAAAATAACCTAAAAATCGTACACTTTTGTTGCACCAAATCGCATCTGAGTGCATTCAGTTCTAGAAAAATTCCCTTAGACCTCCTCCCCCATGCCGAAGATCACAAAACATATTGCCTCCCCGTGACGCAAATTCTGGCTACCACCAACTGCTTCTTCCACGCCACCATAAAGAAGGTGATATATCATCTCTCCTCCCATATGGATGTAAGGTTTTGAGAGTCCTGTTGGTCCCCTTTTCAGTGTACAATTAATGCAGCTCCCGGGAGGCTCTACACCGAAAATTTTCGGCGCGCTTCGCGCGCAATTGTGTACGCTCACGGAGAGAGGTACGTTTATGTTGAGTGATGGATTTATTTTTATCACTTTTTACCAAAAATCATTTGAAATCTTTCACGATTTTTGCAAATTCTTCTCAATATTTCTTGATTTTTGCTTGATCTGCGCACTGTTAGCCTTGAATTGCTCCTTTTACTATCAATAAGGCCCCAAACGTATTCGCATTACTCATCGGTGGGGTTCTACCATAAGCCAATTATTCGTGTGCATAAACGTGATAAACGTCAGCATTGTAAGGATGTAAAACAACTGATATTCATTTTTTCACCCTCCTCTTCTTATGAAAACTGAAAACTTAGTATCAAACCCACCTTCTAATTGATAGACACTCATAAAGGGAATTGACACCTTTAGTCATAGCAATGGTTTTAAATGTAAATTCAAATTTTCGGCGCGCTTCGCGCGCAATTGTTTCATCTGACGTCCTATACGCGAATACCGTATAACGAAAATAAAACACTCATTATGGCAAAAATCATTTCAAGTTACCAACACGGGCTCATAATGTTGGCGTGTAAGTTTTAAGATAACTTAGATTCTCCGTAACTTCTGCAGGTACATATAGTAACTTATACTGAGCCATACACATCAAATTCCATGCAACATGAAAAGGTATAAAATCTCACTGACATAAGAACTGGAGCCGATTTCTGTGCTCTTAAAATGCAATATTGCGAGAGCTTCTGGGGGCTTCGCCCCCTGGACCCCCACCGGGGCTCCGTCCCTGGACCCCGTCAGGGGCCCTAACGCGGGCCCCTGGACCCCACGCGTAAGGACTCGCGCTCGTGTGCACCTTCGGTGCACATGAGGTTTTCCATCTTGGCCCCCCCCCCTCAAAATTTCTGGATCCGCGCCTGCATAAACCCAAGGGATGGAAATAAAAATAAAATAAAAAATTAATGAAGGTGCATCCCCAACGCGCCTCGAAAGGTTCTCAAATAGTTTTGAGACTAACTGAAAGAGCGAGCATTCCAGTCTGGGAACATTGTACCGCCAGTAGTATTGAGGTTTTGCGCCTGGTTTATGGGTAAAGACGCTATACTTACATGGGTGTTGCACAACACTGGTAGTGGTATTGTGCAGCTTAGCTATATTTACCTAACATATCGGGAAAAATGGTGACAAATAGTGGGTATAAAATTATTATAGAACCCCATGTGTCTTCAAATTGCGTTCCTGAATTACGCCGTGGGCCGCATCAAACGGTCGCGCGGGCCGTTCGTGGCCTGCGGGTCGGAGGTTCCCCACCACTGCTTTACCAACTACCTAACGAAAAAGATTGAAATTTAAATGAAATTGTTACTGCCAAATCTTCCTAAATTTACCAGTGAAGAATGCCAGTTGGCAACATCGCAGAGGAGGACTCTTTTGGAAGGGATGATGTTATTACCCCCTTCCACTCATGAATCAGCCACTCCCGATGCGTTGGTACGAACTCTGCAGTACCTAAGCTTCTGCCTAGAGTGTAAGTGAAGTGCGCAATTTGAGAGCTAACAGCCGGCATGCCCGCTGGCTATTCCGCCCCTCCCTCCCACCGTAGGGACGTCACTAGGATGCTGATAGACGGGTAGGCCTATGCCCTTCACCTTTGTCTTGCCCCTCCCTTCGTGTGGGTATTACAACACAAGGGATGCATTAACACAACTTTAATACTTAGATTTGGACACGATAATCAAATTATACGCTTCATCGGCCTGTCCATGACGCTATAGCAGTAAGTATTTGCTGCACGCTTCGCGCTTGTCAAGTTTTGTTGAGCATGGCATCACTTGCTGGATAATTTATATGGAATTGTTGTTCGAACATCTAGGCTATAACCGACGGCTCTGGGCCACGGCTGCAATGAAACCTTATTTTCAGTATAGACCTACTTCCTTCCCCAAAATTGATTGTCGAGTCCAATTAATTCTATGTTCAAATCTGTCAAAATTGTGATTTTTCTTGCCTAACCCATTGACATATTTGAGCACATAACTCGTAGTCTCCGTCACTGTGAATACCTTACGCATCACGGCATACCAATTAAGAGCTTTGTTCTCCGGGATCCCCACCGAGACGTGACCGCACACCACAGATTTGAATGATTTTACATTCTCAAAGGATAACTTGCTCGGATATTTCTGTAAAGGCCCTAAATATCTCCCCAAATATAGGCCTATTTAGGAATATAATCATGTATCTCTAAACACAATTAAGTTTGGGACTTCACTTTGCATTAATGCAAACAATAAATTTAATTTGCTTCCCAATTGCTCACACACTGAGCAATTTAATCTCAGTGCAAGCTACTGTATAGCTCTGGCCAGGGAGGTGTACTATCAGGTTTTTCCTTTTTAGATTGGAAGGAGGGCTAGAAGTGAGCTTAGTAAGGAGAACTAGATTGTGGGGCCTTTAATACTTGAATAAATTTTCTGAGCCCACCAGGCTAGGCGTGGATCAAACTAGTTCTCTTTTTCTCAGACTTATTTTTCTCTTTAATTGCTTATGAAAATGATGAGAGTCTCATTGGCATTATTATGTGAAGGAGCACAGAATCCACAAAATCTCATGAAGGACTTCTTGATTCCACATTTCGCAGAGTGGTCCCGGATCTCCCGCCATACTAGATGCAAGTAATTGGACCGCCCATGTGAAGGCTTCGCGCCCTCAGTAGCATAGCCACGAGGTTCGGGTGTTAAAATCACCAATAACTAAGTTGTAACAAATAAAACGAAGTGATGGAGGACTCGTAGTCGTCGAGAAATGGAAATACTGGAAGTTAGTTTAACATAATGGATAAATTTTGAAATGTAAAACACTACAAAACAAAGTAACTGTCAGTCTCAGTCTCACTTCATAATTCCTCTTGGGCAACTTGTGTGGAATTATTGTTCCAAGTACCATGCAACAACTGGAATCATCATCATCCCACCCATCCATAGGCTCACGGAGGTCAATATTTCTAGGGGGCAGATATAATTTTTGCCCGAATTTAGCATTTTGGACCAAGTTGCCCGAATTTTGATACCGCTGTGTCGGTTGTCATGGCCCGCAAAATGGGCATAATTTATTTTCTTGGCTGTTTCATTTGCCCGAATAGATCCACTATTTTTGCCCGATTGGGAGGGCATATGCCCCCTGCCCCCCCCCCCCCCGCCTCGTACGCTTATGTACCCATAATAAAATCGTTCGGAAATGAGTCCGAGTAAAAGACATTACCAGGTGGCATTTTGTAGGAGGGGACATATATGAAAAAAGAAAAATTTTCAATACTTGTCGCCCAAACCCATTAGCAAATTTTCATTCATTACTCAAAATACCCCTTTTCTTTTATCATGAAATTCATCCAGGAGTTTTCTCCGGATCATTAAAATGTTAGGAAGGAGCAAATTCTTTTAATACCCCCCAAATTTTTCAACTTTCCACAATGAAAACGCTAAATCTTTTCCAATTTTCTGTAGTAAAAATATCCGATTAAATGTTTCAAACACTGGCGTAGACAGGGGACACAAGAGGACCGTGCCTCCTGTTCATCCCCGCCCAAAAAACAATAAATTACGACAGTAAAAAAGTACGTATGTCGGCCTGGCTTAGGCTGGCCCTAGGCACTTCGAGGGTTATATATACTGTATGAATAATAAACTTTTTTCAGGGTACGTTTCTGCATGCCTGCTGACGTCCAACGGTGCACGCACGAGGCACGCATACAGCCCATCAATATAGTACTATAGCCAACCCAATATCGATAGTTGATCGACATTCATCAATCAAATGTCACAGTATTGATGCATCATAGTTACAAGCAACGCTCCAGCTGTGCATGTAGAAAATGTTCACTGAGCTAAATCTTTTTCAACAGTTGATCATAATCATAGGCGGCTCTAAGAAATTTGTTTGGGGTGGCAAAATCAGGTCCGTATTCGGAGAGGTTGGAAGTTGAAGACCCCTCGGCAATATCAATGGTCCGCTTCGGAAAGTATTATAGGAGTATGGTTATCATTTTGTATTTTAGTGAAGTCCCATATAGCTTTCAAAAGCTCTTCAGAAACTCTCTCAGACAGTCAGCGGTCACGGGCTTTTCTGTCTTTAAAAATAAATACTATAATAACAGTCAATGGCTATTCCGGCCATAGGCGTAAGAGGCAGGGGATACAGGCAAAGCGTCTTGATCCGTTTGGATAAAATGAGACAGCTTAAATTATACAAAAAATTAAGGTTAATCGTTCACATTTCATGGCCAGGACACGTTTTATTTTTTTTTATTTATTTAATAATACAATTTATTTATAAAGTGCACAAGTTCTACAAAAAGTAATCAAAGGCGCTAAGGTACAATGGTTAAAGCAATAAAAAATAAAACGTTAAAAACAGAGAACAAAACAAAAATAAGAAAGACAAGAAACAAAAAGAGAATAAAAACTAAAAACTATAAACCTTGGAAAACGCTTCATAAAATAAAATGTTTTAAGACTAGACTTAAAAGAATCAATTATTTTGCAAGAACGAACATGTAGCGACAGCCTGTTCCAAAGGGCTGGGGCGCAGTGCTGGAAAGCTCGGCCAGGAAAGGAGGCCTTGCTTCCACGCACATACGTCTCAGCCAACTGGGACAGGCTAGCAGAGCGAAGATTACCATTGGGTTCATACCGCGAAATAAGATCATACAAGTAATTAGGAACAGAACCATGGAGAGATTTCAATGTAAGTAACAAAACCTTGAATTGAATCCGATAATCCACAGGAAGCCAATGTAACTCTTTAAGAATGGGGGTCATGTTCAGAAATTCTGGCCCTTAAAACAACAAGCGCAGCACAATTTTGAACACGAGCCAAAGGTTTTAGTGTAGTGGCTGGAAGTCCCACAAGGAGCGAATTACAGGAATCTAAACGGGACGTAATGAAAGCATGCATCAGCTTTTCAGTATCAGAGCTGGAGAGAAACCTACGAATTCTACTAATATTACGAATGTAAGCATAAGCAGTCCTGCAAATATTAGAAATATGTTTGTCCATGTTCAATTGTGAATCTAAAATAACACCCAGATTCCTTGCATACGGTTGCACAGGGATTGTGAAATCACCAAATGTAAAATTTTTATACAATAAATTCTCATCATTGGAGTTCTTAGAAGAAAGACAAGGAATTCAGTTTTAGGGTCATTCAAAAATAAGACATCCAATCCCTAATATCTATATGACACTTTTCAATAAGAAGCTGAGCAGCAGAACAATTATTTGATACTGGAATGTAGAGCTGGGTGTCATCCGCGTAAAAGTGGTACTTAATGCCATGACGGGAAATAAGCTCATCCAGAGGACGCATGTACATAGAGAACAGAAGAGGACCAAGAACAGAGCCCTGTGGGACCCCAGTCTGTAATGGGAAAATGGGAGAGTAATACTCATCAATTTTAACAAATTGATTTCTATTGCTAAGGTATGAAGCGAACCATTTCAGTACCATACCATTCAAACCAAACAAGAATTTCAGCCTGTCGAGAAGGACACCATTTAATGCGGCAGACAGGTCAAGCAACAGCAACAAGACAGAGGTGTTTTTGTCATCAATCGAACACAGTATATCACTGGCAACGCGTAGCAGAGCTGTTTCAGTGCTGTGCGCAGAGCGGTAAGCGGACCAAAATGGTTCATACAACGAATGACAATTGAGATGCTCTTGAATTCTAGATAAAACAATACTTTCGAGAAGTTAAGAAATAAATGCAAGATTTGAAACAGGGCGATAGTTTTTTAAATCATTAGGATCAAGTTTCGCTTTTTTCAAGAGTGGTTTAACAACAGCATTTTCCATTCATTCGGTACAACACCCGATGACAATGAAGTATTTATGATATCAGTGATAGACGTGAGCACTGACGATAAAATTTTACCATTTTTCATAAAACGTGTGGGTAAGGGATCTAAAACACAAGTGGCAGATGACGCTTGACTGATTAGAGTGGCAATTTCATCCTTGATCTCGAAGAGGACCCTGCACCAACTCGATCGTGGATGAACCCCAGAAAATTCGACAAGAGCTTAGAGGGTAGGCCTAACAAGGCAAGAGTGTACCAGTCTCTCCCAATCCTGATGCCCCAACCTCCATTGAGCGTTCCCATGCAACGGACGAAATGTATACCCAACCCTGAGCGACCTTCTCAAAGGCTGGGAGGAACGGAGAACCCTTGCTCAATGCCACTGCTTGACTGCTGAACTAAGTAAGTGAAGGCCTGAATTGGATGACTGACTGTGCCCCACAACCTCAAACCGCATAACTGCAAACAGCCATGCCCAATTTTTGACCCCCCCCCCCGAAAATTTCCAGGGGGACCACAGGGATTTGATCCGAGGACTTTTCGAATACAAAGCAGTACACTCAATTACCAAGTCAGCTTCACCCTTAAAAATTTTGTTTCTTTCGTTGTGTCACAATACGTTTCACCTTTGCTAAGGAGTCATAAAAATGTTGGTTTTGTGGAACTTTTTCTTAAAAAACGAAAATTTAGAGCATAAAGGCACTTGAAAACTCTGAAATGATAGCACTGTTTTGAATCTCAGCATCTTTGAAAATATTTTTTCATTGGGAAAGGGGAATGCCTGTAACCCAGAATGGCAATTCACCACCCCTTCAAACAGGTCGGTCAGAAGTCCCACTACAGCTTTGATAAACTACTTGATGATCATTTTAAAATAATTGAAACAGCAGTTTAAAATATTCTCGCAACTCGGTTCAAAATTCAACAGGCAACATATAACTTTTGCCCCTGCGCGTTCTTCTTTGCGCTACTTCTACTGTTTAAACAATGGCGTAGCTATAGAGGAGGGCAGGGGGCCGTCGCCCCCCCCCCCCACAAAACCTCCCAAGGCCTCTGTCAAATATTTCTAGTCTCTGTCGGAAATAAATTGAAACAATTCATTTGAAACACTTACAACACTTCTCATGTTTTTAAGCAGAATTGCACATCGAAATGGTTACTGACAAGGCCCGGAAGTGCCATTTAAGGCAATCTCGGAGATATTTTAATCTAATTTTTTTTCGCGCGCTACACGCCAGAGATGATGACGCTGCGCTTAGATAGTACATCATTACTTCAAGATAATAATCTGTCGGAAATTTTTTGCTTGTGCCCCCTACAAAAAATATCTAACCACGCCACTGTGTTTAAAATTGATCACTGGTTGGCTGTGTCTTCGGAACTTCAACAAATTCAAAATTTTGTCAGACACTGATCCAGCTTTAGACTAAAATATATCGCATAACTTTCATAAAACCTCACACACGCCGGACACTTATGGCTTTAGAGGACTAAGCCAGCAAGCAGTAAGCGACTTAGGCCAGTAGACGATCATCTGTTGTTAACAGGTTAAGGCTTCAGTAATTTACCAAAGAAGCGTTTTGTTCTTCACCTTTTTTTCAGATGTTCACATTTTTGACATGAATTAATGCCATGAAGCAACTTACAACTTACGTCTCCTGCAATGTACTTAGGATACAGTTTTGGCAAAATAAATTCCTTAGTACTATACGCGCAAACTAATAATGGCTATCCTATTAGAAAGTGTGGCATTTATCATTTTTGTAATTTAAACTAGAACATTCCTCATTGAAGGATATACGTGCCTGAAAATAAATTGAAACCACGACGCCTAGATGATACTATCAATTTACACGACCCAGTTACCTGGGTTGAATCTTGGAATTATCACGAAATACATGCTGTACTTGACAGTTGTAGAAAAATTGCAATAGTTTAAAAATAAAACTTCATAAATAATATAACCTTTGTGAGATCGAAGGTATGATTTCGTCCAAATGTTGAAATACTTTTTCATAACATCTCGTATAACATGTTTTTTTTTGAAAAATTTGAAGACCATGTTTTGTAAAAGTTTTTGGAGGGGGGACTTGCCCCCCTGTTCCCCTATGGGGAGCCGCTAATGATCATAATCCCCACTAATCGTCATAAATTAGTTAACATTTACCCACACAGAAACCACACTTATGCCTTGTGCACAGCAGGATCGTTTTGAGCAAGACTTAGGACCTTATTTTTAACACAATCGTGAACTTTTGAAAACTTAGAACAGATTTCATACCTAAAAAGGCTCACAAAAATTGATTCTCATGTAGTAGTGTATTGATACCATATTTACCCCTTTCTTTTTCACGCATTTCCTCCACTAATTTTTCAAAAGGTGCGTTCTAACACTGGCCTCAAAACACCCTTTCTCTTGATTCATATATATCATATATAAATTTAAGCCCTTTTGACAAATTAAAGACGCTGAGAGCAGTGGCGCGGCACGCTAGTTTTTTTTTCGTAGGATGGCAATTGAAATGTCGGTTTTTCAAAAAATTTTAAATTTGTTTCAAAATCATGGTTAGGGTTAGAATTAAGGTTAGGGTTACGTGGGTACTGAGGAAAAAAAGTTGTTGTTTTGGAATTAGGGGTGTGGCCAATTTCCAAGAAACTGATTCGTCCATTAGCATAATTCTACCATTTCCATCCTACGACAAAAAAAAAAACTAGCGCGCGGCACGGGGGACATGGGGGCGCGTGCCCCCAATCGATTTCAGAATTTTTTTGAAAATTTTAGAATGATCCCAAAACTCGTTTAAGCTATAGATTTCTATAGGTGGTAGGGTGGGGGTGTGCTTTCGACCGAGTGATAGATCTATTGTAACCATTTCCATCACAAATGGTTCTAAAACTATCAGAATTATCGCAAATCCTTCGCAAACTATCAAAATTTTCGCGCGCTTCGCACGCTTTAAACCTTACTTCAGTATTGTCCTTATTAACAATGATTTCCGGTAGCAACTTCCGCATGAGCGGCAACAAAAGTTGAAAGCTGTTTACGAATTCTCAAGTAAAAGACTTTATGATTGGCAAATAGATTTGTAGAGTGTCCCGATGCAGAGCATAAATGCAGATTTTGTCATGGTTAAATGATTTCGGCGCGCTTTGCGCGCATTCGTCACGGTTTTCACTCCATCTCATGGCCATTATTAAGGTTATAATACATGCAACTATTCTGATAACAACACTTATCCGAAAAACAGAAGTACATCTCCAACCTCTGTTAGGGCCTATTGAATCTTTCAGTCTAATTTGCAGCATGATGTGGAAGGTTGAAAGTACGTATTTGCCGTTATACATTTTTCAAAAAAAAAATACCTAGCGCTTCGCGCGCATCCATTACCAGTATAGATGGTGATTATTAATACACTTACGACAAAATATTCTGAAACGCGCTTTTTAGTCCTTAACTATCCCATATTGGTTATATGGGTCAAATAGGCTGGCCCACTTGGGCCCCTTATAAATCTTGTGTGGAAAATCATATGCTGGCCCATATGGGGCCCCTAAGGATCCCATATGGGAATGTTATCTGGGATCAGGGAGGTCTAATATCACCTTGAGTCCCTGTAGAGGTACTCTCCCTTGAATTTCCCATTGCTGGAAGCTGTTCGTCTGGATTTTCGTTCAAACTTAGTAAAAATACGATAGTTGTAAAGTGCTCGGCGTCATAGTCTATGTATACTCTGTAGTATCGTTTGGATGTCAAGTAATAATCATCACATCAGTGCCCCATTTTATATAATTAATCCAGAGCTTCCAGGAGGCACAATTCCCGGTGTCTGCAGCCTTAGATACCCTTTTATAATGCACAATGAAGCAAAGAAAATTAATTTTCTTGTACGGACTCAACGCACGTATTTTCACGTAAAATCTTTCCCCAAAAAGAAGTCATTAAAGTAGCCAAAAGGGGGCTTCAGGAGGTTTGTTGACAACATACCCTTCTCTAACACAACATATACTCTCCTCTTTCACCTGACCAAAAATTACAATTCACTAAATTATGGATATTTTCCAGCCATATATGATCAGTTCCAAAAATATCCCAAAGATAGCACCATTTTGCATCTTAGCAACCTTAAATTAGCAGAACTTTCTCAGACGGGAAGGGCACACCCCTCCCCTTAGAACCCTTTCCAAACGGCACCTTTATGCAGGAACAAATGAAGGATCCCACACAAGTACTGTTGTATACAATCGCAGGGACTCACACTCCTCTTTCACCTAACTAAAAATTCGAATTAAATAAGGATATTTCCAACTATATGTGATTTGCTCCAAAAATTTGCATCTAGGGAACCTTAAATTGACAAAAGTTTCTCAAAGGGGACACCCCTCCCCACGGCACCTTTATGTGTAGTGACAAAAAGGATTCCACACTGCGTATACAATCGCAGGACCGTACAGAAAGGGTACAATTTATGCATACTTTAGGCCTAAGTTAGGGGTGAAACTGAGGTGGCATTACGAAGTCATCTGTTCTGCCCCCAATAACCAAATCTTGGCCGTGCCACCGCGAGCATTACGCGACTCATCGCGCAAAACCCCTTTTTATGAGTTATTTTGGTCACGCGTGTATACAACAATATATTTGACCCCCTCTTCGGCCTCTATATGCTTCTTCGCTTAGTTGATCCTTTATGTCCCCTCTCCCCGCCCCTGTTGCCTCCTGGCTACGTCACTGGTTTCAAATGTTCTTTTGACAAAATCCAAAATTTTCATCAATAGAAACCAAACATTTTCGGCGCGGCAAGCGCGACGAAAATATTTGCGTTCGACGTTCTTTCGGCAACCTATCGTTTTTGCCAGGGCTTGTCTGGCACCCTGACGAAAAGCTTGACCCCTTCCCCCACACGTCAGGCAATTCATGGCGCTACCCGTGGCTTGATGGTAAATCGATCCCACCGTTCCATGGCACTCCTTCGAGACTGCGACCTCTGAAACTCACCGTCCGCCGGGAAAGACCAAAAGCAACGGCGGTATCTTCCAAATAACTTGCAGTGTTACGTCCTCGATCCTTCGTCTTCAAAAAATTTGAAACAATTAAATTCTCTGTTGTCTAATTTAGTTTTGACATGGTAACTGTGAATTGCTACAAGCAATACTTTGCAATCTTTTTGCTGGTCTATTTCACTTAGATAAGGCCTTTATTAATTGGTCACGAAAACGTCTGCGACATCACTTTCCCTATTTGACCAATCTCTAACGTTATGTCTGTTATCGTTCTCCTTACAAAGTTGTGTATTACACACGCGATAACAGTTTCGATTTAGAGCAGCAGCTGCAGCATGCATGCTGTACATTGCAATGCCAAGTACAGTGGACACTAACTACACAGTACACAACAACATTCTCGTGTTCTGGTGAGGAAGCGTGGGCAAGCCAAGGTACCTGCCCAAAATCTAGCTGCGGCAGACCTCCAAATCTTCGTAAATCTGAAGATATTTAGGTGCCCAGTTAGTGGAAAATAACTTTGGCGAAATGGCGGGGCCAAGTTCGTCAGACATACGAAATGAAATTTCAAGTAAGTATTTTCGTGGAACTGGTAGTATAGGAAACCTTTTACTAAATTCAGACAAAAGTACATTGTCCAAGAACATATCAACACTGAGTTTTTAGTCTGTAAGTTGACTGCCTAAGGTCATACAGTAGCTGAGTTAGCAAGGCAAGGCATGTTTACGTGACCAACATTAAGGGGTACGGGTTTGCAGCAAGGCTGCTACTAGCAACATGGTGGGTTGTTAACTCCACTTTAGTCCATTGCTTCAAGGATTAGCATGACAAATTCTAATTTATTGTGACAGTAGCTAGTAGAATCTGTTTGTGCTGGGCTTTGTTGAGTTTTTGGTTTGATTTGTGCTTTGTTTTGGGTTTGGACTGCAAGACATCTTGATGGAGCTTTACCCCATAGGCCAGTATTCACAAACACATGGCCAAGTTAGTCAAAGCTAAGCCAGTTTGGCCATAGCACTTGGCTATTTAGCCGTAGGCCTTGGTGTAAGTGCATTTATGGCCAAATCTCGCTACTGAACCCAATCGTGTAATGGATGTGCACTATACCGTACCTTGTCTTATTGAGGTGGGGGGGGGGGGGGGCAGCGGGGCTAGTGCCTATATACAGTATATAGGTATATATGTACGCACTAAGTAAGGTCGTTAGAACTGCTAATGGCATAGACTAGCTGCCTAAGACTAAGAGGTACGGGCCTAGGCGGAGATATTTGTTTCTAGACCTAATCAAAATCATTATCACGTCTAAACCACATGATGTGTTTGTGCATATCTTTGTACTGTTGAGTCTGACTGAACTTTTTTAGACCTGAAGAAGCTACAGTAAATAATGTAATGTTGCAATTTATTTTACAATGAGAAAAATTGGCAATCATTCAATGTACAGGAGCAGTACAATTTTTCTCAGTATATGTGTGTGAAGGTTAGACAGGCAACTTGAAACAAGACAACTTGTGTGTGGCTGTTAACATTCCCATAGCACAATGTGTGTTACAACAGAATATCTGTTGATATAAAACTGCAATAGTTACAAAGACATAGTCTGCCTCAAGAATCCTTGATGTAATCCTGCCAAGAGTGTTATATTACTGAAGATGAGTACTTGAGAAGAAATCATTTAAAAATGCAACTTTTGTAAAGAGATGTTGTAAGATGCTGCCAATTCACATAGGTAGAAAACATGGGGAATTTGGAAAAGGTTCTTGCTGGGAAATTTAGGTAATTGGAAGGAAATTTGTGGCAATTTACAGTGTAAGTAATATTTGGCTTGTTTTGTTTACAGTAGGGAAGTCCTTTAAAAACTGTGGGAACTTTGAATTGCTTTCCTGGAAGTACCCATTTTCTCTTGTTTTGCTTTTCAACTGGGATCTAGCCAATGAAGAATAAGAATGTCCATGGAAGGTTCACTGTATGCAATTGTTGTCAGAAGAGAGTACCAGCCTTGATGGTGGAACAGATGGCTTAAAAGCCAAATTTCCCCATCTCAGAAAGTTAAAATTTTCCCAACTACTGTAGGTTGGCTTCAAGATCCTGTTGTGTTTAGTAAAAACACAAGTGCCTCAAGTTGGCACATTCCATAGAAGGCTAGTCGATCTGTACAGTAGTTAAGAATTACCTCAAAGCATACAGTAGTACAGTACTATGCAGAATGTTCATTGCTCTGTGTAATTGTAATGGGACATCCTCATGTAGTCTGAGCTCTCTGTCCTGGCTACTGTGCAGTGTTGGCCATACTTCATCTTATGTCAATCAAACTGCAGTAACCAATTGTGAGTTAGGTTACTGCAAAGCTAAAATACAGGGTGATGAGTGTCTGCCTTAAAGTATCTTCAGAGTGCTATTTTCATGTTTTCCTCCATCTTAGATGTTTTTTTTTTTTTTTGCAAGGTTTCTCTATGTGTTCATGTTTATTTTTATATGTTTCACCTCAGTTTCTCATTACATTCATGTTTCACTCATTGTCATTGCCTTAATTCACATGCAGTTTACTGTAGCATTGTTTTACAAGAGCTTTCATGTTGTTTATTATTTCTAGATATCCTGGAGGGTGCCGATTTGGCATCCTTGTCCTCCAAGAAAGTTCGAAAACTTTTGGAAAAGACCTTTGAAACAGAACTCTCCAGCAGGTATGGCTATAACTTATTTGAACTCAACAATGCCTTAATAAAGACTTAAGTATTTTTGTCATCATTGATATTGTGCCAGAAAGTCTTTCACATTTGTACAGCACTACACCTACACTGAAAGTGGAATTCAGAAAAAATTCTGTAATGAATTAATTGTGTGTTAGTTTTATAGACATGTTCAGTTCATTGGGATAGCAGGGTTGTGTTTACAAACAGTGTTAATATCTCCCATAATTAACATTGATGTTCTTCTATTCCCAAAGAATTTGGGAAGGATTAAATCTCTCTCGTCTACTTTTTTGAAGCACTGTACCTCCCTCATGATACAGAAACTTGTCAGAAAACACTTTAAACTGCCACATGGCACGCAACTGCAAAACAAAAAGTTAAGCACAAGGCTCATCGATGTCAGAACAAGTGTAAAGCACTTACTGTACAGGGCTCGAAATAACTCGCAGCACCTACAGCTATGGCTGTCAGGCCCTTACTGATGGCTGTGGTGCCCCTCAGTCAATGTCCTATGAAATAACATAGACCAACGGCCAATTTGTTCATTTCAGCTGTGCCCATTTTCAAGCTTATTTTGAGCCCTGCACTTATTACATGGTTAACTACACGTGGGGGATAATTTTTGAGGTGATGTGGAAGAGACTAACCATGGTGCTGCTGTAGTTCCTGATTGGTGGAAACACTTGTTTTATCATTTGTTTTGCACATCAAGCACTGTTTATTTTGCAAACCAATTTTTTCATAGCCAATACACAGAGATGTCAGAAAACAAAAAAAGTGAAATAACCATGGTTTTGTTTGTGATTTCTGACGTGCATGTGCATTTGACTTTAACTATTGCCCATACATGCAGGAAGGATCTACTTCATTTTAGATGTGTTCAAGAACATTGTGTGCTTGTAAACTTCCATCTCAGTAGGGATCCATGAAATAAACAGAACTTAAAGGGGCTCCCTCTTATCACCTCACCAGTGTTTTGTGGAATCAGTTCAACACCTGATTCTTGTGTTATTAGAGTACTGTATGTTGCATACTGTGTGAGGGTTGGTCTCAAACATGCAAAATCCAACATATATGTCAACTGATTCAACACTTTAAATGTGATTTTCTATTTTGAATTAATTCAACACTTTAAATGTGATTTTCTATTTAGGGGATAAATGCGAGGGTCCCCGGTCTTAAATGTGATTTAAGACCGACGATGACGTAATCACAGAGGCTGAGCAGACCGAGGCGACAGCCGAGGTCCACTGCCTATGTGATGACGTCATCGGAGTTCTTAAATCACATTTAAGACCGGGGCACCCTGCTTTTATCCCCATTCATAAACACTCAACATTAAAATGCTGTAAATCGACAGAAACATTAAATTTTTGACAAAATTTTACAGATCACATTTTAATTCTCCCAGCTAACTATGAGCTCTATTATGACGTCATGTTTAGTTTCTTGCGATAGCAGCGAACAACTTCAAGCCAAAAGAGAGTGGACAACCACGCAAATATTTTCACTTCTTTAAAACAAATTCATTTAAAATTCAATCTTTGAACAAAATCTAATTCGATTGACATAACAAATACGATATCTTTGTTGAATATGCTTTCTTTTGTCTTAAATCACTTACCTTAAGGTTCAAATTGATGCGGGTTAGTACCAGGCAGTAAGCTGCATAAACATACACAGAACACAACTGCACAAGTATATGCAATACCCAGTAACAGAGTAGTTGGCTACACACACAGTGGCACACAGTATAGTACGGGGTTAATTACTGCATGTACCGGGAGTTGTGAGAGACACGTTCGCTTTCACGATGTAGCGCGTTCGTTTTCAGTAGTACGCGTACTCCGAAAAAACATAGGGAAATGTATTACACTCTCAAACGATGCGCACGTAAACCACGGCATTCTAATTCTCCTAACTGTCATCAAACCGGTCTTAAATGCGATTTAAGACCGGTCTTGAATGGTTTTCAGCCAATCAGAATGCAGGAAATCAATAAAAGTGTTTATGAATTTGAATTAATGTGTCTACATTAATGTGTCTACAGATGTTTATTTCTGGGGAAGGGAGGGGGGAGCTGAACCATTTTTATCCAAAAAGAAGCTGTTTTGTCTGAGAAAATTGTCACATTTATTAAAATGTTTGCCCAAAGATAAATGTTTTCTGACCTTTGGGGTTGGGGGAGAATCTGCAGCACCCCTTCCAGCCTTCCTGGCTTGTAATCTATCTTGGTATTTTTTGCTTTCTGATTCTTCTCAGGAAAAAAGAAATAGATAAAGTGTTGATGGAATTGTTGGCCAAAAAGGAGAAAAGTGATGAGGTTGATGAAGAGAATACAGAAACTGACATAACCCCTGATGATAAAGACATCCCACAGAAACAGGACAGCGATGGTGCTCAGTCTGATTCATCCTTTGAATCAGTAAGTTTGTGGTGTACTTTTATTCTGTCATAAGGATTAAATGATGTGTTTCCATGTATCTTTAAGAAAAGTGACTTTGAATTCTATTTGTGAAGGTAAATTGGTGGCAGATGTTTTTCATAATGATGCAGAATATGACCTACATAAGTGAGAAAATGGTTGTTGAAGACTTCATAAATCCTACTGCACTTTAAATGTTGACATAGTTGCAATATTTGTGCATACATTAGCAAAAACTGCTTCACAAAAATGATTCTATATTCACAAAAATGACTCTGTGTTTTCATTTTTATGTGGCAGTTTTTTTGTCAGTGTGTATGGTTGCTTCATTCTCTTGCAATATTTTTAGATTTCAAACTACAGTGCTTTGCACTTTCATGCTATACCTTCTTAGAAGAGCATGGTATGTGCAACGAAGTATGCCACATTTTACAAGTGGTGTAATATAGGTTAATTTAAATGCTGCCAACCAAACTGCAGCCAATGACCAATGGATAATGCTGATAGCTTACAGTAGCATTGCTCATGACTGAAAACACGTAGATTAGATCATTTCAGTTAAAAGTTGTTTGTTCTCATGAGAATGAAGGAGTTTGGTATTGGAGGAGATGACATGCAATAGAACAAGTTTCTGTTGCCTTATGAAAAACAGAAACCAGAGACAGATGATGTTTTGTCTATGAAATGTCCTGTTTTTGTAAACAGATTCTTTCAATGTTTCCTGCTGGAATTGTTGATTGTTGTCAGTTGTTTATCTTTTCTAGCCAGAAGATATGGACCCACCTGTGCCAAAGGCAAAAAAGCCCACAGAAACTTCAAGCAGCTCACATGAGGTAAAGTAGTCATATATTATACTAGACTTGAATGGAGTACATGACCCAGTCACAATGGCCCGAAAATATATTTTGAGGGGGATTTTGGTTCAAAGAGGGGAATCTTGATAAGTTGCAATGTATAAAGTCATTTTTTCCCAACAGGTGTGAGAGGGTCCTGTACGCGATTTTAAAACTGGTGGGATTGTCGAGAGAATAGTGCGGGAATAATGCAATCCCTCTGCCTAATACGAACACTGTAGTCATCTGACTCATGTATTACAATAGACCCTCGTCTGCTAATATCATGCAAGACTTGTTATGCCTACTTGGCTCAACTGCAAGATTTGACACACAGTGCCTCTAATTGTACTCATTATGAAGAGGCACTGTAGCTTACCACTTGTAATTCCTTCATTGACTTACACACTAAACGCAAGTAATTTTTCCAGCTTTATAAGATAGTCAGGGCTTGAAATAACTGGCAGCATTGACAGCCATGGCTGTCAGGCCCTCACTGATGGCCATGGTGCCCCTCAGTCAATGTCCTATGAAATAACATAGACCGACAGTCAATTTGCTCGTTTTGGCTGTGCCCTTTTTCAGGCTTATTTCGAGCCCTAGATAGTACTTCCCTCAAATTCCTTCAAGTGACCCCTTTTTCACCACTGATACTTCATCATGTCTTCTTTCATACCAAAGTGACATAAGACTCAATCTCATTTGGTAACATATTCAAATAGTTGCCCCAATGTCTCTTTTTGGTGCTACTGGACATCTGAAGAAAAAAAAAATGGAACATATTAATGACCTCAAGGGGGCTTATTACCAAGAGTTTGTAATCATACTACTGTAGCACCTACAGATTTTGACAATTGAAGGAGTTCAGCTTTCAGTGAAATGTTGGAAAAGGAAGCAACATAAAAAGAGAGATATAATATTCACTGCCCCATGCAAGCAATTACTTGAATATCTTCATATCTTGTGACAATGTAGTGATACCCCTACTCTTTGTCAAAACAAAGCTGTCGCTCAATGAAGTAACCCTAATGAAGCAATTTATGTCCATCAAAATCTCGAAAGTACATTGTGGGGACAATCTTGTGGATACTGTGCTGCTGGAATGAGCATTAATTTTCATAAATGTTGTGAATCATGAATTCATTTAAATTACAGTACACCTTGTTCCTGACTTTGATCCTACGTAGAAAAGGCAAAACGTTTAAATTACAAAGGTGTGCAGTAAATTGCCATCTACTTGAAATGGGAATTGTTGCATTTGTTATACAGAAACTTTCATACCTTTAAAACAATGGTGTCTTGATGAAAAATAAGTGGAAGGCAATTTAAAGTAAGGTAGCTTGATAACTTTTAGAAGATCTCACAGAAACAAATCCACTTTTCTGTTGCCCATGAGTGATTTGTTTATCCAAACTTTGAAATTTTCAAATGATGCAGCCTTCGTAACTCTTATAGTGTGTCACTGTAATATTTTGGGTTGTAAAGCTATTGCCATAGCTTGTAGATGAGACTATGGCTTAATAATGATAAAAAAAACTTTTTGTTTGTGACTTGTTGACTGCAGTGTAAATGCAATATGGCCCTTGTAGCAATATTCTTACAACATGCACATTTTTTTTATTAGTATAAGCTGTTCTCAGACAGATATGGTAGAAGTTCTGTGCTACTGTACCGTAATATTATCAGTTCCATACAGTAGATCTGTACTCATCTACATTGTCTGTCCTTCCATACTGCTGTAATAATGGTTGTTAGCCTTCCATATCAGCAGTTTGGTAAGAAGGCCACTGTATTTAACAAGATTTAAACTGCAATCAAGTAAAACCATGTTTAAAATTTTCTGTTTTGTTTACTTCGAGTAAGTAGCAGCTTGAAATGTTTTAGGTAGCATCCCCCAGCTAGGAGTGTCAACAATACCGTGTCCTATTTGGCATACTGACAAACAGGCAAAACCTGTATTTGGCAAAGTGATGAGCTTTTGGTTTTCAGTAACACATTCATCACTATGCCCAACACAGGTTTTGCCTATTCATCAGTATGCCTACAGTAACAGAAGACAATACTACTGTACATTCCACAGCACCCCAGCCCTTTCTGTCATGTCATGATGTCATATCACATCCCTGGAAACTTATTGCAAGCCCTAAAAGGAGCCTAATCCCTGTCTCAAGAACATTGATTCACAGTTTCCTCATCTCTGATTAGAAAACCACCTGATTTCCTTTTCTTTAGAAGATAGATGATGAAGAACTTGCCAGGAGACTTCAGGAGGAAGACATGGGTAGGAGAACTCGTCACAGCAGTCATAAGAAAACTCACAAGAAAGCCAAAAAATCCAAAACAGCTGAAAGATCAAAAAAAGGAGTGAAAACAGGTACGGTGATTTATGCATCCATCTACCCAGCCCTATGAATACCTCTCAGTGAAGTAAGTTCAAGGGGTACTGTAGTATTGTGACAGATGTTCTTATCAAAATTTCAGTATGAAATGCTTTGCTAATGTGCAAACTGAAATCTATGGAAATGCTGAGTAAGAACCTAACATCTAGACTAGAGTCATTGTACTCCATGGCGAGGAAGGGTAACATAAATGTGGCACTATGTATTATATAAGAAGAGTGCCACCATCAGTTTGCATGTACCCTGTCAAGATAACTTGTCCCTAAAATGCCTCCCAGATTTCTGGGAATGGCACTTCATAGGCCTTGTAATTTGCATAAATTTACATGTTCTGATATTCTTCAGATGATTTGGCAAACCTCTGAAATACTTTAGTAAATCTAAAAAGGGTAATTCATGCCTTTAGTAACTCTAAAAAGGGTTATTTATGCCAGATTGACTCATACAGGTACAGAGAAATTAGGTCATGGATGGTGTGTCATCTGGGACATTGACTGTAATATGCATGTATAATAACTGTCCAGTGCAATGGAAAAGTTTGCTTACTCAATGGTTACAAATTACTTCCCAGGTCATGGTGCCACACATGTGTTGGAATGGTCATTGGTAGGGGACTCCATACACCTAAGGTTCCCAAGTTGCATTCAACAGGCCATTTGCAGCCTGCAAAGTGCACAGAAATGGCCAGGGGAAGATTCAAGGAGTCCAGAATTAAATGTGAACAAAAGCTGTTGAACAAAGCTCTGGCTACTACAATAAATTTAAAGCAGTGACTCATAAAAGTGGCCCACAGCCCAAAACTTCTGAGAAGCCCTACCATAATAACCCTTTGTTAAAGATAGATAAATGCACAGCACAAAAGGAAGTTTAAGTGTAGCTTCCCAGACATGGTCGAGACTAGCTAAAGCAACATGCAGTTTAAGCAAATGTTCTAAAAACATGAATGTTTATTTTGTATTGAAAGTGTGTATTGTAGGAAGTCATACCTAAAACCATGTGGGCGACTGGGCACAATTTATCATTGTTGACCTTTAGCAGTTATATGATTGTGTGATACATGGTGCTTTTAGGTATTCTGTGATTTAATTGCTTCAATATCACACAATTCTTATGATTTTGTGCATTTCTACTCTGCTACTCTTTAGATCAGACCATGTATAGAAAAACCTGCCCAGTGTCCCTGCCCAACCTAAAACATGACCTGACCTCAAATGTTATTCATTTTTACAGCACTGAATCTAGTCATACATAAAGTATTGAAGGAAGAATTAAACCAAAAAATTCTCCTTTATGTGAAAAAGGGATTAAATCTATGAATGCTGGTAATACTGTTACTTAATACTCATTTGTTTCTTACTTGGAGTTCTTGAACTTCTCGAGATATTAGCAGATTAAGTTTTCACATCTGTAACTTTAAGTAAACTTGAAACAAGCAAAAGTGACATCACTTTCTCATGTTTAGGGAGCAGTGCTTTGTTTTTCTGTTTTTAATTTATGGTTTTGACCTTGAAATAGATGAATGTATGACTTCATATGGGAAATGTAAAGTTGCAGAAATATGATGCCTCTCATGCATTCACATTTCTAAAGTACAGTATAGTATGGAGAAAGAAATTTGTTAAGTTTTAACGAAAACAAAACATTGTCAAATAATGTGAGATTATGATGTCATGTGTGCTTGCTTCAGTTCACTTTGAGGTGAAAATGTGATAACTTCTTCTGCTTGTAACTGGAGAACCAAAAAACAGAGAAACTTAAATACAAATTTCAAAATAATACTTGGATTATGTATCCCTCTAACATATCAAACCTACAGGTGTAATTGAAGCTTCAACCCTACTTTTTAAGCAAAAAGGTTTCATTTTCATCAAAAAAAATCATGGATGTACTCATTATCTTATGTTTGAGAGACATTTCGTTATTATAAATTTGAAATAACTTTTATGACTACAGTAGATTGCATAACTTATGCAGTGTTTTCAGACAGAAAAGGATATGCCTCCACCTGGGTCCATTTTGACTTCCACTTTTATTGATTCCTTGCCGAAGGCAGGCAAGGAATCTATGCGATGGTGATGTCGTGTGTGTGTGTGTGTATGTGTGTGTGTGTATGTGACGCCTAGCTTGTAAACACGATATCTCAAGATAGCAATGACCAACACTTTTCATATTTGGTATATAGATTTATCATGTTAAGAGGAAGAACCCTATTGTTTTTGGTGGCGGTCAAAGGTCATTTGAGGTCACCAGAGGTCAAATAACGAAAACTTTGTAAACACGATATCTCAAGTTAGCAATGACTGACACTTTTCATATTTGGTATACAGATTTGTCATGTCAAGAAGAAGAAGCCTATTGTTTTTGGTAGAGGTCAAAGGTCATCTGAGGTCACCGGAGGTTAATCTGCGAAAACCTTGTAAACGGCTTGTAAACACAATACCTCAAGACAGCAATGACCGACACTTCATATTTGGTATATAGACATGTCATGTTGAGAGGAAGAACCCTATTGTTTTTGGTAGAGGTCAAAGGTCATCTGAGGTCACCAGAGGTTAAACTAACACGATATCTCAAGGTAGCAAAGGCCGACACTTTTCATATTTGGTATACAGATTTTGCATGCCAAGAGGAAGAACCCTATTGTTTTTGGTAAAGGTCAAAGGTTATCTGAAGTCACCAGAGGTTAATCTGCGAAAACCTCGTAAATGGCTTGTAAACACGATATCTCAAGTTAGCAATGACCAACACTTTTTCATATTTTGTATACAGATTTGTCATGTCGAGGGGAAGACCCCTGTTGTTTTTGGTGGAGGTCAAAGGTCATTTGAGGCCACTGCAGGTTAAAAGCCGAAAAGGCTCGTAACCATGCTATCTCAATATAGGAATGACCAACACTTTTCATATTTGGTATATAGATTCATCAAGTTGAGAGGAAGAACCCTATTATTTTTGGTGAAGGTCAGAGGTCATTTGAGGTCACCATAGGTAAAAGGCCGAAAAGCTCGTAATCACTTTATCTCAAGATAGGAGTGACCAACACTTTTCATATTTGGTATATAGATATGTCATATCGAGAGAGAGAACCCTATTGTTTTTGGTGGAGGTCAAAGGTCATTTGAGGTCACCAGATGTCAAAGACCGAAATCCTTGAAATTGGGATATGTCAAGATAGGAATGGCGGATATAGATTTGTCATGTTGAGAGGAAGAATGCTATTGTTTTTGGTAGAGGTCAAAGGTCATCTGAGGTCACCAGAGGTTGAACTACAGAAACCTTGTAAATGGCTTGTAATCACAATATCTCACGATAGCAGTGACAGCCACTTTTCATATTTGGTATATAAATTTGCCATGTTGAGGGGGAAAACCCTATCAATTTTGGTGGAGGTCAAGGTCATCTGGGGTTACCAGAGGTCAAAAAACAAAATTTCCCAAGAATTCCCAAGATTGTCATCTTGGGTCACTGGGATCAAAAGCAACATTTCCCAAGAATTCTCAAGATTGTCATATGGGTTCACTATAGGTTAAAAAGCAAAGTTTCCCAAGAATTCCTAAGATCATCATTTGGGGTCATCAGAGGTCAAAAAGCAAAATTTCCCAAGAATTCCCAAGATCGTAATCTGAGGTCACCAAGGGTCAAAAAGCAAAATTTCCCAAGAATTTCCAAGATTGTTATATGGGGTCACCAGAGGTGAAAAGCAAAATTTCCCAAGAATTCCCAAGATAGTCATCAGGGGTCACCAGAGGTCAAAAAACAAAATTTCCCAAAAATTTTCAAGATCCATTGGAGTTGAATTCCTTTCAAGACACTTTCGTTTTTCTTTTTTGTTATATTTGGTGGGGTTCAAAGTTCATGTGAGGTCAGCAGAGGTGAAATTGTTAAAATATCGTAAAATGATGTAGTCAAGGAAGATAAATCTGAGGAATGAACTGATCAGTACAACAAAGCATCCCCATTCGGCAAGGAATCATTAAGCCCTTAGGCTTTCTGGTTATAAGCTCATACCAGCATGCTGGTGTGAGCTATTGTGATCACGCGGCGTCACTCTGTCTGTCTGTCTGTCTGTCTGTCTGTCTGTCTGTCTGTCTGTCTGTCTGTCTGTCTGTCCACACTTGTTCAAAATGCTTCTCCACCCACATGCTTTCATGCTTTCATGGATTTGTTTGAAACTTGGGCACAATGTTCCTTGGGTGGTGGGCCATGTGGGGTGTTCAGGAATTTTTGGTCCAAGGTCCAATGTGGACCCTAGGGCCCATTTTATGAAATTCTACAAAATGCTTCTCCTCCTACAGATTCTCTTGTACAATGTTGATGGTTTGCCATAATTTTACTCTGTTATTGGTCCCTTCGGGGTGTTCAAGAATTTTGGGTCCAAGGCCCCAAGATGGACCGTTGGGTCCATATTGTGAAATATTGCAAAGTAATTAACTTCTTCTCTATTTAATGTTTAAAGAGAGGTAACAGCCTCTCATTATAATGCTTGGTTAGTGATCTCATTATGGTGTTCTTGAATTTTGGTCTAAGGTCTCATGTGGGCCCCAATGGTTCATTTTATAAAATTTTACAAAATACTTTTTCTCCTACAAATTGTGTTGTACAGTGTTGATGATTTGTCATAATGAAGCTCTGTTAATGGTCCTTACAAATTACTTCTCCAATTTGGGATGAAGAATACTTTTGATACCTTTCTAACCAATTTTGTGCCACCCCTCTATTTTACCAGTCTCACAAAATCACTTAACTACTTATTTTTTAGCTCATACCAGCATGCTGGTGTGAGCTATTGTGATCACGCGGCGTCACTCTATCTGTCTATCTATCTATCTATCTGTCCACACTTGTTCAAAATGCTTCTCCTCCCACATGCTTTCATGGATTTGTTTGAAACTTGGGCACAATGTTCCTTGGGTGGTGGGCCATATGGGGTGTTCAGGAATTTTTGGTCCAAGGTCCAATGTGGACCCTAGGGCCCATTTTATGAAATTCTACAAAATGCTTCTCCTCCTACAGATTCTCTTGTACAGTGTTGATGGTTTGCCATAATGTTACTCTGTTACTGGTCCCTTCGGGGTGTTCAGGAATTTTGGGTCCAAGGCCCAAGATGGACCGTAGGGTCCATTTTGTGAAATATTGCAAAGTAATTAACTTCTTCTCTATTTAATGTTTAAAGAGAGGCAACAGCCTCTCATTATAATGCTTGGTGAGTGATCTCATTATGGTGTTCTTGAATTTTGGTCTAAGGTCCCATGTGGGCCCCTGTGGCTCATTTTATGAAATTTTACAAAATACTTTTTCTCCTACAAATTGTGTTGTACAGTGTTGATGATTTGTCATAATGAAGCTCTGTTAATGGTCCTTACAAATTACTTCTCCAATTTGGGATAAAGAATACTTTTGATACCTTTCTAACCAATTTTGTGCCACCCCTCTATTTTACCAGTCTCACAAAATCACTTTACTACCTATTTTTCTCTGTACTGCAACCTCTTTAAAACTGTCTGTGTGGAAGAGGTCAATCCTGTGCAGTTGTTTAGGTTAGTTTAAAGGGAGCTGCTTAATGGGATTTCCATTGGGTATTTCCATTGTGTGTGCATTGTCAGAGCACGTGGGTGTGTTTGTCATAGTGATCCTCTGTTAATGGTTCTTTTATGGTGTACAGAAATTTTGGGTCCATGACCCAATGTACCCTAGGGTCCATTTTGTGAAATATTGCAAAATGGTCAATTCCTCCTCCAGTTAATGTTAAACAGAGTTGCAGGCCTGTCATAATAATGCTTGGTTAGTGATCTGTTTATGGTGTTCTGGAAGTTTGGGTCAAAGGTCCCATATGGGCCTTGTTGCCCTTTTTATGACATTTTGCAAATTGCTTACTCCTGCAGATTCTCTTGTACAATGTTGATGGTTTGTCATAATTATATTCGAGTAGTGGTACCTTCAGGGTGTTTAACAAGTTGGGGTCCAAGGCACAAGATGGACCATAGGGTCCATTTTGTGTAGTACTGCAAGTGATTTACTTTTCCTCCAGTTAATGTTTAACAGAGTTGACGGTCTGTTATAATGATGCTTGGCTAGTGATATTTTCTGGTTTTGTGGAAATTTGGTCCAAAAGCCCATGTGGACCCTATGGCTCTTTTATGAAGTGTGCAAAAGTGCATCTTCAACTACAGATTCTCTTGTACAATGTTGATGGTTTGTCATAATGACACTTGAAATTTGGGGTCCAAGGCCGAAGATGGGCCCTAGGGGCTTTTGCTTTCTTAAATTGTATTCATGAAACAACTTACAAAGCAAAGATAGCATGACAAATTTTTTGTGACATTCAGGAAGGTGCCATCAGGGTATGTGAGATTTGGGGTCATAAGCCACTTGATGTCATTTAAAGTCATATGGTGCTTGTACTAACAAAGACTAGAAGCCAGGGACCCTTAATTGGTTGAAGGTATGAGCTTCAGCACCATTGGTGCTCTAGTCTTTGTACTGCACCCTCTTTAAAACTGTCTGTGTAGAAGAGGTCAATCCTGTGCAGTTGTTTAGGTTAGTGTAAAGGGAGCTGCTTAATGGGTTTCCATTGGGTATTTTCATTGTGTGTGCATTGTCAGAGCACGTGGGTGTGTTTGTTGTAGTGATCCTCTGTTAATGGTTCTTTTAGGGTCTACAAAAATTTTAGGTCCAAGGCCCAATGTATCCTAGGGTCCAGTTTGTGAAATATTGCAAAATGGTCAATTCCTCCTCCAGTTAATGGTAAACAGAGTTGAAGGCCTGTCATAATGATGCTTGGTTAGTGATCTGTTTATGGTGTTTTGGAAGTTTGGGTCTAAGGTCCCATATGGGCCCTATGGCCCTTTTTATGACATTTTGCAAATTGCTAACACCTGCAGATTCTCTTGTACAATTTTGATGATTTGTCATAATTATATTTGGGTAGTGGTACCTTCAGGGTGTTTAACAAGTTGGGGTCCAAGGCACAAGATGGACCATAGGGTCCATTTTGTGTAGTATTGCAAGTGATTAACTTTTCCTCCAGTTAATGTTTAACAGAGTTGATGGTCTGTTATCATGATGCTTGGCAAGTGATCTGTTTCTGGTGTTGTGGAATTTTGGTCCAAAAGCCCATGTGGACCCTATGGCTCTTTTATGAAGTGTGCAAAAGTGCATCTTCAACTACAGATTCTCTTGTACAATGTTGATAGTTTGTCATAATGATACTTGAAATTTGGGGTCCAAGGCTGAAGTTGGGCCCTAGGGGCTTTTGCTTTCTTAAATTGTATTCATGAAACAACTTACAAAGCAAAGATAGCATGACAAATTTTTTGTGACATTCAGGAAGGTGCCATCAGGGTATGTGAGATTTGGGGTCATAAGTCATTTGACGTCATTTAAAGTCGTATGACGCTTGTTCTAACAAAGACTAGAAGCCAGGGACCCTTAATTGGTTGAAGGTATGAGCTTCAGCACCATTGGTGCTCTAGTTGTTTAGTTCTGATCAGAAAACTTTCCCTCTGGCCTGACAAAATTGAAGTGACCTGACAGAAAGCAATTAATTTGTTTCACATGGCATGAGTGGTGTTACAGTCAGGCCTGATTTTTTAGAAAATTTTAAGGTTGTTTGTTGGACAACCTGAAGCCAGATTTTGGTTGTTCGAAATATTTTTGGTTGTCCTCATGAAAATGAGAAAATGAATAAGAGGGAAAAAATTGTATTTCATGTCGCTGCCATAGTGAACAAATATTTATTTTTAATTGTTATGCATTCCAATGATCTTTTTGATGCTTAAGTTTCAATTATGAATGACAGTTGGTACCATTGTTTCCATACTACACCTTCTGGGGGATTTTATGATGTATTTTCTTACTGACATAGTGAACTGTTCAATTGAAAAAGATCTACTTGTCCATCAGACAAGCTCAGAGAGAGAAAGGGGTCGTTTGATGCCATTTGTACTGGTCTCAGACAAACAGATGAGTGCTAAGTTTCAGCCCTGATGATAAAATACCAGTGCTCTGACAAAACAGTAAAAAGTTCATGTTGAATTTCTGTAAGATTTTGTTTTTCGTTTTTTTCTCAAGGAACCCAAACACAAAAATTACAAATGGAGACTTCATTTTGTTGATACAGTTTATGAGAGAAGGAAACCATAGCTTCAGAGTTACATTATAACCATATGGCAAAATATTGCAACAAAAAAAAAAACTAAGTAATATTATCAGTTGGATGATGGAATGATATTTTGTTCATTCTTGAAATGTGACCATTTGTCTTTAACCTTAAGGGGCTGCCATTTTGCAAAACTGATGACCTTAATATCTGTCAGTTATGATGTCTTAGACCCAAAACAAGATAAATAGTTTTGTTTATTTCTTCCTCGTAATCTTCTTTTGAAAAATAAAAAAAATGAAAACAAATTTCTATGAACAAATGTAAATTATAAGAAATGATCAAATCATCCCATCAGTTTTAATTTCCCTCAAAGAAATAAATTACAAGTTTGCTCTTTTGTGGCTCTGTTGTGATGTTGTAAGAATTTGCTTCCAAATTTTCTTCAAAATATCAATATTTCAAAACTAAAGAACACCTTGTTTAGCTGTCAGTGGGAAACTCTGTACCATTTTTATATCTTCACCAGAAGACAACATTAATTTTCTCTTTTTGATTGCCTTTAATTATTCTTTGTCTGTTGTATTAATGATCTTGTAAACCCTTTTACTTCACAGGTTACAACTCAGACATGATACTTTCCCCAGAACTGGCAGAAATTATGGGTACAGATAAAGTGAGTATTAAAAAGGAACTTCATTGTTAATTTGAAAACTTGAATTTGTACATAAAGGTAAGAAAGCAACCCTTCAGTATGTTACTCATTGATTATGAAACAACTAGCAGAAGATTTTAATACTGTATGGGTTGTTGGCAGAAGATAATATTTCATTGGTAGAAGAATGCTTTTAGATGGAGCGGTCTCATATGTAAGGTAGAAGAATGCTTTAAGATGGAGCTGTCTCATCTGTAAGCCTTACAGTGAAGAGATACTGCAGTATTTTTGACTGTTATCATTATTTTAAATTTTTCCATATTTGGTGTAATGTATAAACCTGGTGTTGGTGATAAAATGCTTATTAAAGGCAGGACCACCGACCTGACTGCAACCCAATGCATTTTAAGGAGAAAGTCGTGAGCTGTAAGGCTGGGAATTATCTGTGTGGAAATTGTCTCGGGGGACTGATTCAACTGGCAGTGTTTACTCCACCCCATTGTTATGTTTAATGGTATTTTCATGGCCATGTCTTAGAATAGCAACAAGGAAGGATGTTAGTTCAAAGAAACCTTTACCTTTTGCCAGTTTAGAGGTAAGTGGAAAGCTGACCATATGTCAGTGAATTTCTTGTGGCTGTCATTGGGTGGTCATTTATATGTGAATTGCTCTATCTGTTGCGAGAAGACTCTTCTTGTTCTCTGATGAGTCGTAGAAGAAACAGTTCTTGTAGTAAGTATGTACTCATACTCACCTTTAGCACATTTGCTTGTGCTTGTACTTGTGAGAATAGATTTGTACTTGTAATATTGCACTCATATTCACTCATGGTTTTAAAAAGGTATGCACTGAGGCCATGGCCTTCGTATTCTTGGCAATGGCATGGATGCCCTACAAATGGCATATGTTTCAAGGCCATCCTGGCCTTCCTGGCCTTCCTGCCCATCCTTACAAAATACAACCAATCATAAACCAGATAACAAAAAATCTTCTGTTTAGCCTTGTTGGTACCCTTTGAGATGGATAAATGTGCCCTAAAAGCTAATATGAAAATGGCCTTGCCCCCATGATGTCTTATAGACCTTATGCATATGACATCACAGAACAGGTGTGCCCTCCAATGGAGGTAAGCGTGTATCATTGCAACTTACACCAACAAATGTAGATAGCTGATTATGTACCAGTCGGATACACGCGTAAGTCTACTACATGGGCGTGTGAAATCTTTATTGTGCAGGCAGTGTGCTTCATTGTTTTGTTGCCAAAATGACTGCATGATGTCAAGGCAAAAGTTCTATTTCTAGCCTTGCACATGTCATCATAGTTGTGACATAGCACTCACACTACAACTCCGATTAACGGTAGCTTTGATATACAGACATGAAAGAAAGCATGGTTCAGAATAAACTTTTGTGGTCAAAAGAGAGTTGCATGTATGGGCAATGCAGTTTGTAGTCATGTCATTGTCAATGGAGGTCAGTAAAATATTTTTGGTTGATTTCTATTATTTTGACAATGATAGCTTTAAAATTTATATTACTGTGAAGGGTCCTCCACAATTGATATTTCAAAAAATTTCCCTTGTTGATGGAAATGAGGATGATTTCTGTGTGCACAAGATTCAGACAGAGATTTCATCATGATTGAACATTTACTTCTAAACTGATATTAAAGACCTGTGTATTGTCTAGTTCCTTGTTTAGACATCAATCTTGTCATAACTTCCTGTTATTTTCTCAATAGTAGTACAGATCTGGAGTTTGGCCAACACTCTCACAACTTCTCATTTGTAGCAGTTTATATAATCTGTGGGTGTGTGAGGGAGGTGTGAGAAGTTCTCGCAGCCAACGTTTTTTGTCATATTTTCACATTACAGTATTTGGTAGTTTTTAATGTATTTAGGACTGTTTTCTTCAAATGATCAAAGAAACATTGCTGCAAACTGGGTGGAAATCCTTGACTTTGTGTCTGTGTTGTATGTAAGATGATCTATCCAAAGCATCTTAACTGTGAATGAACTTTGTTCATACAGTCTGTGATTGTCTTTGTCTCTTCCATTGCTTGCAGATGTCTAGAGCTGAGGTGGTCAAGAGGATGTGGCAGATCGTGAAAGAGAGGCAATTAGCTGTGAGTACATCATTCATATCATGACCTGATCACTCCCCCCCCCCCCCCTTGGACAATTCTCATCTGAAAAATTTGCCCCATACACATACTTGCCAACATTGTCATCTCAGAAAACGGAACATATGTAGCATACGATCTACTGTGTGCGGCGAGTGCACAAGCGCTAACCTCCATGGGTGGGGTCGAGGGGGCGAAACTCATCTTTTCCTCTCTAAATGTTCATAATATATGTTGAAATCACTTAGGTGTATGAAAAGATTGACTTTATTTTTTGCCAAGCTGTTGCTTCACGATTTTTCTGATCATTAACATTTCAATACTAAAAGCCAGAAAAACAGAACGTTCTGATTTTTATGGGTTTTAAAGCTCATAAAACAGAACAGTTCCACTTAAAATGGAATGGTTGGCAAGTATGCACACATTCCCCACACTCCCAGACAATCAATTCCATCCTTGGAGGATTCCCATTCGCTCAGCTTCCTGTGGACAATTTCCATCCAAGACAAACTTTTTGCAGACTGTGTCACTAATGGAGCTTTTTTGGAAAGTTTAGAAATGGCAACTCTGTTGAAGATGGATGCAAAGGAATCATGTCTGTATTAAATAGGCATGAGAAGGATTGTCAAGGAGAAATGGGTTAGAGTAATTGATTGAACAAATAGAATGTCGTAATAGATACTTGGACGGTGGGTATTCAACTATTCATCCACTTCAATAAACTTCAAAAATTTATTTCAGACTTTTTCTTTCATCTCTTCTTGAAAACATAACCTAGCAATGACAAGAAAATGCTGGGGAATGATTGAACAAAAAACTTACAAAGCTTGAAGGTTTGGGTACCCCAACACAGTACTACATAAAGAAACAAACTTAGCAGCACACAGAAATGAGCTCCTAGTATGGAGATGGATGTATGGGGACTTGGGGAGGGTTAACTGTCTCCCTTCCCTCTCTTTCCACCATTATTCCCACACAGTTATTAGAGGTCATTGTGTTCTTCACAGAAGATAGTGTGTGCAGATCTTACACTTATTTTGAACAGGGAGTTGTCATTCAGATAAAAGGTGAATTGAAAGTTTAATTTATGCTCTTCTCCTAAGACCCACTTAATCCCAAGGAGATTATCAGTGATAAGCTACTTATTCGGCTGATAGGGATTTCTTTCTTTATATGTTTTATGCTGACATGTCAATATCAATATGTCAGCAACATCGTTAAAGTCTAGTAATCCTATTACACTTGGCTTACTCAGGACAATGCCTTCATGAGAAGGTTTATGTCGCCAGCAAATTTAGGGGTAGGTGCTACAAAACTCAAAACGATTGTTTCATTGAAATAAATCAGTGAGGTCTCCCCCTTTAGTACTGAAGAAGGAACGTCATGCAAATGAGCTGTAAAGGCAGAAGTCTAATTTTTGTCACAACAATTCGGAAAGTTTCCGGATGTTTCCTGAAATGGCCAGGTGTAGAATCATGCTCATATTTTTACATAAATCGTTATTGGTATACTCTCATCTGCATCACCGAGAGTCCAAAAACAAAATATTTTTTAATTTCCCAGCAACTGGCAATGCTATGGCAGTAGCCACAAACCCCCAGTCTTACTGTAGAGTAGACATAGTAGACGACAAATCCCTTTTGTTTGAACCTACCTAATCCAGTGTAAGTCTTATAGAAATGACAAAGTTACAAGGGACAGATTACTGGGTGACCTTGTGGGTACAAACCTCATGTATCTGAGGCGATGTATCTCCTTCCAAATAACAACTCACTGTTTTGAACAGCTTGTCAGTGAACTAATGTAAAAAACAGATCATATTTAATTGTAATGAATGAGAAAACATTGTAACTATTGTGTGTAGTTATTGTTATTTTATTGGGTTTTAACTCATTTGAGGTGTCAAAAAACATTTTCCTTCTTTTCTTTAGGATCCAAAAAATAAACAGTATCACATTTGTGATGATCAGCTTCTGAAGGTTTTCGGTGAGTTGTCAGTCATGTAATATCCATTTTCATCTTTTACGAAGCAACACACACATTCTGAGAGAATTCATGAAGGATGCAGGCAGAATAGTTACATTAATGTAAGCACTTATTACCAGTGGCATTCAGGTGCATAGCCAGGAATTCGTCAAGGGGGGCAAAGCCCATAGACAGACTCTCAGTGCTCTGTGCCACCATGGGTTGACGTAAAGTACAAGAAAATTTTGGCCCCAAATGCCTCCCACATCGCTGGAAATGGCACTTCCCATACCTATTTACATCATATAAATAGGGGAAATACTAGCAATATTGTAAAAATAATCATTAAAAGATACCAAAAATATGCTCAAGGGGGGCACAGCTGTGCCCTTCGCCTCCTTCCCTTGGCTATGTGCCTGGTGGCATTTTTTATCACTGGAGACAGAAGCTTGCATATGTAAACCATCACTATTAACCAGTGTGAATGTCTGCTCTACCTATAATTATTGTACCTTAAAGTGGCCACAGTTTCACTTACTCCCTAATATATTTTATTTCATGCATTGTCAAGTTTTAGAGTAACATCATTACTTGCAGTCAATACAACAGGTGTTTTATTGAGTCCCTCAAGGAGGCATTCATGGATACATAAAACTTAATAGTAACAGTTTTGTAGTTTTTTGATGAATTCTACTGAATTGTCAATAACTATCAGTGTTTGTCACCATCAAGAATCATATGAATGGTTGTAGTTAATCATTTAATTTAGTCTAGATTTGACTAGATCAACCATCTTGATACTTCTTGCAAGTACTCATGACAAACCTTTGTTGAAATGGTCAACAATGTGATACAACTCTCAGTTTCTACAAGACAAGTGCCATTTTTCAAGTGGTAACATAAAATGGTTTCACATGTAAACTCTTCCAAATTGACCAAACATCACATTGTCTGTGGAATCAAGTGTAACCTTTTGTAAGACTTCATTGAAATTTGTCTTAGTGCTTTTGTGCTTTTTACCACTTTTTCTTTTCCTTCTTTCCTTTTAGGCACAAAGAGGGTTCGTACATTCAGCATGATGAAGTACTTGAAAAGACACATCAAAGATCCTGAACTATTGAGTGATGCTCAGTGACCTTTGACCTGTCAAAGACACTCATAGTAAAACAGGTTGTCATGGAGATTATGCACTGTGTGCAACTCTACAAACTATCATTTGCCCCAAGAAGATTCAAAAGTAAGAGAGGAGATTCTTAGCTCTCTTAATGTTGTTTCTCAAGGTGCTAGCCGAGGACTATTGAAAAGAAGGTCTTGGCGAACTCAAAGAAAGTGATGTACAAATTGGTCAACAGTGTTTTAAGGAGAGAAGCTTTTGCACTGGGAAAGTTGGAATCATGTTTTCAAGGTGCTAGTCAAGGTTTTTTCACATTTTTTCACAAGGAAGTGAACAGTAAACCTGCATGTAAACAGCATTTAGTACAAACTCCCATTTTGTGGAGAAAAGCCTCTTAAAAGGATTTCCATGTCTTTTTTTCAAGTTTATAGCTGTAATATATAATGCCAAAAGAATGCTTCTTGAAATGAAGAACTTTCAGTTATCGTTAATGGTTAAATTTTAGCTTTTTCGTTTCTATATGACTTTGCAAAGAGGACATCATAAAGCATTACATTGTACAAGGTAGAATATTTGCATGTATCTTTTATTTTGTTATTTTTTTAGACGAAAAAATATAATAGATGAAGATGATGCCAAAATTAAAGAAAGCAAAGTTAATTCACTAAAATATGATTTTTTTCATAAAAGTTTTGTTTTGTTAATAATTGAGATCATTTCTATGGCTATTAGAATTGTATCCTAACAAGCACATTATATTAATTAAAAGTTAACTTGATTGTGATCTACTCGTTTTTTGTTGTGTGATTTTTGTGACGATCGGCATGGTTCTTTGAAGTTTTACAAAGTAGGTGTTTATCTTTTATCCTCATTTTTCTCAAAAGTAAAAAAAAAATCTTATATGCAGTACAGAGGACAATAAATAAATGTCACTGGTCTGGCAGCTTCACTGCTTACTGCATTGCTGAAATACAAAATGGTTTAATTCATTACAGGGTGTTCAAAGTACAAGAGGGTGACAGGTGATTCACCTTTGTGGCAGCCAAGCTGTTCAACAAACATGCTGAGGACGAAAAGTGCCAAAATCTCTTTCCATCCATTTTAATTCATTGTCAACAAAAACAAAATACTCCTGTAAACTTATAAATGGGCAATGTCTCCCCTCTGAAAAAGAAATGAAATTTGAGCCTTCATTCAGAAGAAGATAATTGTGTTAAAAGATAAAATAATAATACCAACCTTTTACCAATTGTTTGTCTTCACAACATAATTCCCCCAAACCTGGGTGGGAGGGGAAGGGGTTGCTATTTGGTTCCTATTCCTTTGGTGAGGTGTGCAAGTAATTCCTGTCCTCCATGGTATTTTGGTAGACCCAGTGGTTGTAACTTAGGGGGCAGGGTGTGATTGACATTCATCTGAACTACTTGCATAACTAACAGTGCTGTTCACCCTACCAATACTCAGAGCTTCCACCACCCTCCCTCTAAAATTTCAGTAGTGCCCCATCCTCCACCAAATAAATAGTCTGTCCCTCCAAACATTTTTCTCCCATACCCTCCCCATCCCCAATCCTGACAAGATGTGGGTCACTTCTTCACTCTCCTTCTAGCCCTTCTCGATTTACCAACTATTTTGTATATTGTTAAAGAAATGACACCTTTTATTGCTTTTCTCATGCTTTTTTATTTCCAGGCAGATGGCAAGAGGTTTACTTGAATCAGTGTTGCCTGTTTATGCAATGATGAGTCTAATTGGTTTCAGGGCAAATTCATGTGAAGTGTGATTCTTTTGGTTAGGATTTCGCTAACATTTTAGGGCTAAGTTGAGCTCATTGTGTCACGTAAATAATTGAGTTTGAGGAACGAATTGTGATGGTAAATTTTGTTTGCAGTTTGGCTGTAAAACTTCAGTCGAAATAACAAACATTATATGGCCTTGTGAATTGCTAACCTACTTTATCAAGTCAACCATTTTAGTCCATTTTAGACTGGAAACCCATAAATAAACATTGATACAGGGTTCCGTTTTTACTCTTACAACCCAAGTGTGTATAGAAGAGCTCATTCCTCCAGAATGTTACATAATACTTTTCTTGAAACTTGTATCAAACCGTGCAGTACACTAGCGGCTCGCCATAGGGGCACGGGAGGGCACTTGCCCCCCAAAAGTTTGCAAAGCATGATCTTCAGTTTTCCAAAAAAAAGTAATAAAACATGTAGAGCCTAATTCGAGATGGATAAGGCCCTCCCTTTTTATTGACTCGGTTCAAAATTAAAGAAGTGAATAACTTTCCAATGCAATGCGAAGGTTAAACATTAATGCTTTCAAAACAGTGCTTCCAAAAACGACATTTTTTTTCGGCGCGCTTAGCGCGCGTTTTCTTAGTTGCTTGTTTGCTATTATATGTAGGCCTACTTCAGACATCACAAATGAACCTACCATTAGTGCGAGCTAAGGTAATCAAAACAAATGATCACGCTGTGGTATTTATAGCTTAGCTTAGGCATCATAATGTCATTTACAGAGGGTAACGGTAATACTGGAGTTAAATGCCATACTTTTGCAGACACTTCAGAGCTTTCGGGGTCGTTAGATACACAACCCATTAGCCGTGTTGATTGTCATCCACGACTTGTTTTGCCCGGGTGTCACCTGGCCAGATTAGCATAGGTATCTGTCTGCAAAAAGTTGTAAGGGGCATGTAGCCTAAACGTATTGTGTTTCCAAATTGACAGCGCCGTTGGCCCACTAGCGGTCTTATGACTGTCAAATGGAATGTTATAACAAAAGGTTCTCCACCTCTGTGCTAAAGTATACCGTTTCAGTTGATTTAAAATAAACACACCAAACAGTCAATCTAAGCTCAGTGTATAGTGAGACTTTTTGGCATAGCTATTTGTGTATAGGATGAGACGTCTTTCTGAGTTAGGGGACTACCCCCTTTAAAATATTTCGTTTCGGAAAAGTACTGAGATCCAAAATAGTGCTATCATTTCATCGTTTTCAAGTGTCTTCAATGCTCGAAATTTTCGTTAGTTTAAGAAAACAATCCAGAAATCCAACATTTTATAGCCTCTTGACAAAGCTGAAACATATTGTGACACAATGAAAGAAACAACAAAGTATTTAAAGGTGGGGCTTCTTTTATACAAATGAATCAAGCCGCTTTGCCCATTTCACCTGCCTCTTACTCCCCCCCCCCCCCCCCTCCATGGCAAAATGATTCTTTATATATTTCGTAGGCTCTGAGTGCATTAAAAACATGAGTACAATGGTATTTTAAGCATTTCCAGTATTTTACTTTCAAGAAGGCCATTTTCAACTGAAGTTCCTTTAGGGTTTGGAAATCTCGGGGGGGGGGGGGGGGGCTGTTCCCCTGCCCGAAATACCTGATACATATAGCCAATATCGTACTTTTTTATGAGAAATAGGATGTACGAGAGGCCCACCATAAAAACAGGAAGTTGAAAGCTTGACATTAAAATCAGGTTCAGAATCTGCGTAAACTTAAAAATGGGTACCAGCATTCGCACAAAGCTGACAGGAGAGAAAGTTTTACACTTTTACCGGCAAGAAACATCCTTTTGGAAGACACACGGAGGGACAAGCAAAACTTGATGCTGGTCCGTGGTAAATAATTGCTTATTGGCTCATTCCTTTCCTTCGGTATATTTAAGCTTCGTTTTATACTAAGATCCAACCTGGGCATCCTCAACTGACCGTAGGCAGACTGTAAAAAGCAACGTGTTATACTAAAAGTTCAAATTTTTCAGTGTTGTGTGCATCTTCACCAGGGAATTGTTATTTATACTTAACTGCTTAAAGAGATATCGCTTTGGAGTAAGGTTTGCACCGCCAATGTCACACAGTAGTCTGTCTCTTGTACCTTTCGTGACATTTTTGTGACACTTATACTGGAGGGCTCTAGTTAACACAAAAAGGATTTGTCGCCTGTTTGGACTGGGGTTTTCGCCACTACCATAGCATTGCCAGTCGTCAGGCAAATAAAATTTGTTGCATCTTTAGATGGTCGCTGACGCGCATGAGAGTATATCAATTAGGTTTTATGTAAAAACTGGAACATGATTCTACATCTGGGCGTTTCGGGTAACTTCCGAAGACTTTCCCATTCTTGTGACAAAATTTGTGTTCTTCCTCTTTAGCTAATTTGCAAGAGGTCTCTTCTTTAGGAAGAACGAACTTGATTGATTTATTTCAATGAAACAGTCGTTTCGAGCTTTATAGAACCTGCCACTTAATGTTGGCGGCGCCAACCAAGTTAGTCATGAAAGCATTGCTCTGCGTGAGCCACTTGTGAGAGGATAACTACTATTAACTAGACGTAAATGATGTTGCCACCATGGCGGTACGGGTCAGGGGGCTGGGACGGCCGCCCCCCAAATGTCAGAAACCTGACTAAATCGGACAGATATTTTGTCTCAATCGTACCGAAAATTGCCCCTGGGTTGAGGTCTGGAGTCGGGCAAAAAATCGCCGCCCTCCCTGAGAAAAACAGTCCCGCACGGCTATGGTTGACCACCTTATTCATATCAAATAATAGCCAAAGAATGAAAGTGAGAAACCCCGTTAACCCAATGAGTAGTTTATCGCTGATAATCTTCTCGGGATTTAGTGTATCGCAGAGTTTAGCTTTTATAAAACAATCTCTTCTGTTTCCTTCCAAAGTAGCACCTCCCTGATCTCATCACACCGGCCAGGAAACTGTTATTTGGACAACACCTTCCTAATCACACCCTTTTGTTTCCTCATATACAAGTGATCATCATATTCGGCTAACCCATTAGGAAGGATAACTCCAGTCCCTTGGTAAGAAGTTTTGCCTTAACGGATAGATGCCTACAAGGTAGGCTATGGGCCTAATGAGCATGACAATATTGGTAGCCTTCACATCAGGCGCGTAGCCAAGGGGGACAAAGTGGGCAGCCCCCCCCCCCCCCCTTGAGCATATGTTTTGTATTTTTTTAATGATTTTTTTATGATATTGCTAGTTACTAAAGATTAAAAAATGTTTAGATGCAGCTAATTACAAGTTACAAAGCCTGGGAAGTGCCATTTCCAGCGATCTGGGTATTTTGAGCCATTTTTTTTTGGCGTTTCGCACCAACCTATGGTGGCGCTACGCTTAGATAGTTTGCCTACAGGCTTCGCCCCCCCCCCCCCCTTGGCAAATTACTGGCTATGCACCTGCTTCACTTCCACATGCAACTGTGAAGAGGACGGGCAAAGTCCAAAAATAGTAGTTGTAATTTAGAGCGTGGATATTTACATAAAACAACCGATATGACGAGAGGTACTTGAGTCATTTCTCAATTACGTTAAGTTATTGACTTGGCATATCACATATTCAGCTGTTGCATGAAAGCAATTGGCTGTTGGGCTATATTTTACAACGCTAAATACAGTACAAGGTTTATCGAGAATGACTGTGCTTGTACCACTTAATGGTACCTTCGAAGAAAAGGTGGTAGTTAAGTGTCGCTTGATCTTTATACCTCAATTACTATCGTTCTATCCGTCGACAGGATAGAAAGTCAGTTCAAGAAATAATGTATAAGGGATACCTTAAACATTCAACTTTATTGAAGCACATACTGTAGTCTAGTTGAGCCCTTGGACGCAACGGGCTATGTCCTACGATCGAACACCTCATTCATGCCTGAAGTTGCTTTAAACAGTGACGTGGTGCACCTGCAATCTTGTTCGAAGCTAGGTCAGGCTGTTCAGAGGTAATGTATGCTTTACCATTAATCAAGTTAAAATAACTGACTTTGTCGATTTGGCATGGGCGTGGATCGTGGGGGAACGGGGGGGACGCGTCCCCCTCACTTTTTTGGAAGGGGGGGGACTTCTCCAAAAAGTCCCCCTCACTTTTTCAAACTGTGAAGACTGTGAAGAAGATAATATAACATAGATTTCAAACTGACCATGCATTTTAAAAGCACTGTGCCCAAATATTGCACCATTTGCCATCTAGACACCTTCCAATTTCCATTTTTTCAAAGAGTAGGGTCCCCCACCCCATTTCCATGTTTGTGGTCTTTACTCATTGCTCGAAATGTAAGAGACAGCAGTGTAAAGCAATTTAAAAATTGCTAACGCCGACGTCAAAAATGGCTGTGATTTCCCTGCAGATTGCCGTCGGTTCTGTGCCACAAAATTCCACTTGCACTATTAAGTAAAACTCCTAAAACTAACTTATGCGAGTAAAGGTAAAGAAAATATTGGAAAGGTTCGTTGAGAGTCGACTACCATGCAAGGATAAGGTGTACCACAGTGGAGTAATGAAAAGATTGCTACCAGTATCACCTCTTTCTTACTTTCCAAAAAGCTCTTACATGCACAGTCCTGATCACTTTCACATCCAAATTTTGTTAGATATGAGTAAACACGCTAATGGTAGGGGCGTAAATACAGGGATTGTGCCCCCAGTGAAAACCAAAAGTCGGTCTCTGGGCGTAAAAAAGTCTGTCTCAAATCCAGTTTAGCATGCTTTTGTAACAATAGACCAGACATGAACAACATTTGAAGTGAAAAGATTGCCCGAAGTGTCTACTGAGTTGCCAAATATTTCATCGAATGCCCAAAAAGTTTACAAAAATTTTCGCGCGCTTCACGAGCATGTAGTGGTATATGAAATCCAGTAAAGTATGACTTTTTAACAGTACACCAGATATGAACAGCATTTCAAGTGAAAAGATTCCCCCAATTTTCTACTGAGTTTCCAACTTTTTGATCGAATGCCCGAAAAATTTGTAAAAATTTTTGCGCGCCTCGCGCGCATGTAATGGGTTAGTAGTGGTGTATTTTATGCACCTAAACTGCAACAAATTTCGGGCAACAATTTGAAATTCGGGCCAAAAAATTCTGCCCCCAAAGTGGAAGAGTCCCGTACGCCTTTGATTATTACTACAGTCCTATAAATTGTAATATAAATTGTCGTACAACTACGTTATGTCAATGGGAATAGGTCTCAAAGAAATGTAGTTGGTCCCAAAATAGTTCACACCCCCTGCAAATGCACGTATATAAGCCCTGGCTAATAGCACATGTTATCTAACGGTTTACTGTTCATTTACAAAATTTTCCAAAGGGGGAGGGGCACACCCCTTCTCTTAGACCCTTCCCCCAGGACGGTGATTCGCAAATGGCGAAAAGTCCCCCCCCCCCATCTTTGGAGATGGATCCACGCCCTTGCGATTTGGGCCAATTTAGATGGCAAAACGTGCCAAGTAGGGGGAAATACGAAGTGATCGGAGAAAGGCCACGTACTTGGCAAGGCCGTCAGAGCATCATGGTGGTAGGGACACTCAAGCACCCATTGTACTGGGGTGGCGATAGGATTTCCCGAGAGGGAAGCTCCCCGACTGAGGGTGACAGCGTGATGTTGATTTCTGCACGCACAGCAAACTGCACTCCATATACACGCAGTGCACATTGTAGGTGTTGTATTGAGTTATATAGTGTACATATTTGCCAATATATTTTCGATGTACGTGTTGTGTAAAATTCATGGCACTAAATATTCCGACAGCTGCCAATGCGACACTCCATTTTCACACCTAGCTAGGTGTCGTTTTGAACAAAATTTCACAATGTTATTTCGATTTTAAACGTGTTCATGTAATTAAAATACAGTGATGAAGAAAATACAGAAGCGGCAAGCCCACTGAAGTTCCTACTGAAAATAGTTTTTCTACTGAAATTTTTAAAACAGCCATTAGACATTATTGGTCAACCTATTGCGACATTACATCTGGCGTACATTTTAGGTTTCGTAATGTTGAACAATGTAAAACTCGATTTACGTTGTGTTTCATATTATTTAAATGCAGTGGTGAACAGTATACACATTATGGCAAGCTGAGGGGAATATTCTTATTATTCTCGCACGACAGTTTCCACCGCACCACAATATAAAAGACATTGACGGGGCGTTAGGGTTTGGGGGAACAGTCAAAGTGTTTCTTTCCAATAATTTTTATCAGTGCAGTTTGTTCCTCACCTTACCCGATACCGATTCTTTTATACTATTGTCGTATCCCCCCTCAAACAAAGTTAAGAGGCATACGCACGAACGGAGAGTACTAGGGGGTTGTGACACACCCCTCCCCATACTACCACCACCACTGCACTGAAAGTCAGCTTTCTTCCAGCAATTTTAAGTCACTCCAAAGATGCAGTGAGAAATAGGAAACGAACAACGTGAAGTTAGATTTATGATAAAATTGATAGTATAACTTTTGAAATGTAAAATGACAACTTTTGAATTAGTCAAATGTCTTAACTAAAATGTGCTATCTTCGGAGCCCTTAGCGTGCACACATCGTGGTCTGGCACCGTTTCGTTATTCTCTCGTTAAAAAGATTTAGAGCCTATAACGGTCCCCTTAGTAGTCTGGTCACTAACAATCAGGCTTCAGGATAGCAGTAGATTATCTTACAGTTCGAGCACAATTACACACACACACACACACACAAACAAACAAAAGAAAACAACTGTTTAGAGATTTGAAAGTACTAAATAAATTTGCAGAATGATAAGGAGAGTCACTTGCACTGAAAATATAATTTAAAACACATTAAGAGGCCTTTAATAGGAAGGTCCTAGGATTCGAAACAAAAATGTGAAGTTCTTTAGGGCTTTGTAATTTCGATTACTGCAAAGGTTGTCATTCAAGAAGCCCCAAAGTAAAGTCATCCCTTTACAACTTGAGTCGCCTCTATATATATACTAGTAAAGTCACCTCTCGACATAGTCGTCATCTCATCAAACTTGCCCGCTCAGGTGACTGTGGTGGATCCAGGGGCAGTCCAGGGGGTGTTGGACCCTGGAATTTACAGTGCAGAGGTAAAAATGCGCATTGCAATGTTGCAGGTTCCTACAGGACACATATCCCCTACTGTTATTTAATACACACATTGCTTCAAAACTGCAACGTCAAGAACGGGAACATCATAGCAGACTCATGATGTAGAGATCTGAAGGTCAGGGGTCATGAGAGTGATCATTTTCATGGAGCAGACTGCTCTCGGGGACAAAATTCCTTCGGAGTAACGTTTCGTTTTGGCCCTTCTGCTCATCTACAAAAAGTCGGGTTACTTTGGAAAATCTAGACCAGGCGCGGGTCCAGACATTTCGAAAAGGGGGGAAGCTGAGAGTCCCCTTGAATATTCTTCTAGATTAACATTATGCTAATTTTCGTGTATTTGTTATTGTTGATATGGCGAAAAAGATGGGGCTGAGGCCGGGAAAGCCACCCTTGGATCCGCGCCTGTGGACGAAGGGACCTTTGGGAAAACTAGGTGTACCGGGACCAGTAAAGTCACCCAACGACTAATATCAAAACAATACTGATCTTTTAAGCTACTCTCTACGTCCATCTCCCACTTATCCTTACTTTTAAAATTACAATCTACTCTAGTCTTCGATCTTTTCAATATAAAGTAAATAATCGTATTCTCACTACTAATGACTTTGCTGTTAAGATCGGTGTAATTAATAACAGATTTTTTACCTTTGGTAATGAATATGTCGAAACAATTACTCATCTCCTCAGTACATGTAATGTTGCAAAAAATTTTTTATAACGAGATCCTCGATATTATTAATGAGCGATGTGGACATGACCTTAGTTTCCTCTCATCTATGCATTTTATCTTTGGGTACTCTGCCAGGGATAGCTTGAACTTAGGCCTTAACAAAATTCTCATGTATGCCAGATATTACATTAAATTACACTAGGCCTAAATGACAAAAAGTTTTTACGAGTTGATAATTTCCTCTTTTGTCTTAAAACCCAGTCCAAATGCGAAAAATATTTGTGTTAGTCGATAAGTAACCAGTCATCGACTTTTGACCAAAATTGGAACATGTGGAAGCGTATTTTTCGTTAACTTTCATTCATTTGTATATACTTCTGTTTTAGTTTTGATGTGTACTTATGTACTTATACCCCATTCTATAAACTATCGAGCCTAAAGGAACAACCAAATCAGACTTTCTACTTCAAATAAAATATAATCTGTGTCACCACTTTTTATGATACCGTTTATGATACCGTAACTTACTGCTAAGCACTTAAGTATTCGTCCGGTTATTTCTTATGGAAATTGTCGGTTCGAAGCAGCTCGGCAAATTTTGGTATTTACATATAACATGTGTCGCACTATAACGAGGACTTAATGATTCAGTTGCTAAATTTGGAATATTTATTCTGGTAAAATACTCCATGTTAAAGATGAGCTGGAAAATTCTGTTCCATCCATTCAATGTGGCCAACTTTTTGATATCCTTATCTGTTAGTAAAAATACACACATTAGAAAAACAGAGTGAAGAGTGCATTGTGGAAAAAAATTATCGGCTTCAATTTTGTAACTGTTATAAGACTTATGTTCAAATTTTTGTATGCATAATTTTTGTTATTCCAATGTTATCATCCTAACCTTGATGTTGTCGATTAACTGCATTGTGTGAAGTAGCTTTCACTATGACTGAAATTGAAAGACTTAAAAAAAAACACTGGTAGTATCAGTGGTGGCGCCAGGTGAGGGCAGGGGAGCCATGCCCCCTCCCCGTCGGGGAGGCTGGGCCCCGTCGGGGAAATTTTCCGTTTTCGTCAGGGAGCTGTTATGTATACTATAAAATATGTAGTCCCCAACAACGGCCAGTCACCCCGACGATTTACTTAATTTTGGTCTAAACTTGGCCAAATTCTTCAATAAAACCACAAATTTTCCAACTTTCTTCTATAAAATCCCATTTTTTTTTTCAAATTTTCCGTGGTAAAGGCCCATTTTTTCACATTTGCTCCAAAAGAGTTAAAAATTTCGGCACGCTTCGCCCGCCAAAATTTTCATTCAAACATCGTTTCGGTACCCTAACGCCTTCGTTGAGGCTTTAGGTTGTTGGTCCCCCGTCGGGGAGCTTGCCCCTCTGTCGGGCAAATCCTGGCGCCACCCCTGGGTAGTGCCATGTCGGGCGTTAGCATTACGAATCGGACATGTTCCCCTCATCCCCATATTTCAACACAGAACTGTTTACATAAACTTGTTTTGCAATATCTACACTTCTTACAAGTTTAAATTCTAAACTTTAGCCTGAAATGAAATTTAAACAATTTTTTTCTTCACAGGACACAGTTTTACAAAGTTGCGTAGATTCAATATTTTTGCTAAAACTTGAAACCTTTTAAAATCATGTCAGTTCACACAGAAAATTGTACGTTGCTCTTGAGTGAGGAAAAACCTAATGTAAACTGGACATGCTATGTGTATCGGGTAAATGTAATCCGTCTATCGATTGAAACTCCAAAATGTTAATCACTAAACGGCATTGCTTCACGTCACCGCTTTCCGCTTTTGTTAACTCGTCCATGAACCTTTTTCCAATAACAATTACAAAGGATTGTGGGATAGAGTTTTGGTACGCGTCGTTTTTGTCAATGGCAATTTACTGTGGACAAAAACGACGCATATCAAAACTCTATCCCACAATTCTTTGTAATTGCTATATATTTGGAAAAACCTGGGTCTATGGTTGCACTGTTAAAGGTTTCATTCTGTAAATTTACAAACATTTTTAAATTTTTTTGTGTCTTTCTGTGTTCCAAAGGCGTACTGTTTTTAACGAATAGCCGTGCTTTCAGTGACTTTAAAAAACAGTTAGACGGGATTACGGGTGGAGGGGGCAAGCGGGGGCACTTGCTCCTCACCTTCCAGACCGTCAAAGTTAATAAAAATAATAAAAACAAATGAACGAAACGAAGAGAGACCAGAGGAATTATGAGGGAATTTTTTAATATTAATGTTAATTTTGCAATTTAAAATGAAGAAAAAGATGAATTTCAAATATCAAACAATGCCAGAAATGTTTCCTCGGCGCGCTTCGCCCGCACCCGCAGTGAGCACGAACAAATACAGTGGCGGAGCTCAAAGGTGGGGAGGCAAGGGGCAATTGTTATTGAAACTTTTGTTAGGTATCTTAATTAAAATTTCTTCCAAAGCATGGGCGTTGGCTCTACACTTTTATGACATGAAGCCCCTAAATAAGGTTTACTCAGGGTACTTAATGTACTTCATTACACCCACCATGCGTGGTTATTGCATGCACAATCCAGACCCTTCCTGTGTATATAGGGGATCGCGATTCTCAATAATTTTTTCGGCATGCTTCACGTGAGCTCAGTGGAAGTAGGTGTCTCGTTAATACTGCTGTCCGTACTCCATATAGAACTTGTGGAATTGTCTCGTTATTACTTCCTGTAGGATCAGTGCTCGAGTAAATTACTATTTCAAAACCCTTGAAAATCCTCCAGCTGTTCACTTTTTTGTTCAGAATTTTCTCTAGAATTACCCATAACATTTCATTTAATTTGAAAAGTATTATACACCACATCTCAAAATTTCATCGTCCTTACAAAATTATGCTTTAACCTGTATTTTCGAAACTAACTTATTGTATTCGATGATAAGAGAAACCTATGCATTCATGATGGCGTGTGTATGTATGTGTGTATGTGCGTGTGTGTGTGGGTGTGTGTGTGTATGTGACGCCTAGCTTGTAAACACGATATCTCGAGATAGCAATGACCGACACTTTTCATATTTCGTGTATAGATTTGTCATGTTAAGAGGAAGAAGCCTATTGTTTTGGTGGAGGTCAAAGGTCATGTGAGGTCACCAGAGGTCAAAAACTGAAAACTTTGTAAACGCGATATCTCAAGATGGCAATGACCAACACTTTTCATATTTGGTATACAGATTTTTCATGTCAAGAGGAAGAACCCTATTGTTTTTGGTAGAGGTCAAAGGTCTTCTGAGGTCCCTAGAGGTTAAACTGCGAATACCTCATAAACGGTTTGTAAACACGATATCTCGAAATAGCAATGACTGACACTTTTCATATTTGGTACATAGACTCCTCATGTTAAGAGGAAGAACCCTAATGTTTTTGGTGAAGGTCAAAGGTCATTTGGGGTCACCGGAGGTAAAAAGCCGAAAAGCTCGTAATCACGATATCTCAAGATAGGAATGACCGACACTTTTCATATTTGGCATATAGATTTGTCATGTTGAGAGAAGATACTCTATTGCTTTTGGTGGAGGTCAAAGGTCATTTGAGGTCACCAGAGGTCAAAGACCCAAAACCTTGAAATCGCGATATGTCAAGATGGGAATGGCTGATATAGATTTGTCATGTTGAGAGGAAGAATGCTGTTGTTTTTGATAGAGGTCAAAGGTCATCTGAGGTCACCAGAGGTTAAGCTGCGAAAACCTTGTAAATGGCTTGTAATCACAATATATCCAGACAGCATTGACTGACACTTTTCATATTTGATATATAGATTTGTCATGTTGTGAGGAAGAACCCTATTGTTTTTGGTGAAGGTCAAAGGTCATTTGGGGTCACCGGAGGTAAAAAGTCGAAAAGCTTGCAATCACGATATCTCAAGATAGGAGTGGGCGACACTTTTCATATTTGGTATATAGATTCGTCATGTTGAGAGAAGGAACCCTATTGTTCTTGGTGAAGGTCAAAGGTCATTTGAGGTCACTGGAGGTAAAAAGCCGAAAAGCTCGTAATCACAATATCTCAAGATAGGAATGACCGACACTTTTCATATTTGGTATATAGATTTATCATGTTGAGAGGAAGAACCCTGTTGTCTTTGGTAGAGGTCAGAGGTCATTTGAGGTCACTAGAGGTCAAAGACTGAAAATCTTGAGATCGCAATATGTCAAGATAGGAATGGCCGATATAGATTTGTCATGTTGAGAGGAAGAATGCTATTTTTTGGTAGAGGTCGAAGGTCACCTGAGGTCACCAGAAGTTAAACTGGGAAAATCTTGTAAATGGCTTGTTATCACGATATCTCAAGATAGCAATGACAGACACTTTTCAAGTTTGTCATGTTGAGAGGAAGAACCCTATTGATTTTGGTGGAGGTCAAGGTCATCTGGGGTTACCAGAGGTCAAAAAACAAATTTCCCAAGAATTCCCAAGATTGTCATCTGGGGTCACCGGGTCAAAAGCAACATTTCCCAAGAATTTGAAAGATTGTTACATGGGGTTTCCAGAGGTCAAAAAGCAAAATTTCCCAAGAATTCCCAACATCGTCATCTGGGGTCACCAGAGGTCAGAAAGCAAAATTTCCCAAGAATTCCCAAGATTGTTATCTGGGGTTATCAGAGGTCAAAAAGCAAAATTTCCCAAGAATTCCCAAGATTGTCACCTGAGGTCACCAAGGGTCAAAAAGCAAAAATTCCCAAGGTTGTTACATGGGGTCACCAGAGGTCAAAAAGCAAAATTTCCCAAGAATTCCCAAGATAGTCATCAGGGGTCACCAGAGGTCAAAAAGCAAAATTTCCTATGAATTTTCAAGATCCAAGATCCATTGGAGTTCAATTCCTTTCAAGACACTTCCGTTTTTCTTTTTTGTTATATTTTGGGGTTCAAAGTTCATGTGAGGTCAGCAGAGGTCAAATTGTTAAAACTTCGTAAAATGATGCGTCAAGAAAAATCAATTTGAGGGATTAACCTCAGTGCAACAAAGCACCGCCATTCGGAAAGGAATCATTAAGCCTCAGGCTTTCTGGTTTAATGTCTTAAAATTTTACATAAAAAGCAAAAAAATAAACAGAAAATATTAGTATTTTCAATTGACAATAATTGACAATGACATTTTATTACCAAAGATTTTCTTTTGTACATTAACAGATTTCTTTCTTTCAAGGGCTCTACTATCTCACCCCAAACGATAAAAATTCTCCCTACTAAGTTAACTGCAATCTCCTCTTCCAATTCAAATTAAAACACCTGTCTAGTAGACATCCAGTACAGACGGAGCCACAGCAGTATGCACTGAGTTTTTGGTGAGCTAAATTAGGGAACACAACTGACTGTACAAGTCATCATTGACCAACCAGAGTGGAGCTATTGTTCGAATGAATGTCATCAAAATGCATTCATCAATTGTATTAAGAGCTATAGGGCTATTCCTAAATATGTTTGGGAGAATGCTACAGCTCCTTTAAAGAACGGTGGGTCAGGTGCTGGAAAGCGGCGCAAGTACGCACCTTGAAGAGACGTTTGAATTATAGCGTAGTTTACATTTTCTTGTTTTGGCTGACAGGTCCATTTGGAATCTACGATACCGTCAGACCCTTCGAACATAAACGTCAGCGAGAAAAGAGTTGCAAAATGGAACCTTTTTCACCTGGGAAGGAGGGACAAGACAATCAGCTTGTCAAACAGTCTACAGAAAGTCAGCCACGCAGTGTTTCAGGATATTCTCATGCCAACTCTATGGCACTTGATAAATCTGCTCGTTCAACTTATATGAAAAGCAAATTTGGCATAAAACATTGCTTTGTCAAATCGATGAGTGGTTGGCTTGAAAATATTGAAATCAAACCAAGTGATACCATTTATAATGTTTTATTGAAAGTACAGGATATTGCAACCACTTCTTCCGATCAACATTGTTCCGTTTCTGCAAGGAAGTGTTATAGGTATGAAAATCATAATTTTGAAAATAAACGTATTGCATATGCTCTCATAATTTTACTCCATGGTACTCTTGTTTATATCAAAACTCTGACTGGTAAAATTTATAGTGTGAAGTTTGAGCCAAGTGACACTGTCATCAACTTGAAATCTAAGATCCAGGAAAAAGAAGGCATTCCTTGTGATCAACAACGCCTCATCTTTGCTGGCAAGCAGTTGGAAGACGGTAGAACCTTATCATATTACCAGGTCGAAGCTGGTGCAACCATTCATCAAGTCCTACGACTCCGCGGTGGACAACTCCACGTAATTGTCCAAGATGAGTCCAAAAAGTTGTACCAATTAAAGAATACGACACCTTTGGAATGCTAAAGTTGAAAATCCAGAAAGATCACGGAATTCGCAACGAACACCAGAACCTCACTCTAAACGGCAAACGTCTGGAAGACGAAAAGACTTTGTCATACTATGGTATCAATTCTGTTATCACTGTCAAGCTACATATGATCCCCAAATCCTTTATTAATGTGCAGATACAGGGTAGGAAACAACCAATTACAATTGAGATAGTGCCACTTGGTGAAACTATTCAGGGTATGAAATCACGAATTCACAGAAAGGAAAGTATTCCAGAACATCTTCAGCGTTTGTTTCACAATGAAGTAGAACTGGAAGATGACACTTATTTTTCAGATTACCACATACCTCCTGCTTCGACACTTTTTATTATGTTGCGTCAGCCTGGTGGTATGCAAATATTTGTAAACATATCTACGGCTTCGGTTGATAAGTCAACTCCGTTCGAAGTTTTGAGAAAAGACACAATAAGGGAGCTAAAATTCAAAATCCTAGAACGCCTCGAACTACCTTCAAAAGAGATATACCTGACGTATAATGGCAGAGTCCTTAGAGAAAATAAAACTTTATCAGAGTGTTTGGTTTGCCCAAAGTCAACTATCATTTGTTTTCCCATAAATTACATGAGAATAACCATCAAAACTTTACAAAACAACAGAACTACCTTAAGACTGAAGCCTAATGACACCATAGAAGAGATCAAAACGAAACTTCAGGAAAATATAGGTATCTTTCCAGACCAGCAGTGCCTCATCTTTGAGGGAGATGAGCTTCAGAACGACAGAACTGTTCACGAATATGGCATTAAGGAAGACTCTATTGTTCATCTGATAGAGCGACCCAAAAGTGGTGTTAATTGTTTGCTTCATACTCCCGAAGGTGATGGATTTGTTTCAGAGGCCAGTCTCACAGACACTTTCGGTTCTGTGCTGGCTAGGCTTCGCGAGGAAAATAACATTTCGTTCGACAACCGTAGTCTTACTTTTGCTTTCATCCAGATCTCTAAGTAAATTAATATTTGGTATTGTTTTTTGCCCCCTAAACGCTTCTCACATGAAACATGTTCAGGGTTTCTTTAGAGACTGCCTATATATAAACATCAGGGGTGGTGCCGGGTGGGGGCAGTAGGGGTTTGGAAGATTTTCCATTTTTTTCAGGTAGCCTTCGGGTATGATTAAGTACGGCATCTTGTTGGGGATCAGTCTCTCTGGCACTTTACTTGTATTCTTTAACTAAAACCCAACTTTTCCCCAATTAAATCCCCTACATTTTCATATTTTTTTCAATAAAAATCCCGAAGTTTCGGTTCGCTCCTTCCAGCAACCAGTCGCCGACCGTTTTGGGGCCTCGAGTAGAGGTGTCCCCCCCCCCCCCCTCGGCAAATTCGGGCGTCACGAGAGATAAATATACTCTTTGCTACTGATTTATTAGGCATCGTAATTGCCACATATGGTGGCAAGTCATATTTTGCAAGTTCATGTAAGTTGTGATTCATTTATAGCATCTAAGTCCAATTCAAGTCACAAGTCATTTGATCCAGTCGTAAGTCAACTCACAAAAAGTGACAAGTCAACACCATGGTACAAGTCATTTGATCTATTCAAGGGCAAGCTGCAAATCGTCATAGTTCAAGTAAAGTCACTAGTCATTCGGTTCAAGCACTGGGAGCTGGAAGCTCCCTGGTTCAAGCACATGTCAGGTCACAAGCTTTTTTGCCCAAACACAAGTTAACCCACGTATTATTATGTCCAGCTGTTATAATAAGTGGTGACATATCAGCACTCTCAACTCGCAGTTACACTTCTGTTTATTCAAAGTTCTTGTATGCTAATATAATCTTGAGCAACTATCTAACGAATTCGTGTAGTGAATTTGATGCTGAATTCTACAACTGGACTGCTCAAAACCGTACCCATAACTCAGTAACATAGTTCAAAGTTTATAGCATTTTGGCCAGAAGTTGATTGGCAAAAGAAAGGAATGCTTGCAAGATGCTTCAGTTTTTTACTACATAAAGCGCCTGCATATTACATCACAAGACCATAGACATTGAAGTGTGCCCTCTGAAGAAGTAAGCCTGTAACTAACTATTGTGTACACTTTGTTCTCTAGCATGACGTCGGGGTCGATTGTCAAATCATAATGGTGACGTCAATACAAAGTCTATTAACACCCAAGACTGCATACAGAGTCATTGGAATTGTATTTGCCTTATTGTCACTGATTTGCAACTGTTGATCAATACTCGTCGGGATATATTGGATGCAGTTGACACTGGCAAAAATGCCTAATATCACATCTTCTTTTATTCGTTCAGCCAGTTTTAAATGTTCAGTTTGTGAAATTGTCGGAATATGCAGTAGAAGTTTGTCAGTAGCCATCATGATAATACTACGAATATGACTCAGACAATGCTTCAGTGGATTTTTGCAGTTAATTGGGTTGCTGCACCAGCTGCTGACTTGCTTTGGCAACAAATCAATTTTATGGCACATCCAAGTCAAGTAACAAGTCCCTTTTTGCAAGTCCAAGTCAAGTCGCAAGTCAGTGCTAGTAGTTGCAAGCCCATGCAGTCGCATGTTACAATCAAGAGCGACTGGTGCCCGACACGAGTCTAAGTCGTATGACTCGTGTCCACAGCTCTCGTTATTATTTGCTATGACAATAACCATGTAGGCCTACTTACGTAACGAGCACGTCATCTTGATAACGACAAATTTCTACGGTTTCTTGGGATCAAACTCACACTTGTATTCACACGGATTAGCAAACAGTTGCTCAAGATAAGGGACTTGTCATCAAACTGGCCTTTATTGAAAAAAGTTGCCCATGTTAGGAACTGGACATGTTTTTGGCACGAGAAACTGCGCAGTATTTGAAAGTACACACGATGCTATGATGACGGTGATTATTTACATGCAAAAGTTACGATGATCGGACAACGAGCTCGTGCTTTTGATTCAGGCAGAGCATCTTTATGACGATCGCAATCACATGCAGCTTTTCTACACGATCAGTGACAGCCAGCTCGTCATCTGATGATAAGCACGGTATAAACGCAGCAAATACCGTATCAGTACACAATTAGGTACTTTTACACGATAGTGCCGTAATTTCCTTTAACTTATTTGATAAATTATCCTAAACTCCCATGATCCCAGGTGTTATCTAGATTGAAAAGGAGTAAAGTCGATATGCTGTAAAAGTCTTTAAATTTACGCACATTTTTACATTACAACATTTCTTTTTTGTTTTGTTTTGTTTTACATGTAAGTGTAACATAACTTTTACAAATATCTCTTCTTGCAACTTAAACAATTTCTTTTTTTGAAATTTTGATTTTTCAAAAAAAGAACAGAAGTTTCAATCTTTAAAGTATACCGTCTTGAAAATGTTTAGTCTAATAACAGAAAGGGGCCGACTGCTTTAAATCTCTACTAGGAAACTGTGTCAATTTAATTCATCATACTAAAGTCTGGTTTCAGTAATTAACAAGGGCGTGGATCCATCTCCAATGGTGGGGGGGGGGGACTTTTCACCATTTGCGAATCGCCGTCCTGGGGGAGGGGTCTAAGGGGAGGGGTGTCCCCCTCCCCTTTGAATATAAAATGGAAATTGGAAGGTGTCTATATGGCAAATGGTGCCATATTTGGGCGCAATTTAGCTTTTAAAATGTGTGTCAATTCGTAATCACAGTTTTAGTTTCATCATTTTTGAAAAAGTGGGGGGGGGGGACTTATTGGAGGTGTCCCCCCTTCCAAAAAAGTGAGGGGACGCGTCCCTCGTCCTCCCATGATCCACTCCCATGGTAATTAACATCCCAGAACTGATGTTTTCTCACATATTAAAATATCATATAAGGTGCTTGTTTGAAAGCACTTAAAAGAGATGATGTGAAATCAGCATTAAACACTTGAGTAGAGTGAATTTAGCATCACAAAAACATCGCTGTAAAATGTTTGTAAATTTACAGCTTTATAAAGTAGAGATGGAATAGGATACTTAAATTGAGTGGACGGAGCAAATTTTATTAACATTACTTTTGACAATAATTGTTGCTCACTTGTATTATGTATCTTTTCGTTTCTTTGTTTTTTTTTCTTTTTTGATTTCGATGATAAGAGAAACCTATGCATGTGTAATGGCGTGTGTGTATGTGTGTGCGTGTGTGCGTGCGTATGTGCGCGTGTGCTCGTGACGCTTAGCTCGTTAAAACGGTATCTCAAGAAGGGAAACTCCGACAGTTCTTAAACTTGGTGCATAGATGCCCATATTGAGAGAAAGAACGCTACTGTCTTTGGTGGAGGTCAAAGGTCATCTGGGGTCACGGAGGTCAAACTCTGAAAACCTTGACACGATTTCTCAAGGTAGGAAGCTTGGATAGATTTCTTACTTGGTACGTGGATGTCTTATGGTCAGAGGAAGAACTCTTTTGTTTTTGGTGGAGGTCAAAGGTCATGTGGGGTCACCAGCGGTCAAAATGCAAAATTTCCCAAGATTTCCCAAGATCAACTATGAACACAAAACTGTATTTTTCCAACACGTTAAGATAGCATTTGGCCAGTGACTGAAAGAAATGGGACATCACGGCATTATTTCGAATAGAACACATACAGTGTATTGACCATGTAATTAGTTTCCTTCGTGGTACTGTGGAAGACCAAATCAGAGCTGTTGAGGGTAGCTTTCTCTTACAAGACAAAAGATGTGGTTTGAATCCATCAGAAATCAAGACCACCTACATACCTGCTAAGTCTCATGTGATTCGCTGGAGTTTCACACATATGAATGCGTCACAAGGATCCTTGCAAGTCATACGCCAATATGTCTTTCTCTAAAAATACGAATTACATCGCTCTGATTGCTGTATATATCGCCGTTGAAAGATTTTTCTTTACCTTCACCACTCTTGTAGATTAAGTACTGTAAGTACACATGAACTATCCCTGTAAGAGCCTTCATTTAGACTTCATTCATAAATGCATATAATGAAACTTAATGTCCCTTGGAAACACTCTGATTATAAAACAAAATCAAATTTTCTGTAAATTGCCAACAAATATGTAACGTTCTTGTATCACTTAGTCAAGAAAGAATAAAACCATCTACGCTTGGATTATGTGGTGTTTGTCTGCAATCATTTCACCGGGTGAAAGAGGGACCAAGAGTCAACCATTTTGAATTGACGGACCATCTAAATTAAAACATTTTTCGAGCGAACAAAATGTAGATGGGGTATAGGTTCGAAGTCCTTTGCACGTTTTCTTTAAATGTAGGCTTACAGCCAACGGTGGAAGAAAGTTTACGTTAGGATGCTCGTGTATATGATAAAAAATGGCATAATGGTCTCAAAGACATATCTCCAGAGGAAGAAAATATTATGAAGGCTCCGATGCTCTCTCATGAAAACTCCCCAAAGCCCATTCTTAAGCAAAAGTTGCCTCACGTAACCTGGCGCATTATCTTTGACAGATCTGCACCCACAACTAATGAAGCCATCGAAAGGTAAGAATGAACTATTGAACAAGGTGAGCGACGGAAATATATATGGTAGTTTGTAACAGACTGCCAGACTCGATATTGACTTAAGTATTGCACACCGCAGCAACACTTGGGACATTCTGGGTCCCTTCTACAAATGTCGATAACCCCACCCAAATAAAAACTCTGTCCTTTCGAACAACATTCTGCTCCTCAAATATCGACAAACTGTATTGGTCCCCCATCCCGTTCACTTTCCTTCTAGCCCTCCTCAGTCTGTCATCTGTTAAAGGGAAAAATTGCGTTTAAAATGCACCAAGATGGCATACAAAGAAAATACTAATAATCATTCATTATATGATTGTTCAGTTTCACCAATAAACTCTAGCAATAGCTTTATCTCCTCCAAACATTAAGCACGACAAGAGTTATGGATGTTGCATCATTTGAATTTTTGAAAGTTTGGGTGAACAAATTATCTTTGTGTAACAAGTAACTTTATATCTTCCTGTGAGAACCTTATTTCTTGAAAACAAAGATACAGCACTGCCTTATTTTGAATTGTCTATCATTCTGTATCTATTAATATTGGTTTAAATAAGATGAAAAATTTCCATAAAATAAACGCAGTATTTCCCTTTAAGTTTATCATTAAAAACAGGAAACCTTTTAGAGGCTTTTCTCATGGGCAGTCATCAGTGTCGTAGCTAGAGGGGGCAGGGGGCGGTCGCCCCCCCCCCCACAAAGCCTCCGAAGGCCTCTGTCGGAAATAAATTAAAAACAATTCATTTGAAACACTTACAACACTTGATAATGGTCTGTCGGAAATTTTTTGCTTTTGCCACCCCACAAAAAATATCTAGCTACGCCACTGGCAGTCATGTTTTTCATGTCAATGTAGTGGCAAGAGGTTTACTTGAAAAGGTGTTGGCTTTCTGAGAACAAAATCATGCAACGTACGGTTCTTATACATTCACGTTGTCTCGACTTCTCTAGAATATTTAGGGTTGAAGTTGAATATGGCATTGTGTACGGTAATCATAGACGTAGGAGGCGGGGTGCTGGGGACTGCAGCCCCCAACCAAGTACATTTTTGGAAATTCAGGCAGTATGCTGAGAATTCTCGGGCACCTACTGAAAGAAAAATAATGCAATAATGTAGCTAAAGGTAATCAATAGTTAAAAACTTCCTTGGTAATTATAATAAAGGTCTGATTTGAATGCACAGCACCTATATATTCGGTATTAATTCACCAGTGTGTTTTTTAATGGTTAATTCTATATTATGATTATCAGTGATGTATATAGGCAGGGTATGAGCTATTGGGCCATTCCCCATCACTGATGCCGATTTTTTTTTAAGTACCTAAAAGACGTAAATTTTTTAATACAAATTCTACTTTAAAGGTAGAATATGTGGCACCAGATTGCATGTAAGGACACCTGATTTTTCAAAAATTTTCAAAGGAGGGGCACCCCTCCCCTTAGACCCCCAGGCCGGCGATCACACAACAAAGCATACCCCAACCCCATGAGAGAAATACTGGCTGCGCCACTGATTTTCATCATTATTACTGTAACGACTTCACCCCAAAATTATAATCAGCATGGAAAGGTAACAGCAGGGCAAATGATTGTATGGAATTGCCATGCAGTGTGATAACCGATGCATGCCTGTAGTGTACATTAACATGTGGGGCGCGTGGAAACTTTTGGTTATATTTTTCGGGCAAGTCGTTACAGCCCCCAATCAACTTGGGCTCCTACGCCTATAACGGTAATGATGCGGAGGGGAGCAAAACTTGGATTATCAATACTTGCTGTTATGTGGTTGTATAACTGTTGGCAAAATATCAAGCTTTATGCTTTCTTTTGAAGTAGGGGCGGATCCAGGATTTCTGAAAAGGGGGGGGGGCGAAGTTGTTCGACCTGTGATTGACGGCACTATACCATCTAAGCGGAGCGCCACCATCAGTTGTCGCGGAGCGTACAAGAAAATTTTTGACAAAATAGACCTCCCAGATCGCCTGAAATAGCACTTCCCATGTCTTATTTTTGCATTTTCTGCTTCATATAATTTCATGTCTCAACTCTCAACACATTAATTTTTCCACAAGTTATTAACAGAAGACAGTTATCATAGGCACAGTGCCTTACTACAATGCATCCTGTTCAAGGCGTCTAATCAGATCTTTAGTAGTCATGTTCTAACCTGGTGAATATTGAGGGACTTCCTTGAGAAATTTGTGACCCATATCTTAGCTCGACTTGATGCCAGGACCCAGGTACCTTGCATTGACATGTAGGCGTAAATGTAAGTTTTATCACGTGCATATTCCCTGCCTAATTTCTTCTTTTGCGTGGACTCCGTGAGAAAGTGAAAATGATCCAAAATGCACGAGACTTGGCAGCTCTGTCATTGTTTTGGGGGTATGTCCAGGGAGTGTAATCATGGTATTAATGTAGGCCTTACATAGTATCAAAACTGAATGACCGAATTGTAATGATTCCGACCACTATATTTCTAAATAAAATTTTGTTGGTGACGTGCACTGTAGGCCAATCTTAACGTCTTTCAGAGAAAAATCTAGGGGTTAATTAACTGACAGAACAGCATTTGGTCATTTTTTTGTCATTCATTATGGTTATATTTGTTGATTGCTGATTTTTACTTAATTTATAATTCCTCATTTTTCTCCTTAGGAATTTGCTTATGGATGGACGTCCCCCTGACTGAAAATTTTAGGGAGGGACGTGTCCTGCCCCCGTTCCCCCGCTTTCCGCCGCCTATGCATAACATCAGTAGCGTGTTCAAAGGGGGGGGGGGCGGGGGGGCACTGGCCCCCCCCCCCACCTCTGAAGCCAGTCGGGGGAAAATCTCTTAGTCGGGGGATTTAAGGGTTAGGGGAAGAGAAAAAGATTGAAGAGACACTGAGCACTCAACAGGGATGGCCCCAGGTAGGAGCAAGGAGCCCCATCGGGGAGTCTTAATCGATACGATAGAGTATGCAGGCAGTCCCCAACGGCGCCTGAGACAGGACAATTTCTCTAATAAGAACCCAAATTTTTCGGCGCGCTACGCGCGCTGTATAGTTACTCCAGGATCTTCAGCAGTTCCATTCCACATTGCTAGAAAGCACATGTCCTGCCAACCTTACCACGAAACATGAAGACAGAGAACACTGTTCATGTGGAGGTCGAAAATTTCATCGCATGTCGCTAAGCCTAGTTACTGTTCTCTAATGTGTGTCATGCGGTACGGTCAGTTTGTTAGCGACTCACGGACCATAGTTTGGCTGTTTCATAGGGTAGTCCAAGTGTTTCGATAATATGTATGTTATCCCCGATATGGTCTAGAACCCCTACAGTTTTTCTTTTTTGTTTTCTTTATGTTCTTGATCACATATCTTTTTCGCGCGCTTTGCAAATTCAAGTTTCAGATTCGAAAGAACACTATATAAAATGCGCAACTCGGCTCATGAAGTATTAAGTGATATCATGTGAAATATGCCCTGAAATGGAATGGGATAATAAGTCATATCCCCTTGTCACCACCTCTTCGACAGGGGCTGTCGAAGCTTGGGGTGGCTGGCATGGCCCAGCCCTCTGAAAATTCTGTCGCCACCCATGATCTGTTTACTTATTTTGGCTTTCAAAGGGTCATTTCTACAAGGAAACCCAAGATTTCCGGTACGCTTTGCCCACTCTTCCACAGTTCTGTTACTTATAGCTAAATATAATACAAACCATTTCCACCTTTTCAAGTAACTGAAGAAGTAGAATTCATGAATTTATGTAAAAGTTGGGAATTTCACCTCATTTCACGTTATTCAGTCAATGTTCTCTTGGGTCTGTTGTGCGATACGGCTATAGTGACAAGAGGAGAGAAGTACAATGTAAGTTATGCCCGATAGGGACCAACTGCCCGGACAATTGACCTTGATTAGCTTTTAATAATTATACCGATTCTGTTTAGTGAAGGATAACCCAAAAAATTTTCGCTCGCTTTGCAATTTCACTCTTTAGATTCTGGGGAAAACATTAAATCAGCCCCGAAACTACGTTCCTCTAGTATATACACCCATTTTTATGAAATATATGTCCCGCAATGGCATGCTTTAGTACACAGAGTTTCTTCAGATCCCTCCTCACCATCCCCTTGACGGCATCTGGGCTGTCGGGGCTTCAGGTCGCTGCCTCCGCCCGTCTGGCCACCTGTCGGGCAAATCCTGGCGCCATCCCTGGCACTCAAAACTAGTTAGAAGTAGCCTACAGAATGATATTAGAAGAGAATTTTTTCATTTTTTGGTCGTTTACCAAAGGATAGAGCTCTTCCAATTGTCCTCCAGTGCATAATCAGACAGGATGCTATCAATATCAATATCTGTCTCATATGGTGCAGGTAGGCCTACTATCATTAAGTTCCCTTCGCCCTTCGCGCTAGTCACTTTAACCATCTGTAATGGTAAACTATATAGGTTTAAGGATGAAACAGCGCTGTTAACTTTTGCGATCATCTCAAGCAGCCTTCTTGACTGGCCTCGTGATCTTTAACGTAGTCCTGTCAATGTATGTGACACATACTGTAGCACACTACAGTTTTCAACGCATAGAGGATAACCTGAACTCTCCGTCACTGACACCGAATTTTACAAAATCTGAAACAAACGAAACCTGATCAATAAGGCCTCTAGAACCAATTTAGGGCGGTCTTATTAGCTTATGTTGCAGGAGCTTCCGGGGGCTTCGCCCCCTGGACCCCCACCGGGGCTCTGCCCCTGGACCCTGCCAGGGTCCCTGGCGCGGGCCCCTGGACCCCACGCGTGCAAACTCGCGCTTCGCGCTCGTGGTGCACCTTCGGTGCACTTGTCACACCCCTCCATGTCAGTCGGGGGAATCACAGGTTGTGCCCCCCCCCCACCTTCGAAATCCTGCACACGCCACTGCATAACATACCAGAAAATTGGAGAAAAACACATCCCAGATAGCCGGAAAAGACACTTCTAGGGCCTTGTAATTCGCATGATTTTCCATTTTAATTCTCTTGCAGTGGCGTAGCTAGGATTTTTTTATTTGGGAGGGGGCGGGGCTCCCGTTTATTATCTAAGCGGAGCGCCACCATGAGTTTGCGCGAAGCCGTACCAAGAAAATCTGAGATTTTAATACATCCCAGATCGCCGGAAATAGCACTTGCCAGGCTTGATAGCAGCCATCAAGAAGTGCAATTTTTGCGAACAAAATGTAACGTTTCATTTTATTTTATAACACATCTCTGTGAGGACGGATTAGCTCAGCTGGTGGGACTTTTGGTCCAAGGGTTGCAAGTTTCAATCCCGTTTTACTCAGTGGCGTACCTAGGGTTTCTCTCACGGGGGGGGGGGGAGATGCAGTATGTTGTGTGATCGCCGGCCTGAGGAGGGGTGTAAGGGGAGGGGGTGTCCCCCCTCCCCTTTTTGAGAATTTTTGAAAAATTAGGTGTCCTTACATGCAATCTGGTGGTACTTATGCTACCTTGAAGTAAAATTTGTGTTAAAAAAATTACGTATTTTTAGGAACTTAAAAAAAAAATCGGCATCAGTGAGGAGGGATGGCCCAATCTCCCCCCCCCCCTTGTACGCCACTGCGTATACTATCTAAGCGGAGCGCCAAAATAGGTTGGCGCGGAGCGTTCCAAGAAAATTTGAGGTTTTAATACATCCCAGATGGCCGGAAATGGCACTTGCCAGGCTTGATAGTAGCCCATCCCAACTGATGCTCACTGTCTCGTAAGGTGTTTTTCGACTGGCTGATGGTATTGTATCGTATTGATTGTATCTAATTATGTGTAGTAAGTTAGTATGCGTGTGAACGTCCCAATCGACGTTCAAACTAATCTGCTGTGCGCTATGACTCCCATGCTTGAGGTTGCTAATTGCAGCTTCATTTTCTATCACTCCACTCTCTGTCCTTCTCTCTATCTCTTCTCCTTTCCGTTTTTTTTTCTTTCTCTTTTTTCCCTTTCATTTTTTTTTTGCATTTTCAAAAAGGGGGGGGGGCGGGGCCGGGTCGGCCCCTCCCCTAGATCCGCCCATGTGAAGTGTTTTCGCTATCTTAAATAAATACAATGAAGGTACAATAATGTATCACTCTTCAGCTCTTACATCCATCGTGTGCAAAATCAAAGCAATTCATTTGTCCTGATCGGGTGTAGGGAGTTGTAATTCTTGGATAATACATGATTGAACAATACATGATGAAATTCTCGTACGTTGTAAATGAATGGCGTGAGGTTTAATAATACAGTATGTACTGGCAAAAGCTGTAGGTATGTACTTGGCGTCATGCTGGTCTTGGACTGGACCATTGTGAAAATCTTTCCACAACCAAGGAATAAATAAACTAGAGAACATCAGCGGCAGGTGTCCGTTAGGAGGTAATCTATTCAGAGGTTTGCGGTTTAAACAAAACATTGACTTTTTTCTCCTCCTAACCGGGCAGAACAGACTAATCTACGAATGCTCTTACGAGTACTCTTAGTATCAAGCAGTGGCGCCGGCAGGGGGAATTGGGGAGGAGAGTGGGTTGGGCTTGGGAGAAGTAAGTGTCTTTAATATGAAGGATTTATTTTAATCATTTTCTTTCTAGGCTTCCGCAAGCTACCAAAATTTGTACAATTCCTCCCCCAAATTATATGAATTTTTGGCGCGCATCTGTCCTCAGAGCTGTAATTATTATCAAGTACTTTCGTTGCAACGGCGGGGGTTTCAAATAGGCCATTGTTCTTAGGCATAGGCGTGTTTGGGGAAGAGATAAGACATGCAAATTAAAAGCTTTAGCGGTGTACCGGGCATTCGTAATTTATAGACTCGCCTTCTTGGCGGACATATTTTGTTAAGAAATTGAATGTACCTCGGTAAACAGCCTTCATGCACCCTTCATCCAGCCATTTCATGGAAAATGATTTTTAATACAAAATTTGGGTGCGCTTCGAGCTCATTTGTTACGGTTGGCACTCCGTATATTTAGGCCATTACTCGGGCAAGAATACTCAGAATTACTCTGCAAAAACCTCCTTTCCGAAAAGTTTAGGTGCATCTCCAACCAAGGAAGGGACGGGTCATCATCGGTTTATGTAGCAAACTATACTAGTGTCATGAGTAACTTTTCGTTCATATAGCGTAATGTGGGCTTAAAAGCTTTAGCGGTGTACCGGGCATTCGTAATTTACAGACTCGCCTTCTTGGCGGACATATTTTGTTAAGAAATTGAATGTACCTCGGTAAACAGCCTTCATGCACCCTTCATCCAGCCATTTCATGGAAAATGATTTTTAATACAAAATTTGGGTGCGCTTCGAGCTCATTTGTTGTTACGGTTGGCACTCCGTATATTTTGGTCATTACTAGGGCAAGAATACTCGGAATTACTCTGCAAAAACCTCCTTTCCGAAAAGTTTAGGTGCATCTCCAACCAAGGAAGGGACCGGTCATCATCGGTTTATGCGTCAAACTATGGTGTCATGAGTAACTTCATTCATATATAGGCCTATGTAGCGTAATGTAGGCCAACAAGATATGAAGTATATAGGGTTTTTCTTTTTATCCTTGTTTTTATAAACATTTTTCGGATAGCTGAGAGTTCACCTATTGTGGGTTAGATGGTAGGTGTAACACATTTACAAGGAAAAGGCGTTCTTAGAGGGGACAGCTCTCTGGTCCGACGTCTCTTTGTTCCGACGTCTCTATGTTCCGACAAGCCTGTATGAGGTTAGTGTTAGGATAAGGGTTAGGTTAGACTTAGGTTAGGTTAGGGTGAAAGTGTTACTGGTGCAGGTTTCTGAACATAGAGACGTCGGGACAGAGAGGTGCACCCCTTCGCGTGCATGTGCACGTTTTACACCGATTGAGCTACCTGGGGTGGGCCTATGAAATCATTCTCAAAATTTCTTTGTAGTAGGCTCTGCTTCATATGCCTCTGTATAGAAAGAGGGCCATTAACCACTAAGAAAGGCAGACATTTCTGTAACTCTTCCTGCACATAATAGGCACATCTTGCTTCAAGAGGCTTATCTGGGGTGGGCTGACGACATTATTCCCAAGATTTCCTTGTAAAAGACCCTGCTTCCTACTCCTCTGTGTAAACGTATAGTGTATGCTACAAGGAAGCGCCGATTTTTTCCCGTCCATATGCAGTTTTCCTTTTGGGTGGGTTTACGACATCATTCTCTACGGTGCCCACTCCCAGTTGCCAACTCTTGCATGCATCCCTGGTTCCATGCAAAAAAAAAAAAAAATCAGTTTTATAATATATTATTAAATTTTTTATTTCAAGATGTTAATGTATTTTTACCTGTTCATAATTTGTTATTACAAAAGATTCGTTTATTGTTAAACAATAATGTTCAGTCTCTAATTTAAACACAGACTACAAAAAATCGTAGCAAAAGTACCGAATTATGGGGCAAAGGTTATTCCTAATGATATTCTTTGGAACCAGTGGTGTACACAAGGGGAACCCCTAGACCGTAGCCGAGGGGTCATCCTCCCCAAAACCTCGGGACACATTTGGGTTTTACTGTCTTAGCGAGAGAGGACAACAATTTGACTTTTCCGCTGTAGAGCAATCGCTACAATCGAAGCTGCTTCGATTAATTAGTATATCCGAGTATCCTAGTTCATGAATGGCTCTTTTAAATCATGTGACAACAATTTTGTAACTCAATTTCTCAATTTATGGAAATAATCCTTTAGTCTACCTTGGGAATGCCATATTTATGTTCTGAAAGATTACGAAGGATACTTGCAATAGAATTAAAACGAGATTTGTTACAATTAGTTCATGTGTCAAAGTAAGTTGGCGGGACTGCTTATTCCTTTAAAGAAAGGAAGAAAAACAAAAGTATGCCATGCGATCTGATCAAGAAGGCAGAGAGTTACGTGACAAATTATTACATAATGAGCATTCGAGCCTAGAGATTTCCACGTTTTGTACGCTAAACTCAGCTGCGTATGAAGAGGGGTTAAGGGGGCGAGAATACCCCCCTCCCTTGAACAAAGTAATTGTCGATTTCATGGCAAAAATGTCGTTCTTTCGGGGAGAAATTAGTGTCATGATTGTTTGCCAATTAGGGAATTGGCCCGGAATGGTGGCTACTGGAATCGGAATTGGCCCAGAATGGTAAATTGGACTCGATTACATCCCTGTTATGCATGAAAAGTAAATAAACTGGACAGAGCGTAAAGCGCGCCGAAAGGGTTTGGTTCCAATTGAATTGCCATCTCTCTTAAACATACGCAGAAAGTGTAAGGCGACTGACCGCCAGAGGTATTACGAGTGACAGTGGCTCCTCGACGAACACAGTCCACCCTGCGTGACGTTCCTCCACCCCCAAAAAGGAAGAAATGGCTTTGGCTGAGATAAAAAACATAAAAAACATACCGTAGAATAATGTTCCAGTGGGGGGAGGGGTCCAAGGAGCTAAGCTCCCAGGGCTCTAGGATATTTACAAAATTATGACAATTAGAATGAAGCATTTAACTATCTCCAAAAATAGCATTGGATGCGCACGAAACAGGCTACAAAAATAGAAATCACAATCTGACCATTTTTGGTTTGCCTTTCTCGCACTAACGATTTAACGATTCGGGGAGGGGTACATGGTCGTGAGTGCGGACGACGCTTCATGTTAAGGTATGTGTTGGACTTTAAAAATAAATCCACTCATGCTGCCCAATGGGAATGAGTGTTGAGACAACAACCTTCCACATTGTTAAAAATCAATCTGTTCATTTACAAATGTTCTTTGGTGATAGAGTTTCTAAACAATTTCTGTAAAACAAAATTACTAACTAAAATGTTCTGTTTAATTTTATGATTTCTTTGTGTAAAATTGAAACACTCCTTATGTTAAAATTAACAGAGATTACATGTAAATCTAGACCAAATATGTAGAAATATGAAAAAATTAAAATCCATTTCTTTTGATCCAAATTACGTTCTCAGCCTTTAGACTTCCACATTTCTAAGCATGATCTTAGCCTAAGGCCGAGAAAACAGTACTTTTTCCAAAGTCCCATCGACTCTCTGGCGAAGAACCATAGGGCGAAACCAAACGTTTTTCCTGAAGGAATTCTGCTCCCCAAGGGAGCTACGTCCCCGAAAGGACAACAAACTTTACCGACCAACCTCTCGACCCTCAGACCTCTACATCAAGGGTCTGTCATGTCCCATTTTCCAGAAAACAGTTGCCCAAAACTGGTAATTCTATGTATTACGATAGTGATTATGTTAAGGGAATTTTATGTAATTGATGCATTACCAAAATTCTCAAATAATGTAATCATTGTTTACGAAAAAATTAATAAATATTACAAACAATACCAATATACTAGTTGTAAACATTTTCAAGCAAAGCAAATAATTAGTCGTTCAGTTTCTGATAAAAAACAAACACAAAAAACATTCAGTAATGAGGTAGCAATCATTGTGAAAGAAAAATATGGACTAATATAAACTCCACCCCCCCCCCCCACTAGTAAGTTTAATGTTCCATACGTCATAAAGCGGTAAATTTACAGACATTTTAACAGAACGGTATGTTTTAAAGACTGAAAATGTTTTCTTTTTTAAAGGGGGCGGAACGAGCCTTAATGCTATTCATAACCGATTTATTACTTACATGACAGTGCACGTACGTAAAATAGAAAAAAAAACACAAAATTACTGTAAAAAATGTCTGTAAATTTACAGAAAATTTTAACAGTGCAGGTATGCCACTGAGGGTAAGCCTTGAAAATTTGGAAAAAGAAACCCTTGAATTTGGTTCGTTAGGTTTTGGCTATCGTAACATTATAATTATGACAAATATATTTCCTGCATTTTCTTCAGCAATAAAAGAAGAGGGGGCATTACCCGCTTAGGTAACCTAACCCCTGGTGCAAGCGCGAAGCGAACAGAGAATTTTGGTATTAAGTACCTATAAAAATTTTGTACAAGTACTTCTACTCCTTTTCGAGGTATCACCACTTCATGATCCCTGGTGTGGTGGTTGGCTCCGCCTCGGCAAGGATTCAGGAGAACCCCCTTACAAATACAAAGGCAGCGGTATTTAGAATAAACGGACATTAACCTATTAAAGGGAAGCTATTTAATTTTTATTTTTATTGGATAGGCGTTGAGAACAAAAATCGCAGTTTTTACAGTTTTTCGAACATAAAAATCTGACTATAAAAGATAGTGAGAATTGTATTAAAGGGAGAGAACTAGCTCACGGCTGCAGTAGTCCCATAGCTGATGGAAATAGATGTTGAAGAGATCATAGCTGTGGATTATATCTCCCAATAAGGTAGTTTCTCACTCCAGCAGATAGATGAGCTCTAAGTGTACCGCAAAATGTAGTTTTGAGAATATTTTGTTCGATTTTAGCCATAATTGACTGATAAAATGGAAGTGGGTCCTCTCGTTTTCTATCGATATATAAACGGTGAGGTTGTGCATATGTTTTAATAACCAAAATTTCATTGGGGGTGGTGTCTATATGGGAAATGGTGGAGGACAGCCAACGTTTTGCCCCCGCCCCTTGGCGAATCCACTACTTGGTTTACATTCAAAAGTGCAATATTTATGTCATGAAATATCATGGAGAGATTCATGAAAGCAAAATAGGAAGATATTTTTCAAGATTAAGCTATTGTTTTGAAATGTTTGGTGACTGCAGCTCATGCCCTCTTTTAAACGGTTCCAACAGTGGTCAATCAACCGCGGAGGACTGGATAAGTGTGGTATTACGCAATATTCCTTCTGTGACGAAAATGTACAATATTCGTCTAGTTCTTTTCATAGATAGCGCCATCGACTTTGAAAAGTTGAAGTTTTGTTTAGATATCCTTTACGCATAGGCCTAAATAACCTAGGGGAGCTCAGGTGGTCTTCTGGAGGGGTTTCCTTTCACTTGTTTTTGATGTTAACTATATTCGCTCGGATCGTAATGGGCACATGGTCAGTGGCTAGAGGTCATGTGTCTATGACCTCTGACCAAGGTTCTAACGCCACTCCTTCAGCCAATCAGGGACGGACAGGGTTTCGTTACTGGGGAAAATTGAAATAAAAGCCCGTGTTTGTAGGAAACTGGGGCTGGTTTGGCTACCGCCGTAGAACGTCGGGAATACACCCTCCTTCGAGAGTTACGAAAGTCCCAAAGCTCCTGAGTCAGAAGGTGCTCTTCCGAAAAATTATAACTATTTGTCAGTAATTTTGTTAAACTGTGTTTCAAGTTTGGTTGAGTGAGGAGTCGCCTGCCCGTATTTTCCAATGGATAATAATGATGATGATGATGATGATGATGATGATGATGATGATGATGATGATGATGATGATGATGATGATGATGATGATGATGATATCTTATCTGTTCACATTCAGGGAACTTAGGGCTTCTGAAAACAGAGCCTGAATGCTTTCGTAGGTTTGTGATCATGAAAACTGAATTTTACTGTGAAGTATTTATAGCTGAGAGAACATGAAATTTTTTTCTTATAACTAAAATATTGGAAGTACGAGAATGTTTTTTTTTCAACTCGTCACATGGTTACTTTGTGATGGCTTTCTGTAGGGTAAATAGAAACCCTAGAACCTAAACCCTAGAACCTAAACCCTAACCGCAAGGCAGTTTCATGTGTCTTTGTCAAAAGAGGGTGCTTCCCTAAAGAAACTTTCTGATGATGTTGGAGAGACTGGAGATGGCAAAGAATACAAGAATAGAATGAAAAGATGGGCTGACCTTGACCTTTCTTTGTCTGTATATGAACAAAAGGCGGTCATAATATTGGCTGAAAAGTGTTTCTGAATGATTGGAAGGTGGAGATTGGAAAAGGTAATCTTTTGATTCAACTTTGTGGAGGGACTGTTGGGGTTCCTGTTTGTTTAATTAGGGAGTCCTAAAAACTCCCTGGTTTAATGTCTAAAATGCTTGTCATCCTTTCCATATACCCACCTTATGTAATAGGATGATGAGGAACCTCAATACAGGATCCTTGAATAAAGTTTCGAGGAATGAAGGAAACTGGGAACTTGGCAGATAAGAATTTAGTTTTATAAACAGTTCACTCTGGCGTTGTCACAATTTCCAAACTATTGCCTGTGAGGACATAAAAATTAATATCAAGCTAAAAAGTACTTTTTCATTGGTATATTTAAGAAAATTTTAACAATTTCGGTTTTTATTGAGGAAAATTGGAAAACTTGGGGTTTCATTGAAGAACTTGCCCTCCTTGAGAACAAAATCAAGTAAATTGTGGGGGTGACTGGGCGTAGTCGGGATAACATATTTTATCGTGCATACTCGTGCTCCCGGATGAAATTGTAAAATTTCCTCCCTACGGAGAGTAATTTTCTCCGACGGGAGGGGCTGGGGCATGGTTTCCCCTCCCCCCACCTGTCGCCACCACCTGATCCCCTCCCTGGGCGGTGCGCCTAAGCATGTAGCTGTTGTGTAGTCAAGGTGATAGGAACACTGATCTCTATGTATAACTGGATAGCGCATTGTCTGTCCATGACCGTCCAACTAGTTGAAGTCACCGCGAACACTCACTGGCAGCCTTACTGTCTTACCACTCCCATTTTTACGCTGCCAACAAAGCAGTGCGACCATCAGTCTGCATTTTGCGTGATGATCATGTTTGGCCTCGGCTACCAAAGCAATCGAGTAGAAAGGAAAATTGGAGGCAAGGGAAGGGGACATTTACACGGGAAGTTAGGGGATATTTTTCAAATTTTTAACATTAGATTAAGAGTTAAATGGCATTATAAGGGCCCCAAATCTTGGGCAAAAAAATCATAACTGTAGGGAAAGTGAGGCTTTTTCGAGTGCCTCCATGCACATCCATAGGCGGGATTACAGGGGACAGGCAGGGACACTTGCCCCCAACTTTTTCCAGAGCTTAAAAAATAAAAATAATAATAAAAAATGAGCGAAAGAAAGCTAGACTAGGGAAATTATAGGAGAATTTTTAGTAGCCTATTATGATTAAATTTTGCAATGTTTAATGAAGGAAAATAGTAAATTCAAAACCACAAAACTGCTAGGAAATTTTTTCTCGGCACGATTAGCGCGCACCTCCAGAGAAAACTGACTAATACAGTTGAAAATTTTGTCTGGCACAGTAACATTTCTTTCCTCCTACCCTCCACACTCTTGTAACTTGAAGCTCTGAAATAAGGGTCACTGAAAGTACTAATGACAGCGGCGTAAGAGCCGGGGTCCAAGGGGGGCATGGCCCCCCAATATGATTTGTGGGGGCCAAATGTCATTTTGGCCCCCCAATATCGCAACGTTTACACGGTTCCGTTTTACCCGTTTTTGGTTGCAAGAGGACAGTTTCTCGAATAAGAACGCAAAATTTTCGGCGCGCTACGCGCGCAGAAAAGCTACTCTACTTTCTTCAATAGTTCCATTCGACATCGTTAGATAGCGCAAGTCCTTTCCACCTTACCAAGTAACATGTAGGAAAAGTACACAGTTTATGTAGAGGTCGCAAATTTCATCCCATATCGCAAAGCCCAGTAACTGTTCTCTTGTGTGTACGGTCAGTTGGTGAGGGACTCACGGAGCAATATTTGGCTATTTCATCGAATAGGTAAGGTAGTTTCCATACAATGCATATTATCTCCTATACGGTCTAGAACCCCTACGAATTTTCTTTCGTTTTTTGTTCTTAATGTTTACATATGTTTTTTTGTGAAAACCTACCGAAAAGTTTCGCGCGCTTTGCAATTTTTACAGCTTAGATTCCGGGGGAAACATTTAATCAACGCGGGACTATGCTTCTCTAGTATATACAAATTTTGTCCAATATATGCTCCGAATGAAATGGTCTAGTACACAGGTTTTCTTCAAATCCCACTTATACCCGATGGCATTAGGGCTGTCGGGGGTTCGGGTCGGTGGCCCCCGTCGGCAAAATCTTGGCGCCACCAACTTAACAGTAGTAGACTCTGGCTGTGGAATCTACCGAAATCCATGGGGCTAACTCCACTCTGAATAATTTTGAATAAAGTCAGATAGATTGTGACAAACTTAATGTGTTTTAGAACAAATTCAAATCAACCTTTAAAAAATTTTCACAACAATTGCACATCTTGATGGCTGCTATCAAGCCTGGCAAGTGCCATTTCCGGCGATCTGGGATGTATTAAAATCTCAAATTTTCTCGGTTTGCTCCGTGCGAACTTATGGTGGCGCTCCGCTTAGATAATAAATGGGATTCTAACTTGCAATCCTCGGACCCCAAGTCCGGCCAGCTCAGCTAATCCATCTTCACTGAAATGTGTTTTAGAATAAAATCAAATCAAGCTTTACACTTTTTCACAACAATTGTATATCTTGATGGCTGCTATCAAGCCTGGCAAGTGTCATTTCCGGCGATCTTGGATGTATTCAATCTCAGATTTTCTTGGTACGCTCCCCGCAAACCAATGCTGGCCCTCCGCTTAATAAACGGGAGTCCACCTCCCCCCCCCCCCTTAAAATAACTCCAGTCCTCAGAACCTCCCAAACAAAAGAATCTCAGCTACATCACTGCTGCATGGATGTTGCCAGTCCGGCGGACGTGTATTACTCCTGCACCTATATTGGCTGCACTCGTAATACCAAGAGTATGTACACCAAAGATGAGTACATATTCGACACCTGCTATGAAGGTAAGCATGGATGGTGATGTTGTAGTTGTTTCCTTTTTCTTTGAATATTTTATTTTGCTTAAATTAAAATCGGAAAAATTGTAACGAGCAAATATGATGTTCTGGTGTGGGAAGAGGGATCAAGGTCGAGAAATCGCATCTGGTCTGCCCCTCCATGTCAAACATCTTCCCACCCCGCTGCGCTTCGGGCGCACCCGTTTTAGATATTGCTTCGGGGTTTCGGGGTTACTTCCTGTAGGATATCCTGCTAGTCATAGCTTCGTACAAACTCTTCTATTATCATTGAAACCACCAGTGCCCCCATGGTCGTACGCAGCGTAGGGGAAGTCTCCCTCCTCCAGAAATTTTCAAAGCAAATTTTTATCCCCATCGATCTGTGTAAATTTACCGACTACTTAAAAGATTGTTTAGATGCAAGATGTAAGGCACGAAAAGTGTCATTTTCGGTACCGTAATAAGGGATAGGCGCTTAGCAAGGGGGGGGGGGGGCAAAGCCCTCTACTTGAGTATACTTTCCTTTCTTAGCATTTCTATTACTCATATTACTAAAAAATATGAAAAAATGCGACTTTTTCAGAGCACCTCGCTCGCAACCATTCCCGACACTAGATTCCTAAAAAACACCACCTGTGCCCCGTGGCGGTACCAGGATTTTAAAAGTGGAGGGGCAAATGGAGGGCAAAAGAAAATGTTGGGGGAGCGAAATCGAGCACGAAGCGAAGCTTTAGCGGGTGGGGTCCAGGGGCAAAGCCTCTGTGGGGCTCAGGGGGCGAAGCCCCCAGAAACTCTGAGGTTTTAACATATCTCTGGGTGAAAAATTAAGTCTCAGGAAGATATAAATTATGGTTCATAATGCATCATCAAATGCAAAGATTCCAAATAGTTTTAATGTATTAGGCTATTCCTCCCGTCAGGCCACTTTACTTCAGGAGCTGAGTGGGGGACATGGGGGGGGACAAAACTTCTGCTTGGGGAAACTTGTCCCATGCCCCCTTGGTGCTGCCACTGCCCACCGGGGATCTGCCCCTGGACCCCACCAGGGGCCCTGCCGGCTGGCCCCTGTACCCCATGCCATTGGGGGAGTGCTTCGGGCTCCCACGGCGTCTTCATCGCCGTTTGACAGTCCACCCGGCTTTGCCCCCCTCCAGTGGCGTAGCCAGGTTTTTTGTCAGGGGGGCAAGAGCACCAAGATTTCCCCCAATTAGTGATCTGCTTTCTAATAATCAGTGTTCTCCGCAGGTCCAAATTTTGTCCGGGTAGTTCTGCCGTATCGACGAAAGACCATCCAGGAGTGGCAAGATGGCGGACCGGTGGGTTCAAATATCTTGCCTCCACCTTGGCAAAATTTTTTGACTCATGTAAGTGCGCCGCTAGATGCAAAATGGTGCCACGAATAATTTAAGTAAATTGAATACATCCCAAAATTCCTATATATGTCGAAAAGCTTGTCTTGGTGAATTTTGTTGAGTCCTACTCATCTTCACAGGACATTCCTGGGTGAAGTACGGTAATTAATGGTACAACCTTTCCCTTCATCAATTCACCAAGGGAGAATGCAGTCACCCCAATAAAGAATTGTGTAGTAGACTATACTTTCCTGATAGCTCTTGAGAATCATGTACCACAATGTTGCTCCTTTTTCTCACTCAATTGTAAAATTTACAAGGAGCAACGCGGTTTACCTTGAATCCATGCAATATTTATAAAACAGATTATGAAAAATAACTAGTACAACTATAAGAAATGGTTTGTGACATTTCCATCTCTGTTTCAAAACCTTAAGTTCGGGGACTGCTTTTGACCAGTGTGGCTTTTAAATAAGCAGGGATTGTGCAATCCGTATTTGTGATGTCGGGGGGGGGGGGACAAGGGACTACTCAAATTAACTTTCTTTTGTTTTACAATTTGTTTTTTTTTTTGAACTGAGGGGGCATCTTCCTGTAGGATCACTGTACGTCTTACTGTTATGGGGTGACGCTGTCTTATTCTAATAAGAATTAATCATTTCAAAGTTAACATGACCATGCATAGAAAACAGTAAACGGAGTCAAGGAATTGTTCAGAATTTTTCATCATTCAAAAGCTGAAAACAACGCAAAATTTTCGCAAATGGGATCAAATGGAGATCATTGTACCCGACCACTAGGGACATATATTTGGGGTGTGAAGGTTCAAATTCCGACCGGCTGGATGTTTTTTTTAATGTGAGGCGTTTATATCTCTCAACATTTTATATCACCGCAATGGAATAAGCTATGAAGATGGGAGTTAGATGGATACTGAGGATTCTTCAACTTCTAAAAAATAGTTATTTATTTGTATGAATTCTAGACTAGGTACCAAAACGGTGCTATCTTTGGGATATCTCCGTCGAACGCGTACTGCCATCGCACTAATGCACATAATTTAGTGAATTCTATTTTTCCTCATGATCACTGCAGTGGCGGCGCGTGAACCGGGCCACAATTAGTAGGACCGATCACCAGTGCACATAATAGTATGTATCATGTCTTATTGTACCATGGAGCTGATAAAGGTCCTGGGGCGGGGTCTAAGGGGAGGGGGTAGCTCCATCCCCTTTTCCAAACAGCAATTACAATGGATTTAGATGAAAAATGGTGTTCTTTGGTTATGGCAAGCGAAATGTCCAAATTAGTAAAACCAAGTTATCGGTCGAAAAAACCAAGTTTATCGGTTGAAAAAACCAGGTTTATAGTCGAAAACCAAGTTTATCTGTAAAAACCAGGTTTATCGGTCGAAAAACCAAGTTTATCGGCGAAAAAAACCAACGTTTATCGGTCGAAAAAACCAAGTTTATCTATCAAAAACCAGTATTTAACGGCAGACAACTCGGTACTTTCTACCGAACCTTCCACATCATGGTTTTTCGACCAATAACTTGGTTTTTCGACCGAAAAACATGCAGTTGTTTTCGACCGCTAAACTTGGGTTTAGGGGTCTAAGATAAACTTGGTTTTCGATCGAAAAATTAGGTGTCCTTTTCAATCTGATGCCACATATGTTACCTTTTGAAGTTTAAAATTTGTGTTAAAAAAAATTTACGTATTTTTAGGAACTAAAAAATAGACATCAGTGAGGGTGGGCATGGCCGAAACTTGGCCCTCCCCTCTGCCACTGATTGAATGATCCCATATTGTATGAGAAAACCAAGATGTTTGGAGATGTATGTCTGTTTTTCGGAAAGTGTTGTGATCAGAATAGTTCCATGTATAATTATCTTTTTAATGGTCATGAGAAGGAGTGCAAACCGTGACGCATGCGCGCGAAAAACCGAATTTTATCATTCGAAAAAGATTTCCTGACGAAATCTACATTCGAATCTGCATCGTCGAAAAACTTAAGTTTATGCCAAAAAACCTACATATCACTCAAAAAGCCAGATTTTCGAATAGAGCCACGAGTCTACTCTTTAACGCAAATGTGGGGGGGGGGAGGATTTGTAATCATTGTGTCCCCCCATAGCAATAATGCAAGTCCCCCGTCCCCCAAGTCCCCAGGATTGTATCCAAGTAAACTTGTGTACAGTTGACTAAAACAAGTATCTATGAAGACTTTTGCTGATTTGCGCAAATTGTTCACCAAAAACTGACAAACATTGATTTCCAGTGGGGCAACGATCGTATTTGGCTACGCCACCCCCCCCCCATTTTCAGACATCAAATCCTTCCCCTGCACTAATCACAGAAAAATTACACTGTTTACTAATGAGAAGTCCTTGAAATAATTGAATAATCCACCTCTGGTATAATGCGAAAGACCATTCAGAAGTGGCAAGATGGCGGACCGGTGGGTTCAAAAATCTTGCCTGCCAAAAGATTTGTGGCAAGATTTTTGAACTCACCGGTGCGCCGCTACATGTGGATAAGAACGAATAATTTAAAGTTTACTAAAAGTCCAAAATTTCAAAAATATTGATTGTCGAAAATGTTTGACATAATACATCCAATGGCCCATCAATCTTAGCCGCCATCTAGCATGTCGTGAGTCGCGAGAAGTAGTACCGGCAAATCACCATGGCAAATCGAAAAACCAAGTTTTCGAAAATAATCGATAATAGACTATCCTGGTTTTTCGACCGAAAAACTTGGTTTTTCTACCGATAAACTTGTAAAATTTTCTAGTTATTGGACGTTTGGCGTTGAAAGCTTGGTTTTTCCGATAATCTTGGTTTTTCGACCGATAAACTTGGTTTTTTCGACCGATAACTTGTGTTTTTTCGACCATTAAACTGGCGTTTTTCTAGTTATTGGACGTTTGGCGTTGAAAGCTTGGTTTTTCGACCGATAATCTTGGTTTTTTTCGACCCGATAAACTTGGTTTTTCGACCGCACCTTATATAAACTTGGTTTTTATGGGGTGACCTGACTATACAACTGGTTTTTCGACCGATAACTTGGTTATTTTCGACCGATAAACTGGTTTTTCAAGATCGATAAACTTTTTTCTAATTATTGGACAAAAGTAAATCCGTTACAAAAACCAAGTTGTACAACATTCGACATCACAGATTAATCAGAAAAACTTGGATTTTCGACTGAAAATCTCTCAAAGTTTTATCACCGCAACGATAAGCAAGAAAATTTTGGAAAATCTGAGGATTCTTCAACCTCTAAAAAATAGTTATTTGTATGAATTCTAGACTTGGTTTTCGATCGATAAACCTGGTTTTCGACACGTACTGCCATCGCACCGATAAACTTGGTTTTTCGATCAGTAAACAGTTTTTCTAATTATTGGACATTTCGCTTGCCATGATCTGCCAGCAGCACAGGGTGAACCGGGCATTTTTGCTGTGGCAAAAAAAACGAGCACACAAATTCTATCACAATCCTTATGTAATGATTGTACGCTATTGGGAAGAGAGTCTATGATTGTTCGCATGTTAGTAGTGGAAGTATGACTGCACCAAGAGTTGCCATTTGGCATCCCTGGATGCCAAATTTGTCTCAATTTGGCACAGAAGGGACTTGTTTGGCAACGAAAATAAGTGTTTGGCAACAAGTTTTTTCGTAGCCGTCGCTTTGTGCTCGCTTATCTTAGCAGCCGTGATGGTTTTGAAACTTCTATAATGGGAGAACCTGGGTGTCACTTCAATTGTTCTGCGGCATCTTTGCCCAGTGCAGCTCCTCTAGTATCGGTAAAGTACCCTTTTCAAACCCTCAAATCCCCTCCACGATCAATTCAAACGGCCATTAATTTTTTTCAACATAAGATGGGAACAGTCAAATTATAATTTTTGTGGTCTGTTTAGTGCCTATCCAGTCTGAGTGCACACTAAGTTTGTAATAAATCTAAATCTCCCTGGCCCCCAGCTGGGTGTAGGCCATGGACTGTAAACTCCTCCAGTCTGCCGGGAGCGATTGCTCTCTTGGAGCGCATTTTGATATCATTAATTTGTTCAACCACTCCCATGTTTTACAGTGGCATAGCTAGAGGGGGGGGGGCAGTCGCCCCCCCACAAAGCCTCCGAAGGCCTCTGTCGGAAATTTCTAGTCTCTGTCGGAAATAAATAAAAGCAATTCATTTGAAACACTCACAACACTTCTTATGTTTTTAAGAGCAGAATTACACATCGATATGTCAACGTGAAAGCCAAAAGTCGGTCTGATGGGAAGCAAAAAAAAAAAGTGGGCCCAGAATTTTGAATCGTACAACTATCAAGATTTTTTTTTTTTTTTTTTTGCTTTTTATCCGCCTTTGTTTTGGATAGCAACTTGTAATTTGGCATCCGACAGCGGCAATTTGGCAACTTTTTATCCAAATTTTGGCACAGATATGAAGATTGCGCATCTGGCAACCATGCACACTGCACATGGTCGCGGGAGATAAGAATTTAGTTTGCTACGTTGCTGGGTCAGTCTTTACTCATTGCAAAACTTATTCGCCTTCTGATCTTGGTCCAGGATCAGAATACGTTACAAATAGACCTAGGCCTTACAGGTGTTACCAGACTTACCACTGGCTGAAGTCAATCATTTGCCGATCGTGCAACTGCAAGGTAAGTAGCCTACACTAAGTTACCGAAAGTTGAACTCGGCAGTGGCACATGATCAATGATCAAGTAACTAACGTTAGCCTAGCCTAGGTAGGCCCACAGGCGCCCCTTAACATTGTATAGTATATACCATATATCCGGCGTCAGAATATACAAAAAAGGTAGTCACAAAAGCTGTCTTTTGGAATTACGATGTGTGGCCTATTTCCAAGAAGCTGAACTTGGTCCAAGGCAGCTCTTTTTCCTGAATAATTTCACTTGGCATTGTCTGAAGGATGAAATTTCGATGGAGTAACAGTCAGAGGATGGTAGCTGCTGATAGAGAGCATTCAGCACTTCCACACTATATAATAAAATACTCCTAAATATTCCCTAAAGTTCTCTGAACTTTCTGAATTTCTTCCAGAATTTGTCAATTTTGTTTTGCTTTGATTATTACAAATCGTACAGATACATATTAGCATTAATATGCAAGATTTTTGAACATAGAAATTCATAAAATTTGAAAACCTTTTGAAAAGTGGAAGGGCTTGCATTTTCTACAAGCACTTGTGACAGTTGAACTGTTCAACAGTCTTCAACTGCCACAAATGCTCCTAGTACGTGCAAGCCCCTCCACTTTTCAAAAGGTTTCAAATTTTATGAATTTCTATGTTCAAAAATCTTGCATATTAATGCTGATATGAATCTGTAAGATTTGTAATAATCAAAGCAAAACATAACTGACAAATTCTGGAAGAAATTCGCGGGAGAACTTTAGAGAATATTTTAGAGTTTGCTATTGCGTGGAAGTGCTGAATGCTCTCTATCAGCAGCACCATCCTCTGACTGTTACTCCATCGAAATTTCATCCTTCAGACAATGCCAAGTGAAATTATTCGGGAAAAAGAGCTGCCTTGAGGTGTTACCAGAAAAGTCTCGACACAGACAACATTTGGCCGAGAGAAAAGTGCAAGTAATTGTAGCCAGAAACGTACACTAAGTTCGAGCTGGGAGATTTGTGACATACCTTTCCGTCGTGGCACATGATATAGTAGGATCAAGTATACTATACGTTAGGGCCTGTGGGTAGGCCTAAACTAATTCCAAGTTAGCAGTTGTAGGCTAGGCCTACCTTATGACAATTGAGGATAATCTTTATTTATGCAGGCTAGCTTCTTTTGTATTTTTTAAGTTTCGGTTATCTTGATAAGGCTACATGTTCGGCACTGACTTGCATGCTTTTGCATGGAAGCGAAAATGTTAACCTAACTTAGTGAGTGTATTAAAATGCAGTCTAGCCATGGAGCTATTTACAGATGAGTAAAAGCAGAGAAACTTCCTTTGAAGTCATCATGGGTTCCAACATTCTAAGAGTAATGAGCCATGAATACTGTCAAGGATTTACTTACACTTGCAAACAATTAGTGCATAATAGATAAAAACAGCTCTTCACAGTCGACGTGAATGGCATGTGTTACAGGTCTGGTTACATGCCACCAGAAAGAGTTGTTTCACTTGCCAGTTAGAGAATTTAATCCTCCAATGATAAATTCACTTGATTATAATTTCAAAACTCTTTACTGTACTCAAATTATATGTCTTCAAAGGTTGATGGTTTCTGAAGTAACTCATTACCTACCCAAGATAACCATGTGGAGTGTTGCCCAGTGTTAAGGTATCTTTTGTTCACCCTACATAAATTATCTCTTAATTACGGATCAGATAGTTTATAGTTTGGTGAGTGAAATCAATATCTCTCAAGAAAACAATTTTAACTTTCATGATTAACCCCTCAGGGAATAACAGTGCTACCAGTGTCCTTGATTAAGGTTGTAAGAACATTAGGCTAACATTAGCCACATATGGTATGTCCATCTTTTGATGTTACATACTTGCATAATGAGCTCTTGTTTATTCATGATACATGTGTTGCATAAAACTTAACCTGTAAAATGGTCAATATGTAATGAATTGTAACGGAAATTGCAGCGATTTCCTGGATATTTAATGCTTCTTTCATCAAATAGCCAACTATAATTTCATGTCACCAGACCTTTAATACACTGTGAAGTGCATATAGGAACTTGTAACCTTCAAAATGCAAAAATGTAGAAAAGTTAAAAAAATTTTGTCAGAAAAGTACGCACCCGCACTCATTCAAGAGACACACCGTAGTGAAGATGAAGCAACTATCTTTTCGCTCAATTAATTCCTACATGTTTAGGAAACTTTTGGAAAAGCTCCAAAGTCTAATTTCGGAAAGATTCTGGGACATTTCTAGACACGTAATTTTCTACATGCAGATTTCCAACCACAGCACCAGATTTGATGAAGTTATCACCTCTAAAATGATATTAAATTGGACAAATGCTTCAAGCATCCACTTCAAAACTGAAGCTCTGAAGATGAACAACTGCACATACACAATTTGATTCCAGCAGTGAATATTCATGAAGTTGAAAAATGTAAAAACAGCTGTTTGTTCAAGTATAGTGTCACAAACACAGCTCAGTGTCAGAACCCTGATGGTTCTTCAAAGGAAATGCCAAACACGACTTGGGTAATTAAACTGTCTTATGTGAACAAAAGTTATGAAAGGCGAGGAGATTGGGGAGAGGGAGGTTGTCTTTGATTGAAAGGATTAGATGAGTGGTGTATTGCATTTGAGGTTCTTTGCTTTTACTCCATCCGTAATAGCTCCATGGTCTAGCTCTCAGTTGAGTGCACTGAATTTGGCAGTTCTCCAACCTTGTCAGCGGCCAACAGCTTAACTTAATACCCAGTTGATATAAAAGATAAAATCTTGATGAAATTCTTGTTTGATCCTCACATCAAATTCAAGCTGATACTGGATAAGATCAGAACATCTGAGTTTTTCATAAAGATTTTTCTTATTAAGCCTTTAGATATTTACAAAACAATTCAGCTAATATAGCCTATGTTGGCTGCAGTGCGAATTTTCATTTATCCATGCTACACAAATAATAAGCTCATCTAACCTAAGCCTCACCCACAGGCATTCGGAGCATCCTACACACATGGCCTACTATCAATTTGCTCCGAATGCCTGTGGCCTCACCTATGTCTCAGGGCTGAAATTTAGCACTCGTCCGATCGTCCGTGACGGGTAAAACTTGCATCGGACAACCATTTTCTCTCTTTAAACTTGTCCGATGGAGGAGTAGATTTTATTTGTAACTGAATAGTTCCCTACATCAACAGGAAAGTATGTCACAAAAATCCCCTTAAGAAGTGGCATTGAGACAATGGTATTGACTACCATTCATCATTGTACCATGCCAATAAATATGGAAATATGCAGAATTTAAAGTTAATGTTTGTTTTCTATGGCAGAGACAGGAAATAAAATTGTTCATCTCTTGTTCATCACTTCCATTCGGACAACCAAAAACTATTTCGGACAACCTAAATTTAGCTTCAGGTTGTCCGATGGGCAACCTGAAAATTTCCTTAAAAATCAGGCCTGTGTCTATTGTGAGTCCCAGAGACTACATGAATCCCTAGTCTTTTTCTAGTCATCCAGTAGGCTTACACTGTTTAGGCCTACAAGTCTACGTACACCTGTATAAGTCATTTGAATAATGGGTTGCGCTTAGCATTGTCATGTCCACAATGTATATTACAACAAGTCTGTTTCAAGTGTCCTTGGTCTCGCTTAGTACACCGTAGATCTGGTGTGTGTGTGTGTATGTGCATGTGTGTGCGTGTGCGTGTTGTGCGAATGACAACTTTGCCTGTGACAGTCTTCCCAGCTCTTTGTCTCTTCTGTACTGTAGGTCTGATATGTCAGGATCATCATGATTGCCTACAAAAATCAACCATTTTTCCTTTTTTGAAACAGTATTCTATTTGGTTGAATAAGTTCTTCTCTTCCACCTGTATGGATCATCAAGTCTTACCATACAACTACTGTACATACAAGACCAGCCTAGGTGTACAAGTGAGGGGAATGGGAAGGGTAGCAGTGTTTACACTAGATGCGGGATTGCGGGATTCTCGCAAAAAAATTGAGACTCCTGCTAAAAAATAATTCATTGTGGGGAAATTCCCACAATGTGTTTGATACAAAGAAATGAAAATGTGTAAAGTAGCACTTGAAATATTTCAATTAATACCAGAAATATAACAAATACTGCAAACATTTTAAGGAAAACAGTAAAAACAGAACAAAATTTCATTCAGAAATTACATCATTCCGATACCAGATTCGGCAAACCTCTTCCTTTTGTACGTGATATTGCAAAGTTGATTCAACTGGTGAAGTAATGATAATATCATAACAACATATGAAAGGAAATACAGTAAACTTTGAAATATTTCAACATTTTAACTGCCCCCCATATTTTTAAAATCCCCACCAAAAAATTAAGAAAGGGGGAAAAATCCCCCCCCCCCAATTTTTAGTGCTAGTGTAAACACTGAAGGGTAGCTGCACAGCTCTGCAAATCTTTCAAAAAATCCAGGGTGCATGTATATTGAAATCCCAAATTTCTAGCTTGCAAGTTTCAGTATACTATAAATGTCAGTGCTCTGTCCAAGCTAAGCAGTGTTGGATGCAAATCATCCCAGAGTTAAGGATGTAATTGGCATCGGTAAAATTCTGTCATTCCCACAACAACATTTTATAAGTTCCTGCCTAATAATATCAGCTTTGATGGGTTGATACCCACAAAATTTGCAAAATGAACCTTTCCAAATGATAGCGGTTGTTGGGAGTCATTTTCATAATTTCTTGTGCAGCACAATTGAGGGGAATCAGAGGGAACACAGTGTTACATACCAGGGCTTCCCCTGGGTTTTAGAGGGTGTGAGGTGGTATTAATCCATGGGGGTAAGATGGTGCCAACTCTGGAGGGAGAAATATCAATACTTCTTTAGCTAGTACTGTAGAGGTAGTAATTATAGGAAATTTCTGTGAGGTGGCCAAAAACTGTGAGGTGGCTGCCTCACAAAAAGAATGCTAGGGGAAACCCTGCATACTTGTGTGCATGCCATACCACGGATCGGACCGCATCTACTTACAAATTGTGCTGCAGAAAGACGACAGCTTTGAGCTGCGCATTTCTTCTTTATGAAAATGGTGACACATCCAAAATGATATCATATTCATTCATCACTCATGCATGGACAGCCTTAAAACTAAGTTTGCTTTACAAGAAAAGTGAAAAGGTCCTTATGGATAGAAGTATCACATGACTGCTAACCATGTCATCTGTACACATTTGCTGCACATCATGACATGTATACACTGCTGTGTATCCATATTTCCAATTGGTGATGGCACTTTGGTTGACATAAAATTTAAATAACTAGCTTGAAATATTTACGTAAGCCAGTCTGCTAGCACACTTCACATGGACAGGTCAGAATACAGTACTTACTGTAGTATTTAAATCTGTATGTGGTGTACTCATTCGAACATAGCTGTGAACATTGTTAAAGGGAGAAAGCGGTAGCCCCAAGTTTATTTTAAAAAATCAGCTAAATCTTAGAGATCTCCTCTTGTTTGGTTCAGAAGTATTTTGCATTATGTTTCTGTATAAAAGCATTGAATATTGAAGGTAAACCAAGGAGTTGTTCTGCATGAAATTAACAAATAAGTAACAAAAATATTGTCACATGATTGAAAGGAGTCATTCCTGAATTAAGATGATGGGGTACACTGATTCAAATAGGGGAGAGGGGGAACTATATTCCCCGTAAACTCGGTAGCCTGTAGGTTATTGTGGCTTTGGCTGGGAGGTTAAGTACAGTATGCAAGTTTCTTTCTTTCCTATTTTTTAAACAACAAATCTCACACAAAATGTAAGTATTCTCTAAAGTTTACTTCCAGCCTCTCCTCCGATTTAAAAAAACAACAACAACAACAAAAAAGAAAAAAAAAAAAAAAAAACATGTTAACTGCACCTCCTGAGGCTCCTAAACAAAGCTGATGCCCTGTACTGAGTTAAAAACTCTAAATTGTTCAAGGCCATATCCTTACATTACTGCACATTGTGTGAGCTGTGTGCTACGTATACTGAGTGAACTTCAAAAGTCATTGACAAGTCAGAGTGAGAGTTTGGCTTGTGTTTATGTCAAAGTGTGGTCACCAATAGAGGATACTTCTAATATGTCTAGGGTGGTGCAACACTCTTTAATTCAAGCCTTAAAGGGGTCTGCAAGGGATTAAATTCAGTGATTTCAAAAAGGCAGAAAATTTTTCTGTTTTAGGAGCTGAAAACTGCAGCCCAATAACATGTACAGGGGTGGGAGCATTTGGCAGATATTAGTTTTCAAAGAAATGTTATTTTTTCTAGAGACACATGGCATGATGGGAAATCTGTGATGTCATCACAGCACAAAAATTAGGCATCGCATTGTACAGTACAGTTCTTCTTTATGATATCCACACCACTGTATGGAATACTTTGTTTGCTAAGGCCTACATATTTACCGGGTCATACGAAAGACTTTAAAAATGGAACCTAACCTACTGCCTTTGTGCTTGGTGCTCAGCATAAGCAATGGAATAGGGAAAACAAGCCAGTGAGCCACAACTGGAAAAAAGGCTGTGGTCGTCTTGACTTCAACCAATTGGTTGGAAACTGGGACGTTAAAACTCATCTAACTAACGAACTACATATTTACAGTGTAGTTTTATGCTACAGTATGTGTACATGAAAAGATATTCAAACATTCCAACAGTATATAAACTTCAACGACAAACAGGACATTGAATTGTAAAGAAAAACAAAAGGAATCTGAAGCAATATGCCCACTTTACATTGCATTTTGTGATCTTGATGAGAACTGGAGCAGGGCTCGAAATAACCATGGCTGTTGGGCCCTTACTGATGGCCGTGGTGCCCCTCAGTCAATGTCCTATGAAATAACATAGACCGACAGCCAATTTGCTCATTTTGGCTGTGCCCTTTTGCAAGCTTATTTCAAGCCCTGCTGGAGGTATTTCTTGACAAAAATCTTTAAAATGAGAAATCTTGAGTTTAATAGGAATGGAGTAATGCTACAGGTTTTGGAAGACACATACTGGGTTTTTTTTCCTTTTTCACACAAGACCCTTGTGAAATCAATGCCACTGGAATGCCTTTGCATCCAGTATGATTTAGAGGTCTAATAGTGTCCCCACTTTGGTACCCTGCCAGAGCATTGCCCACAAACCTACAAGGACACAGTAGTGTGCCATTGAACCAATGCAAAAGAACAATGTTGCATACTCGGTGTGTGTGAACTTATGGTAGGCTATGGTGAAGCCTTGTGGTATTTACATCACATTCACATCTTAAATCCCATCTTTTTATCAAGTACTTTAATAGTAGTTATTTCTTTCATGTTTTATTGTCCTTGATTCTTCATTCTTTTTGTTTTATTTTTATTTTTCTTTTGTTTTAATTCTCTATTTTGACTTTACCCTTTTGGCTTAAGTTGCTTTTTTTTGTTGCATTTTACATTGTAAAAAGCTTTGAGATATTCTTTTATGTAAAGCGCAATATAAATATATTGTATTATTATTATTAAACCAGTGAGCCATTTTAAGGTCTCCATAAAGTTTTGGAGATTTCTGAAAGATTCAGAAGTACAAATGTTAAAAAGGCATCTTTCGGAGCTTGGGAATAACCATTTTGACAGTATGGAAGGTTTTGCCAAGAATTCTCTTCATGTGTAATGCTATATGCACTATCACATGGTGGTGACGCATGTAGTTGTGTCACATGTACAGTAAGCTGCCAGCTGAAAGGTCTACAAGATGACAAAGGTTGAAATTGGGGATGTCAAGAAAACAGTTTGAATAACATGGCTGTAGTATCATACAAATACCCATTTTGACAATGTGGGGGTGAGGTATTTGACATCATCCTTTAAGTTCCTGTCATTTCTGTGTTTAACAGAAAGTTGTCCCATGTATACCTTTCTGTTGCTGATGGAAAACCCTATATATCAGGGAATAATTTATCTGTTATCACATCGCATTTTGCTACACAAGATGGACAAATTGCAACACAAATGCAAAATTGTGTAGCAGATTTTGTACATACAACATTAGGGTTTTTAATGATTTTGTGATTGAGAAGCCCAGACACCTGAAAATTGCTATGCAGATTTTGAACACTAAATTATTCCCTGTATTGTTCCTAGTGTCTGTCGGTATGTAAACTTACTGTTGGAGCTTCACATGGTCCGAAAAGTGAAACTCCTACGCAAAGTGTACATTGTATGTACAGTAATGTAACATTTGTTCTTGTGCTAGCTGCAGTTTGCGATACCCACTTTATTTGTTTATGTATACGTCTGGTTATGCTTGTATGCACTCACAAAATATATTCCAATCTACCCAGACATTTTTGTGTAGTCCAGTGACCTGTAAATAAATATCTGACCCTTACTTAATAATAGACCCATGTGTATGTGTCATCTTTACTTAATAAGTCTTCACACTGTACATCCTAAATCATGTTGCTACATCTCTGCAGTATGTGAGTAATTTGTAGCAGCACAAGAACGAAATGCATGTGAACATTAACTGAACTTACTCAATGCACTGTACCATAAAGCAGTGTAGGTCTTACTGGGTTAATATTTACTGTTTATAATACTGTACTACAGTATGTGTCCTGAACAAGAGCAAAACTGCTCCATTTTTCTCACCCAAATAATTTTATATTCAAGAAAAAATAGCCAACTTTGTCTTGAAAAAGTCTTTATTGAATTTCATTAAATCTCGTACTGTATGTGTTGTCACCATGTGTTGACACCATGTGAACAGTACAAGTATACAACTGGTGCTGTGGCCGAGTGGATAAAGGCGGTGGCATTTGAAGCGATGCAACTTAGCAGTCGGGAGGTTTGATCCCTGGCTGGGTCAAAGTAAGGTGGATTTATCATCCAAGAGCAGTCTACAGTTTTCCCATCTGAACTGACCTTTCAAAAGAAACCAAATTTGATCTAAATTGTTGAGTTGGTTAGCCACCCAACGTGGAGTTGTAATTCATACGCCATAGGCTTCTCCCACTTTCGTGGTCGCTTAGCATTGTAAAACAACTGCCCTTCAAGGCCTGAATTATATAATAGTAATCCAAAATTTTCACTTTGCATTGTTATGCAAATTTCAGAGCAGCTGACTAGTTTTGTGTCTTGATTTAAGCATAAAAGCCTGGTGTAAAGATATGTGCTTTGGCCAGATACTTTAGGCTACAGCTACTTTACCCAAAAGTGTTGCAGCCTGCAAGTACTTTTTGTAATTAAGGTGTAAATGCCTGGCCTTTTTAATGGTCAGGTTTGGGGTAAGCTTTTTCTTTAGTGAACTAGGATGCATAAAAGTGGGAGTGAAAATGTTCTTAGGGGCTTATCATCTGTTTGATAATGTCGTAGGGTTTGACAGTTCATTCATTTAACTCTGATGAAAATTTTTTGTCCAAATTTTATGTTGAAAGGTTGAAATGTCTACCATATTCTATAATTTTAAGTGTACACATCCACAGTTTTGGACAAAAAAGTAACCTAAAATGTAACCATATTCAGTGTTATAAAAATTAAAACATTTACAGTGGATAAGGCAATTGTTTAGGTTGAGACTGAATGCAGAAAAGGTAATGTTATGTGTTAACTAATCTATTTCGCTCCTCCTTACCTCCCCTAGTACTACTATTGGACAGCCCATTTACTGTGAAACATCTCTTGGCAATGAATAAATTAAATGCCAATTAGTAACTGGTACTGCAGCATTTAGGTCACATAAAAACTTACGTAATGTGACTATGAATTGTTGAAGGGTATTCAGTATTTTGATTATTTAACTGGTTAGATCCTGGCCTCAACTTTCCAGTTTCAATGTTCATGAACCTCACTGGTCAGAGTACACATAGTTTCTTCAACAGTTACACACCAGTTCTGTGAAAAAAGTGTAGTCAGTACTCTCACTAAATGCAAAAATATTTTTTTAATAATAATAAAAAAGAAAAGAATGGATGCTTCCAGATATATATAAGATTGTTTATATTTAGTGAATTAAAATACTGTAGTTTTTCTTGCAAAAGTATGGAGATACTAGTTACAAGACATGCAAAGTTCCTCACAGGAATCTATATAGTGATGTTGATGTAAGTTTGTGATAGAAATGTGACTCATGGTAAGCCATTTGGAATTGATTGAAGACAGCTCTCATGCCTTTCTTACAAATTTTTTCTGTAGATAAAGTTGCTACCCCTAAAAAATTCCATATACATGCTTATAAAATCCAGGCCAACATTTCTTGGATCCATCACTTTGAATGATACAGCTCAAAGTTCCCAGTCTAATCAAAATTATCCACTCCATGAGTCTGATTTCAGAGTGTAAGCAAGCACTGGAAACATTGATAAATCTTTTCTCACAACCAGCATGAATTTTTAATAATTCAAGATAACATAATCATAAATCTTGTTTTAAGTTCTCTTGAAAACATGTAAAGATAACATCTGAGTGATTTCATCTTAACATTATGCTTAAACCAGTCAGTCTTACTGTACTGATAAAACACAGTATTTTTTGGTTGTAAATATTGAAGTGCAGTACTGTATGTAGAGTGCATGTATAAGCATGTATTGCAGACAGATCTTTAATTAGGTCTGTGTTATTCCAGATCTGTGTTGCAATAGCAAAAAGCTCTTGTTTACAGCATGCTTGACTGAAGGTTATCATTGTGCAGGCCTTGATTTTAAGACTCTTTCATATTTGTCCATCTGACAACCTGTATACTGTAGCTTTTTTTTGGCAGTCCAAAAGAAAATTTAGTTGTCTAAAGAGAAACAAGTTGCCTGGGTACTATCTGTTGTAAATGTGAAATTTGGTTGTCCAAGGAGCAACCAGCCTGTTACTTTTGGTTGGCTGTCACTGGTTTTGGTTAGTAACTGGAGGTTGTCTTAGAAAATCAACTTGAAGTTAACTAGTGTAGCTTTTGTGTTGCATAAACTTGAAGTTAGTAGTGTAGCATTGTGTTGCATATCAATTGCATATTGCATACAAGTATGTTAGGGAAATGTTGCATGCTTCCCCAGGCTTTGGTACGAAAGCCTGGGCGATCCAGCTTGTTTCCTTTCAAGCATGCTAATTGAATTGCTTGCTTGGCCGGCCACTTGGCTGCTCAAGTTTCTTTGGGTAATGCTATTAATAACATGCAATGCCATTTTAACAGTGACTGCAGTCAGAGCTGGTGCTAGTGGTCGCCATGTCCTTCTCGACTGAAGAAGTCATGTAAATAATCGGCTAATTAGCCATGCCCAAGATTGTCATCACAGAGATTATGTTCAGTGATTGACATGGAGAGGTTGGTCTTCATACTCTAACCCAGTTGTTCACCTTATGCAGCATATCAAGGTTTAGAGATTCCACAGAATGCTGATTGTGGTTCACCAAATCCTGTGTGTCCAGTGCCTGTAAAAGTGGTTTATATTGGGTTGATTGCATACTTCGTGGGGTAATAAGTGGTCCCATAGCCAAAGTTGGGTGACTGATTTCTATTTCTCATCAGTGCATGGCTGTACAGTGCAACCAAAAGGGTTGTAAATGCACCCAAAATTTTACAAATGCGACAAACGGTTATACCAAGGTACCAGATGTCCTAAAAGTATGACTCGTTAGGCACCTGTACCACTGTTGGCAAGGAATGCACACACATGATCAGGCAGTCAATATTTTCACTACAATTAAGGTACATGCTATGGAAAACAACTTTTTCCATTCATGAGTTACAGTACAGCTCAAAAATGGAAGCCTTAGTCTCATAGATATAATTTAACGATATCCCCTTTCCTTGTGTGGCATTGCTGATTGAGTGAATGACATCATAGCTCCCTACTTTGTTCTTACTAAACCATTCACTGATGTGGATTGTGGAATCAACTATAGCTCTTTTAAGGGGTTTCTTCAGTATTCCTGTGTAGTGCATATAATATATATATGTCACTTGACTCACTGTGTAAATCATTGAAACAAGGTTCTTCCAAAGGATTATCTCACACACAATTTTAAAGTCAATGGAGGAGTCCCATTAGCTCACAGTGTAAGAAATCATAGAAGCAACATTCATGCCAGAGATCCACTACATTATCACATTTAGATGAAAAGTTAGGGTTATATCCATGAGAAAATGCATTTCCATAAACAGAGAAATGCATTTCCTTCGCACATATCCATTAGAGGTGTGCTTTTTCAGAAGGATATATCCATTAGAAAATGTGTGATAACTGGGTGAGAGATCTGCAGTGAAATGAATATTTAAACCTTACAGTTCATCGAATTTCTCAGTCCCAAAGCACTGGGCAGCGTATGGTTGGCCTAGGCAAAGTGAATCATATCAATGCATGGCAACTACCTGTTACTGTATAAAATGTGCTGATAACATAAAGAACAATCAATCGAAGTTTGATTGATAAACATAGATATTGCAAGGTTTGTAAAATGTAAACCAGTTGAAAATGCTGATGCCTAAATTTTTTTGTTTAGGAGCCAGTGGCTACTACTTTTTTCGTTCCATACAGCACTACAGTACCCCAGTGACATAGATTTTAATTCATGTCCTTTGAAAGTTGGTTTCATGGAAAGCTGCCAAGTTTAAGAAAGTTGAAGTAAGTGCTGTTGGAAAACAAATCAGTTGTACATACTAGATTCTAGTACTGTTTGCAACTGGCTTAGTACTAAAATTTATTCCCGGTAAATATTCCTGAAAGTGCAGTGCCAGCTTCCTTTTAATATTGTGAATAAATACAGTAGTGAAGATGAGACAAAGAAACACAAGAGTGTATACATCTTTATACATGGCTTTACTACTCAGAGTTATTAAGACATAAACTTGAGTCCATCAGTTTCAACAAAGTAAACATGATCGACATTAAAAGAATCCACATAATTATGGTACGTATATTATGAAGAACATTTACTGTTCAATACAAACCTCTTCCATTGAAAAGGAAAGTCAATTTTTGCTGTTGTTTTGTTTTAGGTCTGTCTGCTTAGCCACAAGGAGTTGTGAATTAAACTGTATGACCTCAGTTTATACCTCAGTGAAGAAGTTCTGTTCAGTTTCTCTCTATGAAAAGTTTGTTTTGTGGAAACCCTCTCAAATTTAATAATTCAGCTACTTTCCAAGAAAGGTTTTTGATGTGTGATTGTGATTTTTTTCTACAGTATGTCCTTCTTTAATCCGAGTCATATACAGTATTTCCCTGAGGTGCAATACAGGCTTGTACTCTAACATTTCACTGATATGTTCGTGTCATTGACCAATCAGAGCATAGGTGAACTGGCTGTTGTGGTGACGCTGAGATTGCCCCCGCTCCTCCCCCCCCCCCGACTTGCTGGTTGCTGAAAGAAAGACCGTACTTTACCTGGGCCAGTCATTACCAGATACAGGTAACTAACTAACTTTGGCCGCAGCATCTTCAATCCACCCCTGAATCAGAGTGGCTTATATTTAAAGGAATGGTTTGAATTTGCCCATATTTTTTTTTATTGCAATCAAACTGCAGTCAGCAATTGCTATGAAATATGGTTGCTCTCTCACCTTTAAATGTATTTGGGGACTGGACTGATGAATATCTGCCTTTAGGAGAAGAATATCTTTATCATAGTAAAGTTGTTTCCAAAGGCAGTGTGATTTTCATGTCTACCATTTCCCCAATTAATGCTGGAAGGGAGCTGGAAGGGATAGAGAGATTTTGAGCATGTGCCACGATGTCAGTCAGTGCATTCATCGAATATTGTATTTTACACAACTTTGCTGTCTACTATGTATGACACTCAAGGGTTTACCAAGCGAATGCAATGTGGGATAAACTTTATACTTGACTACTGTATGTTTTGTGCTTGTCTTTTATACTGTAGTATGAAAGTAAAATTTTGGGAACAACATAAACTGTTTAAGAGGTGTTTCATACATTTTAGTGACATACTTGTAGAGTCCACTACACAAATATGGTTAAATGTGAAGTTTGCTTTTAAGTAACCATTCAGTATATCAAGTTGCAAGGTACAGTAGGGAACAGTACTTGCATGCATGGCAGTGTATAAATACTAGAGTGGCAGTAAACATTTGGAATAGTCAGTCTTGGCTGTAAAATACTGTACATATGTGTATAGAGCTGTTAACATGTGTATAGTTAGTGTATATGCAGGTAATGCAGTAACTTGTACTCCGTGATTTCAGCAAAACCAGGTGGGTGCAAATATCACTTCTTGTAAACATTTTGTGACAGACAGGCCACTGTGTAATATGTGAGCTATAGATTAAATACTTCACACTGAGATAAGGTGCAGTAACACCTTATTGAACCAAAGACCTTTAACCATGATCAAAGTGATTGCATGCAGTGAACTTTTCTGCTGAAGATTATCAAAGAGTACTTCATGTAGAAGTGCACTCCTGTCCCTGTAGTTGATTTTGAAATAGTGGCCTTAAAATATCAAAGTCCACTGAAAAGTAATAGGGACATTCTAAAGACACTGTCACATTCAGATATTTATCTGTGATGATACTGTATCTGAACAGGAGGGTATGGAACAAAGCTTCAGGCTTCATTTAATCCCTCAAAAGTATCCCAGTCTCATTATGGTGTATTGTACTGAGATAAAAAAGAAAAAGCTTTTAAGGTTAATCTCCACAAAATCTTTGGGATTACTTAGAACTTTGTAAGGAAAGAAAGCACAGGTGTTTAAGGGTATAAATTGTCTTACTGCATTGTATTGCTCAGTAGCAGATTCAGGGTGTTTCTCCAGCGATTATTTGTAAACCTTGATAACTTTGTTAATTTTACTTTGTACTAAAAGTACTGTAGTTATGTTGCATTAACTCATTAATTCAAAGATGCAAACTTTAGTAGGCTGTACTGTCATTGCAGTGACTGTCAGTGTACTTATTACAAACAGCGATAACTTTTACACAGACTTTGCTTGTACACACAGTATTTCCTTTTATTTAACCATTAATTTCTATCAGTTACATTACTAGTTCATACAAAGTGTTTTTGTATGTGACACTTTTGTGTTTATGTAAGCTGATAAGATTAACACTATATTGTGTTATTCAGATTATTTAAACTTTGATGGTAAAGTGTTTAAAGATTGCAAAACATTAATGTTTAAATAATAATCTGTGTATATTTGACAATGTGGATTTCAGGAAGGTGACATTGGTCTAATGTGTGTTAACAGGTTACAGGTGAACAAGTTATTAATCACACAGGGGCAAGGGGCAACCGGCTCCCTCAGCAGCCTTAAGTGCCACCAAAGAGAAGGCCAGCACAGCCTCAGTAGAAAAGAGCAAAAAACTGCCCTACTAAACAATAATACAGGCTTCGACAAATTCTTTTTTCACTGCTTGTCCATCGGGCAAGCTGTTCTCTTAGTCTACTTATCCGCATGAATATCAACTTGTCCACTTTTAATATGCCTTAAAACTTCTTTGTGGAGGAGACTTCGTAAGTACTTGCCCGGTGGGCTATGAGATTGAACAATGCACTTGCCCGGGTAACTTTTTACTTGTTCCGGATTGTCGGGTGGGGGATTTGTCGAAGCCTGATAATAATAATAATAATTATAATTAGTGTCATTGTAGTCACTGTCACCTTTGCCGCCACTATCATTATTTATCAATTTCATTATAATAGTTATCATTCTTATTACATATTTTTTGCAAACAAAAGTGAAGGTGCCATGTCAAACAAAGAAAAAGAAATAGTTTCTCTGAGTCCCAAAGTAGCCAATATAATATTTTTCATGGCAGGATTGTGGTCCAAAACATTTGAAAACCCCTGTGTAAGTAGGAATTTTTTTTTTTTTTTTTGGACTTTCTGTTATACTGCCCTCTGTTACAGCTATAGTATTTTGTGAAACTTTTTAAGTAATAATTTTTTCATTTTACTGAAGGTGAACTCTGTCAAGAAACTGTTTTTATGACCAATTTTTCTTTATCCCACTCTTATCTTTTGGCCTGAGAATGAAAAGTAGATTAAAGTTATGGGAGAGATATTATTTACTGTATACATAAATTGTTACATTGGGATAGTAAGTTGTGTAAAAATTAGGGACTGATATGAATAGTACTGATTTGTTGGTATGTGTATGTGAATATTTCTTTCGTGGATACAGTAATATGTTTTTTCTTCATTTAAGTGTAGTGTCATGTTTACTGAAATACTTCATATGTAGTGTTTATGTAAGTACAGTAAGTTGATTAAATTTGAGCATCCGGGTAAACGTGTTTAATTATGTCTCAGGAATTACAATAGTTTTGTTATGAGTGGATAAATGATGTTGCTGGTAATAAAGTAATTAATATAACATTTATATTGGCTTCAATTATTACCTTCTTTGAAACAATCTAGAAAAGATGATTCAGTAATTCATTATTTACAAAATTTGTAATGGAAAGAGTATGGTGCAGTTCCACCATACCAGTAGATAAATTATGGTATTATGTCGTGAAAACATGTTAATACTCCAACACACAAAGTAATATTTCCATATTATTGGTAGCCAATACTATATTATTCTACCTTGAATCCTTTCCCACAAAGCACTTTGAAACTCGTTATACACAAGGTGAAAATTTCCTTTTACCTGCAATATGTATTATGTAATGTATAGTAATATTTATACTGTGGTTCTACAACTGATATAAAACAGGTATTTCAAACACTTAAAGGGAATGTACTTATTGTTCAGCTAATCAAAATCTGTAGTATAGAATACTGTACTGTATGCATTGACGGCACGCAACATCATTTTGGTGGCAAAACAGTGAAGCGCATGGCACACACGACGTAGATTTCACATACGCTTGTAGTAGACTGAAAGTCATATGCATTTATTGGTGAAACTTGCAATATACACACTTGCCTCCATTGGAGGGTGTACGTTTCTGTTCTGTGATGTCAAATGTATTTGAGGTCTGTACTCTCAAAGCCTGTAACTTCTTTGGAATACAGTAGTATAAAAAAAAAGTTTTTTTTTAGTTATTGTGTGTACTTTATCCAGTTCAATATGTTTTTTTGAATTATCACTCGTTTTTTTTTTCTTTTTAGTTATTGTGTGTACTTAATCAATTTTCATTTTTTTTTTTGGGGGGGGGGAGGTCATTTCTCATTATCCTGTGATTTTGGAAGATCATTGATAAGTTGCATATATAGTCCATGTAGGCATCAGCAGTCTTTGCATGGAAACAAGTACTCTATAAGCTAAGTGACCACATGTAGTATGTAGGCTGACGGTTCCATAGTCAAAAGTTTAATATGTGTAACTGTGGAAGGGCAAACCTTGAATAATATTTTGAACCAGAAATACTTCGCAGACATGCTACTGTCTGCTCTACACAGAGACAGATAATGTCACTTTACCAGCTGAGTTTGTAACAGTTTATGAACAAAATTCCTGTTGTTAGTTTCTTATCCAAACTTGAAAAGTTTGCATGAGGACCCCTTATTTACCACCTTCATCAATACAGATTGATTGTTCTTTTCTCTTACCAAATCAAATTGCTACAGTCTGTACTCTACATATGTATGGTAGAGATATCCATTTTGTCATCAACTGTGTGTGTGGTGGGGGAGGGGGGTGGGGGGTGATGACAATGAAGTATACATACCTTTTTAAAAGATAAGCAATACTGATCTAATTTACAGCATTGGTCAAGTGTCTTGACATCAAAGTGTGCTTTGGTGAGGGTGGAAGGGGTCAAAAAAAGAGTGTGGTCTGTACTCTCATGAATATGACGAAAGATTGGATGACATCGTTTGTGAGACTAACAGTTTTCATTAGTCCTAGATTGCAAACTGTTTTGATAATTATTATCTTCATCTTTAAGGAATGTTTAATACCTTAATGATTATCTTTCGCTAATAAAAGGTGAAAGACTTTCTCATGTGGTAGTACTGACATTCACCCTTTAAGGTCTAGTACTGTATTTTATGATGAAGAAAGCTCTGCAGAGTTTATCTGCATTTGAGTATCTTGGTCTTCGATAGGATGTCAGCTTTTTTCAGGAAGTATAATGATTGATGTAAAACATACATGTTACCAATCAGTTTAAAACTGCCGTGTATTTCTTGTGATAAAAGATGAAGTCAAGTAATGGTGTAAGAAGGTTTGTTGGAATAATCCACATCCTTCTATTAATGCGGAATACTATCCCTATGCCAAGTCGGTGTGGCACAGATGGTTGAAGTATACAAACTGTGATGAATTTGATTACTCTCTTTTGTTATGTTTGTTTCTCATGTACATAATTATATACACTTCTGCTCTGTGGTTTTGATCATAAAATTATGCGGGAGTTTGGGTGGTTGAGATTTTCTGTGAGTTGGGGTATGATGTTTAGAGGAAAAGATGGAAAAGATAGCTGTGAGTCAGTCTTTTGAGCAAGAGGAATGGATGAAGGGATGGTGAATAAGTTGAGATCAGTTAGGAGTGTTGATATCAAAAAAGAAGAAACAAAAGGAGGGGGGGGGGGGTACATTGTAATTTTTTGAAATGATGAAGGCAATGAATATAACTTAAAGTTTATCATCAAAAAAAATATGATACAAAGTGATACTGTATACAGTTTTTGGTATGGCAAAATATTAATGTAATTATGGATATTTCAAAAATGATTGTAGCCCTAGACAGGTGCTGTATTGAACCATGCTGATGGGTACAGTACTAGTAGGTATCAACTAACATTTAGATTGTACCATCACAAGTAGTAGCTTTCTTTAGTATATCCAACCAATGAATCCTAGCCATAGGGACTGGTACTTAACAGTTTTGTCTGCTTTTCCACCAAGTAAAACTTCCCATGCTTTTACAGTTGCAGATAAGACTTTTCCTAGCCCAGTACATGACTCTGGATCTGTATGTCACATCACAGCTATATACTGTAGCGCCCGCATATGCAGGATTTTTTTAATCCGGGAGGGAGGTGGTACCACTTATGACAAATGTGAAGCCACCTATCAGAGAGTGTAGCAACTTTCTTTTCTTTTCTCTTAACTTCCTGTGCTCCCTTGGATAATGGATGTGCACATTTAAATGTACGGGGGTTGGGGGGGGGGAGTATAACAGTATTCGGCAGTAAATACTGTATCTAGCTTTGTCCCAAATTAGTCGTTGAATACAAATTTAGTTCTGTAGTCTACATACTCAAGTGGTGGCCTGAGGGCCATTTGCATACTGTGACATAACGAAGAAGATTCGGCAGCTCAAAATAAGAATCACACTATTTAATTCCGTCCTCGTTACTACAATTATTCAATTCAATTTATTTCTACCATCATCAAACATTTCAAGTATGTCAGTACATATGAATATATTACAACTAATTTTCCAAATGGAAATAAGCAACTGAAAAATTAATGGTAATTAGTGATGGGCAGAGGAGCCAGTATTATAAAGTAAAACTCATGTAGCATTGAACTGCTCTTCTATCACTTGAGAACCTCTGCCCTATATTATTTCTGTTACAAACTGGCTTTCGCGATGTTTCACTTGACATAAAGATTGCAGGTTAAAGGTAAACAGTAAGTTATTCAGTATCACGTTATCCACAGTACTGTACTATACTAGAATCTAATGCTGTGAAAACGATGAAATTACAAATTTGTCACTTAATTACCTTGTTAAGTACTTACAGTATCACAGCTGAAATGGGACTGCTTAAAAACTGCAGAATTGATTCAAAGACACCACTATTTTTCTGAGCCAACTGTACCTTCTTATGTGTCAAGTGAAAAAAGTAGATACAACTCTCCAGATCAAACTTGTGTTTTTACAGCTTTCCCTGAGACAGCTATTGCCCTTGGGCCTTTTGGCTTCTGAAGAAGAAGTGGTGTATTGTATCCTCTAAAATTTTACATTCTACCATTTTTTGTGAGAAATGTATCAGATGTGCATTAGGAACTGCATTTGTAACTTTTGTGAGGTAGAAGATGACTTGGCAGATTCTCATCCAAGTTTGCTTGGGAGTTCCTTGACATAGGATGGATATTGTACATGGTGTGGTATTGGTACTGTGCATATGAGCACTCAGGACTGTTTTCAGCTGGAAAGGGGTGAGGAGCTGAGCATTTTACCTGCCATTTTAGTGATTTTTGTAATACTAGTTCACTTGAAAAGAGTCAGTGTATAGTATATCCTATCCCAAGGGGGTGGGTCCTGGTGTGGCTAGGATCTCCAGCCCCCACCCATACTGTAAATACTTACTAAAAAAGGAGTTTTAAAGAGGGATTTGCATTACCCCAAGTATGACTTTTACTTGGTGGTAAGCCCCGCCCATAACTGTCTTTACTGCTTCTCTTTGTGCAGACACATAGTTCACTGCTTAAGGCCACATCCTGGTGAGCATGAAAGACCCCATGTGTAATCAAAACATTCTCTGTGCGAGCTGCATAATACAAGCTGCTCTGCATCTTTTGAATTTTGTAACTCTGATGTCAATCAAAGAGTAGTCACCAGTTGAGACTTTTGCCTTACCCCTATGTAAAAGTCATACTTGGGGTGATGCAAATCTGTCTTTAAAGGTTGTGTGACATGAAAATTACATAGTTGCATATTTGATGTAGAAAGCATTAAATATCCAGAAAATAGCCGCAATTCTTGTTAAAATCCATCACATATTGACCATTTTACAGGGTAATTTCTATTTCACTCTTGTATGATAAATAAACATGAGCTACATAAATGCAAATATGTGACATCGAAAGATGGACATACCATATATAACTCATGTGAGCCTTGGTTTTTTCAACCTTAATTCCAAGGACACTGGTAGCAATTGTTATCCCCTGAGGGGTTTATTATGAAAGTTAACACTTTTTCCTTCAGAAATATTGATATCTCTCACCAAACTTTAATCTATCTGATCAGTAATTAAGAGATAATTAATATAGGGTTGCAAAAGAAATATTAACACCGTGCAACAATCCACATCATTATTTTTGCATAGGCTATGAGTTTCTTCAGAATCCATAAAACTTTGAAGACGTATATTTTGAGAACGGTAAAAGATATTGAAATCATTCCAATGGATCTTTCATTGGAGGGCTTAATTCTTTAACTGACAAGTGAAGCAGCTCCTTTTGGTGGCATGTCACACGACCTTTAATGATGATGTGATAATAAGATGAAGAGAAAGAGAGAAAAATAGTTGGGGTGTGAAAGGGTTCTAGAAAGTAAACTTTGCATCAAAATTTAACAGTTCCATTCCTATTCTTGCACTAAGAAATGCTAGAGTATGTATTTATATTGCTTTATTAAATAATGAATGCAGAAGGTTTGCTGACATGTGATCAGATTCAAAGGTACTGCAAAATAAGAGACTATGTAGGTGACCGCTTGCAGATAATGTCTTCTTTAGTGTGACCTAGTTGCTTGAGGTGATCAGTGTCCTATACAACATGTACAGTATGCAAATCTTATATAAGGTTTTGAGGCATAGCACAGTAGATAAATTTTCAAAGAAGTGGACAAAGGTCATAGAATAGCATACAGGAAGCAGTACAGCAAAATCATGTACAATGGTACAAATAGGTAAATTGTAAGCAAAGTTCTAACTTTTTAGTAAAAGAATAGCCAAATCCTTGCCAACTCTAGCCTATGCATACTGTATAGTGAAGTAACTTGTCATGCTGATTGAGTTGGAGTTAGAGTTAGATGAGATTTTACAGCTCAGTTTCTAACCAATTGGTTTAAGTCGGGTGGGCCACAGCCTTTTTTCAGTTGTGGCTCACTGGCTTGTTTTCCCTACTCCATTGCTTATGCTGAGCCCCAAGCACAGTGGCAGTAGGTTCCTTTTTTCAAGTCTTCAGTATGACTCAGCCAGGAGTCAAACCCCAGACCTTCTGGCTGTAAGTTGAATGCTCTAACCACTTGACCATGCAGTTCATCACCTTGTTTATTGAGGCCTGTTCATTGAGGTATACAAACTGTAAAAGAATGAACAAAACAAGGAAAACCTAAAAGACATTTTCATTTAACTGAGGAAATGATCACAGTTCACATTTTTAAGTAATGTTATTGGAACCTTTGCTTTAGAAGATCAGTCAAACAAAAGTAATTGTGAAAGCCTTGAATAATTTGTATCATTAAAAATTACGTTTGATGGAATTGTCTGAGCTTTCGTATCCAGCATTAACGTTAAATCTTCTCTAGTGAAATGTTCCCGTAGGGGAAATGACATGTTTCCTGAGAATTGTTCTGATCATTAAATTTTGATGTTATCATTGCCTGAAGATAAAGAGCTACAGATTTCTTATCATTGATGGGTTCATGTCGTGCATCTCATTCAAGAGAAATGAGAGAAAAACAAGTTGTCTGTACTTTAAAACGAGGTTGATCGGTTGAATGTCAACCCAAGGTGCTGAAAGACAGTCCCCCAGTCCACTGATGATCTTGATTTTGTAAGTAGCTTAGGGGAACATTATTTTGGTTATTTATCTGCAGATCTGAAAACTGCTGTGAAGGTTTGTATTAAGACTTTTAAAAATAAATACAACTTTTGAATGTGTTTGTCATATTGGCACATTACATTTTGTATTAAAAGTTATTATTTTAGAGGAATTTCTGTAAGAATTGGAAAAGCCTAGAATTGAGCATTTTCCATTTTCAAGCTTAAAATGTATGAAGTCTAGCCTAACAGTTTGGCACAAGATATGGACCAGCTTTAAGACCTCTGTGCAAAACAAAAAAATGTTGCTCCTGTGGTATTGTTCAGTATCATGTCTTATCAACATGGCCATCGTATTAGTGGATTGAATGTGATAAAGTCTTCAGTTTTCCATATGTCATTTCTGAAGGACTAAAAGTATTTTGTGACTTCTTCTAAAGGAACCACCAGAAACAAATGTAACTGTACTCAGGGTTCGCGATCTTGTACGTCTACGCATCATGGACCCCATTCTTTCACGGTTTGACATGTAAATAAATTCCTTTGTATTTGGGTCCAGTGAGAAAATCACGGACACACAAGGATCTCTGCTCTCAGTGCCTCTCACTCCCTTCCTCAGCACTGTGACAATCCAAGCTAGAATAAAAAATATCAGTTAGTACAAATCCATACAAAACCATCGTAATTTTCAATCTCCTCCGCACACTCCATGCCATTATTGTTTATATTTGTTATGTGTAAATTCAAAAATTGGGTTGGACCCTTTAAAGTTGCCATTGGACCCCAAAGACATACTGTTCATGCAATCTAAAGGGTCCATTATCAACATTTTGGACCCTTTAAATTTGGAGGTAACCGCTAATCCTGGTTTAATTTTTTTTGGAAATTCTAGTTAAAAGAACTCAATCTTTACTGTCAGATGTGAGAAGAAGCCTTGAGAACCTGACCAAAGATACCAGGATACAAGACTTAAAATACAGTACCATGGATGTGATGAACTGAAGCACTATGATATTGAACCTGGCAAAGTGCATCATACTGTACATAGCACAATTCCCCATTTGCAATTAAAGTATTAAAACAATAAAAAACTTTAGTCAAGGTTCTCAGTATTTAAGACGTTCATGGAATAGTGAAAGGAATACTTATAAGTGGCCAGAGAATTCTATGTAGTTGTCAGAGAGAACACAAAAGTTAAATATCAAGATGTCAATACCATATGTCCAGTGAACTATATGATGAGCTATTTAGATCAGGACATTACTTTAAAGATTGCTATAGCACCTTACTAGCAAAAGAGAAAAAACTGCAGCCAAATCCCTATAACAAAATATGTTCCGTACTCTGCGTCATCAGTACTGCAATTAAATGTCATTTCAGGTTATAATTAGTGCATTTTGTCTTTTTTGATGAAAAGAAATTTTACAGAGTATGCGTGAGGAGAACCGCAGCCCTGAAGATGGGCCTGTCTCCATCAGATGAAGTCTTTCTGTTATTCTTAGTGTTTATGTGAACATCCGTTATATGAAGTTGGATGTGTGTGTAGAGAGTTGTCTTATCTGCCTGACAGTGTCAGCTTGCTCAATATATAAGAACTGACTCTATAAGAGGCCTCTCAAGGGTCACAGCGCCAGCGACCTTTATATCAAATAGATAAATTTGAACAAATCTGAAAGACTGCGAAGGAGATTTGTAACATGTGGCGACGTTATAGATAATCCAGTCTGACTGTATATTTGATACAGTTCGTATAGCGCCTTGTTGCATACATCTCATACACTTGAGGAATAGGGGACAGAAGTTACAGTACAGTGTGCCGTATGCATGTGATCGATAGAAACAGAGTGTAGTAGTGTTCTGTGACTTCCGTTTCATCTATGCTAGAATAAATAAATTTGGAAGTTGAATTGAAATGAAGACTTTAAATATGCTGTAGGCAAAATATGTAGCAAACAGAAATGGGATAGGCTTTTGAGGTGTCAGTACGAAAGGGACTTCAAGCAAGTCTGTTAATGTCATAATAGGGTGGAAGTAGTTAGTATAAATTTCTCCATCCCTTGATTACTTTTTCCATCGATGGAAATCAAAATTTGTGACTTGTCTCATCAGGAAAGTTGGTCAAGTTGGTTTCACCAGGACAGTTGTCACTATTTCAGAAATAATAGTAAAGTTAAACTGGTTAGCTCACAGATATGATAAATATAATTCAGTCATAAACCGCACAGGAAGTATTCATGGTATTCTTCCTTGACTGTTTTCATCTTATGCGTTAGTGTTCTATGCATGATGGAGAAAGTATTCGTAAAGGTGGGTTTCTCTTCAAGTTTGGGATGTATGATGTGGGTTCTGTGACTTGAATTTACATTGCCCTTTGTTACATCTTGGTTTTGGTATCCTCAATTAGCCACAAGGCCCCACACCACCGTAAGCACCAAGCAATTAACTGATGGCATAATGGGGAGAACCCTACATTAAGGGCACCTTGTGAGATCTTTTCTTTCTTTGCCTTCCTGTATGCAGTATTTTGTATCCAGGCAGATTTTGGAAAATTCTGTATGCCTTTTGTCAGAATTTGGAGAATTTTTTAGATTTGGCTAGGGAGTTTGTGGCTACAGGGCATGAATGATCTGTTTCTCATTTAATTACAAAATATAACATTCAAAATATCCTGCACTGTTACATAGTAGAATAATTTCTTATCCCTTATTTGTAATCGATGGTGCCATTAGCCATTTTTAGGGCACTTTGTTTGAAATTTTTCTCGAGCATCTCCAATCAAATCAACTTTGGTAACATGAAGTCTGTAGCAAGGGAATTATGAAATAATGTAAGAGCACTTTGAGAAGTGTTGTCACCAAGTCACAGAATTTGGGAGCAAAATTCACCTCCCACCCCTCCAAAATATTTTGAGGGGAATAAACTGGTTCAAAGAGGGGATCTGGATAAGTTGCAACATAAAGGCCAACCTTTTCCGAACAGGTGTGGGAAATTTCTGCATGTGATATTAAAACTTATGGGTTTGTTGAGAAGAGTAAGAATTTCACAATCCTGCTGCCCATGGTAAACACTGCCTTTGAGAATTAACTCTAAAGCCACTAGTTTAGAGAAAGATGTAAAGTGTGCTGGACTTTTGCAGTTGTCAAATTTACATACCTAATACTAATGATAATTTATACATCATAAAAAAGTGTACAAATGAAAACAGGTTGGATTTTCATGATGTCTGCAGTATATCACAAGCAATGCTCAGATTTATAGTACTTTAAGATGGCAAAATACCTCTGTTTTATGGTAGCTGGTTTGATGCCTTATCCATCCCTGCTATTTACATATATACAATCACAAGATGTACTTGCAATTTGTAGATAGACTGATTAGAATTGTTTTAAGCAGAGCTGCTTCCCAAACTGGGGAGCTGATTTATCTCTTCAAGAGATTGTTGAAATTTATCTGGGTTGTAAACTTAGTTTGTACTGATGAAAGATGAAAGGAAGTTTAAAAAGTGCAAAGAGATGATTCAGGGTATTTTCTTATGTCTTCCCTTCCCCTACATGCAGAATCACTAAGCAGTGACCTTTGTGGTTGTTAGCAATAATTATATTAACTTCTGAGGACGCCAGTTTAATAGGATCCAAACAATGCCAGACAACTTTCGGCGATATATGGGGGTGTTCAATAGCATTATGTTAGCGAAGTAAGTAGAGCTTGTAGAGCGTCACTCCTCAGAATGTTTGAAGTACTGTACATTAAAGCAAAGACTACACCCCTTACCTAATGCCCCTTTTCCCCCACCCCCATCCTTGCCAGAAAATTGAATAAGTTGTCTGAAGTTGTAATAGACTCTTGTTGATCATTACACATTCTTACCTATCCTACAGTACATGTGTTGCAAGTGCCTTACTGTACTTCCCAAACTGGTGGCTCTTTTAAGTATGTGTCAAGGCAGGCTTGCATTTGTGTCACCTGGACATTTTTAAAACCCTGGCCACACCACAATGACTACTCAGGACCTGACAAGACTTGTTTATTGCAGACAGTCATGAATAAATCATAGACATTCTGGCGTCTTTCCAAATCTTAAAGGCAACAGGCAGTCGCCCCAAAATTTGCTTTGAAAAATCAGCAAACTCTTGCAAATTTCCTCATATTGCATTACAAGCACCTGTGAAGACATTTTGAACATAACTATTATAAACAGTAAGTAAAGCAAGGAGAAATTCTCCTTGAATTTCACAATTCACTAACAAAAACATTGTCACATGATCAATATACGCCATTCATGAACTAGAGTGACGGGGCATACCAACTCTGATTGGGGTGACTGCATTTTCCCTTTAAGGCTACACCATGCCACATTGCTCCAACTTGAATGGATGGAGTATCTGCTATGAGTTGTGTGCCACCAATTATTTTTTCATTAACATGCACACTAAATTTGATTGTTTCGTAGCCTCTGGACCCTTCATGAAGTTCTCAACCTGTACGCTCACAGACTGACCTTCATACAGTATGAAGACTTTTTGAGTAGGCCTATCACACTGTTTTCAAACTTGTGTACGATGTCCATTGAACATTTGAGCTTAGTATGAGAGCTTCAGTGATACCTTCAATGATACCTTCAATCTCATTGGTTTTGCATGAGTAAGGTCTACAGTAATTCAATTCATTGGCTACAATATCCCCAATCTACATCGTGTAACTGATGCCTGTCAAACAGAATCATTCAGTAGTCAGTACTCCCTTTATATATAGCATAAGGGGACATTTTTTCTTTTTGCTGTCACCTTAGCCATTTTTGCATGAGGAAAACCTGCGCTGTTAGAGAAAATGGCTCAATGTTCCCAAAAATTTGCCTGGAAATAGTTCTCTTTAACTCCAAGGGCTGCAGCCACATGCCCTCTTCCCAAGACCTGAGCTCTTTTGCCTACTCATATTTTCAGTAAATTCATTCTTTTTACCAAAGAACTGGTGACATATTAGTAAAGAAAGGTGAAGTACAAGAGTATATATCCATACAATATTTATAGATATTCATCACAGAACAGAGGTTCTCTGTCTTACTCTGTAACTCGAAGCATGAATTCTGCAGGAATAAGGTTGGGTTTTAGAGCCTATAGCATGAGTGTTAAACATACAGTGACTGTAAAATTATTGCTGGTTGCAAGACAGGAAGAATCATGTGAGTGGATGCTATTCACTGGTTGGCCAAACCACAGCAGGACTGTTCTCTGTGTCACAAGAGGCTCCACACCACCACCACGAGTACAGACTGCATCCTACTAGAACTGAACATGTTGTGTTCGGTTTGGGCTAACGACTCATGACTCTACAGCAATCAAAGAAATTGTAGTCATGAGACAGTTCACAGAGACACCACTACAGCTGATGCAATGTCTTGTCGCGTTGTTGTCTTGTCTTGTGGGTTGTTGTGGTGGTGTGGCCTGATCTTAAAGGTTGTCATTCTCATAGGCATGCAACATATCTCTTTTCAATCAAAAGCAAGAGTGACATTGTATCCATGATGGACATATTATGTGGAATGTAATTGAACCAATGTAATGTAAAAGGTTGGAATGTATTCAAAACCCCAAATTAATATGAAAAGGACTGTAGTCATGTGATACATTAAAGTAATGGACAAGCTTCTAGATTTGCTTCAAATCATGTTTGAAATGTGACGTGAAGCTTTTGTGTTTCTATTCAAATATCATTTTACCTTTTTACGACTATTATGAAATACAATGCCTTTAACAGCAACTATGTGGGTACAGAAGAAAAGGCTGGGACTAGATTTATAAGAGAGACTAGGACTCAAAAAGTTGGGTACTACTGAAAGTGAAATTTATACAGTATGTTTTCCTTCCAATATATTCATTATTTACAAAAGTAAAAGAACATTAATATTACTGGTATGTTTATGCAAGCGTTAGAGTTGTTCTTACAAAAAGCCATAACAACACATCAGCAGAGTTGCACAGTGTTCCCTAGTGCACATCACAGCTGCCAGCCAAGTGCATATTTTGTAAGCACAGTAGACCACTACACATGCAGCATGGTTTCAACAAATAAGAGCTAATGTAATTGGATGAAAATGTTACAGAACTAGGAACGATGGCAAAACTGATTTGTTTAGTGCATTTATTGCATGTATACTGCCTTTTATATGAAGCCTAAATTGGCTTTGAAAATTTCCTTAGGAACTTTCAAGCAGAAAGTTATGCTATTTGTAAAACTGTCTGCGGTTGTTGCATCACCTTTTATTACACAGATTATTACATCCCAGATATGAAAAGGGCCATCTGTGTAATACCAAAATGGAACCTATATTCATGCCTTTGCTTTTGTTAATTTGGAAGCCAGTAGGTTAGAATAGACACGTATGGGAAAAACTCATGCTATGTCTATTATGTTTTTGATAAAATGTTAGTCTCTGTCACAAAAAAAAAAAAAAAATACCATCGAGTCATTTGGGAGTGACATTCACAAAATGTTGATAGCATTGTGAGTCACCAGGGGCTCTGGCCATTAGCAACTTCATTTAGAATTAATAGCTTTGGTGAAATAATGGCACCATAGGTGTTTGGGAAGAAAAATTACCAGGGGAACAAATTAATGAAGGGGGGGGGGGTAGAGGGTGTTCGTGCTGAAATTTTTCTCTTATTGGCAGGCAATCATGATACAATATAAATTTGCCATGAAAAGTTTTTTTTTTGGACCTTAAGTAGACAATATTTGAAATTTTTCTCAGGGGGAAGGGGATGACGGAGAGACTACTGACCCCTTACCCCCACCCATATATCCTTCAGTGGTACTCAATTATTGATGTCATTGTTTATTCAGAGACTCAGAATACTTTAAATGCTTACCTGACTTGGAGGCACTGCTTCTGTCTCTTTACCCCAGGCTTTGTGACTAGACCAAGACCTTAACAGGGCTGTTACTGTCAACCCAGCCCCTCCTCCCAAAACCATAGTGATAGACTTTATATCTTGTCTTAAACTAAAAAGGAGCCACATGGCATGAAAATGATAAAAACCTTACAGTGCTGTTCTGCTGCATTCTGTTGAGTCATATCCATTATGTGGTGACATGTCATATGATTGTAATACACCCTCTTGAACCTTTGGTTGAATGGGAGGCTCTCTTGGAAAGGCAATACCTAGTTTGCATTATGACATCATCATCATTGATGAAGTCTGTGGTTGAAGTCTCTCACAGAACACCGCAGTGGGCTCAGATAAAGTTACTGGATTTCAACTTAATTTGTTTTATCCTTCTCTCTACCCCGCCGTTGTAAATATATCCCACCAGGAGCTTCTTTAGGATGACAGCGATGCTGGAACAGTAAATTAAGAGTGAGAGTTGATGACGAGAATAGTGGCAGTGGGGAGCTGTCAGCCATAAAACACACCCATGCTTTTGCTTTGCTTTCTACAGAATGAACTATAGTCATGGCTTGAAGTGAAATGTAGTCATCTTCTAATCATGTGAAATCTGTACAATCTTGTCTGTGGGATTGTAGGCAAATGTAGCCTAGGTACTAGATGCAGCAGAATTTGTTTCTTCTGAATTCATAGCTTCTCCAAACTTAATCTGCTAACATGCAGAATTCAGCTTAATTTAAAATGACACTGCTGCTATGTTATTGCATATTCAATTTGGCCATGTACTCTGAAAAGTATAATTATTTTGACTAATTTTACACTCAAGCTTCCAGACATCCTGAAATGTATGGAGCTGAAACAGTTACTTCTTTTCTACTGCAAAATGGGCAGGAGGCTTACCCAGAACAGTTTTAAGCTGCCTTTGAAAATGCCCTTTAGGCTTGTCTGCTTTCTAAAATCATTTTTGAATGATCTTGAAGTTACATTACAGTAAGGTTAATATTGGGTAAAAGTGGAGACATAAAGCTTCTGACACTTTCTTCTTTAGAGCCACAAACTTGAATGTTGAATGTTGTTGGGATAAAGCAGTTTGGCATTTATCTATAAACTGTATCTGTATAACTAAACATTCGTAATCCTAAAGTGCTAATTGCAATATCATGCTAGCCTAGGCTTATTTGTAACACAGGGGCTATATCCATTGATGAGATGCTCATTGATGTACATAGTGGACGGCTGTTTATTGAATATTTATACATATTCTAGAACTACACATGGTGGACCTTGTGCATCAGGGATGTCACTATGCTGGGCGGTGCTTGTGGGCCCCGCCCGGGATTGGTGAACTACACCCCCCACACATGTTAAAATAAAACATTCCACCCAGCACTTTTTCCCAATAATGGTACTATAATGTTGTGATTTCTGAAAGAAATTTGGATGTAACAGTAATCTCTGAATGAGATGGCCATTTGGATCAATTTAATGGGATGGCTAATTGGAGCAATTAGAGTGTAGAAACATATCCACACCTTCTCTAAATCCCAGGACAGTGAACACTACAAGGGTCAGAGTCAAGAATTACCCGGCACTAAGTTTGGCCTGGTGACAACCCTGTTGTGCATAATGTACAGCTGTTTTGTGTGTTGTACGTAACAACTTTTTACTCTAGTTTTCACCTTCATTAATAGCTCTTTCATCTGTTTCTTGCTGTTTCTTCCAACGCTCTCTCAGGAAGACAGTGCAGCTTCAAAAACTTCACTGATTGTCCCAGAGTAGTTTGGGAAGAGTATCCTTTTTCCTTTGGGTATTTTTTAATTTTTTTTTAAATTGGCGTTCACCTTCATTAAAATCTCTTTCCTCCCAATATTTCATGTACGGGTTTGTGTTTTAAGAATATATAACACTGCCTCTTGTTGGGCATTTAATTTCATAGACAAACACATATTGGGACTAACACCCCTACCTAATTCATTATCATAACTCAATAGATTGAAAAACAAAGCAACATTCTACATGGCATCACTTCTCCAAACTTAACATTCACTAGAAGTTTGATAAATTTATTAAAGGGATAATCCCCAGAACTGCACATATTCCAACTGACTGCCAACTTTCTCCAGAGTACTTAGGTTAAGTTCCCATTCAAATTATGAAAAAAACAAAACAAAAAAGAACAAAAAAAAAACAACAACAACAACAACGAAAAACAAAGTAAAAGAAAATATGTCCTGGCCTGGACAATTCTTTTAAGTGCAGAAGATATTCCACTACCCCTTTCAATATTTGCTGATTTAGTTATAATGTGGAATTCTTTAATTTAGCATTTATCACAATACACAGTAGACTCTTCTCAACTCTATCTCACATTTCACGAAATCCCATTTCTGCTGCACTTTGTGTATAGTTCACTGTCTCAGGAACTGCCTTACCAAAGTACTGAATATTAATTCATTTAGCCTATAACAAGTGACTGTTTTGCATTCATGTGTTAAACATAAGAAAACAAGATAGTATAATGATCAACTAGCAGTCTTCCTTTATGTCATATGCCTTAATGATCTCAAAAATTCTTTTTAAGCTGTGTGCTGCAAAGAAATCACATTGAACTGCACTTTAAAGGGCACCTAAACTCCAGAATTACAAGGATATATATTTTAGAGGTTAGAAAATGAATCCCATTCATCCAACTCCCATTTTCATAGCTTATTCTGTTCTGAGATATATAAAATGTTGAAATTTATTCACTTAATTTGAAATAGTTGATTGGGTAATAAGTTATGATGTCCTTCTTGTACAACTCACATTGAACCTGCTCTTGTTTCCTTTTGAAATTAAAATGTTTGTATGACCTTGAAAAATTAACTGTTTTCTTGCATAGCATGTTGTACAAAGAGGGAAGTCTTGAAGTCACCCTATAACAGTATAAGACAGTGATCACATATTGGCACAAGGTGCAGTGGCTTTCAAAAAACAAAGAAACACAAAGACAATAACTTGAGTGGTACAAGAATGACATCACAAATAAGTATTGCACAATCTTCCATTTTAAAATTGAGTGAATAAGCTTCAACATTTTATATCTCAGCTCAGGAATGTCCTGTGAAGATGGGAGTTGGACCATTTGGGTTCATTTTTCAAACTTTGTAATATATATTTTTGAAATTTTAGACTTTAGGTACACTTTAAGAAAAGGGTTAAATGTTTTAAAAAAAAATGGTTGACTCGGTTAACTTCTTGCCTAAGACATGATGTCATGCACTGGAATTTTCCATCATGCAGGTGTGGACAGTAATACATTGCATTATAATGTCACATAGCCCAAGTCAAAGGGATATGTGTCTGGAACTGTAAGTTTTAATAAGAGTTCTCAACAAACATGAAATCTTATTTAGATTTTCGTGCACTGACATTTAATGAAATGGTTTTCATTATTTTTTTTTTCTGCATTTGATGCGGGGGTAGATCGACTCTCTTATGGCTAAATTAAGACCCTAAGGAGTTTTAAAGTTGCCTTTCCTGTGTGGGTTGATCCTTGCATTATTGATAGGGGGAATCATTGTGTTATTGACATATGAGTGTTGAATTCCCTTTATAATCATAGTAGAAGGATGAGTCCAATTGGCAGGTATAATTGGAAAAATGAAAGGTATATCTTTTAATTTTCTGATTTGTGACTATAAAAATTTATAACAGGGTAAAACATTTAGCAAATTTCCTGGAATTAATTTCATCTCCAGAATCGTTAACCCCTGATAACGTTGAACAAAAAGGACTTTAATATGCCTTACAGTCATTGCACATCGTCCCTGAGGACTATTGATCCTCTCATTTACGTCAATAAATAACTCGTCCATCAAAGGTCTTATCCCGTTAGACTGGCTCTTAATAAGTGATGGGGGCGTTTTAGTGAAAAATAAAGCATTTGTTTAGCAGCTCAGTGTGTTCATTAATGTATGTTCTCATTGGTGGTGATGTGTGGCAAGACTGGTGAGTTGCTTGAAATTTGGAGTTAAAAATGTCTTATATTGAAGGCAAGTGACAGTGGCAAATTTCAGTCTGAAACTATTTTTAGGGTACAATTCTATGAAGAGATGGAGCAACTGTCTAGGATGCAGTATCTAGAATGACTTGAAGCTGTGTAGTATGATACTCCAGTATTCTAATAAAGTATGCATAACTGGATGCGTTTTGTATTTTTTTTTTTTGAATATTTTGTGAAAATGAATAGGGAGTTTTATTTGAATTTTTTTATGCTAAACTTTTCATACCACGTTGCATTCCATGTGGATACTATAGTTTATTAACTGTCCGTGCTGAGATTGATAGTGCAGAATTTATGAGAGTTTGATGTACACTAGTGTGGTTGTAGCGTCCAGAAAGGTTTTTAATACTATGTAGCTAGAACAGCTATCTGTATCCATCATTAAAATTTCTGTTATAAGCATTAAATTTTTTTTCAAGCATGCAGATGCATAAAGTCTATTCTAATTTATGTTGCAGTAAAAGCATGTGTAGTGTGTACATCATCCCTGCCACTTCAAAGCACATGACAGACTGTTTTGTATGGTACTGTAATAGGACAGATATTGAAGAACTTTCTCCAACTCCTGTAATTGTTCATTCCACCAGTTTCACACAAATTAGTTGGCAGAGTATAGCCTAGTCTTTGATTATATTGTTGCACACACAGCTACATGTAGCTGTGCTTGTATGTTAAACACTCTGTTACTATATTTGTTAAGATCATCGATGGATTTTTAAACTTGGCCCCCTTGTGTTGGATCAGATGTCACCATGGAAACTGGCTACCTCCATTTAACACCATTATTACGTGGATTAATGTCTAGGACATATTTTTGAGGGAAGAGAAATGGACCTTTCCTGCATCATTAAAATACTTGACATATCAAACTTGCTGCTACAGTGCTATGTGGGGGGGGGGGGGGGGCAGGGTGAGGGTGGGGTGAGAAGGTGAGGGTATTTCTTCTCTCCCATTGTCCCCAGTCGTTCTCCAAACATAGATAATGAATGATGCAGCTGATGAACTATTTCCCCTCCCCTTTGGATTATGATGCAATTTATGGTGTTTCTCATTTGCCGTGCAAAAGGGATGTGTAGTTACTACAGAATATTCATGTATACCATCTAAGTTTCTACAAGGATTCAGAACATTCTTACTGAAAATTTAAGGTAGTGTTTGTCATTTATTTCATGGATAGCTGTCGTCACCCTTTTCCTGCACCTATAATTTTGTCATTACCATCTTTAGACTTTACCCCTGTTAGCCTTTACTCCCTTGATCTACACTTCTTCCCCAAGTTTCTTAGAAAACTAATGTATCTATTGACAACAGGCATTGTAGATTTTGCAGAGCTGTTCTTTGCAAATTTGGTCATCACCTTTTGCTTCTGCTTTGGTAAACAACTCTCAGAGTTTACACTTTACCAGGAATCTGTGCCTGTCCTGAGATTTTCATCCTCAAGTGTGAGGAGGAGTGTTAGTGAGGGTAATGAACAAAAAATTATGAAAGGGCAGCAAGGAGGGATCTTTTTACAGACTGAGGAAGTGAAATTTTGTAAACAGACTCTGAAGAGTCTTTAGCATAGGTGGAAATCAAGGGGGGGGGGGGGGGGTGGAGAGGATACATGTCCCCTCCCCCACACACTTTATGGAGATGCTCCTATTGACTTTCACATTTTAACACAATAACTTTTACCACAAGGGTCCTTTATACCCCTACTTTTTCACACAAAACTCTGCTACTGGTCTTTAGTCATTGCTATAGATGTGTGGATTTTACTCTTTATGTTTTCACAGTGTTTGCATTTATTGTAGCTGTACCGGTACATCTGCAGATACACACTTCAGCAAGTAAAAAAAAAAAACAAATAAAAAAAAAACAGTACAGAATAAAAGATTTAATTTATTGTATAGGTTGTGAGTAGATTTTATTTAGTGGTTCATTTTGACAGAAGTCTGTATAACATCATATGTGCTTAGTATGGGGGTGATCTTCTTCATTACTTGGCTTGCATGCTTGGCTAATTTAAGGATGTTAAGTATGCAGCGAACCCTACAATATCTGACTACATAACATCAACAAACCCTTCCAAATGAGCTGCTGTTTTCCTTACAAGCCTCTTTCATTACATTTCAGAATCCTAATGTTGCATGTAATAAAACTGATGTGGTTGTCGTATGATTATCATATGAGCATTGATTAGAATAAGAAGTATACATGAAATAGTATGGGGGTATGCTAATTTAAAAGGGGGTGATTGGATTTGCCCTCTAACAAATATTAGGTACTGTTAAAGTTTTGTAGGAAGATCCTTCTTGAAAAAAAGGAAGGAAAATCTGTACTGGCCTACTGTTTGTAATGCAACATACTAAACGTAAGATAGGTTGTTTATGGACAGCAATTTATCTGTATACAGGTTAAGGTCGGGGTTAAAGAGTGCAAAATGTTTTGTGACCCTCTGGATACTTTTACTTTACTTAGTGTCCAGGGTGGATTTAATAAAAAGAAAAAAAAAAACACTTCATAACAATGAAGACCATGACATTCAAATGTCTGTAAATATTTTATCTACTGTTCATGTGGGTCAAGACTACAAAAACAAAAAGTCAAAAAACTCTGATTCTCTTACTACTATCCTATGATCCAATAGACTTCACTTTGGCAAGATGTATTTGTTTGATAGTTTCTTTCAAATGCAGCATGCCTATGTAGTATAATTTTTAATACAAAACTCCTTTTATTTGCTTACTTTGTATTGAGGCTTTCAAACAATCTTTTTACTTCGCACACTTAAACTAGACTTTCTGCTCTATTTTGCATCTTTCTCATGCTAAAGAGCTGAAAGAACTGTTTTGACATTCCAACCCCGTTAAGCTAGCTAGAAGTCACCTCCTTGATCTACATATTTAGCTGGCTACACTAGTGCTCATAGGAATGTGGTGAAGTTTCATGTATGAAAAAAAATTAGTCTTTCAAGGAGATCAACAAATGCCAGTGCTACAGTGCCAAAGCAGTAGAGCAAAGTTAAATCATAACTTATTGAAGTTCTTTCTTTAAATGGTATGAATGAAAACACTTTTTTTTTCTTTTTTGAAAGCTTTTAAAACTAGTCAATCTCTACTGTAATTTAACTTTTTGTCCAGTAATATTATTGCAATATACTTAAGTGTCTCAATATATCCAAGAATTATATTACTACCATGTTTCCCACTGAGCAATTGATGTTTCAACTTTATGGTGGTAATACGTTGTGCGTTGTGCATGTGAATGGATCAATACCATCCTCTCTGCCTAATTAAACTCCAGTAATTGTTCATACCTCATTAAAATTAAGAAAATCTAGCTTTGTACACACCACTAAGAGTCAAATAGCTAGGTCATAAGTGGGCATAAGTGGTTCAGACAACTGCCTTGTCTGCAGTAATGTTCATATTTCCTCAAACCAACTTGCTGACTCTGCAAGCCAGCGTAAGATCAATTGCCTTGCCAAATGCAATTGTGGTAGAATGACGTCAGAGGCTCACAGGGATATTGACGCAGTCAGTTCTATCAAATTGAATTCATTTGTTATCACTAAAAGTGCTCTTTCTTCCTTTTTGGTTTCCGCACAGCTCTGTCAGCACAGCTCTTGGCTTGAGAAGGAATAGGACAAGACGCGGAGAGACATTGAGTTTAGGTGAGAGGTGGCTGGACTGCGGCAGTGTTTTTCCACTTGGCTTCGCAGAGAAATTTGACTTGCTGCTGACTTCAGCTGAGTGTATTGGTTATTCTCAACTGGCTGAAGATATAAGTAGCTGATCAGTGTGCTCCTCTTTGGCAAGCACGGGATAGCTGAAGGTTTTCAGGAGATAGCATAATCGTCGCTGAAGGTGTGGATTTAACATTTCCGTTTGGGTTGGCATGTTTTCGGGCTGATTGTAAGGAGTCGTCTCTTTCAAGGCTTTTTGTGGAATTGAAGTAGCAGCTAGGGCAGGATAGTAGGTCTGCATTCCTTCATCCAGTAGAAGACTGTGACATTATTCAGGTAATTTGATTTGATATGAATTAAAAACTTCAGCAAAAAAATGAAATATTTTGTGACATTAAGATGAATGATTGTGTAGTTGTTGCTGGTAAAAATAAACAGTTGTGGTGAGAACAGTGCGGGCCTTTTCTACATTGTGTAATGGTACTGTACTTGGTTGATTCTTTGTTTCATGTTATCTTAATGCATAAGATTAATAATTATTCTGGAAATTTTGCTGTGGACTTTTTATGACCTTTATACTTGCCTTCTAGTCAGCAGTATTTTCCAAATTGTGATGCATACAAGGTAGGTCTGAAGTAGATTTAGAAACCATTTGTCAAGGGCTTTTTTGGATGGGAATTTTTGGTGCAATTAAGATTTTTATTCACGTTAGAAATTTGTAACTTTTCCAGCAGAGCTGAAAGAGTACACAGGGATGCGCCTAATCCCATGGCACCTTGTGGGTCTGCCCTGTACAGCATATTTTCTCCTGTATTAAAATAAATAATCACAATTCCTGCCCACCACTATACTTCATCTGGCAAAGGCAAATCTACATCGCCCCTGAATACCTCCTATTTACACATGTAATCTTAAACGTCTTTATAAATGAAGGGAAAAAAACCAGGGCCAAAATTGCATGTGAATTTTCTGGCTGCTGAGAAGAGGATGATTGAGACCACCCTCTACTGGAGGGCGCCCTCATCCACTGTGCTATCGGTTTACCAGGGTGTTATTGCGGGTAAGTGTGGGGATGATATGTGTAAATAGGAGGTAGGTATCAGGGCCCGTAGACTCTCAAACTAGGGAGTTTTGGAGAATTTGTATATCCTCCTGTAAGACCCCTCCCCAGTCATTTCAACCTTTGAACTCAAACTCGGACAGTTCCAAAACTTGGGCCCTTCACTCCAGGACAATCAGGTATCGTACACTCTGTCAGGTAAATTGCATAATGATTGACTTGGAATTGTATTATGTAGGAAAGGGAGGATCATTGGAAACAAACAAACATGCATACTACATGTACTGTAGCGCTCATTACACAAAATACACTTGTTCATAAATTGCAAAGGGCATGCACCAGGATTTGCCTCATGGAGGGTGGGGGTGTGTGGGGGTGGTGGGTGGGCAGGGGAAACATGCATACTACATGTATTGAGTGCTATATTGCACACAGCATACGGGGGGGGGGGTGGGGGGGCGGGGAAACAAGCATACAGTGATACTACATGTACTGAGTGCTCATTACACAAAGTACACTTGAACATAAATGTCGAAGGGCTAACATCAAGATTTGCTTGATGGGAGGAGGGAGGGGAGCTCTAGACTGGTGGTGGGCAGCACCTGAAGCCCTGGCAAAGGGCACGGATTGCTGGAAGGATGGCAAAAGGAAAATTTTTGGCATGTGAAGAGCTGCTGAAAATTTGGGGTTTTTATTGAAGAATAATTGAAAAATTGGAGTTTTACTAGGAAAAGTTTAAAAATTTTGAGGTTTTAGTGGAGAAATTGAAAAGTTGTGCTTTATTTTGAAAAAGTGGCAATTTGGGGTTTTGATTGAAGAACATAAGCCTCAATGCTGACAGCCCACACGAGCTTTCCATAGTAAGAATGTTAAGCTTTGTGGTCTCCTGTCCAGGTATTTCTAGTCCCACTCATGTTCTGAGTAAACTGAAAACTAAGCTTTTGTAAATCATTGGCTCTTCTGCAAAGAGAATAGGTGTCTTTAGTATGCCTCAGTGACACTTATGAATGGTATGGGTATTTCTGTATTCAGCTCTCTGTATTATAGGCCATTCCACTGAAGACACAATGATGGTCAGTTTTGCACAGTACAGTAACTGGTGTTAATATCTCCTGCCAGTAGGGTAAGTTACAAGTGGAACAATCCAGTATTAGCCTTAAACAATAAAGGTGTAAGGCTTCAGCCTGGGACTTGATTCTTGGGAGTGTGTGAATTTTGAAGCAAGTTTTATGCAGCACAAATAAAGTAGATTAGGAGAAAAAGGTTGACTAATAGAAAGGATTGCAACAGTAGAGATTCTGTAATATAGTGCTTGAAGAGGTAATGTATTTTCTCTTGTTTTTTCTTAGTCAGTCTTACTACTTTTGATCAAAATCATGGTATGAAAGCCTTTCTTAAGTAAACATTGACCTGTTCGGTATTATAAAGGTGATGATATTGTTTGTCCTTTGGAAATCGTACATTGCATAACAGGTGAGTATTGTTCAATGGAGGTACAGTATGCTGAAACTAAGTACCAACTATGAGGACAAAACTCTAGTTGATTGACAGGCTGTGGTATAAATGTCTTTATTCTGGCATAGCATGCCAATGGAAGGATTTAATTCTTTGAACATGACCCTAGAAGGTCAGTTAATCTGAAGGTCCATTTGAACAAAAAACAGATTCTTCTAAGGGAGTGGACATCCCCAAATACCACAGCCCCTTTCAAGTGACAGTCAAAAGTCATGAAACTCAGGTATTTTGCAAAAGTATTTGGTAAGCCGACTTCACAGGTTTTCTTTCTTACATAAGCTTATGGGATATTTTGCCTAATGGGCTGAGCCAATTTTGCCCAAGAAAGCCCTGTAGTACCCTAGGAAATTGGTTGAGGTTTTGCCAAAATCTCCCCAAGTAATAGGTTTTGGCTGAACTTGGTGGGAGAAGGGGGGGGGGTATGGCTGCTGTGCCCTCAGATTCCCTGGCTCTGTTAGCCTACAGTATATGCTTTTCTAGACACCAATAACCAAATTGGATGTTTGTGGTGTTTATAATTTTTGTTTGACCCATCTTCAGGCAGTTCGGAAGAGACGGCAGTACATTATTAAATACTTGAACATTAGGTTTATAGGTATAGGACTACATGTGAATGGCATATTAATGTGAAAGGGTAGGAATGGTCAATGGTGTTTTGCTAAAGCGTGATTGTTGCTTGCAGTAACTCATATATAAAGAATTTACCTCACACGTTCTGTGTTTTATGGAAGTGCTTTGAAAAGAGGTGTAATATTCTCTTCCACTGAACATTCGCTGTTGTAATTCATTACTAACCTTTAAGAATAATCTTCAAACTCACTTGTTCACTATTGCTTATAATTAATTTCTACTTCACTGGTGATACTTTGTTATTATTACTTGTTCTTTTTATTGATCCAATACGGTCCTTATTGCGCCTAGGATTATGTTTACATAGATAGATGGCGCTTTACAAATGCACAATTATTTTTTTTTTTTTTTTTCTGAAAATGCACAATTATTATTATTACTATTATTGTTATTGTTGTTGTTGTTGTTGTTGTTGTTGTTGTTGCTGCTGCTGCTGTTGTTGTTATTATAATTATTATTATTATAATATTCTGATTATTCAGTTACACATGCTAGGTAATATTTGACTACAAAATGAGGGACCAGTAGGGACTACTTGTGAATGGCATTATTGTGTATAATGGAATGTCATTATCCATTATGTTACATATAGAAGACTTGAGAAGTTGTATTTAACCACTTGAGACATTTCCCCAAATATTTGTAATTGATATCATTTAGAGGCCATTAAAGAGGCACACTACAGTAGGCTAGTGTAATAATACAAGTCATGTAAGAAATGGTGTTGCAATAAAGGGTATCACCTGGTGGTTTTGCTGAAGTAATCTGTATTTTAGAAACTTAAGAGATTTGTTCGTTACTGTTTCATCATTTCTGTCAACCGTAGTGTTAAACAAAATGGCCCCCTTCCTCTTCATGGTGTAATTTTGCATTAATAGCAGTTTTGATTTTGTTGGGCCTGTAGCTTAAGATTATTTCAAACCCTCCACTTTTCTGTGCAAAAACGGCAGTTTATGGTTGTAACCAGTTGAACTGCTCTTAGTGTGAGACTGAATTGTGAAGAACTGTCGATGTGTGAAAGACCTATGAAATGACTGATAGCTTTGGAAAGTTGTGTTATTCATATCAGCGGAGCATGAAATTGTTGAAATAATATGGTAAATGGAACAGGTGTGAGTAGCTAGGTGCTTGGTGAAGATTTCTAAGTTTTCCCAGGAAAAAGAGTTAATAAAAATATCAAGGCTTGATGAAAGAATAGAAAAGGGCTATACCACGTTGTATAATTGGCTGAAAAAGTCATTGCCAACCCCAGGGCAAATGAATAAGGATAAAATTTGGAAACCAAATGCTACCAAGTCGATATGGTGTAATATACAGTAGGCATTTTGGCCATTGTGGCCTTAGGCTTCAGGTAATGTCAGGGGCATCAAGTCAAACTGATGGGGAATTGATAGCATTGGCTCCAGGTATATTTGATTGTATAGTAAACTAAAAACCAAAAGCACAGTGGGCCATATGAATATATGAGAATATTTGGGGGAATCTGTGGACCGTTTGTTATTAAAGTTGGTTTAATTATAATTAGCTCATTCTTTTTATAAAATTTTGTTTTCATCCTCTACTTCTCAGTGTAAGAATCTATAGTGTTTTTATTCATTCTTTTTGAGAGGGAGGTGGGGTGGTATGTGGAAGGGGGTAGTGAGTTGCTGATTAGTTTTTATTCCCCCAAATGGCAGGATTGTGATCTGTTTCACTTACAATAAATGATAACTCTGTCACTGTGATGGTAGTGATATTACTTTTGCATATATTGCAAAGTCTTTATGAAAAATGTAACGTTCTCATGGATGGGAGATTTTAATTTTTTTAATATTTAGGGCCCTGTATGTATGCAGGTATTAGATCACTGGCTGCAGGGAAAAGGACATGTAGATGAGGTGGGGGGGGGGGGTGGGATCAGTGACACTTTAGCCCCATTCTTATTGTCAGTGACCATACCTTTTATGTCATTTTTAGTCATGAGTGCATCCTCCCAGTAAATGATGTTTGTCATCTACAGCTGACTTAGGATTCATCTCAGCTTAGGCCAAATATATTTTGATATTCGAACCTTGACAAAGGTGTGTATAAATTTTAATCTGAAGATTAGGGCCTTTGTCAACACCTTGTAGAGCCACTCTACAGAGGGATGTCAGGTAATCAAGTTTAGCTGATTTCTGGTGAAGCTAGACATTTTGTATCACTAGGTAAATTAAATTATCTGTGACCAAAATTACAAGCTGTTGATGTAGACAGCCTATCCAATGTACTTGTTGAATGATTTGAATCCTTTGCTATATTTATTCTGTTAATTCAGCACAGTTGGTGTAAAGTAACTTTTCCTGTGTGAGCCTTATGCCTTTGAGTGAACAGTGCATCAAATCCATGAGTGCAACTGTAACAGGTATTTTTGTTCTTTGCATGAAATGGAATGCTGCAGTGGGTGTTGTGTACTTACCTAAAATTCTTCCTACAGCACTTGCATTTAATAGATCAACGTAGTGATCGGAGGAAGTTTGTATGATTTATGGTGAAACTACAGTGTAAGGTGTTTTCTTTCAATTCTTGTATTTAAAGATCCATGAAACTGGTGTGCAAAACGAGCGTTATATTATTCTTCCCAAGTTTGTGTTATTAAAGGTAAAATCTGCATTTCTTCAAAGAGAAAATTCTTCCTACAGCACTTGCATTAGATCAACGTAGTGATAGGAGGAAGTTTGTATGATTTATGGTGAAACTACAGTGTAAGGTGTTTTCTTTCAATTCTTGTGTTTAAAGATCCCTGAAACTGGTGTGCAAAATGAACATTGTATTATTCTTCCTAAGTTTGTGCTATTAAAGGTAAAATCTGCATTTCTTCAAAGAGAAAAGTGAAATCTTGCATACTGGTGCAGTGGAAACTTCTGTCCCCTAGGGCCCCCATCAAAAAGGAAAATCCCCTAGGACTAGTTATGGGGCAGTTTCGCTCCTGGCAAAGGTGGGGATTTCTTCCTCTCTGGTGAGCTTGTTTCATGGGAAAAATTCATACATTTTCCAACCTGCAAATATCCTTCCCAGTGCTCATTTAAATTTCCTTACATTTTAGTGTTTCATTAAAATATAATTACTCAGTAAAATATTTTCCACAGTTTACAGTAAAGTTGGTTGTGCTCAGGGTTGCAATGTTGTTTACAGTGCTTTGATACAGTATCTGCCTTGTCTATGTTACTTTATGAAATTTAGTAGAGAGTGACTTCCTACTTCATCAAGGAGAAAATTCAGTCAGCCAGCTTAGTGTTGATACACCATTTGAGAATTTGGATATCACCATGTCCTTGCAAGTTCCATGTGTTAAATGATGATCCAAAAATAATTCAGAATCACTTAAGGAAACAGTAACAACATTTTCATCATGAAAAAAAAAACAACAACAACAACTTGGAAACCAGGGTGAAGATTGGGCAGGGTTTACTTGATAATCTGTTCACTAGATTGAAGGCTTGCTAGACTAAAGATCCTAACTATAACCATAATTCTAACCCCAGCCATAATCCTAACCCAAAGCCCAATCCTACCCAAGGCTAATCCTTACCCTAATCCTAAGCCTAATTCTGTATCTAACCTAATTCCTTACACTTGCACTTAATACGAACCCTAAGTAATATTTTGGTCAAGCAGATATTTAGTGGACCTTTGATGATCTTGTGAAGCTGGGGTTTAGTGGCCCACAAAGAACTTTGCAACATTTTTGCATATTCCGGCAAGCCGAACTTGGGGTAAAGGAACTTGCAGTCTTAAGTTTGACCCTTTTAATTAGTATGGTATATCTTTACTAAATTGAAGCAAATTTCATATTTTGATTTGAAGACATTTGAGTGTCAAGGAAGGTTATTATTAATTGAAATGTTGACATATGATTAAGCCCTCAGTACAGTATACAAAATTTTACAAAAGTTATAAATCTTCAATCAAAATTGACAAAAAAATGTTAAAAATCTTAAGCACACTCAACAAAGTTAACGAAAGAATTGCCCAAAAGGTACAGTAGCTAAATCTACAAAAAACGTTCATTTCGTATATTACCTTGTTTATCAAGATATAATCATAGAGGTCTACTGATAGTACTATTACAGAGATGATAAAACAAAGAAATCGTTAAGGACTATAACTTTTACATCAGATACGATAATGTTATAGTGATTATGGGAAAGAAATAGGATGCAATTAAAGTTTGGTCCAAATAAAGGTTTTTAAAATAGGTTGAATGATGGTAAGGTTGAATGTGAGCCATCTTCACTAGATGACTGCACTAATCAGTGTGTCATTGTTGCTATGTATCATTCTCAGGTATCAGGATGTCTGAATTTTATCATCAAGCCCTAGTACATTACATATTTTAAATTGTCCATCAACTTCATATATTAAGTTTTCATCTATTCTGAGCCAACTTTTCAAAGAACTTTTGCTTTTCAAGTTGGAAAGTTAAAATTTAACAAGTGTGGGAAGTACATTTGGACACTATGCAACTATACTGTATATTTTTGTGCAGTAAAAACCTGCTAAGGCATAAATACACCTTCATGTGGGGTGTTATCCAGTTCAAAATTTTGTTCCATTTCTTAATGTCTCAGTTTTAAGTACTTATTTCTGATAGAAAAACAGGAGAATACAATTGGATGAAAAACCCACTTCACTATGACCAGAATGGGGATCAAACTGCAAACTTCCCTTTTACTTAAGTGAACCTTTTAGCTTCATATGCCACCTGTCTAATCTACGTGGCCATATCACCAGCAACAGACAGGAGCTTAGTAGAGAGTTAAGTGAATAAAGTGATTAATTTATAAAGTTTTAGATTTGTTAGGAAGTGATTATCTGCATGAGCATACGGGGCTACTTCCATTTGCGGAGGGGATTGCAGCATTTTTGCTGAAATTTTAGTGTTTGCCTTAAAATAGCCAAGCAGCGTGCCAGTCTGACATACAGCACACTTACATTTTGCAAAAAACTGGGGTACATACAAAGCCATTATAATTGATAATTATATTATCTTCCAAATACAACGTGTTCAAGATGCGGAGTTCACAAAAACTAGGACTTTTTTGTCAGTTTATGAACTGTACCTTCTGTTCTGCTACAAGAATGTGTATGGCACATAGCTTTAATCTACAACACTACAGAACAGTGAAAGATTCATGTAGATTACGGTTGTGCTAAGCTTTTTAAACATTTGTGTCGTAGTCAAGTTCCGGTATTCATGTATTTACAAATAAACCACAGAAATGCATCCTGTCTGGAAGTACTCAAATGCTGTCAGGCTTCAGCAAAAATTCTGCAAAATGTAGAAATGTTATGTGAGTAGGAGCGTTGAGGGTAGTTGTTTATATGTGCACCACATTTCTAGTACAATTTTCTCATGAATTTACTTTGAAAAGGTGTATAACAGTGTTTGTGCATTTTCGACTGAAGGGAAGGTAGAAATCAATTGAACCAGCTTCTCCTCAGATAAATTAGTTGGTTGGGCTCAGTATACAAGTGAGACTCTTCGTCACGTCTTTATTGATTGTCCGCTGCCAGTCCAATATGATGAGAAAGCGTCTGTCACAGGAATTAGGAGGAATTTGCCGGGAACATTTTAGCATAAAGAGAATTGATCTCTAAGTCTGTTTGTGTTTCATGGAGAGTTTAACGGAAGCGGTTTAATTTGTTGTGAAGGAAAGTCTCTGTGGGTGTACAAAATGGCTTTGATGAAATTATGAAATATCGTTCAAAGTAACATTTATTTCGTCAAAGGTTATCTGTGGGAGGGAATTTGGTCAACCTGGGATTTTCACTTTGCATTTTAAGCCAAGGATTTGACATCCTTGTGTGAATTGTTAAGTCTATACAACTCCCATTTGAAGAAACTAAAGATGAAAGATGGAAGCATCAAGTAGAAAAAGCATCATTTGTAGTGGTTTATTGTGGTTCGATGAATGTGTCTGTGAATATTTTACACATCTCATGTGTTCGTGCATTTGTAAGTGCTTGATTAATGTTAAATCTGTGAACTTTATAACACTCTTTCAGTCAGTATCTCAGAATCTTAACAAACTTTATTTCCTGACTAGGGAACTAGAAGCACTTACCACAGAGTAAAATATTGCCTGTACTCATTTGTTAAGTCATCTTATGAAGAAAAACACAACATTTGACATTTATAACTCAGAATTTGTCATTGAAAGTTGAGAGACATCATAGATATTGAATTACAAACTGAGAACTTTGAAGAAAGTATCATGATAGCACATATTGCCATGTTTAAAAAAGGTTCTTGAATAATTCATGAAGTGCAGAGTACGCAAGTAATAAGTCAGATTGTCCAATTTTGCCTTTTATTTTTGCCAATAATTATAGCTTAGGATTTTAGGCTGTATACATGGTTGCAGAAAGCAGACTGTTTTATGAAATGATTATGATGCACTTGCAAATGGATAAGATGGACAAAAGAAAACAGAAAATATTGAAAATGGATATTTTTATATGAATATTACTACCAGTTTTCTTGGAATGATATAGTTCTCTGTTAAAAGAATGTACAGTGTAGGCATTTATGATGCAGGCATTTTTGCAAACTTGGGTAAAGTGGTAATTCTTGTGAGTGTTTTATTTTTAACTGTATTTGCCCTTTACCTGGTTACAGGGCTATTAAAGCCACAGGAGCTGGGAGGCTAGGGCCTCCCCCACCCCCTCCAAATATTTTTCCAGCTTGAAGTATTTCTTTGAAAACTTATCATTAGATCTGCTTGAGAATGGCCAAAAATTTCCTGAGAAATGCCAAAATCCATTAGCTTAAGGGTCTCAGCCCCCACCCCAGCCCTGTTGTAGAAGCCTTCTGAATGCCCTGGTGTGTGGCCACAATTTGATCTTAAACTATATTGATTGAAACTCATTTGGATTTAACAGTTCCATAACGTGGGTGTTGGCCTTGATCCTCATTGACTTACAGCTCAGCTTCACTTGTCACATGACTAAATTAGCTCGTGTTGATTGGTTAGTTTTAGTACTAGACACTGAAGAATATGCAGTAAAAGCACAACAAGGCAAAGTGTAACTGCTGGTCATAATTGGCATTGTCTGTTGCTGGTCAACTTTCGTATTTAAGAAGTAACATTTTACAGCCGTAGTTTTCTACATACAAACCAAGGGTGACTGTCTTCAAGAATCCTCCATGGGAAAGTTCACAAAATGTTATCAAAATGGCCCTAAGACTGTCTGAAAGGTTGCCTTCAAAGGTTAATCCACCATGTGTGTTGCCTCATATTCATAATACTTTTCAGGAAAATTTCTGTGGGGAGATTCCCAATTTTCTACTAAGGCAAAGAAACAGACAAGTTGACTCTAAGAGCAGGTCCCAAAGGTATAAAGCTCAGCATAAGTACTGTACTATTTAACATTTGCATCTAGGGAGATGTATAAATATGTTGTGATGTGCATATCTCCTGCAAGTCAACTCCTAACTATTCTAACTTCTGTGGAAATATTTCTGTGGTTATTCTAAGAGGCAGGATATTACAGGTACAGCTGATTACATATGGAAAACTGGAGATGAAAAATAATAACTTCCAAAGTGAAACACTTTGTGATTAAAAATTTGTATTTTGTAAAGTTGTAGTGTGATCTGATTGTGATGTTCTCACATACTGTTCATTCTCTAATAACGCTTCCCCTCTTTTATAACTGTCCCCTTTAAATTTTTGAAAGGCGAAACAGTTGTTAGTGGTCATTTGCTGAGGGAGAGGTCACAGGAGTTTTGTTTTTCGAATTAAAAACAAAGGGACTATAACAACAATAGTTACAGGGAAACGGTATTACTGCAAGGAAGCCGGTGGACTATAGGTGCCCTGCAAGTTAACCTTCACCTCTACATCTAAGAAACTTGTAGCTCATTTGAAGACACTAGTGTAGGCCTTAGCAGTAAGTTATTTTTTAATTAAAATATACCCTTAAATAAACACCCCCCTTTTCAAAAATGCAACACCCCGGGGGATTATTAGAGAATGTACGGTATACCTGTATATACTACATACCTCTTGCTACATTTACTATTCGTTATCGTGTACCAAGTGAGATAGCTGAAGTTGCTTTGAAACACCCCAATTCCCCTCCAAGTTCCCCCAGTTGTGATGGTTATATTTTCTGCCCTTCTGCCCTGACTTTGAACACTGCGTACAGTTAAGTGCTGTTTCATTTTGTCCATTCCAGTCCGCATGCAGTGCTTCCACATAATGCAGCTTTATTACGTCAGGTACAGTATATAGCTGGTACATTGCCTGTGGTCTCACTTCTTGATGCAAAATTAAAATAGCACTTCTGCCAATTCTAACTTTAGAAACGAACCCTGAGGGAACGATTCATAAGGCAGTCTCTCTCCTATCTGAGTTTGTGGAGAGTCTTCAGAATTTCATGTTAGCTATATTCTAGAGAGGGCTTGGTAAGATAAATTTAAATTTTTTTCAAAATGTTAATTTTTGTAAGTATTATATAATCCATGGCTTGTGCAGTAAGCGGGTCTTATTATGTAGAGGTGTGGCTTTGGAAGATTTCTCTTCTAAACAAAAATCATTCTTTTAATTTACAATTATGATGTAATCAGCTGGTATGCGAGGAACTTATTTAGTGCATGAATATTGTATACATGTAGAAACTGCAGGGCTTATTAATATGTTTTAACCGTACAGTGTTACCTTATTAAATGCCTCCTCTCTGGTAAAGGCTTGCTGTAAAAGTTTACATATTAAACTACTCAATGAATGAAACTAAATTCCCAATAAAATAACTGGTGCCTCTTACCCTCTAAAATGTCCAAGACTAGAATTTCCATATTTTTTCTTGAAGACTTGATCACTAAACAATTACAGTGCCTGAGACAGATATACAGAGAGATAGTAAAGTTCAAGTTGCAAGTGAACTGGAGGTTCCATTTAAGTTTGCATTCTTGAAACCAAAGGCTCTAATACAGAGCCTGAAGAAGTTTTTGTATAAAGGGTAAGAATGACTTAACAGTTTAACTGTACTGGTAAATGGCCCCTTTTTTGGAAAATTTCATGCCATGGGGACATTTAATGGAGTAAATGTGGTATTTCCTGAGATATCTGTGGCTAACACAAGCATAGAAAGGTGGCCCATATTTTTTAAATTTTTTGAAGGATTTGATTGGCTACTGTGAAAATTGTGATACTGTATAGAATACAGAATTGGGCATTTTCTAGAGTCTCTAAGCCAGCTTTCTGGGTGCAATGTGTATTGCAATCACCCAGATATGATCATTATCTCCAAATTTATTGAAAGTGGTGTGGAGGGAGGGCACTGATTTCTTTTTCTGTTGTAGTGTGGTCACAATGACAACTTGAACATACATTTTTTTTTTTTTGCATTTTTTTTTTTTTCGGCTGCAGACATAGTATACCATATCACCTTAGTACTAGCTTGCCAGTGAGCATGCAAGTATTACTACACAAGTGGGCCTAGATGACAGGCTGTTTAGTGGCAGAGGAGCTGAATTACAAATGTCCGAGAATGGCAGCAGTCAACTGATTGTAAAAGAAACTTTTTATCAAATAAAGGGAAAGACTAAGAGGGACAGTCTTTGTAAAAATTTAAAATACTTTATTTAGACTTGAAAGTAATAAAATCAAAAACCTTTAAGACAATAAAACTAACTTCATGTTTTTGACAGTTTTGAAAAGTCTGGTTCACTCCTTTGCTCGTTACCTCCTATTTACATATGTATACCATTACTGTCAGCAAAAATGCAGTAGGTTGTACTCCGCCCTCTACTGATAGTTACCGCGGTATTATTAGTTGCCAGACGGTTATTGCAGGCAATAGTGGTATACATTTTTAAACAGGGGGTAATTATGGGAGCTCATAGACTCCCAATCCAAAGAAATTTTGGGGATTATTCATGAGTCACAGCTGAAGTAAAAGTTGGCTAATTAATCCACCCAAGCTTGCAAGATGTGTTGAAGTCTATAGCCTAACAAGAAGTCCATGAAAGAGTATTTTGAAAATCAATAAAATATTATGTTGTCATGATAACTTCCAAATATGAAAAGCCCATGCACCATTGACAGGATACTCTCATTTATTTTCATATGATTCGTTCCCATGAGACAAAATGTATTCCAATTTCCAACTCAATTGAAGCAAGGCAAAAATTGTCTAAACAGCTCTCCAGTTTGAAATAGTGGCGCTACCAACATGTAAAGTACATTCAAGAATATTCAATTGGTTGTGGCAGTCGCATTCACCGTGAAGGTTTCGTGCCGTTTCATGGACAATCAAAGTGGTGTTCCATGTTTACGACATGATTGGAACACCTTTCTTTACTGATATGGGATACTGCACAGTATAACATCTTTTCTTTCCTGTATTCACCGTGTTCGTGCGAAACGATAATTTCACATTCAGGATTCGTTGTCAGCAGATATGTCTGAGGCAAAGACGTGGCAATAAATTGCTTGTTGCTTACAGTGAGGCTGATGGAAAAGTTAATTTGCCTTATTTGAAAGGCACATGGGAAGGATAGCATTACGAAAGCCAATGTAATTAAAGAGGTGCAACACAAGGCTTAAGATGCCTAGCAGTTGGAGGATGGTTGTGGGGAAAAATAGGTTGGGATTTTTTTTGTAGGGAAGTTAGTTTAAAGTAAGGTTTCAGGTTTGAAATAGTGTTCATAGCTGTTGGAAATGATCAATTCTGTATTAAAGAGTGGTGGGATAATGTTTAGTATTGAAAGATTGAATGCAGATATTGTGTAACTATAATTAGAGACAGAGAGGTTGATGGATACACCTGAGGAAATTTCTGACACTAATGGAGTTTTATCAATAAAAATGAGAGATAATTTTGGTTCGTAAAGTAACACTGGTGAATTACTGCATTAGGATGGAACTTTTAAACTGTGTTAGTTGACAGTAGGGGGACAGGAAACAAAGACAGGGTTGGGATAGGGGAATCTATATCACTCCTACTTACCTCATGTATTATATGTGTGAACAACCCCATCAACTGCGGAATTACAATCAGGAAAATTAATTGGCACAGAGGTGGTGCTATCCTTACTGTGGGAGTCATGATGACCTAAGAGCTTGCCTTTATTTTGACTTTCATGGGTTTTATCACCTTTTTGGACCAGTTCCTCTGCTGTAAAATGGAAGTTACATGTTGGTAATCTATATCACTCCTATTGTACCTATGTATATCTCATCTGTTTTTACATGTACATGTGAGCACCCTCTGTGAAATGTTCAAGTTAATATTGATAATCTGTTTCACTCTTACTTACATGTTCCTCATATACTGATATACACATGTGAACAATCCCATCCACCCTGAAGGCATCAGATATGTTTTTGATGTGATGGTGGCGCTATTCATACCTCACTGTTGTACAATAATAAGATACATTACTAGCCTGTAGACACAAGTGTTGGCATCTGTATGAAGTGTATAATTGTATTTCACAAAGAGGTGAAAAGTGTAAGGAGGGCTTTGCTATGATAAAGGATTGTTTCTGTTCTAGAGTACCAAAATTAAAAAAACAAACCTTATTATACTTCAAGTTAATAACATGGTGCTGCATGTTTCTGTCAGGTTTCAGCTGCCTTTGTACTACAGTATGCAATGCACAGGACTGTGCTATTTATATCCATTTGATGTTCTTAAGTACTCTGAATAAGACAGTCCCAAAGTATCAGTCAATAGTTTCCATGATTGATACTCAAGACTTCTCTTCGTGGTTCAATATTAGTTCAGTAAATTTCTGTGGTCCCCTATTTCAGTAATTACTCTAATGTGCTTTACAAAGGAGAAAGTGAAAAAAGAAGAACATCCACCATTCTGCCCCGGTGCCCCCCCCCCACACATAAAAGGGTTTAGATAAGTTCGACGGCACAACTGAAAATGTAGGTTTTCAACAAGCTTTGGAAATGTTCCAGGGAGTGTTGGTTTGTAGATATAATCAAAGCTCAGTATGGTGTACTGCAGTCTGTTCCACTCTAATTCACTGTAGATTCAGATCATCCCTGAAAGTGCCTTTGTCAAACTGCTTTCAATTAGTTACAATTTTTGTACATCGCAAAAACTTCTGTCCTTGTAAAAAAATCAGTCATACTCCTCCACAGATTCACTTAATGGATAGTGTTGTAAAAAAATGGTATATGCGTAGTCCTAACTACTCTGTCTACCTGAAAGGTTTCATAGCCAAAAATTTGTTTCATGGATGATTTGACCCTGTTTCTCTTTTGTTTTCTATACCTTAATAGAATAGGCCTGTAGCTACCAACTGGAAAGTATTTGTAATGTAAAAGGGGTTACACATATATGGGGGTACCTTTCCTCCCCCTTTTCCAAGCATAATTGCAACCTACTCAAAATTGCCCCCCTCTCTATCCGTGGTTAGACTTTCTAGGCCCCTAATTTTGCAACCTGCTCAATGTTATCCTGTCCCCTTTTTTACTTAAAATTGTTATAGTGGTTCAGCTCCTGCCATTGGACTGAGCTGTTCTTAGAAGCAGTTAGGCATGTCAGCTAGCCAATTGGCTCCCTCACCTTTCATAGCTGACCATTAGTATAAATAGAGAGTATGTTAAATGCAAGTTTTAATGAATGGTGTGTGGTGCACTTTAGGAACAATTGATTCTGGGGTGGGGTGATCAATGTTTCCATGTGATGTGATTTACATCTCTTTCAATATAATGAATTGATTCTAGAGGAGGTGTGTAAGTGTTACAAACACTTGGCAAAATTTATCAGGCTATCTATGAGTCTATGACTCCAAAGAGTATCCTTTTAGTATAGAAGTCTTGCAGGATAGTTCCCACCCAGTGGCAGAGCGTCCATATATAGTCAGGTGGTCATTACGGTACCCCCCCCCCCCCGGACGGAATCAAATAGCCTGTTGGCACCCATTTAAGGTTTTGACCGTATTGAGGCATAGGGTACAGTATCTACTGCACCTACTTCAAAGGGCCCCTACAGGCCCTTCTTGTCCCCTCTGACCACCAAATTCCTTAGCCCTGCTACTGTTCACACTTCTGATTTAAACCTGAAGTTACTCTCAGCCAGAACTGCTGTATTCTGAAGGGCCATAAATCTTAAACTGGCCAAACCGTCACCCCTCAAAGTCTACTTTTGTATGTTTTTGTGAATTATGACATTGTCACTGCAAAGTTACAATTGTCTGTTACAAAGTTAGTGACTTTATCATCTGTATGATTATTCAGCCAAAAACATTGGTTTTGTTAGTTGATGTTTTGTTTGGAAGGACTTTTCAATTGTTATATAAGCAATTTGCAGTGTGCAGTGACAGGAAACGAGCCATCAGATTTACACCAATTGTTATGGTGAAAAATAGTATCCATCAAAAAATTGCTTATTTCTTCTCCTTATGCCACCTGGTCACAGAGTCCCATTGTAAATCTGACTGGAACTACAAAAGTACAGACAAAGAAGCAGTGAGCTATTTAAATTTTTACCACAGCTGCTTCTTATTGCAGCACAGTGTGAACTATATTTACAAAAAGTATAGTATTGTTCAGTACTTTGTCTTGATTCTGTCTTCATTCACCCTATTTGACGTTAAAAGGCTGCCTCACAAAACGTTCTGTGCCTTTGGAAAAAGTCACATTTCCCCCAGGTGTTGGAAATTTCCTATTCAAAACCATGTGAAAAATGACTGTTTTGTTCTTGTCAAAATATTTGTAGAGATGAATTGGAAAAAACCCTAGAGCTTTTGTGATACTTGGTAGTTGTGTTGTGTTTTAACAAGTCGCAGTCCTTGTGGACCTGCACATGCAGGGATAGAATGATACTTGCATGCAGTTTTCTCACGTGTTGCAGTGATGGTTCGGATAATATCTTGATAAAGATAGAAACACACAGAATTTTTGAAGGGCCTTTTTATTTTAGGACATATAACTGTGGTGAGTCTTAAGCAGTAGATAATATGATCCAGAGGTAAAGGTGAGAGTATGGTGTTGGGTATAACTTTCAAGTAGGCAAAAGGCTAAGTTAAATTTGCATGTATTATGCAATGTAACACCAAATCCTTATGTTTTGTTTTGTAAGGTGTCACATTTGTCTTGAGACATGCATATTATGCTTGATATCATGTCACAGGTTAGGTTAGGGTTTGAGACAGGAAATGTTAGGGTTAGAATTAAGTCTCTAGACTTATTTATTATGCATGATATCATGTACGGATTGGATGATGGGTATGTTGAATTTAGGTTATGGTTGGCTAGTTGAACTTATTTAACATTTTATAGTGTCATTTTGTTGCTTTAATATGAATTCTTAACTTTAGCTGTGTATTTACTCTGGTTATAATGTCTGAGTGTGGATATTGTGAGGGGGGGGGGGAGGGGGTTTAGTGAAGAGGGGATGGGGTAATGGAGGATATAAGAACTAGCAAGGGGAAATTATCCTCATTCTGATTTCATCTTTCTTGTAAATGTATTTGTCTAAAATTTTATCCAATATAGTATGTACCATGCCAGTGCTGGCACTAGGTCTTAAAATTTGAGGGGAAAATTTCTCCCTCCAAAATATTTTTTGGGTGGGGGAAGGGGTCAGGATTGGTTCAAAGGGCAGGATCTTGATAAGTTGCAACATAAGAAGTCAACTTTATCATGCAAGGTTTTCCCAGCAGGTGTGGTAAATTCCAGCAAGGGATTTGAAACTTGCACAGTTGTTGAGAAGAGTGGAAATGGCGCGGTCCTGCTGTCTAATGCAAACACCATACCTTGTCCTCAAGAAGTCTTTGGGATAACATCTTGTGGTTTGTCCATGCAGACTGAGACCAGTTTTGGATGCCTTCTTCAAATTTGCAGGATTGTACATGATTTGCACATGATTTTGACAAATAGTACTTTCTACAGTTTTGTAAACAGCATCAGGCATTTTAAAATGCTCATCATGATATTACAGAAAATGACATGGGCATTGACAGGTGGAGTGGGGTGGGAGGACTTGTCCCCCCACTTTTGAAAGTGGAGAGGGGACTTACCCTTCCATTTCTTCCAGAACCGTAAAGAAAATAGTAGGGACATGTAGCATTCTGTAGCTGGCATTATAGAGTAGCTGATTCACAATGAAATTAGACTACAAATGGTGGAAATAGCCATTATAATGGATTAAGGTCATGGGGAAATGCCTGAGAATTGCACCCAGATTATTTTGCCTCAAAATTTCTCTAGAGATCTTTAAGTGAGCCCGGATCCCTTGCGTCTATAGGGTTTTGCAATTCGCCCTTGAAGTAGTTAACGGTCAAGATTGTGCCCCCTGCCCCCATTTTTGAGAAGCTGTTGACACTATTGGAAAATGAATGATTGGTGAAGTTAAGTGACCATCATGTACTGATCAAAGTTTGTCGTACTGTACATAGAGCTCTTAATAGTTGATTTCTATTCAGGTCTAAATCTTTCTGACCTTAGTAATTCAAGTCATGTCTGCATATATGCTCCCTAGATTATTTTTACAACATTAATTTCTGTGATGCTGATCCCATTATTTGTAATTTAAAAATAAATAATTCCATTATGTCAGTATGCATTTCTTAGATGATTAAGCAAGTACAGTACACAAATTTTATTCAAACATACCCAGAAATCTGAATCTTTCTAAATCTGTGTTGGAATTTATTCAATGACAAGTTTTCCCTTCCATTCACAATTTTCCCAGACATTGGCAGTTGGGTACCTAAGCCTGGAAGAGTGTAACTTTCTAGAGTCCCAAGTGGCAGCCCACCAGCCATTTGTGGCCCAAAATGTACAAAAATAGCCTGTGGAAGATCTGCAGTAACCAAAGTTTATTAAGAAAAAAAGCTGTTGAATGGACTGCTGGCTACTACAGTAACTTAGTAAAAGTAGACCGCGGCCCAAAAAATATGAGAACCCCTGGCCTATAGGTTAGAAATCAACACTTCATGGCTGTTCTGTTTACTTTGACAGTTATGCCATCATTGCAGTCTTGCCTCCAGAGTTGTGACTCCTGAGGCATTGGGTACCCGACTCCACAAATATTGGAGTAGCGTTTAACTGTTTTTTAAGAAAAATCTTGTGGGCTATCTCCCACCACAGGCAAAAACTTAAAACTGCTACTCTGAAATGGAGATGCAGCTCCAAAGGGACACAAGACTTTATAACAAACACCCCTCAGAAGGCCTTAGGATAGCAAGACTTGTTATGAGTGGACTTTAGCAAGTTGGCTTGTAGGAGATAGCAAGGGACTCTTGATGAACACACTGCCACTGTGTGGGAATAAGTACCCATGTAGCTTGCAAAAAGTTCAGACTGGCCAGGTCTACTTGTCATTCTTCCTGTCCACTCAACTGTGACATAGTTCTTGTGAGAAACTTTAAGTGTTTTCTGTAGTTGACAAAGAATGAAGAAGGTGTATTAAAAGATGGTATCCTAAAAACCAGCTGCCGTTGTGCTTGTGTGTGTATTTTTTTCTTTTCTTTTCATCTATAAGGGTTTAAAGTGGTTCTGTGTAATTACTGTACAGTTATAGTTACAGGCAAGTTACAGCACAGAGCCTGTGGTTACATATGAGATACCTATTGACTTCAGTTATGTCTGGCCTGCTTGGTGTTGTAATAGGCGAGTCTGCAGAGCTAGATGTTTCAACTTTTTGACCGCCAGGAAACTTTTTTCAGGATATCTCATAAAACATGTTTGATGTCAACATTACCCATGAAGTCCATTTTGTTTATGGTTAGATGCCCAAAGCATGCTAGTCCATCCTCCTACATAATGGGTTGTAGGAGGAGATCAAAGTGAGGTTTTAGGCAAAGCTTACTTGTACTAGGGTACAGTACTTTTATTGTTGTGTGTCTCTTTCAAACAAGCTACTGTATTATCATACAGATGACAGGTGAACAGGCAGACAGATAAATAGGTTCTGACAGGTAGGCACATACAGTCAGAGGCATATATGTACATACTTATACAGACAGATGGACACAGAGCATGTACCTACAGCCAAATGAACTAATTGCCCTCTACCTACAGTATGATACAACGATGTACAGTCCTCATATTGATTTATTTCCCAGTCATATTTGAAGAGATTTGTAACTTATTTCTCAGTGTACATGAGATTTGTTTCATAAACCTAGTCTTTACATGAAGTTTTAATACTAAACATTCATGAATATGTATTAGTGCTCTTCTTGCTTCATCAGTGTCTGTTTAACAATTGCAGCTTACTCTAGCAGCTGTTAAAGGTTATAGAGACCAATCCTCTCTAAACAATCAATTGAGCTGTAATTTGTAAAGTTTATGAACACCATTATGCTGCCATCTGTCAGAGTTTATGTTCTATAAGTGGTCTTCCCTGGTCTTTATTTCTCTGCAATAAAACAAAGTAAAACCAAAATGGTGTGTTGGTTGAGGCTCTGTTGTCATTAAAGGCTTCGTTTATTGGCCTGTGGATGGAGAATTGTAATACTAGTGTAAAGGCAGATTTCTAAGACTTCCTCTTCCAGTCTCGGAATAAATATTTGCTCCACTTGGAAGATTGTTTCGTTGCTATCTTGTTTATCGTTCTGGAGTGTCATGTTCTGTTCAGAATGGAAGAGGTGATAAATTTGAAGGAGTGCGCCATTCATCATCAGAGATGGTATCTATTGCAACTTTGCAGATTTTGAAATAAGTCTTAAAGCGGCTCATTGAGTTGGTTCATGAAATTCAACACAGTTTTCCAAACCTTTTAAGTTTTCTTCACATACCAATGACAAATGGTCAAACTTAGACAATCCCCATATCCAACATACAAATAACTGTTTTATGAGTGAGTACTTAAAGGTTCAATTCAGTTTTCAAAAATTCGTGACCAGACACTTTTTCAAATTATGCACAAAACTGTTACAAGTCAGGATACCACAAAGTTCAAAATTTGAACTTTTCCCATAACTGGATATGAAACTTGACTAATTATGCTAATTATAAGCATTGTCATGTGATAGTACCCTTCAACACTCTCATAAGTTATCGATATCAACTCAATGAGCCCCTTTAAGCTTTACATACACTCATACTTAGTACACTGGCCTGTACACATACAGTATGAGGGGAAATTTGTACTAGTACTGTATACTTATGGATTCAAAGTTAGAAGGTGTAAGTTTTCACCCCAGTCATAACTTAAAGGCAGGTAAGCAGTCACCCCAAAATTTTCTTTGAAAAATCAGCAGACTCTTACAAATCTCCTCTTATTGCATTACAAGCACCTCTGGAGATGTTTTGAACATAACTATTACAAACATTAATTCTCCAAAATTATTGTTATAGAATTTGGCACAAACTTTCCTCTAGTGTAAGATCGAGTCCTTCTCTTCATTCTTTTCAAAGGAATTTGAAATCTTTCCTTATACATACTTATCACTAGCAAAGTTCTAGTTATTACTCTTAATGCTTTTGACCCTGACAAGTTACTCTCTTCTTACTATCATCTTTTTGTTTATGTTTGTATGGTCACTAGCCTTGATAAACAGTATTGTTTTTCTAGTGTCCATCATATGTACTATATTGTATATATTTGTTAAATGATACCTTTCTTGATGATTGTTGTACATATGAGAAATAAGTTGAATTGAATTGAAATTGAAACAATAGGTAAAGCAAGGAGAAATTCTCCTTGAATTTCACAATTCACTGTTAATAAACAAAAATATTGTCACTTGATCAAAATAGGCCATTCATGAACTAGAGTGACAGGGCATACTCACTCTGATTGGGGTGAGTGCATTTTCCCTTTAAAAAGAGTCAGTAAAACATATCAAATTTGATAGTTCTTTTACAGAAATGTTTCATTTCATTTCATTTATATTTGATTTAACACAAGTTTGTTAAACATCAAATCATAGGAATGTGTAAGTAACAAAGTCAGTTAAAGAAGTGCACTTATATAGGCACCATGTCCAAAATAAACAACACACACACCTCAACCAAGCTGCAGCAGCTGCAGCCATGCTTTGTTTTGATACCCATCTCAATACCGGGTGTTAAGTAACACCTGGTATTGAGATCCATCCCAATACCAGGTGTTAAGTAAACTTGCTAATTGCTCTTGTAATCAGTGTAGAAATAAAGCATAGTAACAGCCCTTGCAGCTTGGCTGAAGTAGCTGCAGCCTGAAATTTTGCCAAAGAAACCAGCTAGGGTTTATCCCTAGTGACATTTCTGGAGGGGAAAAACTTGGTCATCCCCCCTCCCCCACAATCTTTGCACACTTGTAGTGTTTGTTCAACAACACAGCATTATGTAGGTTATCACAGGTAACCTAATGAGGTAATTATTGTGACTACATTTGACAGTGTAACAATAACAAAGTAATTTCCTCCTTAAAACAGCACTTGAATTGAGTTCAGCATATATATATGTATTTATAGGTGAAAATTCCAGTTTGGTTATTTAAAGGGAGAATGCAGTCACCCCAGTAAAGAATTGTATAGTAGAGTATCCTTTTTGCTGAATGGCTTTTGAGAATTATGTGACAGTATTTTTCTCACTCAGTTGTAAAATTTACAAGGAGCAACTGCTTGGTTTACCTTGAATATGCAATATTTATGTTCTAAAATATTATGAAAGATACTTGGAAGAGAAATAAGAAGAAATTTGTGACATTTAGCTATTGCTTTAAAATAAGTTTGGGGTGACTGCTTTTGACCTTTAATTGTGCTTATACCATAGCATGGTTGGTGCTCATGTAAACTTTTTAAACTGTAGGTATTTGCACTCAAAAGTTACAGCCTTTTATACTTGTCCACTTGTAAACAGTACTGTATGCTTTTGAATTATAGGATAAATTTTAATACAAAAAATCCATTATAAATGTGTGTAGTACAGTACTGAAACTTTCTTGAATATTGTGTATGGACACAAATTGTTCAAGAATTTGCAAAATTACTGGTTCTGTGCATCAAAACTTATTTCTGTTTAAAATCTGTAGTATTATGTGAGTGAATTTAATCACAACTCATGTACAAAATATTTACGTAGGACCTTTATACCTCCAATAATCCCATTTTCCTGGTGTAACACCTTTACTTTTATTACTTTTTTTAACATTTGAGATTTTAATTATATGAAGGTTTGTCAATGGATAATGTGATGAAGATCTCATAGTAAAAATTATGGGATAGAGTGCTTTTCTGTTATTTTGAAATTGTGTTCATACTGTAGCCATCCTTTAAAGTGTATCTAAAGTTTAGAATTACAAGTACAGCCTGTATATATTTTAGAGGTTGAGAACTGAATTTCATACATCCACCTCCCATATTCGTAGCTTTCTCCATTGCTAGGATAAAAAATGTTGAAATTTATTCACATAATTTGAAATAGTTGATTGCACAATAATTTGTGATGACCTTCTTGTACAACTCACATTTCCTGCTTTTGTTTCCTCTTGAAATTAAGATATTCATATAACCTTGAAACATTTACTCTTCCCTTGCATAGCATGTTGCATGGAGAGGGCTTATATAGCAAAGTTACCCTACAGCAGTAAGACCGTGATCACATTTTTGCACAAGGTGCTTTGGCTTTTGAAAAACAAAGAAAAAGAAAGACCATAATTTGAGAAGTACAAGAATGACATCACAACTTATTGCACAATCTACCATTTGAAATTGACTCAGTAAGCTTCAACATTTTATATCTCAGGTCAGGAATGTCATGTGAAGATGGGAGGTAGACCATTTGATTGCATTTTTCAGGCTTTGGAATATTTAGTTTTGAATTTTTTGACTTTAGGTACACTGTTTTAAATCAAAGTAATCCAGCAATAATAAGGAAACACAAGCCGCTTATAAAAATGCTCTTGAAAGATTATTGAAATGAATTTTTGAAAAGAAAGAAGTGCTTGTGCAATATGTTATCAAATTATACTCTTTCAAGGAAATGGGGATAGGTGATGTAGTTGTCTTGGGTACACTGTATAGATTTCATCGTTACTTGAGATATTTGATTCTATTTTAATTACCACAGGCATCATTGGATACTGTTTGGAGGACACCAGGTGGTTAAACTATTTTGTTAGTCAGGTTAATGTGGAATGCAAACCTGTGGATTTACTGTGAACTTTAAGACCTTGCTTAATGTAAATTGGTGTACTGTATTTCCTGTCAGGGGCAAAGTGGATTGTTAATAAGAAAGAAATAATATTGAATTTATTTTAAGAAGTCTTAAATTATGCATGCCTTATGGGAAGGGTGTATGAAAGGGGCTTCCCTTGTTACCATCTTCCTGAGCAGAGGCTTTTAATTGTTATACAAGTCAAGTTTCAAAGGAATTATCCACAATGGTTTAAAATATACCAATATTAAAATTGATTTGTGCTACAGTATTTTAAGAGGGGAGGATTACAGTATAGAAGTATTAAACTTTGTTACAAAAAGTTGACAAAACCGTACTTGAAGCAGAGACTGTTGCTTTTTAAAGGAGATGCAGTTGGGTAGGGTTCATTAGATCATTTATCCCAAATGTGCAATATTATTTCTGAATCATCATGAAAGATATTTGCTAGGGATATTAGAGGAAATTGGTGTGTTTGGTAGGTGTTTAAAAGTGTTAAGATTGTCATACGTAACTGCTTATACCCCCTTAAAAGGAATATGTTCCATTAAATATTAGGCAAGTTGTGGCATATTTTTTTCTAGTGATGTATTTGCTGCATGTTTGGTTGTTGATATAGTGTGCATAGTTCAGGCTCGTTTGCAGCTACCAGAAAAAGTAGTGTGACTGAATTTCAAATGAGCTTTGAGATTTTATTGCATATACACGTAACATCATCATTGTGGAATCAAATTTGTAGGGAAGTGGTTAGTGGATTGTATTTGGTTACATTGTTCACCTTTTGGTGGCCCTCAATTTTCGAAGTAGGTGAGATCTTCTACACAGTAACTTCGTTTAGTACTGGATCTCATGCACTGACTGCATTGGCCACGACTTTATAAAAGATCTGCCATCTGAGAAATTTATCAGACAAGAAGTCTCGTTTGAATCAAGGCAAGTTTGTATTGCCTGCGGCTCTTGGAATGCCGTCTGGGTAAGAAAGGGCTTTAATAATCAGCTCGTAAATACTTGAAACTCTGCTGGCTGTTAATTGCTGGTATTTTCATAAGTATTGGTAGTTTCTTGATTTTTATGTTTGAGAATAGAAGTCGCACAAATGTTTAGCAGTGGGGTTCTTGTAGGTGACACTAGAGCCTTTGAATTTTTTATTGGTGTCACTCTGCAGGTGAGCTCACACTCGTCAATGGAAAGTTTACTGGAGTAGTATTAATACGTGAAGAATTGCTATGGTGTGTTTGCACCACAATATTCTGTATGATTATGTGTGAAGGTCACTAACTTATATTAATTGACAAATATAAAGTGGTGCTTCTTGTTTTAAAGCAACTTGTTTGTGAAACAAAATATGTATTACCAGGAATCTGTTTTGGAAGTAAATCTATGTGTATACATTGCTAGTACAGAAGAGTAATGGTTCCAAATATATTTGTTAGTTGTATTCATGCAGTTGGACTAAGAGAGAAATTAGGTTGATTAATGCAATATTACTTGATACTTTTGTATTATAATGAAAGAAGGCATTAAGAAGAGTCATAGGATTTAAATTGTCCTCACTTCCAGCGTCACATTTTTATTTTTTCCTTTCCTTTTGTGGACATATTCTACAGTAGGTTTTCATCATTTGCAGAGTTCCTCCTAGGCATCCATCGTTGACGCACAGTGTATGTGGCATCATTGATTTACAGTATGTGTTGCAGCTTTTCTTTTATTTATCAGTAGAAGACAGTTGGTTTTATAAGAAAACGAAAAGGCTGGTAAAAAACATGTATCTCTTTAGCTTTTGGGACCTCCGTTCCCTTCTTCAAAAGCACGTAAAAACAACTAAACATATAAACGATAGAACAGAAACAATCAAATGGAGAATAAAGCTAGTATAAAACAATCAGAACTATGGACTACATATATATACATATATACGTATGTACGCAGTATACTGTGCGTGTGGATATACTTACATGTATATATATATATATATATAAAGCACCAAAGATGAAGATAAACACAAATTGGTTACTCCATGTAAATCACCTACATTTCGACCGGATACACCGGCCTTCATCAGGATGAATGACCCTATAACGTATAACACGCCCACAAAATACAGTTTAGCTTTAAATTTGAATCAATTGTGCGCGCTGCTTAGAGTGCGCGTTACCTTAAGTAAAAAGTTATCATAGCAACCTACGCTGCGAGCGCATGATGTGCGCGTCACCTAAAGTACGCGTTACTTTAAGTGAAGACTATAATAGTTACCACAGTAGCTGGCTTAAGCGGCGAGCGTGCGATGTATAAAGTACAAGTATAATACTGAAATTGAAAAGTTAACTCTTACGACATCGAGTAGACCTGTTTTGACTAAAAAAGAAATCGTTTTCATTTAGTCCATGAGGCTTTATACATTTAAGTCTATATGCCCATTGCCCTTCTTTATCCAATAGATCTTTCTCATAGTCAACCCTGTCAATTAATTGTATGCTGAGATCCTCCAAGCCATTGTGACCTACTGGCTATGGAAATGTTGATAGATTAAATCATCTCTCAATTTTTCATCAGATGACATCCTAGTATGCGCTTTAATGCGACTCTTGTGGTTATTAAAGCGTAAACGAAACTTAGTACTTGTTGAACCCACGTACTGGATATCACATACTTTACAAGTCAATAAATATACAACATTACTTGAATTACAGTTAAGTTCGAAATTGATAGTGTAAGACTTATTAGTACCTTTGGAAGTGAAACTGTTACCTGTTTTAAGAAATTCGCAAACAAGACAACGTCTGTCCCCACATTTTACAGTTCCCAAAGGTGTGTTTTCAGCGTTAGCAGGTTTTAGCTTTGCATGAACAAGATAGTTAGCTAGATTCTTAGGTCTACGAAATGCCATCATAGGGATATCTTTAACTGCTTTTTGACATTTGTCAGAACAATGAAGCAGTGGTTGTAGTTCTTTTAGAATAGCACCAATATTAGGAAGACCAGGATGGTAAGTAACTACCATTGGAACACACGTATTACTCCTTTGGGGTTGAGATGTTAAAGCCTCCTCTCTAGTTACAGACTTAGCTTTACGAATCTGATTGCGTACAAATCTTTCCCGATATCCTCTTGCTATCAAATAAGTAGTGAGTTCATTGGCTCTCTTATCAAAAGCCGAATATATAGCAGAATATATATATATATATATATATATATATATATATATATATATATATATATATATATATATATATATATATATATATATATATATATATATATATAAATATATATATATATATATATGTATGTATATACACAATGTATATCAGGCATGAGCTTTTTCCGCTAATCTGCAAATTTCAGCTTTTTTTAGTCGCTGTTCTACACAAAATGACAATTCTGCTTTTTTTTTAATCTAACTTCTATGTAAAGTAACATGGTATGCCAAATTTTTTGTGCTGCCTATGTACTATCATTACAATTAGTACTGCAATTAAGAACATACACAACATTTTTGGACTCACATGTATAAAGTTTACTCTAACAATGAAGTCTTCATCCATGGCAGAAAAATGAATTTTCTAACCCTGCATTAGTATAGGACATATTTTGCAAAGAGGACAGCCAGTAGAAGCCAGATCAAAAATGAACGTTAAAGGATTCTGGAAGTTAGTAAACATATTCCTACATGCAGTAAAAGTAATTTAAGAATTTCACCATTCTATCAAATGCTCCAGTGAGAACCAGTGACTGTTTTACTTGTAAATACAAGCCATCCCTTAACAGATAGATCTGTCCATTGTAGATAGTTAACCATTGTATTTGTCTTCTTGGAGTTCTTTGGCTTCTTTGTTGAGCTGTAATATAGTAAACAGCCTCTTTGTTAGGCAGAGAGCAGAGAGGACAATGATCTAACGAATTGTTTATTCAAGTGTGTTGAGACATCCTCCAAGTTTAATTGGTATTTACTATGACAGTATGACAACCTTCTCCAACTACTTTACATTGACTAATTTTATACATACTCGTGTCATTTACCTCTGAAGATCCCGCGTGAACGGGTGAAAGCAGTCAGGATTTAATACATGTTGTGATACCATGTCAGAGTTCTGTGAACTCATTTCCACTTTTCTTCTATATTTATACAATGTTTTTTGCTTATCTTTTATCCATATGTGATTCTCTTGTCCAGTGTACTGAGATATATATGCAAGTGTTGGATGCAACTGTAGTACCCATGATTTGGTTTCATCCTTCCGTGCCCCCTATTCACATGTATACCAGTCCTCCCCATCCCCTTCCCCCTTAATGATTTCAGTGCTATTAGTACTGTATAGCAGCTGTAAATGGTGAAATGTTGAGTGCAAAAGTGTCATCCATCGTACCTTAGTCTGTGACTTAACTTAATGACAGTCAGGGCTGCCAAGCCTCTCCTTCTGTCATATGTCTATGTAGCAGGACAACAGCTAGCAAAAATAAATTAAACAATCTTTTAAATTTGATTATACAGACTTTAACAGATAAAGACAGAAGGTCACTAGAAGATCATGTTTGCTATTTGTTTTAGTTGTGATCGAAGGAAAATTGTTGACCTTTGGCTAATAAACAAAACTTGCATTGTTGGAATCAATCTTAGTGGTCACCATATGCAGATTTGAAGTGAAGAATTACTACAACCTACATCACCCCCTCCTTACCTCCTATTTACAAGATGTAAAGCAGGTAGTTTTGTGGAATTTGTGTGTATATTTTTGTGTCTGGGCCAGTTTCAGTAGAAGAGGACCATGCATGTGCAGTAGCTACCAGTGTCCTTGGAATACTGGATTTGGTGAATTAGTCATTTACAATGCTACTGCATTTTTTCTGAGGCTATAGCAAATACAGCGGTACAGTATATGCTGAATTATTTCAGTAAGTGAATTTACACAAGGGCTCTTTTAGTACATGGGTGCATTGTATTGGTTTCTATATGGTAGCTCACTTGTATTTCATCCAATAGGAGCATAGGGGTAAGATAAAGGTTGGGGGCTGGGGGATTGATTGTCCCAGTAGAGAGTGTAGATAGGGGGAAGGGCTCGTGTATGCTTCTGCCCCACTTTTGTAGGAAGGAAACCTATAATTTCCCTACATCTGTAACAAGTGTGATATTGATGAATTGTGAATTGCAATTTTTTGAAGGTACTTAATGAACTTACATTTCATCTGTTGTTTCTGTAGATATGTCAATTACTGTTCAAGTGTTAACTGTCATTAGAACTAAATGCGCTCTTGGAAGCCTATGCATGTGCACTTTTTGGTGATCGATACATAAGCATCTCCTGAAGCAAACATCTAAATACTGTAACCAACTCATTGTACATTGAATTAGATGGTGAAGGGTACAGTTGACTCATGTGAAGTCTAGATAGAACATTACAGCACCTTTATGATGCAGAATTTTCCCGCTACGCTTTTTTGCAAAGTTAATAGACTCTTTTCCCAATAGGAATTACAAAGGATTGTGGGATAGAATTTTGGTGGGCATCATTTTTTGCCACAGCAAAATGCCATTGACAACAACATTGCCTTCCAGAACTCTATCCCACAATCCATTGCAATTGCTATTTGGAAAAGGGTCTATGCGGAATTAATTTAATAGTGTACCCAGTGTACTGACTGGGTACACTATTAAGCTATCCTGAAGCTATCCATAGTACTGTAGTTCCATAGTACAAAGTTTCCATACCTTTTCCCTATGATACACACTATATTATCCAGCTAGCCCTGGAGCCAGGGTTAGCAGTTACCTCCAAATTTGAAGGGTCCAAAAGGTTGATACTGGATCCTTTAGACCACCTGAACAGTGTGTTTTGGGGGTCCAGTGGCAATTTTAAAGGGTCCAAACCCAATTTTCAAATTTACACATATAAAATGCATAATACACAAAGTAAACAATGCACCCGCCGGTAATAATGGCATGGTTTGTACTGAGGTGTGTGGAGGAGATTGAGAAATACACTGGTTTTGTACTAACTGATATTTTTTTTTTATTCTGACTTGGATTGTCATAGTGCTGAGAAAGGGAGTGAAAGGCACTGAGAGCAGAGATCTTTGCGTGTCAGAGATTTTTTGTTGGAACCCGAATACAAAGCTAAGGAATTTATTCACGTGTCCATCCGTGAGAGAATGGGTCCCATGATGTGCAGAAACACAAGATCGCAAACCCTGCCTGGCTCTTTGAATCTCAGACTTATACTGCACATAGTGTAGCACCAGTGAATGCCCTCTGTGGATCATCATGTCTGAAGCCCTAGCTTTAGGCAAATATGTGTGACAGAATTATAGGCTCATAGCTTACATGTTTATTATTTTAAACATGTGTGCAAAAATATACAATAGGATGTATGAAGTATGTTGTTCTTTGTTTTGGTGTTCCTAAATTATATACGTACAGTACAAGTTATCATCTGGCAAAGTTGTTGGCTTAGGGTGCTGGCAGTTTATGATCTCAGCAAGAAGAAAAGGAAAAGACACAGTTCAGCCTCTAGAATGATATCATCCTCTGTGCTAACAGTTTTGCCAGATGGCAAATTTCAAACAGCTTAGGCACCATAAATTGTAAATTATCAGAGCTCAAAAATTCCTAAAACCAGATGTTCTTTTTTCTTTTTCTTTTCTTTTTTCATTTCACAAATAGGTACAATACTTTGAAACTTGATTAAACTGGGAAACTTTTATTCTTTTTGTTTTGATCTCTGAATGGGATTTCTTGTCTTAACTTCGCAGCATACTGTAAAAAGCACTGTCTGTTAATAAGGTCACATAACTCCATGAAACAAAAAAAAAAAAAAAAACTAGGTTTCAGCAGTCTGTAAACACAGTTTTCCTTTTCAATTACCTGTGAGCTATTTTTTGAAGTAATCAGGGCTGATCACTGTAGGTTATGGGTATATTTCCATAATGAAAATCCAGTGGTTTTAATTTGCAATGTAATTGCTTAGAGGATACTTAAGGTTTTTATACATGCACAAAATTTTTATCTGTGGTAGGAATATGTGATGTAAATCAAATCGAATCAGGATTTATAGTCAGTGGCTGTCTTTTAATGCCAAATCAAAGGTTTTTGACCTTACAAGGATTGAATGGAAACATGGGGAAGGGAGACTATCTAGAAATCCAATACTAATTAAGTTTAGCACAAGTTGGCCAACAAACTCCAACCATAGCCATGGGAAAGATGTGATTTCTGTGTTTACGACTTAGGTAGAGACAATAACTCCAGGCACACCCACTAGTGGGAGGAACGGAGAAAATTTGCACGAGATTTTACTTCAGCTAAGTTGTCCAAGTTATATGCTCCCATAGGATTCAGTGAAAGCTCTAAAGGTGATTTGATGAAGATGCTGTGAAGATTTCCTCTTGGCATCTAGATTCATAAGGGAAGAAAATGTGCAAAGATACTGTAAAAGGCATTGCTGTCTCGATATAGAGCATCGTGGATTTTTTAACGTTGGAATATCAGCTGGTTAACATTATTACCCATTCAGCAGACAACAGTGGCATATTTTACATGTTTTTGAAACATACTAGATGTTTCTTGTGATGTAGTGAATAAAATCTTGTTTGCCCTGAAGGCTGTTGTAAAGGATGTTCAAACCCTGGATTAGCATCAGTCCAGGATACTAAAGACATAACAGGTAGAGGTGGTTTACACGATTCTTCTTGTCAGTTGTGATATTTATGTCAACATAGTTGGACTTGACGTCTTCATCAGTCTTGACTAATTAATAGGACTGCAGTTACTGTGTACCAGACTCCACTGTGAAGCTAGCTGTGTTGTGTGCTACTTGGTTGATCATACCAGGGAGTTGCTATTTGACAAATCCATGCATAGCAACTCCCTGATTGCACAGTATCCTGTATTTACAAATCATGGCCATATTCTCTTGGAAACAGTTGTCTTTGCAGGCTAGCAGGATGCAGAATACAGTATACTGCATGTAATGTCTCATGGATAGAAAATTAAAGATATTCTCAGTCCAGTCCAGTATTTTATTATTATTAAATTTATTTTAAAGGAAATAGCCAAAACTCATCTTTCACATGTTTAGTTTTGAATATACAGTCCAAGGTTTCAAGTTTCTTAAACTATAAATACTTCAGCAACACAGTGGATCTACAAAAAAAATTAACAACACATTTTGTCGACATCATCTTTACTGACCTAAAAATTTGTTGCTAATTTTATGCAAACACCCATCTTTGCAAGAACTTACGGTCTGTAAACCATGGAAGCGGTTCTGTACCTCTGAGGTCATACTTCCAAGGTATGGTATTAGTAAAGCCAACCAGAAATTTGAAATCACTCCTGAGGATACTACTGTAATTAATGCATGGCCACTGACCTTAAAATGGAGGTCACAAAATTAAATTTGTGCTCAAAATTATTTTTCTGACCCATATCTCTATGTTACAATTTGCTAGTCATGTTTTTGTCCCTGTGATAAAATATGAAATTTGAATATTTGAGAGTATACTTTAATTCATTGGTACAAGGTAAATTGAAGATATGCTTTTACCATGTCATTTTGTCCTGTGACAGCCATTTCTCTGTTGTATTGCATAAAAATATGCTAATCTGTTGTGATTTGTATGGGGCTTGCACTTTTACATAATGCCCAAATTACTGCCTCCTCTCACTTTTCCCAGCCTGCCCACACACGTTTCCCTGATTGTAATTGTTCCTGCAATTCATTAACCAGGTAATGGCTTGTATTGTTATGTATGTATAGCTGTTTTGACATCTACTGACCGGTTGGCCGTCTCAAATTCCAAGTATTTAGCCACTGGTTTTGAGACTACTAATGGGGAACTCCATAAATAAGGGGGCTAACTTGGCATGTTAGGGTAAAATTTCCAATTCAAGAATTAATAAAAGGTTTACCACAAATGTTTTTTTTTTTTCAGATTATGTATGGGTACTGGAAATACGCAAATCATGTCAAAAGTTTGAAAAAAACTATTTATGAAAACAGTAATTGTTCAACATAGGATGCAGTGTTTAAACTTGTTACAGGGACACTAAATACGTATTTACCATAAAATGCTGAAGACATTCCGTACTTCCCAGAAAAAAGGGTGTGCAGTGTTATGGATGGTATACAGTACAGGGTGATATTCCATTGAATGGAAATGAGAATTTGGGTTATACCAGGGAGTTGCTAGAGACCCGGTTAAACCATGGAAGGTATTACCTCATACAGTGCTTCTTAAAAATGGGACACAGTTGTGTCCCACAGTGTCCCATTTACTATTAGTGAAACTTTGGAGAGAGAAAGCAGTCTCCCCAACTTCATTTTCAAAAATCTGCTGTTTCTTACAGATCTCCTCTGATTTCACTCATAAGTATCTTTCATTATGTGTCTGTAAAAAGGTATTCAATATTAAAAGGAAACCAAGGAGTTATTCTGCATGAATTTAACAAATAAGAAACAAAAATATTGTCATATGATTGATAGGAGCCATTCCTGAATTAGTATGTTGGGATACGCTAAATTCAATGGGGGGGGGGGACTGCATTTTTCCTTTAATACAGCTGTTTGAATTTGGCACAAGGATTTTAAAAGTGACTATATAGTACAGTGGAAATACATCAAAATATGCTTGAATATTTGGAGTTAAATTTTAGTAAAATGAGGAATTACTATGGTATTCACAATGGGACACCAAAAAGTTGCACATAGTGTTACACAGGGAATCTGTTCTTTGTTCTCAGTGCTATTCCATGTTGCAGCTACTATAGAATTTGTAAAAAGTATTATACAACTGTTTCCTAAAAATGCAACTTGTAATTTAAGATAAATTTTAGGTTTTCACACAGTTTATTTTCAAAAGGAGCAATGCTTTACTACTTTTGTTGTACATGCTATGTTGATGGTGTCCAAGTTACATGAGGGAAAAAGTCAGGTTTTATACGTAATTTTGTAACCACTTATTCCTATGTTTTTTACATTTATACATTGTAGAATATACAAAGCATATTACTTACACTTAAAAAATATATCACAATGAAACATGGGACACCAAATCTACTGAGTACTTTGATTATGGAATCACCCAAATGCCAGTAATCATTTTTTAAGCAGTTGAGCTTTCTACTTTTTTTAATTTCATTTTTTTTTTTTATAAACTGGATGGTGGAAAAATTGAGTCCTATTCTTCCATGTAGATGTTATTGATCTGTTAGTTTATTGACCATTGAATAATTCTCCACTGATGCTTGACCTTGTCTTGTTCTGTACCAATTGACAGCAACCTATAATGAAATAATTACATCTCTTGGAATCACAGACTATAGGATAACCATGCTGATTGGTCAGTAATCAAATTAAGTTAACGTCATTGTTGTAATTTCTATGAAGTCGTGAATTGATGGTAGGGACAGAAAGAAGTTTGCCTGCTCGGTCAACCTTGACTTTTCCTAAAGGAATACTGTTCACCACAATATTTGATGAACTACCGGAAAAATAGATTGATTTTTGTTGAGTGTCTCACTGTACTTCCTGTGTTGTTGAAGAAAGCGTTACTAATATCCTGTCATCTTTACATGAGGTGACTTCCCAGGAAAATAGAGCCACCAGTGATCTGAAATCATCCGAGTACTTTTAAAGTGCTGTCATTCATTTCACCTTCAGTTTTGTCAATAGACTGTGGTCATTTAATATCCTTCTCAGTCTCTAAGCACAATAAAACACCTTCCGAGTCCTTTTAGATTCACACAACCACAGCTGATTTAGAATATTGCTACACTAGCTGCAAGTAACTAAACAGGACATCTTAAAATAGCTGTCGGAAGTAAGCCAGCACAGAGGGGAGAAGTGTATTTATTGATTGTGTTCACTTCAATTAAGAGTAATGGTGCTGGCCGATAAACGTGCAGGACAATTTACGTGATCAGGTTGGTATCTGCCTCTCTTTCATTACTTTACTTCTTCATTCTTGTCATGTATTTTCTATACCTGCGTTTATAGCTTTGCAAGGAAAGGTTGGTGTCCGCACTTCTTGAATCTAGCCCAGCATTTCTTGTAGGTTTTCCTGGAGAGAGGTGAGCTATTTTTAGTTTAAGGAAGCCTTGGGCAATCTTGTTCATACCCATTTCACACTCAAAGTAGACAACATGGGAAATTTCCACACGATTGAGAACTTAAAAGTCGTTAAACATGATAGGTGATGTACAGTTCTGTACTTTTGACTTCTACTTTCTATATGAGCATTTGCCATGCTTGTTAGTTTGGCAGTACAGTACTTTGTCCTTTATTGTTAGTTTTTTCCTTTTCTGTTGGGGCCAGAATAAAGGGAAGAGGGTGGGGATTGACATACTGAGGTATATTTTACTCATGCATACTTATGGTATGCAAATTGTGCATGTACCTTATTATGTTACCACAGTACTACAAACCTTCATTTGCAATGAAAAATTTAAAAAGGGTTTTCCCCATGGAATGTAAGTACCACTTCAAATATATTTTTGTATGTGGAAACTTAGGGAAATTTCCTTTAACTTTCCATTCCTGTATTTGAATTAATATTGAAAAGTTATTATAAGATGTGTAATTTACACCTATACAGTAGTTGGAAGTAGCAGCTTGATAACACAACATAGGAGACAGTGTTTTGTATAGGTAATGTAAACTGTTCCCTTTTTTTACTTTTCCTGATTCTTGACAATACATTTTATGTACATTAAAAGTACGGTTGGATCATAGTGGTGTGCACGGCAGGATTTTTAAAATATTATTTGTGCAAACTGTTGTTTCTCAAAATACTCAAAATGCTTTAATACTTTGTTACTCTTTTACTATATTATTACAAAATACAATATGAAGTGCTCTTTACTTCAAATGTACATACAGTACTTACTAACAGTTTGTCATGATGTGAAGGGAGGAGGAGGGTGGTGGGAGGGGGGGGGGAAGATTGGAGGTGAAGGAGGGTGCATACCTTTGTGGTAAAAGATGCACCATTTTTGATATGTATACCAAACATATTGTGTTGTAATTTACATTTATTTGGTGCATCCTGGATTTAACTTTCAGTGTTAATTAAAGGCATATTGCAGTCTGTGCAAGGAACTTTGTAACAACCTACAGTCAAATTTATCAATGTTGATTGTTCTCATTTCTGGTCCTATAATTATACTGTGGCTGAGTCTTCATTTTAGACACAGAACTGAGTAGCCCCGTCCACAGGAGGGCTCTCTTCCGCTAAGCTATCTTTCATTTGCAAGGTAATACTGCAGTTAAGTGAGGGTTACATATGTACTGAATAGAAGGTACTGTAAGTATCAGGGCTCATAGCCTAAACCAGGGAGTTTTGTGGATTATACCATGGCTGACATCTTCATTTTAGACAGATGATGGTCATGTGACTTCAGATGATTGGGCTGTCCAAGTTATTCCTCATTACTCTCAGGGCTTCAAATGAAGCTTTCTGAGAACTTATTATTTTCATCTAGGAAATCAAGTTCCACTGATTTTAAATGAAACTACCATTTATAATATTAAACAACACTGATTTTGAATTCAAACACATTTTATCCAATTTGTAAAGAATATTTTTTTGTGCTTTACTTTGTTCTCCATGCACAGTGTCTGATTTGTGAACTGCAGCAAGATAGCTTGACACCATCTTTCTCTGATTAAAAGAAATCCTGATCCAGAAGTCAAAATGGTAGTTCACTGGGGTGGATTAGTGGCCATTGTGGTCTTTTATGTACTAATACTGGCTGTAGGGCTATGGGCTGCCAGGAAAACCAAAGGCCAAACAGATCCAGAAGAAGTGATGGTGGCAGGAAGAAATATAGGAGTAGTAGTTGGCATTTTCACCATGACAGGTAAATTGTGTTAAATCTGTTTTGACTTGTGTAAATCTATAGAAATTATAGTGCTTTAATTGACTAGACCTTATGCATTTACGTCATGTGAAGTCAGTTTGGAGGAAAGCAATGAAGCACACGTGCATGGACGGCGTAGATTCCACTTGTATGATTGGTTGACAAATCAGCTGTCTGCATTTGTTGGTGTAACTTGCAGTGATATGTGCTTTTCCTCCAGTCAAGGGAGCACTTTCTGCTCTGTGACATCATATGCATAAGGTATATACTGTGGTTTATTTACTCCTCCTAACCTCCTATTTACATTTTGCAGGTAACATTCAGGGTTTCCGTCAATGGGGGGGGGGGGGGAGGGGGGATTTGTCTCCCCCTTTCCAGAAGGAAGGTAAAACACCCCCTTTTCATTTCCATAAAAATATAAAAAAATTGTCAATATCATCTTTTCTTTGGAAGAGAACACTTTTGCAGCTATGTTTGAACTTACATGAATAAATGGCCTTTTAAACCTTCAAATTGCACCTTATAGGGGTCTTGAAGCAAGTTTTGTCCCCCTGAATCCACTTGTAACTTTGCCTAAGGACAGCATCAGTTTGGACTCAGGGTTTAGCAGTAATAAATCTCCCCCCCCCCTTTTGAGTTTCTGGAAGAATCCCTGCACTGCCTTCAATAACTGTCTGGCAAAAGCAAATAGCATAGTGGGACAGGCTTCGACAAATCCCCCTCCCGACAGTCCGGGACAAGTAAAAACTTGCTCCGACAAGTGCATTTTTTCAGTGTCATAGCCCGCCGAGCAAGTACCCTTGTGAAGTTTCCTCCACAAAGGAGTTCAAAGGCATATTAAAAGTGGACAAGTAGATATTCATGTGGACAAGTAGATATTCATGTGGACAAGTAGACTAAGAGAACAGCTAGCCCATGGACAAGTAATGAAAAAAGAATTTGTGGAAGCGTGCAGTGGGATCCCGTACTGTAATACTTAACTCTGAACTCCGTTCTTGCCATCACCTGTCTTTGGGGTACAGAAAATTGCCACACCTTATGAAGACAGTATTAAATTGACCAACATATGTTACTCATAAATAATATGTTTACTCAAATTCTCAATGATGTAATACTCATCCTCTTGAAATTTGTAATATTTTGGGGGAAGAAAAGCTGTTAAGTTAGAGTTAGTTTGTAAAACTGAATGGTGTCTGAAGGACAGAAACTGTTTTGTTTGTGCTCCTCTTCGATGCAATTTAAACTCATTTATTTCCCTATAACTTGTTGTACAATGAACTGTGGGTAAGTCTTAAAAGGGGCATGGTAAAATGTTTGTTGGAAGACAGATGTTCAGAAGAAGGGGACATTTTGGTCAAACTCCTATGGCCTTCTTACAGAAAATTGTTGATGTGGTACAGGTGTCCTGAAGTCGCATGGCAATCAAGGGATATGTGTACATCAGTTCTCAGCGATTCCAAGCTGTGTATAAAAGTTTCCTTTTGGCGTCGTATAAACAAGACCAAATGAGGTTTTGTTATATCCCTGTTATTCATACTAATACATAAGTCTTACTCGGACACTATGCTATATTAACTTGGTAGTTAAATTGGCCTGCAGACCAATCAAGCTACAGGTGATACAGGATTTCTCAGTGAAAGGCTTCCTCTTTGGTTCTGCCCCTTATTTTTTCTTGCCTTCATTATCTCTTACAAAGCTGCACTATAAGTTAGAAAAAAAAGAGTACAGGTTCATACATTTGAGCAATGAAGTTCAAGGAACAATACTATTAACAGGCACGTAGCTAGACAAGGTTCTGAAGTGGGGGAGGGGGAAAGATGTCCTTCATGGGGCAAAATATATTTTGGAGGGGGAGGGTGAGCTATAATCTTCTGGAGTGAAAATTTTTCTGGGGGAACCACCCCTTGAGCCCCCTTGTCAATAGACTTGAGTACTAACTTTCTAAAATGCAGGAAACACCAGCCAATGTGCAGGGTGTCTGCAAATTTTAGTTTTCATAATCTATGTCGCCCCTCCTTACCTCCTATTTACATTATGTAACCCTTCTTACCTGCTATAATCCTTTGTCAAGTTATCAGCGTGATGGGATGGATATAGGGAGAGCCCGAAGGGCACCCCCTCATTCTTTAACTTGCCACGAAAGTTTTCCTACGCGGTTTCCTTTGGCTCTCCAAATTGGACTATTTTTGGATTATATTTCGGATTTATTTGGTGGATTTCCACCTCAGTGTGAGAGATGGCATCTAAGAAGGACAAGGATGAGGATAAGGTCAAGACAAGATGTGCAGTTGTGATGAGTATTCTCTCTCTGAACTTATATAATGTAAATAGGAGGTAAGTATTGGGGCTCGTAGATCCCCAAACCAGGGAGTTTTGGGGATTTTGTCTAGAGAGAACATTGCTTCCCTTTAAATTGGCACAAAAGGTGGGATAAGGTGGGAAAAGGTTAATAAAAATATTGTTTTATGTTGGTGACCATCATATGGTATTTCCTCTAGTCCCATTAAAGGTGCATTCGGCCATCATATTCTTCTCCTTTCTGCTATCTTCTTTGTTTTAGTGGTAGATGTACATTGCAACTTCTTTGAACAATATGCCAAAACACTATTGAACAATCCAATAAACAAAACATCAAAACATTCTAAACATAGAAAGATACATTCAAAGCAAGTATTCAGCCTGATGTGTTTCATTTTTATTGGACTCAGTTAATTGGATTTTGTTTTAAGAATGTAACTTGATCTACTCGTTTAATATGATTGTGCATTCTGAGACCATGCTATGGTTGCTGCATGCTATCAGGTTCAGTTCTGTCATCAGAAGTACAGTATCCTACTATATCAAAGATTGGAATCACAGTCCCTTGGTTGTCATAAATTTCAGCTGTACCATAAATTTTGTATATAAATCTGATATCTTTGATTTATAATGGAAGAGTTCAATTACTCTCCTACTTTTTCTGCCTCAGACAGGATTTCTTTTTTCTTTGTGGTGTGTGGGTTTTTTTTTAAATTTGCCTTTCATATTGATGCGACTTTTAGTGATTGGCTTGTCCTGGAAGAGTTCTTCTTGGCCAGTTGGCAAAAAATTCTTGGCTTTCGTTGACATGGATTTGCAGTCATGTTGTCACAGCCAGGTTTGTTTTAAATTAATACAGGAAATGGTATGTAAAGGTTTGAGATCCCACAAGAAGTAACACTTTTCACAGAACACTTAAATTTGGGTACTAGGTCCTCCGTCTAATTGTCCCGCTGCAGTGGTTTTTTTTGGGGTGGGGGGTGGGGGGAGGAGGTGTGTCAGGTGATCACCAGAGGATACTTTCCCCTTCCCCCCTTTCCTTTTTTGATGGGACTCATAGATTCCTTAACATGGAAGTTTTGTGGCGATGCCATTAGCACTTTTTAAAAGGGAAATAGAGTATGTAGGTTCATCGATCTGCAGTAATATCCATTTGCTATATACTTACACATAGCTCACTGGCTTCTCTCCTGAAAATTGACTTAACTTCTGTCCTTGGATTTGTTAAATAGGTGAAAAGGCTTAGCTTTCCTGTTGGATTTTTCATTATGAATGATTACTTCTGTGTATATTAATCATAAGCAATACTTTTTGCAGGTACTTGGGATAGTAGGCATTTGGGTACTGTACAGTATGTATGTCAGTGTAGGTGTGCGCTCAGAAGAGTTTGATCCCAGGTAATGATGTGATTCCAAACTTTAGGTAATAACTAGGTCAAAGGTCATCCAAGTTCATGAAAGATTGCACTAGCATTGGGTTACAAAAAGTTGTCTATGTTGATAATATCCTAAAAGGTGTCAAGCTTGTAACCTTAATAGTATCATATGGTTTACCTGAATTAGGTGAAAAGGTCAGATTATAGTCATCAAAGGTCAATGACTTCAGTGTATCGATCCAAGTACTTTTACTACTTGTGTTTTCAATATTGAGCTGGACAAGTTGTGACTGGGTGGTTACACTGCTATTAGATTAAAAGTTGTCTTAGGAACAGTGTTTACTGCAAGTGGAACAAGTGATCAATTTAATTTTGGAGTGATTCACTGTGACTTGACAGTGTGAAATGTAAATTTTTTATCTGTGCTGATTCTGGCTATTATACTGTACAGTGTACATGTACATGTATGTACTGCCTTTGGTTTCATGACATCACAACATTGATAGCAGGCAGATGAATTGATTTTTCTCCATTCTAATTTTGAGTTGTGATGCCACTAACCACCACAGTATCTCAGAATTTTCTTTGCCCCTCATTTCCCCTTATTTACACATGTAATCCCTACTTACCTGCACGATAAAGTCCCTGGCAAGTTTTGATAGCACAGTGGTACCGGTGGCCTCCTGCAGAGGGTGCCTGACCTAAGTCAAACATTGAAAGCAGGCAGATGAATTGTTTTCTCTTCACACTAATTTTGAGTTGTGATATCACACTTAACCCCCACAGTATGCATGTTAGAATCCCTTATAGGTCGCGTGACATGAAAATAACATGGATATTTGATGTAAAAAGCATTAAAAATCCAGAAAATGGCCACAATTCCCATTAAAATCCATCAGATATTGACCATTTTACAGGTAAATTTCTATTTCACACTTGTATCATGAATAAACATGAGCTAAATATGCAAATATGTGACATCGAAAGAGGGACATACCATATATGGCACATGTTAGCCTTTGTTTTTTCAACCTTAATTTCAAGGACACTGGTAGCATTGTTATTTCCCGAGTGGTTTATTATAATAGTTAAAATTTTTTCCCTGAAAAATATTCATATCACTTACCAAACTGGAATCTATATGATCAGTAATTAAGAGATAATTTATATAGGGTTAACAAAAGAAATCTTCAAACTGTGCAACATTTCACATCATTATTTTTGCATAGGCAATTAGTTTCTTCAGAAACCATCAAACTTTGAAGACGTATGTTTTGAGAACGGTAAAAGATATTGAAACAATTCCAACGGATGTTTGATATGAGAACTTAATTCTTTAACTGACAAGTAGAACAGCTCTTTTTGGTGGCATGCCACATGACTTTTAAAGAAAATATTGCAATGTAGCAAATGTCCTGTTCTATTGTAGTCTGTAATGTTTTATTGAAGGAAATGAAATAACTATCAAGGTTTCATTTCCCTTTATAAATTTAAAAATTCTTATAAAATTATGTACAATTTTACAAACTTTGTTACATCCCTTTGATTTATGTCATTTGTGAACATAATTGGGAGGGGATAAAACGTGTAAAATTTGAATAGTAGCCCACTTCTCAAACTCTGGGTTATTTCAAAGGCACATTTAAATACATAGGAAATTGTACAGGAGAACAAGGAAAGTTATAGAGAGTCAAGTACGTACTGATCTGTCAAATTAGGTCTGTGCTTGTTGGGTTTTCTTGTCTGAAATACCATTGGTCAGTTGTACAGAGTTTTTGTAAGTAAGAAATGTTAACAGATTAACTGCAGTAATCTTTGGTTTGAGAGACATCGTCAAGAAAATTCATTCCGTTTAAAGAGAAGAAAAAATGCACTGATGATGCTGTATCTTATTGGAAGAAAATGAAAGAAAATGTTTCATCATACTGTCAATTTACAGTTAGTAATTCTGTACCAGTAGGTTGTCAGTATGATACCAAGGAGGTTTGTATGCCAACATTTTGGGGATGATAACTCAAAATGTTTGTAAAACTTCTTTTAAGTAGTATTTTTAATGTAGACGTCAAATCTGCAACACTCTTGTAACCTCCAGGTAATATTTGTATACCCTGATATAATTCACTCCTACTTACCTCATTTATTGTTACACATATGAACATTCCCATTTACTGCCCAATTACTAGTGCCTGCTTGGCGGACGTGTATTACTCCTGCACCTATATTGGCTGCACTTGTAATACCAACGTCCGCGAACTTTCACAAGAATTCTTCTCGAAACTGTGTGAAAACTGTACGCTATGAACTCTTCATGTATATGATCACAACATACATAAATTATAAATATTCAATGAAAAATCAACTGAAGCAGGTCTGATTACCATGCTGTTTCAAACAACCAACGTCAGTGGGGTTTAAGTGTGTGATTTAAAGCTCACACAATGAAGTCCGATTGACTTACTGTGTAAAAGTGAATGAACTTTACAGCTGAAGCTTCATCTTGCAATATGAATATTCATATTTTGAAAACAATCAACAGAGGAGAGGTAAAATCAAATTGGGCTCATAATATAGCGAAATTGGATGATCTCTGTCATTGTTTGCAGGTTTCAGAGTATGTATGTTAAAGAGGAGTACATATTCCACACCTGCTATGAAGGTAGCAATTGCTATTACAATGCTACAGGAAATAAATTGCTGACAATTGATGTCTGGTAGAGTTGTTACCACATGATGACTTCATCGTAGAGGATGTTGTTAGGAAAACTATACTGTTTGAAATTGTCTTGACTCATTGTAAGGAAGTCATTATGCTATTGTCATCCCTATTAATTTTTTTTTTTATAGAACAGTCCACAAGCTCATATGTGGGGTGAGTGACCTGTCAGTACTACCTGCTACAGCGTGTATGCTGATTTCTCAGTAAGATCATACTGCTAGATTTCTTGGACTTGCATGAGAATTTGCACAGATTCATCTTTGTAGGTTTCAATGCAGTTTTGGAAAAAATGGATACAGTAATGCCCCTTTTAACCTCACTTGTTACAACTAATAAACTACCCCATTTACCACTGAAGTAATATTTAGCAATGTTTTGGTCTGGAATAGGTGACACTCTACTCTCAGAATTGCTCATTTGCATGTTTGGTTATGGAGGTAATGCTTATGCATGGTCTTTTAGTTGTCAAATTAAAAGATAACTTTAGGTGAATGATATGCTCACTACACAGGTAAATGAATCTTTTTTTCTATATGGAAAGGTGGCTTCTCAAATTTGCTTTTTATTTGTGAGAGATGCCAAGCTATTGGTCTGTCACAGTCAAACCCTACTGGGAATGTTTAAGGGAGAGGGGCAGGGTGGGATGGATATCACAAGGATGGAGCATGATTTTAAAATTAACAAGATTTTGCAATACCTTTGTCTTCACAAGGCCTGCTGCTTGAAAACAGAAAGTAGTTGCATGTTTAGTTATCCTAGTTTTGAGTATTTGCCCCTCCCTACCTCCTGCCAAATAAATGTAGTTGCATGATGTCTGAAAAACTTAGCAGATGAAGTACTGCAGGAGGAGGACGGTCACTCTCTAGAGGATGACGGGGGATGACTGCTTCCTCCACTGTGCTATCAGCTTCTGCCAGTTATCAATTGTCAAGGTGAGGGTTACATGCATGTAAATAGGAGCTGTTAAGTGTTGGGGTGGTAGATTTCCAAACCAGGCAGTTTTGAGGATTTTGTGCTTGATCTGCTTCAAGCCTGACATCATCCTATGTGTCTCTGAAACAGGCGCATATCCGACTTCTTCCAGTTGGGAGGCTGTAGCACTTTGCCCAAATGCATGTTAGCCTTAAAATAGCATGAATTGTGCCTGAAGATAGTAGGGTTGGGCAATATGAAAAAACTCCATATCTATACATATAGCGACAATATCGCCAATTTTTCCCCATACATGGCAAAAATGGATTAGCCTGTTGTAGACAAGGCTAAATGTGCCTAAAACAAGCCAAAAAAAATTAAAACCTAATTTGTCTAAAAAGGATGAAAATTGATGAAAGAATACTGAAATTATAAATACTGTTTCATCTTCAAAATGTAGATTATCAAAATTTCAGTCCTCAGAAGTTTAAGTTTTTCCTACATCGTCATATCGTGATGAGGATATTTCATATCGCATATCACGATATTAACTTCTGGCGATCGATTATCGATATATATCGTGTATCCCCCAACCCTAGAAGACAGCATATTTTCTGCTCATTTGGGGGTGGGGGTAGGGCTGTACTCCCCCAGCCCCCTTGCCTCATATGCCTGTGCTCTGAAACAGAAATGCTTAATCTACACCAACATAACCAGGAAGTTTGGGAGGATTTACAGTCAAAATGTAGGAAATAAAAATCCCACATCAAACATCAAATATTGACAAATGAAAGATGACGTTTAAAGTGAAGGGCAGACTTGTTTGTTTCAGTTTAGATCACATTTATCTTCAGTCTTCATTACAGTCAAACACCTCATAGATGACTTGCACTCAAAATGCTTGCTCTTTGCTTAAGTTGCGAGGTGCTAATAATGATAGAGTCTGTTTGCAACCACTCAGACCTGTCAGTCTGGTAAAGGCCTATGATCAATATTGACAGAGTAAATTTTAGGGACTCCGGATCTTAAGTAGATGAACAAAAAAAAAAAAAAATGAAGAGGGGAAATTTGTCGTTTAAGGCTAGTGTTTTAGATGGTTTGCTCAGATGATGCTAAGCTATGAAGGCTTAATGAAGACTGTGTACTAACGGTCAGAGCTGTAGGTTGCTATTGTAGCTTAAGAAAACCCTGAGGTGCAATGAGAATCGTAGAAAAGAGTGAATTAGGCATATACATAATTGTTGACCTCAAACCTTTCAGCATTGCAGGTGGATAATTCCATCGGGCAAGATTATGTTCTCCAGACTACAGGCATATACATCTTCCCACATGACACATCTTGATCAAGCAACAGTAATAATACCATGCACTCTCACTCAAAATGTATCTAAGACCAGAGCATTCTATCAAAGACTTAATTCCATGAGTTTTGATACCCAAGAGGTAGGTAATTGTATGGAAAGTTGCCAAAAGGTTGTGATTTGAACATCATCAAAAATGGCCTATCAATACGAAGTCGGTTCTTGATTGCAGCGATGAGGAATTTGCAAAGGAATTTAAAACAGAAAAAGTTTGTAGGTAGAGTGATATGCCTATCATTTATTCATTATGGTTTGCAATAGCCTAAGGTTATTGAAAGTGATACAGTTTGTGTAGGCCCATGACAGTAGGCAGCTATTTATTACTATTACTATACTGTAGGCTAGTGCTGTAAGTGGAATGAAAACAGGCAGGGCTGTGAAGGTAATGATTATGGAAGAAATAGATGGTTAACAAAACTATACAGGGAATACTTTAGTATTCAAATTTTGCATAGCAGTTTTGAGAATATTTTCCTTCTGTGGTGTAATATCACTGAAATCCCTACGTTTATGCTCACAGAAAGTGCTACACATGTCTGCATTTGTGTAGCAATTTGGCCAGCTTGTGTTGCAAATTGCGATGGGATACTGGATGAATTATTCCCTGATACCAGTAAATAAGTTACCACCTCAAATGGAAGTTCATTGATTTGATTACTTCTTAAATGATGAAAAATGTTACAAATGAAAGACTTAGGCCAAAAGTAATGGTGATAATTACCAAAATTTGCTATTATCTTGCATAATTGTGTAAATGTATGTAGTTTCATTTATGTTACACTAAATTGCATCTCAATTGAGGGGGCAATTAAAGCTTTTCAACTCCCATGTTCAAAACTTGTTTTAGGAGAAAACAAATACTTGTTCAAGTTACATTGGCACTGAAAGTTGACTTCTGAAATGACATTGTGAAAGTAAATCCAGGCTTAATGAAAGGTATGCACAGAATTCAGTTTTGAAAGGGTTAAAAGCAGAATGTAGCTGTTCAATGATTTAAAGGAAAATATTGTAAATGATTGCATCAACATAACACAGACTTAAACAGCTATTGTCATTGTATTTAAAACCGCTTTAGTCTCATCAAGAAGCAGTGGTAATAGGCTAATAGCTTTTCTTCTCATTCTTGCAAATGTTGCATCATTCCAAAATATGAAGTTTGGGTAAACAAATTACTCAGGAGTTCTCTGAAAAGCTTGTTTCTTGAAAATACCCAATTTTTTTCATTATTTTGAGTAATCAAACATTTTACATTTATAAATCATTGTTTTATATGAATGAAAAGTTTGTTTTCCACAATATTTCCCTTTTAAACTTTAGAATTGCTGTAATAGACAAATCCAAAAGACATTCAATTTTAATACAGACCTGTGGATGCAGTTTTTTTATTTCTTTTTCTGAAATGTAAATTTTAACTTTGAAGGGTACAAGTTTGTAATATACCAAACTTTGACGGTAGAAGTAATTTACAGTTTGGTTGGATGAAAAGCATTCATTCCAAACATTTTCATGATTTACTTTCAAAAGTAATATAGTCTGCAAATTCCCATAACACCTTGATGATAGAATCTGAAGTTACCCAAATTTCATACGTACTCCAGTGACGTCTGTTGCTCGTATTTTATCCCCACATTTTTATGACGTCAAAGTGCGCTGCTGTATCTCTAGCAAACGTAATAGGACCTCCGTATTTCCAAGAATGTTCTCATAAGTCCTCCTGTGGGAAACTTGCCTTAACTGGCTGATTTTAAAAGTCAAAAGTTCAGGGAGCTTGAGCTGCCGACTGTTGTCTGACAATTCGTTCAATTTTACAGTACAGGGCTGAGCCATATTTAATCACTTTTGCAGTTTCTTCTTCTGTGTTTCCTCAATGTTAGAGCATGGCTAAGTACTTCCACTAGATCCTGCACCAAGTATAGGACTGCTATCTGTAGCATTCCAGCACTTCAGAAAATCAATTGTACAAATTTATGACACACAGGAAGTCTTCAACCAATTTCCTTTTCTTTTTTTTAAATATAACTCATATTTAGCCAGTAAATATCCACTCAGGAGTGACTATATCTTACTGCCTTTTATTTCTCCTCCTTCCTTCGGGAGAAGCGTGCCCCTTGGCCAAACCTCAACTGATAGATAGTTGTAAAATTGCACAGAGAGGAAGCGTTAATCAACGCTCCATCCAATCAGAAGCCCTGAGTCCCTGGAGAGATGCGAAGAATCAGTTTGGCTGTCTAAAGCTAGGAATGCTTTAATTCCATTACTTTAATGGGGAGCTTCATCAGAAGGGTTTAATTGGACCAGCAAGACTGGAGGAAAATTGATTCTGATTTTTCTTTTTCCTGGTCTGTTATCATGGTCCTTGGTGAATATATCAGTCATCATGACTCTGTTAGGAGGATGTAGTTTACATTAGAGAAAAGTCGAGAACGTGAGGGTTACAATATTTACAGACTCTAGACTGTATGGTTGAAGTAGAAGCTACAGGGTTTTGTGTTATTAAGCTCTAGTTTCTTTTGATGTGATCCACATTTCTCATACGTAAATTACCGTCAGTCTGCATTAAACCATATGTGATGACCACGTGAGTGGAATGAATTGATATGTAACCTTCGGCACTTACCCACCCACCCCCCACCCCACACGCCTACCCTCTCACTCACAGACACAAACCAGTAAATTATTGATATGAAGATTTCATCTTGAATAACAAAATGCAAAAATAGTCAGGAAAACTTAGAAACAAAAGTTGACACACATGTGCATGTTTATTTTTGTACTTAAAGTGCTAAAGGAAAATTACAAGGAATGTAGAAACTTATTTCAAATTGTTAACAAAGTTCTTGTTGCCATCGTAACAAGAAAATCATAGTAAGTCACAAATGGCATAAGGAAAACTACTGTACTCTATAAATTTTTTGCTATTTCATAATTGAGATTAAGATTTGGTTTTCTAGTTCCCACCGCCTACCTTTCCCCCCAACCCCCACCCCCTAAAAAACAAGACTCAAGTGTGATACCCATTCTCAGATCAGACTGAAACAAAATACAAAGGTAACTTGTAATTGCTAATTCCAAAGATACAGATGTGCTAGTCTGAAGTAGTCAAGGAATTAAAGTGTTTGTGTTAATTTTGTCGTACAGTCCACCTTAAACGTTGCCCATTTCCTTCTGCAAGATGCTTTCTGCGCTTTCTGTTCCGCAATTATTTTTCTGCTTGACTTCCATTTCAATTAGCTCATCAGATTATCACTGTGATTATCTCTTGGAGGGAAAGTTATTGGAGTGAAGCAAAACTCATATGGAGTCAGGTGTGCGGAAGCCGTGAATTTGGTATTGCTTTTAAACAGGATTGGCTGGATTGCTGTTGTTTATTGTTTTGTTACTTTGTGTCAGAACTGTCTTTCTGTATTTTGTATAGTTTCCTGTCCACCTTTGCTTTAATTCAGTTTCCATGGGGTGGGTGGAAAGGCTGAGAAAGGAAACTGAGTAAAAAGGAGGTAGCAATTGATGGAGAATATTTCTGTGATTGTTACAAATTGTAATTGCAGTAAACACTAATACGGGATGGGAGAAATTTTTAAGCTGTTGTGTTTTGGGAGATTATATATATCGAAAGTGGCAAAAACGTATGAAACGTGAGTGTTTTGTAGTATTTGGGAGTATTTACCTTTAATTCATGAAGTCGTTTCCCATTGCCGGAAGCTTTGATGAGCTATAGGGGTATTAACCAGCACCCACAGCAGTGTGAACTGTCTGCTGTAACTGCTGTATATGAGATTTTGAGAAGGCTAGTTCTTATTTACACTTGGTCAGCGCAAGTGTAAAATTGGTGGTTAGAGCAAACAAGAGTTAAGAATGTTTGCTCTATGGACCAGCCTGCCATGTGCTGTAAGCTGGACAGGTTAAGTGGAAATAAAAACGCAGGCAATCCTGTTGGGAACTGAATCAAGTTTTTTTCTTGCAAAAACAGCTCATGCAGCCACCTCTTACCCCCAGAAAAATGTCTGGAGCCTCTGTCGACCTGTACACCTATCATGTTGGCAGCTACCAGCACTACTTATGCCATTTTACCCCCAGGAAAATGTTTGTCTTACACATAAGTGTATGGAAAACATTTCCCAAAGGGGTGGTGGATGCTGCATTGAAATTTTCCCTGCACTGAAATTGCCCATAATTGGGAATAAAAACAATCAGTTCATACATGTTTCCCTGCAAAATGAGATATTTTTGCCCTGAAATTAAAATGTTATTGCTGGGGGGCACTTTTTGTCAACCCCAGCTTATGTGCATATGATCTTTCAAACTTAAAAATGATGATGCTCAACACCACCACCTTGCAGGCAAATTTTGATGCTTAGTTTACGATGTCAACGACAGTTCATACTTTCTGAGGTCAAGGCCGTATTAATTGTAAAGTACTTGGCAGGGTTTTTATATACTCTTTAACAGCCTGTGACAGTTTTTGACCTGATTCACCAATTTTAACCTCTGCCAGTGTGCCAAAAGAATTCAGAAACCCTTTGCATATACTTATGGATTGAAGATATTTTGTGACCTCTAATTTGACACTGAAATTTAAAAAATATTACCTCCTTTTACAAAGATTTTACTAAGAAAGATTATAGTAAATATCCTAACATTTTTATTCTAGAAATTGTTTACATTAGATAGTGAATACAGAATAGTACAGTTGGATTCTAGGGATTTATTACATATGGTCATTTCTACCATCAAAGTCTCATGTAAAAACCTAGTGTGGCTTTGTAATGTATGTAGTGGGTGTCATCATAGGGTTTATCATAAGGCCTGCTGATTTATAGTTGGCAAGACCTCTCATGGATTTTCTTCCTGTTTTATGAACCTCTTATTTCTATTCTCACACATAATGCTGTAAGGGAAGGTTTTAATAAGCAAACTGTTTTTTGATATGTGAAGGAGAAACTGCATTGTGGTGAAATTCATTGCAATGTTCATGTCTTGAGATACAGGCTACAGATGCAGTAACTAGATTTATAACCTATGATGAACTTGAAGCAAGCAGGAATGACATCTCACATTGATGAGCAAGGCTTTGTTTTCTTTTGTTTTCTATTATTTTGACCTGGAAATAGGGATATCTACGTCACCCCTCATTAACTAATATTTACCTATGTTACCCTTAATTGCCCGCATATAAGACTCATCAATAGCTTAATTAATTGGAAGAGAGCCCTCACCCCAAAAAATCCATGTGACAAGGGCAATTAGCGGTATCGTAGTTGAATAGGAGGAAAGTATCAGGACTCACAGATTCACAAATCAGGCAATTTTAAAGAACAAGTTTTCCATGAGTAATAGCATGCATTCCTAAATTAATGCAAGCATAAGATACAGTATATGGAGGAGGAAATAAAAAGGTGGTAAAGAAAAACAAAACTAAGTTGATTGATGTGAGGTTGATATGACATCACCTATGCTTGCTTCATGTTCACATACTGTAGGCCTGATTTGATAACTTCATTTACTAATATCTCTAGAAACACAAACAGGGATCAAATTTTAATTTCACCAGACCAGCTTAGATTGAATACACCTCTGAAAAAGCAAAATGAAATTTAAGCTTTAACTCTCCTTTTAACCGTTGATAAACCTTGTAGAATGTCCGCCAACCTCCTGGTGTAATAGGTCTGCCTCATTTCTCCCTTGGATGTAACACAAGTAGGCCTGTGCATATTCTGTGTTGACATACATTTTGAGTCCTCTTTGGAGCAGTGTGCTTTTCAACATGCTCGGTGATGTTGACCCAAATCTAAGAGGTTGCAGAACGTACAGTATCTCTCTTGAATGTAGGAGTACAGTAGTGGCTTTACTTTTGGGTAGTTAGGAATCCTGGGGATTTTCAGTACTGCTAGAAACATGCACAAAAATCATAATCTGTATCCCCAGCTAGCTCCTTTACCTTCAAATTTAAATATGTAACCCCTGCTTGTTATGTCTAGCAAATGAAAAGGTAACATAGTAACAGAAGGGAATCTTTTGGTGAAGAGCGCCTTAATTCAGTTTGTTTTTAGCCGAATGAAAAAGCTCATGTACCTATTCCATGTGGAAAAGAATTTTGGTGTTTTCATTGGACCTAAAGTGCATTTGTGTTTCTTTGCAGATTTAGTGAAGTATTGAACAAACCTTGGGGGTGGGAGGGAGGGGGGGGGGCGTGTCTTTTTCTTTCTGTGATCATAATGGCTTCCTTCAGTTGATAGATCCCTTGGGGTTCTCTGGGATTGTCAACTGTTTCCAGAATTGTATATTTTCATGTTCAAGACAAAAAATGACACGATACAGAATATGATGTTTCAAACCTCGTTTGGAATAAGATCTTCTTAGTGATTACTAAACATATTGTACTTTGCAATTAACCTTTTTACTTCCTTTTGTTTCAGCCACATGGGTAGGAGGAGGCTACATAAATGGTACAGCAGAATATGTTTACTCAAGTGGCCTACTTTGGGCTCAAGCCCCATGGGGTTATGCAATGAGTCTTGTCTTAGGTAAGTTAAAATGTTTGTGATTTTTTTGTAAGGGGGTTGGGGAGGTATTTAGAAAGAAGTCACAGGCTTGTCTTTTGTGGTAGTGTTTTTATTTACAATTGTGACTGGATTATATGTTTCATAAAACTGTTTCTTTGAAATGTAGGCATAATTTAGATGATACTTTAGGTGTAGGTTATAGAGTTCAAACTTTAGTCCTACAATTCTGTAAATTTTGTCTACATTAAGTAACTGGTGTGCGAGGTATCACAGTTGTATTTATTTTGATGGCAGTTAACTTTAAACCCTGCTGTTCAAAATGAGCTTCTTGCTTGAACTTAATAACTTGAATAATGTCATACACGATTATTTATGTTTCCTTTGAGTCAAACAGAGCTGTGTCTCATGTGCAGCAATTTGCTGAGCATATAATGCCCTCTCTCATCCTCTCATTTCCCACCATAGTATGCATTTTGAACTTTGTAGTTGTTAGTTTCTCTTGACCAAGAGATAATTTCTGAGTTTTCTTGTTGCGCAGGTGGAATATTGTTTGCTAAGGTAATGCGACAGCAAGGATATGTCACCATGCTGGATCCATTCCAGATTAAGTATGGTTCACGGATGGGTGGTTTGCTGTTCCTACCAGCATTAATGGGGGAGCTGTTCTGGTCTGCTGCAATTTTGTCTGCTTTGGGTAAGTTCTAAGTCCATCTTGCTCTTCGTCGCCTCCTAAATATATTTAAATTTATGTATTTTCTTAACTGCCCTACAGTTTCTATCTGGTAAGATGTTGGCATAGTGGGCAGTATTCAGCATTGGCATTAGGCAGTTGGATTGTGTGATTCCTGCACTTTTTGCATGGGACTCAAATTTTTCTGAATCTATATTAAGTAATTCCATACAATTCATCTTATCTCTGTGATTTCTTGTTTGTAACTTACTCTGCATATAATTGCCTGTTTTTTGCACTTTTCACCCCCATGGGTCACCTTGCACTCCCTCTTCAGTTTCTAGTCTTTCTCTGCTTCCATTCTGAAAGTGTCCCCTGAATTCATGGTTAACATAAAGACATCTGTAGAGAGATTTCAGTAGATACAAAGATATGAAAGTGACTAATTTGTAACATTTTTATCACCTTTTACATCACAAAAGCAGATATGACATTAACAAGTCCACAAACTTTTAGTTTTACTCACGTTATCACAACAGCTACAATTATGTATAGTTGAATTTGCAGTGCTTTCAGAGGGAAATCAAGTAAAGTACATTTGAAATGCCATCACCAGTAGATTGTTTTCCTCTAAAGCAGGCAGGCAGTCTTCTCTTTTCAAAATTACCTGGATCTGCTGCTGATTAGCCAAGTTATTGAAGGAAGGGCCTACTGCAACTTGGCTTGAGGCAGCTAATAATATGCTCTGCATGCAGCCTTCTTTTGATGAGTAATTGCATAACCTTTTCGTTACAAATGCATGTGCTGCAAAACAGGCTTGGTTCGATTGCTCTACAATTCTTCAGAGTTGCAACTTCTACCCGGGAGTTATATAGCAACTCTGCTTTCCATAGAATCGCATCTCATGTGGAATTCTCAATAAATGTCATAAATATACACAATAGTTCAGAGTCCAGTGTACTCTCAAAGGTGTTAATGAAATGTAACGGAACTGGTTCTTTCGGCCATGTTCTTTATTTGATTACAAGTTTACTGATCAGTTGACCTCAATAGGTTCCTCCCACATTGGCAATTTGTTCCTAAGTGTTAGAAATTTTGTAGTGTAGGCCTACGGGTAGGCCAGTTATTGACAGTGTATAGCTGTTGGTTTTCATGAGCTGTAACATCATTGCAGGAGTTGCGACTCCCTTCCGATTCGTGACTAATAGGACCACGGGTACCTGACTCCAAAAATATTAAAATTGTCACCCATACCCACTGGTATACCTCATTTAACACTGCATTTATTTGTGTGGGGTTTGCTCTGAAACCATAATTTTTAGGCTCTCCAAAGATTCATTATAGAGTGACAGTAAGCTATGGTGTCTCGGGGAGGCATGTTGGCGACTGTTTCATAGACATGAGGCCTGTTTAATCCCACATTGTGGCGACTACAAAACAATATAGCAAAACTGGTTGTATTGTTACTGTAGGCTAGCAGCCTGACACATACAGTGTTGAATTAAACATGTTCACTAGCTAACATGTAACAAAAGAAATGCTGAAAATTTTCTTTACATGTAACCTAACTTAACCTTAATTCATTTTGAGACTGAAATTACACAAAAAACAAGATTGCGGTTTTTCATCCAGACATAGCAGTCACTGGTTCTGGAAGAAAATACCAATGTTACAGTGCCCTTACTGTGCTTCCACAAGGGTGGCCCCTCACCCTCCGCTTTTTCTTCCACACTCACTATTTTAAGTTTTGAAACTTTTCTACTGGTGCAAATGTAGAAATTTAGAAATTTTACAGAAAACTGCTCTGGGTGCACCTTTTGTTGTCGTATGGTATTGTATAGCAATCAACGACATGGCTACATAGTCATTTTATTGAAAAAATGAAGTCATGTATAGTGCAAGTTTAAAAAAATACCAGCATTAATTTTCATGTGCATATGTGCCCTGTTAGTTATAGTCCCCCTTGTTGACACCCACTTTAAGTGAAGAGTGGGTGTGGGGTGGATATTGGATAATACCCTGTGCTCATGTAAATCAGCTGAAAGAGAAAAAGGTGGAAAACAATGGGAAAATGCAGTCACCCCAAATTGAATTGCTCGACCTGGGTATCCTTATTTGTAAATAGCTCTTTTAAATCGTGACAAAAATTTTGTAACAGAATTTTTAAATTTATTCAAAATAACCCCTTTGCTTACCTTTAGAATGCCACATTTATACTCTGAAACAGTAAGACCGATACTTGCAATAGAAGTAAGATGAGCTTTATAACATTTACTCCCAAGTGTCAGAGTAATTAGTTTCGGGTGACTGCTTATTCCCTTTAAAGGTCTCTTATACATCACTGTATGCCTTGACTTGTGGATACTATCTTGACTGTATTTTGTCAAAGGCTTACATTGCAGAAAGGGGATACTTAATATATTTACATCACAGACATTTGCTTACCCCATGCTACATGTACATGTAATTTGCATAAATATCACATGCTGCTTGTATAAACTCTGCACCCCCAGTGTTTGTTTGTTTGTTTGTTTATTTCCAGTGTAAATATAAAAATTTATAAACAGGACATTAAAAAGTGAGGATTTTAATAATAATAAAACTGCAAAAAAAAAAAAATAAAAGTATATACAAAAATATACAAGTGCAACTGTGTCTAGTAGCTCATCCTCATCCTTCTGGTGCAAAGAGCTCTGTTGTGTTGAAGGTGTATGGCTGTATGGCAACAAAAGAATGCACCCTATTTGGCATAAAATCCCTACTGAAAAGGTAAATTTTATCATCTGAAATGGATTCAAGTTCTCACAACATAGTTTCCTTTTAGCCCTTACTCAAAAGTCCATTGTCTGAATGAAATTTTTTAATTTATCAAAATTGTTCCAGTTTGACATTAGGAATGCACCATATCCAAACTTTGCAGTCTCGCAGCAATTGAATTTTGCTGAATGGTACTTGAAAAAAGTATGGAATGGACTTTTCCTGCTCTTATAAAAACAATAGTTTATGGCATCATGGCTATTTGAGGGACTGGAAAAGGAAGGTAAAGGATGGAGTGAGTTGGGGGGGGGGGGGGGGATCGTGGGGAGCTGGTGGTTGATTGTGGCTGTGATGTGATATTTCAAGGTCATGTGAACTTTTGTGGTTGTGTGTTACAGTAGGGTAAGGGTTGATCCAGAACATTAGCACAAATGAAAGAAAAGAAACAATCTTGGGTCTTTTTAAGAATTAAAAAATTCATTAGTTTAATTAACCATGCCTGTAGGCAGACAAGGTACTGAGGAAGCAGGGGGAGGGGAGGGGGAGGGGGAGGGGGAGGGGGAATGAGATAGCTTCTAGGAGGACAAAATACTTTCTGGGTATCAAGATACGTTTCGAGATATTGTAGGGCAATAGTAATTCTCTGGGGGCAAAGATTTTTTGCAATGGGATGCTGCCACTTAGCTGCCCCCTTGACTATAATAAGCCTGCATTGAACACCTAAACTGCAATAGCAGTGGACAGTCGCTAGGTTATAATACAGATTCAGACCTTTGAAAGGATGTTGGGTATTTATGAAACTACCATAACCTTTTCACTCAACAGGTAATCACAACTGAATATGAGAAAACCCCTTTCAGATTTCTGTGAAGACCTAGCCAAAACCAGATTTTTTTCCACTTCTTGTCTGGATTAGACTTCTGGTGCATCCGTTTTGAAAGTATTTAACAAGGGAGAGAGGACTGTACACCACATGAGCAATGATTTTTCTGTCCCAGATATTTCGATTGCTGTCATGTTTATTGTAATGCCTTCAAGCCCCTCTGTATTTTAGATGAGAATCAATCATTTTAGCATTTTAGCCTTATGTGTCTTTATTGTTCTCAGGTTTATGGCTCCAAGGAATAAAACACTTAAAAACTGATGGGAGGTAGTACAGTTTTGTAATTCCCATGGGTCTTTATAAAGGAGTATTATCTAGGAAATATTAAGATTTGCTTATTTTAAATCAAATATTTATCTTCAGGGGTCCTCAACAAGTGTTTTCACCTTCAGGGGGTTTAGTGTATGGCAGCCAACACTATTTTCCTGTTTGGTGTTTGTCAATATTCACATTGCAAGGTTTGATTTAGGATTGCATTTTTTACTGTCCATCAGGATCAGTGTGATTTTAAAGCTGCTAGCGTAACTGTAAACTTAACTGCCATGACTTCCACATACTGTAGTATATGACCTGTCCTTAAAGACAGGTTTGCATCACCCCAAGTATGACTTTTAGTTGGGGGTAAGCAAAAGTCTCAATTGGTGGCTACTCTTTGATTGACATTAGGTTACAAAATTCAGAAGATGCAGAGCAGCTCATATATTACACAGCATGCACAGAGAATGTTTTGATTACACATGGGGTCTTTTATGTTCACCAGTATGTGGCCTTGAGCAGTGAGCTATGTTTGTGTCTGCACAAGGAGAAGCAGTAAACACAGTTATGGGCGGGGCTTATCGCAAGTAAAAGTCATACTTGGGGTGATGCAAATCCCTCTTTAAAGGCAATAGGCAGTCGCCCCAAAATTTGCTTTGAAAAATCAGCAAACTTTTGCAAATCTTCTCTTATTGCATTACAAGCACCACTGAAGACATTTTGAACGTAACTATTACAAACAATAGGTAAAGCAAGGAGAAATTCTCCTTGAATTTCACGATTCATTAACAAAAACATAGTCGCATGATCAAAATAGGTCATTTGTGTAGTAGAGTGATGGGGCATAGTGACTGATTGGGGTGACTGCATTTTCCCTTAAAGTAAACTGGCCCAGTGAGCCTGCTTCTTAGAATTTTTCCTGGCCTGACATGAAACATATACTGTAAAACATACTGGGTTTCTACAGTCTGAAATAATCTACAAGTCTTCAAATTTTGAAAATGCTGCCATTTTTGGATAGGAAATAAATTATTTAATGAAAGATAAAATTTCTGTTGTGTGGTGTCCGGTTGTGTAATGTGTTACAAATTTTGGGAGCACAGCAAAATTTCATGACTTACTGCATATTTAACATGATTTAGTGGAAATGTATATTTACTGCCCTGCAGGGGCATAGCTATGGGGGGCTCAGAGCCCCCCAGCAGCCCCCTTTGGTGATCGGAGATATGTTGGAAAAATATCAGTAGAACGTACACCAGTCCCCCATTTGAAGATCCAGCACCCCTCCATCCCCCCTCCTGCCACTGCTAATGACCCTGCTTACTCTTCTGCCTGTTGATATGGTTGAACTTGGAAGTTTTTATTTCTATTCATGTGCAGCATGCACGTTACACTGGAAAAGTGATGTAAAGTTGATGATGAATTTTTGTGTTCACTTTTTTAGACCTGGAAAAGGAATGAATAAGTCATGAGTAAGATTTTTAGATTATATCTTTGTCTAATGCATGTACAATGCATGTCATCATCATGGATATTTTTAATGAACATGGATGAACTTGTATGAATTAGATCATGAATATTTCATAATTTGGTAATACATGGGTGAAGAAAAAACCTTGACCCTCACAAGTACCCCAGACTTTGCAAGAGATACAGGATGATATAGCACCCTCTGAGATGAGTGCTCCCTTTAACACTACTAACAACTTTGCTAGGTACGGTAGATTAGTAGATTACTGTTGCATATGTAAATATAAGACAGTAGTGGAGATTTGTGTGACAGTTTGTGACAGTCAATGGGAATATCTGCAAAAAGTGGAGGGGGCTATCCTTCTGTCTCCCCTGGCAATTTCCACTCACAAATATAGGATGAAAGTTTTGGGGCTTGTAAATTCCCAAAGGGTAAAATTTGGGAGATTTTGGCCACAGGAGGTTGTAACTTTTGTCAGGGCCACAATTGAGTGTTATAGAATAATTATCTAGAATAATTATCAAGGGAGGTCACCCTCTACTGGAGGGCACTCTCCTCTAGTGTGCTGTTGGTTTATTGGGTCTTATTGTTGGCAAGTGGGGATTATATGTGTAAATAGGAGGTAAGTATTGGGGCTGATAGATTCCCAAACCGGAGTTTTGGAGATTTTCCTATCTGCATTGGCATTATTTGTACCTTCTCAGTAATCCCAATGTATTTATAGAAAACATGACACAATTTTAAATGAGTATCTCTCATTTTTTTTTCTTCAGGTGCAACGATAAGTGTTATTCTGGAGTTGGACATAAACATTTCTGTTATCATTTCCGCATGCATCACCGTTGGGTACACTTTCTTTGGTGGCCTATATTCTGTTGCCTACACAGATGTGGTTCAGCTAATATGCATCTTTGTTGGTCTGGTGAGATATGGTTTTCATTACAAAACAATGAGCAATCATCTTAACCTGCTCATTTTGAAACATTACCTAAAACCTTACAGTTCTTCTTTTATTTCCTTTACAAGTATCTTTTGTGATGTTTCTACACATAAGTGTTGCATAAACCAGGGAGTAAATGTCCATGAATTTGACAAGTTGTTAATAAAACTATTGTAACATGATTACTAAAGAGCCGTTCAAGAATTAGAAAGAATAGAGGGTGCACTACTATAACTCATATTTAGGGAATTGCATTTGCCCTTTAAGTTGTGTTCTTTTAGAAAATGTATTGAAGGTTTTGGTAAAAAAACTAGCAAAAAATCATATTTTTGTGTTCTAAAAGATCTTGCATTTTTGTTTCTTGATAATATTTTGTAAATAAACATAGTCATTTAGATTTAGTGAACTCAGCTAACTCCGTCAATAGTTTTCTCTTCAATTGATCTCTACGATTCAATGACGTTTGTAATGTGGCACCGTGACAGTACGTCAGTTTAAAGTTATAGTGACATGCCACCAGAAAGAGCTGTTTTCACTTGACAGTTAAAGAATAAAATCCCCCAATGAAAGCTCAGTTGGAATTATTTCAATATCTTTTACTATTATTAAGATATACCTCTTCAAAGTTTGATGGTTTCTGAAGTAGCTTATCGGATATGCAAAGATGTGGAGTGTTGCACAGTGTTAAGTTTTCTTTTGTTAACCCTATATAAATTATATCTTAATTACTGATCAGATAGTATACAGTTTGGTGAGTGATAGGAATACTTTTCAAGGAAAAACTTCCATAATAAATCATTCAGCGGATACCAATGCTATTAGTGTCCTTGAAATAAAGGTTAAAAAACAAAGGTAACATTAGCGATATTTGGAACAGATTGTCTGTCTTTTGACATCACAGATTTGCATGTTTAGCTCATGTTTATGCATGATACAAGTGTAAAATAGAAATCACCCTGTAAAATGGTCAATATTTGATGGATTGTGATGGGAATTACAATATTTCCTGGATTTTGATCCTTTTTACATCACATATCCAAGTATGTAATTTGCATGTCACCAAAAGTTTAAGAACCTGTAGTGTAGGCCTTGTGGTGTATTATTAACATTGATAAGCTTATTCTCAACATTTAGCTGCTATAATGTCCTAATGCCTGCTGCAGCTGTATGGTGTAGTGTCACGAATTTTCCGCATTGCGGAAATTCTGCAAAAAATCACAGAATTCAGGGTTTTTCTGTGTATAAATGCGGAAAACGGCATTCAGCTGGAAAATGAACATATTCTTTGAAAAATCGTGATAATTCCTTGAAATGTGTCTAATAAATATGTGAAATGCTGCTGATTATTCACAATTAATATTGCAAGTTCAACAGTTACATTGAGGGATGCCTTAAGTAAGGTATGGCATGAGATTTTTCAGTCATCTGAAATTTTATTGACTTTTACATGAATTTTATATTTTCATTTCATTTCAGCAGTTTGCACCAGAAAAAAAGATGACCTGTGAAAATGAAATATTTTTAAAACACAGAATAAAGCAGAATTTGACTTTGAAAAAGCAGAAAATTCTTGAAACTAGTATGGTGTCATTTTAAACAGGGCTAGTTTAAAGTCAAACTTCTATTTAGAGTTGCTACTTTTTAAAAGGCTCCTGGTACCAAACTCCAAAACTGCACTTGTTGCCCCTGCCTTAGCAGCATTTTTTGTATACAACATGAATTGTGTACCCAATCAGCCAACAGAAAAAAAAAAACAAACCAATGTCATTTTGGTAAGTTTTAGAGGCATTTGTGGTAGCAATTTCTTTTCATCTTTACAGTGGCTTTGCATCCCATTTGCTATGACACACAAGGCTGTCTCACCCATCATAGAGAACACAGCATGGCTAGGGACATGGGATCCCAAATATGCTGGTGTTTGGATTGATTTTGCCTTGCTGTTGGTAAGTAGTCACTAGCTGTTGTTTGTTACTCAATTACATTGCAATATGGGGGCATGGGAAGTGGGGGAAGGTGTAGAGGAAGGGGAATTAAAACTTTCTAGGGGTTTCACAATACTATACACATGCATTGCATAGAAACTCAGTTTCAGCCTCTTTCCTGCATCCTAGTAGTTAGTAGAGCTCCTTCTGTAGCTTTTTATAAACTCAGCAGACTCTGCTCAGGGAATTGACTTTCTCTAATATAAAATCTTTACTTGCTTCTCTTCTGTTCAGCTGTTTTGTCCCGAGAGAAGATGATCTCTCGACAGGGTACAGATTTGAGGTTAAATCGAAATTTTGAAAGTTGTTTACAAATGTGGAGCAAAAATTTGGAACCTTAGAAAGTCCTTGGTGGGAATTTTTGGTATTGGAAGGAAGTTTTGGCAATTTCAGGGAAATTTAGGTTTCTGTAAATAACAATTTGTAACAAATTGCTCAGATTTGACTTGCTTCCTGGGAAAGAGACAAGTTTTCCCCACCCTGGCAGAGATGCAAACAGGGAGGACTGAATTTGCCATGCCATGCTTTGTGAAGGGTTACCTTCTTTGCAGTGGTGCAGCTGGGGGGACTTACAGTAGCAAGCCCTCTACAAGTCTTCAGCCCCCAAAACCCCCACCCCTACTTAAAAATTTGAGAGTGAAGAAAGATTTGCCTTTTCCATATTTCAAGTCCTGTTAATGAAATGGTGGTACCCCCAGGAACCCCCCCCCCCATAAAAAAAATCAAGACATGTCAGTGCCCCCACTCAAACATTTCTGATATCACTCAGGGCATCTACCAGAACATGCAAATTAAAAAAATTCCATTTAATTTCAATGAAAATTAACAAAAAGGATGAAGTTGCACAGAAAGTAGATTCATGAATGACAAAACTATTTTCAACCGTGTTCCAGGTATTTGGTGGCATTCCATGGCAGGTCTATTTCCAGAGAGTCCTCTCATCCAAGAGTGCAGCACGTGCACAGATGTTGTCCTTTGTGGCGGCCTGTGGCTGTATCATAATGGCTGTCCCTTCTGTTCTGGTTGGTGCTATAGCACAAAACACAAGTAAGTTAAATTAACCCTTAAATGTTGATGATATGATTGTATTTGTGAAGAGTGAAACTTTTTGCTTATATATCTTTTTCTTATGAATTAAACTTCTCATATTAACTCTTTCCTGGGCTATAGTGATGAAAGCAAACAAATTTTGCAGTATATCACAAATTGGAATACTTTAGCTAAGCTTTCACATCTTTTTGTCAAAGCTTTTAAGACAACTCTCCATTTTTCATCAGATAATTGATACAGTCCTCTGATTGGTTATAAACATTTAAAGGTATACATCAATTCTGTGTTTATTTGGAGAGCATTTCTCTTGTCTAGGGTATCAGCTGATTTAACTCTGCATACCTCAAAGTTGTATGTATACTTCAAACAGTGTCAGCTCATGGTCAAGAAATTATCACAACAAAAATGTATTAGGTACTGTAACTAAAGTAGTGACTTCCCCCTCCTAGTGTTAATTGCTATGAAAATTTGAAAGAATCTTCAATAGCTGCTTTGCCGATCTTACACTGTTATTTTTATGGAGAAACGTGAAGTTTTTTTCAATTTGTTTACTGCATAAATCAACGAGACTGGGGAATGCTACCATGCAGGGGGCTCTTGTGTATGGTAGGAGAAGTGTAGATGATTTTATAAATATGAGTTGGAAATATTCTTGTGTAAGTAAATTGTTGTGAGTACAACAAAAATGCCGTCATGGTAATTATGAATGCATGCTGTTGTGAAGTGGTAATGTGAGTACAATATTGAGTTAACTTCAGTGTATACCTTTCATAAACTTGACATGTACAATTATGAAAATAAACCCTTCCTCATGAGTATGAGTACATATTTACTGTAGGACAAGGCTGGTTGGAAAATTGTATTAAATACACATCAGAATGTTGAAGGCTTTAGTAATTTGGCTGGGAGGTTAATATGAATCAGGTTTCCCCACCTGTATTGTGTTGTGTTGAATGTGTTCAGTCATTTTTCCCTTTAGTCCATATTTCCTTCAACTTATCAAAGAACTGGCTCAGAGCACAAGCTTTTTGAAGATTCCCTCCCCTGATCCTGCTGTTTTAGTCCTAGGATTAAATTAGTCACAGGGACTTGTCATATTTATTTGTGATAATATTTCATCTTAATTAAAATTTGCCCCGGAGAAGGTTATCATTTTCCGTTACCATTCTTGTCACCAGAGATTTGAGATCAGATTGGGTTACAGCAGCCTGTGTATCTGATACTGTGGTTAGCTCTGATCTTTAACATGATAAAGCTGAATTTGCGAGAAATCCTTCCGATGAAAATTTGTGAGAAATCCTTCCGATGAAAATGTGAAGCTGCTGCATATGCTTATCAAGGCCGGAGGTAGAAGTGCCTTTGAGCATTGTAAAGTGGAGGTGGTTCCATTTATAGCACATAGTATATTTATGTGCATAGGCATACGGGGGTCGATATTTCTGGGGAGTCGGGGATAATTTTTGCCTGAATTCAGAATTTTGGACCAAGCTGTTCGAATTTTGATACGGCTGTGTCGGTTGCAAAAGGGGATAATGCATATTCTTGGCTGTCTCATTTGCCCTCATGGATCTACTATTTTTGCCCGAAATGGGAGGACATATGCCCCCTGCCCCCCACCCCGCCTCGTACGCTTATGTCTATGTGCATACATTTGGATCACATGAAGCGGGGTGACGATTGGGATCACATAGAGCTGGGTGAAGATATCCCAGGGTGGGTCCAATGTAGGAGGGACATTTATGAATATGAATGGTTAAACAAGTACATTCACCCAATGTGCAACATGATATCCTGCATGATAAGTCTTGAGACATCAACTCTAACCTTATTTCTTGTCTCTAACCCTAACCTAACCTGGAGATATGACATCAGGCTTTATGTGCAAGTCTCGAGACGCAGATGTCAGGGTTTCCCCTGGCATCCTTTTTGTGAGGCGGCCACCTCACAGTTTTTGGCCACCACCTCACAGAAATTTGCTATACTTGCCACCTGTCCTGTACTAGCTATGGAAGTATTTATAGCTCTCACTCACTGATGGTGCCAAAGCTGGCATCATTTTACCCCCTTGAACTAATACCACCTCACACTCTCTAAAACCCAGGGGAAACACTGCAAATGTGACACCTTACAAAACAAAATGTAAGGATTTGGTGGTACATTACTACTTAGATTGGTGGATGGGGGAAGAAGAGGAAGGGTAAGAGGGTAGGAGGTCAAGCTTCTTGAGGCTATAAGTCAAATGTACTTATTACTGCCAGAGATTTTTCAATGTGCTCCTTGTGTATAGCATTGTAAAAAAACATTCAACTGACTGCAAGCAGCAGTATGTAGTATGCAGGCAATAAATATTGCCCAGAGATGAGAGGAGTAAGAGATGGGGGGAGGGGAGGGGATGTGGGTAGCATAACTTACAGTCTAACAGGAATAAGAGGACACTAACAAATACAGTTGACCTATGAGAACTTTGTAAGTTTGCTGTGGAAGTGTTGTCAGGGGTGTGCAATTTCCAGCATTTCATGAGAACTAAATTCCCTGCTTTTTCTCTGATAATGTTTCAGACTTCCAGGCTACATGTATGGACATACTCCCAATATGGACTGTGTAAAAAAATGTAGCCAATAATCCAGTGAATGTGTTATTTATACATGTAATGGATATACCACGTTCCCTTTAGGGCCAATCAAATTCCCTGACTGTTCCTTTACTTAAGCTCTGACACTTTTCCCCAAATGGAAAAGAGGAAACTCTTTCTCCAGGTTATCCCTAATAACCAAGATGGCTGGGAATCCTAAAATACAACTTCAAGTGGAAAGTAATCAAACGAGGCAGGATTTAATGATGGTCAGCAGGGAAAAATTAGGTTTTCACAAGACAGGGGCAATAGAAGGGAGAGAGATACAGTCAACTAAAATCTGTTAAAGAGAAAAAATGGTGCATATAGAGACAAAAGAAAGAAACAACCTTGCCATTTATCAGGAGACTAGCTCTAGACTGACAATTAAGCCATTAGGTGGACTGAGGTTTAGCCAGAGCAGTGTCTGTTGACCTATGACCTCCTGGCTCAATGTTCATCTTTTCTTGTCATGTATGTTCAGGCTGAGAACAGTATGTCTCACTACTAATCAAGATAATATTGAAATGTTTGTCCTGTTACTAGGGAAGCACACTAATTGAAATGTGCAGTAGAAGTACCAATACTGGATTTAGGTCTAAATAAGCTTCAACTTTGGCCCTCGCAATGATAACCCTCAAACTACCTCTGGAGGAGGAATTCATTTAGTTGCCAAATGTGGAATTTTATGGGTTTTTGATTCCTTGCTAAAGGCAAAGGGAATCTGCAATGGTGATGTTGTGTGTATGTATGTGGTGAATGTGTGTGTATGTGACACTTTGCTTGTAAACATATCTCAAGAAGGGTAACAGTGTGGGATCTCATACTTTGTATGTGAATTGCCCATACTGAGTAGATCTTCCTTTTGTTTTTAAGGAGGTCAGAGGTCATTTGGGGTCACAAAAGGTCAAAACCTTGTAAACATGATATCCCAAGAAGGGTATAAAGTGTGAGGGATTCCATACTTATCATGTGGATGGCCCATAGTGAGTAGACGATTGCTACTGTTTTCAGTGGAGGTCAAAGGTCATTTGGGGTCACAAGAGGTCAAAGGTCTAAACCTTGTAAACACATTATCTCAAGAAGGGCAGATGTGAGGGATCTCATACTTGGCATGTGGATTACCCATGTTAAGTATATGATACCTATTGTTTTTGGTGGAGGTCAAAGATCATTGGGTCAGGAGAGGTCAAAAGGTCACACTTTTTAAATATGATATCTCAGGAAGAGTAACTGTGAGGGATCTCATACTCAGCATCTGGATGGTCCATATTTAGTAGATGATCCCTATTATTTTTGGTGAAGTTCAAAGGTCATTTGGGGTCTCAGAAGGTCAAAACCTTTAAAACTGCTTCTAAACACAGTATCTCAAGAGGGGTAACTGTGAGGGATCTCACGTTAACATGTAGATGACCCATGTAAAATAGATGATCCGTAATGTTTTCAGCAGGGATCAAACATTTTGGGTCACAAGAGGTTAAAAGGTCAAAACCTTGTAAACACAAATCTCAAGAAGGGTAAATGTGAGGGGTCTCATACTTGTCATGTGGGTGGTTCACATGTAGCAGATGGGTCTTAAAATTTTTGGTGGAGGTCAAAGGTCATTTGGGGTCAGTAGAGGTCAAAACCTTGTTAACATAATATCTCAAGAAGGGTAAGTATGATATATCTCATACTAGTCATGTCAGTGGTTGATATAAAGTAGATGCTTCTTCTAATTTTTGATGAAGGTCAAAGGTCATGTGGGTGAAAAAAGGTCAAACAGTTTAACTCTGGAAAACTGCTCATTAAACACAGTATCTCAAGGTAGGTAAGCATTGAGAATTTCATACTTGAGGTGTGGATACTTCATATTGAGTAGATAATCGCTCATGTTTGTGGTGGATATTAAAGGTTATCTGGGGTCATGAGAGGTCAAAAAGTCAGAACCTTGTAAACATGATATCTCAAGAAAGGTAAGTGTAAGGAATCTTAAACTTAAAATGTGGATGGCCCATACTTTGTAGATAGTTTCTATCGATTTTTGTGGATGAAAAAAGGTCTTTTGGGGTATGTAGTCAGGGGACAAACTGTGAACCTTGTAAACATGCTTTGTCAAGAAGGTAGACTGTTATGAACCATGTAAGTGCTTCATAGTAAGGTGAAGAAGCCTATTGATTTTGAAGGAGGTCAATAGTCATGTGGGGCTATTGTAGGTCGAATGCAATATACCTTGAAAACTGCTTCTTACCATGATATCTCATGATGGATGATAGTGAGGGACCTCATATTTGGTGAAAACCTCCTAAACATGATTTGTCAAGTATGGAACTTACTTGGATCTTATATCTGGCATGTAAATGCAGAAAATTTAATTAAGAAAATGATGTATGACCCTCTTAACATGAATTAATCTGTCTGATCTCTCCTGGATGGAGTTATAACTTGTCCACAGTAAACCAAATGAAACTGACAACTTCAAACCACAGTATTAAAATTATATCCACATGGCAAGGAATCACTAAGCCATTTGATGACTGTCTGGTTTTCAGTGTTGTGGACATTTTTCTATTCACATTTCTTCTCATTTTTCAGATTGGACATTAACAGCAATCCCAGATCCAAATGAACCAGCAGATGACCCAAAATTGATCCTACCCCTTGTGATTCAGTTCTTGACTCCAAGTGTGGTATCCTTCATTGGTTTAGGTGCAGTCTCTGCTGCTGTAATGTCATCAGCAGATTCCTCGATTCTCTCTGCAAGCTCCATGTTTGTCCGCAATGTCTACAAACTTGTTTTCAGACAAAGCGTGAGTCCCTTTTTTATGCTGTTCAGTGATGTAATCAGACTGTCATTTGAGGTTGGGGGTGGGTGCAGTTTCAAAGGGGGGGGGGGGGAATTGGGAGGTGCAGGTATACCATGGGTACTCACATGTATACATTTGTCTACATGTATGTATTTGTGTTTGTTTTTGCATGTGTATTTGCAATTTACTTGGCAAAAGTACATGCTATAGCTTACCAGCATGTAGTGATAAAATGAGAGACAATTCGTCATCTTGTACAAATATCACTCGTGTCAGCTGACTAAAGGCTGGAATAGTTCCTGCCTTTTTAAAGAACGTTAAAATAAAAAAATTTGGTGAGTTTTAAGGGGTATTTTTTTGCCTTCTCAATCAAGTGCTAAGGGGAGGTAAGGGGGTTAAAATTGGGGAGATGAAACATTTGACTGGGGGCACATTGTACTTCAGTGCCAATGATTTCCCACAATTTTTTAACTTTGTGGTAAAACCCCATCCCACTATCCCCTGAGTTTCATTACATGGAATACAAGCCCCCTTCCATCTGTTAAGACTCACAGTGGAACACTTCTAGTAATATTTGTCATTCTCTTTTTGTCTTACTATACAGGCAACAGAGTTTGAGCTCCTGTGGTGTATGAGAATCTCTATCATACTTGTGGGCATTGCAGCCACCGTCCTTGGATTAACCATCAAGTCTGTCTATGAACTCTGGTTTCTGTGTTCAGATTTTGTTTACGTTATCTTGTTCCCACAATTATTCTGTGTCATATATTTCTCAAGATGCAATACGTATGGGTCTCTATGTGGGTATATAGTTGGGCTCTTCTTCAGAGCAGCAGGAGGTGACCCTGTCCTTAAGTTACCGGTCCTAATTCGGTACCCTTTCTATGATGGGGAACAACTTTTTCCTTTCCGCACATTTGCCATGGCCACTTCCTTCATAACTCTACTTGTTGTCTCTTATTCTTTAGATTATTTATTCAAATCTGGCAAACTCAAACCCGAGTGGGATATCTTTAACTGTGTTGTTAACTTCCCACGGTCAGATGTAGATAAGTATGAGTCTGTGCAAGCTGAAAATGTCCAACTAAATCAACTAGGCCCCGACATGGAGGCGTTGGGTAGTGGGCTTCCTAACGACCCCATTCAGAGAGAAAAGCTGTTAGATGTTGGAAAGAGCATCACTGCGGGAGTACCCATCTCGGTCTCAAAAGAACCATTGAGAGAAGAAATTCCTGAGGATTCCCCTACATCCTCTAGTGAGGATCCACCCCCAGATTATGAAAGTCAATAATGAGTGATGAAGATAAGACATCTTCTTACAATTAATGTGGAGGTCAGTTGATGGGGATTTCCCTGAAGTGAAAATGTCAGAGATGAAGAACCCAAGACATTAAAAGGCAAATACAGTCAGGGCAAACACAGTCCCCAATTTGAAATGGTACAGTAATTTTATGTATTCCTTTTGATCATGTGACAATATTTTTGTTATTGAATTGTTAATTCATGCAGAACAAGTCCTTGGTGTACCTTTGGAATGAAATATTTATTTCCTGAGAGATGGCAAAAGATAACCTGTGTGGGAAATACAAAATTTGTAAGATTAAGCTGAAATTTCAAAATAAGGTTGGAGTAACTGCTTATTGCCTTTAAATTATGTAAGACATATTTATGGTATGAAGGGCCTCTATGAGATGGTGCCATGAAAATAAAGGGGAAGCCATCTTTAGGCAACAATACATTGTGCAGGTGACATTACCAAATTCAGTTGTCCAGAGCAAGTGCCACTCAGAGTCAGACTTTATCGGTTTAATCTGTCTTAATATCAGTTCAGGTCATCCACTGCTCCTTGCAGGACTTAAAGGCAGATACTCATCACCCCAAGAACATTTTTGGTTTGGGGCTACCAAAATTCTTAATTGGTGACTGATCTTTGATTGACATCAAAGTTGGAATATTAAAAAACTGCAGAGTGGCTCACATTTCACAGTATGTAGAGAGTGGTCTGATTGCGCATCGTGGTCAATGGTCACCAGGATATGGCCTTAAGCAATAAAATAGGTTGTGTTTGCATAAGAAGGAGCATATTAAGACAGTTTTTGGGGGGTCTAGAAGTGAGTTTGGAGAAGTGGAACTCTCTGGGATGAGGAAATTTGCCCTTTATTCACACAGACATTGGTGCAAATGTGTTGTGACTTTTGGTACTGCCTTTGTGTTTTGAGAGGGGCTTCATAAAACTACAGGAAATTCATTCTTTTCCTTTGTTTACCATTCAAACATTAGGCTTGGTTTATAAATGAAGGCATAGATGGCATTTCTGTGGTATGTTGGGCTTAATCTATGGTTTCAAGATTTGATAGAATGGATGCTGTTATTCCTATCCATGTTGTTTCCAGTCCTGCAGCCATTCTTCCCAATCTTTGTGTCAATATTAAGTCAGTCAAATTGCAGGCATTGCAGGCATCACCCTGGGTTGTATCTCAGTGCCTATGTTGACTTTTTCATAAATTGGAGTTAAATATTTTAAGTCGGTCAGACCTATTGCATCTGACTCAGGGCTGAAATTTAACACTGGTCGTATCATCCAAGATGAGTTAAAATTGGACCAGACAAACACTCTTTGAGCTTGTTTGATGGACAAGCAAATTTGATGTGTGATTGAATAGTGCACTGCAAGAAAAATCATAAAAATCCCCTTAAGAAGTGGTATTGAGACAATGGTATGGACTGCTATTCATCTTTGATACAAACAAAGAAAAAAATCACTGGAAAATATAAAGAATTTAAAATAAATGTTCGTTTACTATGGCAGTGACATGAAATACAATTGTTCATCTTTTGTTCGTCATTTTCATTCAGACAACCAAAAAATATTTCAGACAACCAAAATTTGGCTTCATGGTTTTCCAATGGACAACCTGAAATTTTCTTACAAGTCAGGCCTGTGACTGGATGCATTAATGTTACAACAAGCCATGCTGGCAGTATGGCAGCATAGAGTGGAGTAGTTTTCTCTATTTTACAGCCATGAAACATTGTACAAGGCAGACACACTATGACTTTCAGAAAATTGTCAACTTGGCCTCTTTGAACTTTTGTAAAAATTGAGGTGTTCAGGCATAGTGGACCCCAAAATTTGTGACCCAGTGTAACCCTTACTCCTACCCCTACCTCATACCCCCCACACCTCAAGCCACTCCTTTCATAATCTTATGTTGTTCTACCCAGTTTCTGTGATTACTTGAGAATCAAAAGGTAAAACAATTCTCAAGGTCATTCTGTCTTGCAGTTCTTGAATATTTAATTTAGAGTACCTACATGTTTCTTGATGCAATAGTAGAAAAGTGGCAAATCTTTCCAGATAACTTGTGTAAATCAATTTAAATGTAAACAATTTTTACAATCTTGCAACTGTCATGTGTAATCTCAGTTTACTGGATGTGAGGATTTATGTTTCCTGGTATTTGTTAATTGTGAACTTAATTCATTATCCTCATAATTTTGTACTGTGTGGTTTGAGGCCAATCAGAAATTACATAATAACATGCATATGCAAATGTTCATTAGCATTTCAGATTCAGTTTTTCTTTCAACGACCATAACAATGGTGCCAACCAGCAATTGTAATGTAGGATGCAAAAATATGCAAATTCCAGGTTGAATAACTGCTGACACTGCATAGTTGCTAATGCCATTATTTGTGAATAAGAATTGTGTGATACGTAACTTGACTGGATTTGGGCATTCATCAAAGATCCTTTCGAAACACTGAGCGGACTCGTTAGTATTCGTAGTGTAATGCAATTTGATTTTTCCATTTTCTGTTGATCCATCGTCAGCTTTTTTGCAAAGCAATAATGTCACAATATTGTGTAGACATAAGTTTGAGAAATGATTTGACTTTTGTGTGTAGTTATAGCAGAGCTTTCACGTAGTAGGGACATGTTATCAGTACTGATGTCAATAACAAAAGATCTATTATCTATACAGTATAAAGATTATAGAGATATAGAGCTGAAATAGCATCGTAGGAATCAAGTGTTAGTCTTATGGGTCGCACAACAAATAATAAGTGAGGGTGATATAGGTCACCCTAGAACGGTTTAAGTAGCAAAACCCTTCATTAGTAAAGAATATGAATTGGAGGTAAACTGATTATGATATCAGAAAAACACCAAGACTGGAAGAGTATGCAGAAAATCTTTCCTCTAAAGGGACTGTTCTGTTTTATTGCAATTGTTTGTAGACATGAACCTTTGTTAATTCATATGCAGGCAGAAAATATCCATTTTACTGCCTCCATAAATCTACATACTGCCACCACTTGTATTATTCATGAACTTGTACCAAACTGTACATCAGTTGCAACACTGTGCTGCACCAATGTGTTTGATGTGTGCATGGGGTTCACGTCCCACCCAAAAGTGTGTGCTTTGTTTTTCTTTCCCTTTGGTTAATAGCCCAGCTTTCCTTTCCCTGTTTTATAAACAGTTACAAAGTAAAAAAACGTGTTTTGGGATGCCTGGGAACAGTTTACATGCAGATGGATACTTGGTATCATTTATAAATTTGACTCTCAAAGTTTTTCTCACACCTGACTGATTTAGATGCAGTAAGGGGCTGAGATGACCTGGGATAAAACTCAAGACAGCTATATCACTTTTCATCATGATCTTAATTCCGTGCATCTTCCACACATTTCCAGGAAGTTTGCTAATGGAAAATTTGTTGACATGATGCTAGTATTAATCAGCTGAGTGTAACATTGCTTACCTTCCTTTGGCAAAGTGCTGGTCAAAATCTTGCCCTTCAAAAAATAGTTGAATCAGTTCAAATGGTAATACTTGGCCAAAACTTAAGTTTTTTTTTTTTGTTAAACATGGTTGGTGATCTGGCCTTCCCAAAATGTCAGCTGTCGCTTTCCCAGTCTAGCCTATAGGTGTACAGCTGTTCAGTTGAAGCAGTGAGTTCGAAGAATTGATTGACACAAATATCCTCCAAAGAAGTGTTCTGCAGAACTCCTTGCATGGCTTTAGGTAATGGGTTGATATTGATAGACCCCCACATATAAAATGGAATGGTGGGGTAAGAAAAAGATCTCTTTTGTAAAATCAATACAGCATGAAAATTCAGTATAAAATCTAACAGGAATTTGACACCCTACGTCTTTGCACTTTCCAGAATTATGCATATGCAATATGATGTGGAGATATAGTAAGGCTGCACATATTTCAAATATGATGTGGAAAGCTGTAGCAATGCAATTAACATTATAACTTAAGTATTTCCTATTTTGAGGGTCACAAAAAGTTTGTAACTATGCTATTTATTTCATTCCTTTCACTAGTTGATTACATTATTTCACTAATGTTCTCATTGTATCATATGTGAATACATTGAAGAGAAAAAAGAGTTTCTGTAAGTAAACTCTGCAGGTATTCACAAACACAAAGAACTTGAATTTATACCAGGGTATGTACTAACATAATGCATTGACTTTAATGCCTGAGATTTAACTATTGTCAACAGAGACTACGGTATTGTAGCTACTACGCTGCCAACTGGTGTTTTCATAACTTAGCTTGTTTTCTCAATATCAATGAAGTATAGGTGATAAAAGAGTACACTAATTTCTTCTATCACTCAGGGAAACATTTTATTTTATGGAAAAGAAAATTTTCATACTTAGAAAAGTATTATTTATTGATAAAGAATGGTAGCAAGCTCATACCAAGGTAGCTTGGTAACCTTATTTTCAAGAAGAAAAGTTCTTATGGAAAGAAATTCACTGCATTGTATTGTAGCTCAGGAAAAATGAGTTCACCCAAGCATTCATATTTTGAAATGATGTAAAACTGATAGGCTTCAACAACCCCCCCCCCCTTCCACCAGCCCAGGGCAAGCACAGATTACTTGAGCATGTGCAGTGCTCAGTATAGTAACACTTGGGCTAGCAACCCTTTCCTTTAGGAAAACAAATAATGAAAATTCACCATTACATCCTTTAACCATGTCTGCATATCTTACAGTCAGCTCTAAGATATAACTGACTGACATAAATATCTTCTACTGTAGGAAACTGTGTAATCATGTACAAAAATAAGCTTGTAATGATCAAAATTTATTAGCATTAGCCTTAGGGCTGTGAAGATACATTGTGGTATGAAATTGAAAGATCATTATTAAGTGTTAATCATTTTAATCACAACCTATAACATTTGCCTAGAGTTGATAGACCTATTTGCACAATACGTGCTATAAGTCCATGGATTACAAAAACTGGTTGTTCAAGTGTGCAAAATGGTGATTAGGGACCTTCATAATTGATGTGTACAGTGCATTTCAGTTTCTTGGATTAGGCAAGTCAGTATTCATGTGGGCAAGTGGGTTTAGAAAATGAATAGCCCAATGGCCAAGAACTGAATAAAGACAATTCTTGTTTACGTGTAAGTTTTAGGGAAGAAAAGCTATTGCCAGAGTTAATGGAAGAGGGTGATCTGATAATGATACAAGCTGCTTTCTGTCTGTGCCATATGAATGCAATATAAACAATATTTCCTTTTCATGTCTTTTATCACATTTCATTGCTCTATTGTACTAGATTCTGTTCATTTGTAAAGATGTTGGTTTAGATCAGAAATGTACCTAAGAGACCGTTAAACCTTTTATGAGCTCAGTGTCATTTATTCCAAAAGGACTTTCCAAATAATATTCATACAATGGTTTTCCATACCAATGTGTACACAAGTATTTGGTTTGAGGGCAGTATTTACATAATAAATGAATTGCCATCTTCTCTCTCAGTTCACTTAACTTGTCTGAGAACACTAATGACCTCATGATGTGGCTTACAGTACAAAGAAGTATGGAATGAGACAAATGCCAGCCATCTCAGCCTTTTGACTAAGATTGTGGACCTGTTCCTTTCAGTCAGTCAAAAACATGGCCATGCTTAAGAGACCCATTATGTAGAGGTCTGAAGGTTGAGAGAATGGTCATGTTAAGTCTCAGTACTCAGTATCCCTTCAGAGGATGTATTTGAGGGGAAATCCCTTCATATTGTTTGGTCTTTTGCCCTCTGGCATCCAGCTGAAGGGACTTGGAAAAAAGTACACCATAACAAAACTTGAGGAAACCATGAATGTGTAGATGTCATTCTAGGATCTGTATGTAGCCAAAGAAGTGAAGGATTTTTGGTGAAATAAAATGACACTTTCATGTTTTAGCCATTACAAAGTAATAATGTGACTCCATCCTTTACACAAATGTAAATTTATTTTGAAAGTATTTTATCTAGGGAACTGTATTCTTGTAAATGATTATCTTTTTGTTTTTAAATGTGTTTGGTTTAAGGCTTGTTTTTTGTATGCATGATGTTTAATAATAGTTTTACCAGTACAATACCTCCATTACCATAAACCATTCGTTTTTACCTAATAATAGTTTATGACTAATGTTGTAATATTATGATTTCTCTGATCAGTAGAAGGTTTCTTTTTATGTGGTTGATTGGCTCAATAAAAAAAGATAAACCTGTTTCAAGGTTTCAGTATGCATCAAAATCTTGGAAGATTTTAACAGTTAATTAATTGGATAAATAAACTGGAAATTTCCACATGCTGCATTCATTCCTCTCTTTTTCCTTGTGTGAGAGCAAAAATAAAGATGAATAAAAAACACTGAGAGAACCAAAGTGATCTACTTAAAAAGTTTATTTCATAATAACGATACTTCACCTAGGTAAAAGGAGAAGTCAGTTGATAACATGAGTTAGATTTTCAGGCAGTTTCTCTGAGTATTCTATGATTTACCCACCTTTATTTGATTTGATGGAAAAAGAAAATACATGAACCCTTTCAGTACAAATGGTTTTCTATGAACCCCTATTTAATATTCAATTAATATATTTGGTTTTGCCATAAAAACACACATTACACACAAAACATAAGGATAAGAGAGGCTTAAAGATAAGAGAGGCTCAGAGAGACAGTCTGCTAATCCTTGTCATACTCTTGGGATCAAAATATCGGCTCTTTAGCAACTTTTGCACGTATGCATTTATCCACTAGGAAGGGTTTATGCAAACATTACTGCTATAGCCTATCTGTATACAGCAACATCAGCTGGTAATGGATAGGCTCATAGCCTAACACTGTATTGAACAACACATGCTGTTTATTAGTAATGTGCAACATTCAAAATTTTCATAACTAGTTTTGAATAAATTTTATTCAATATATGATTGAATGTCATCTTAACACAAAGCAGAAACAGTTCAAAGATAGAATAGCCCACAACTGCACCATAAAATACAATGCCATGTACAGGTGCAAAGCATCTTTATAGAAACACAAAGGTGCAATCCTGTTGATTTCAACCAAATCACAATGTGATGACTTCATAAGGGCTTAAAAAAGACAGTACCCAAACCAGGGAGGAACAAAATCCTGAAATATTTTTACAAACAAAAAAGCTCAGTTCACCCTTTCTAGTTACTGCATCTGGTTATGAGCTGCCACCAATTAATTTCTTGGTGATATATTAGTAAAACCTTCCAAATTTCATCCTGTGTGAGAAAATCTGTGTACTTGGCAACATTGTAACTTTATGATTTATACTTTGTTTAAAATTTCCTTGAATTCATGATTCCTTTTAACACGAGATTAAATCATATATTGACTGCTATTCAGTTTAATCTTAACAAATGCTCCAATGCATAATAGAGGCTTGCAGCCTATTGGTTTGTGCTCTGACATGTTAAAGATTTGATCAGAAATACTATCAAAAGGATTATTTTGTAATGCAGCATGCTTTATTAAGCTGCCATTACTAGGTACAGACTCGAGGACATGGGAAAGCCCAATACATTAAATACAACAACACAGTGATTGCACAAATGTATGAAGTTCCAGGCTGGAAAACCCCAGCACTTGGCAGGGACGACAGGAGAAGAAAAGTTTTACATTTCAGCATAAAAATAAGGAAATCTAACCCAAATCAAAAACTGCATCTTGATATCTTATTTGCTTGATTTAAAACACAGAAGCACAGGGTGGATTACGGAAACTACAAGACGCACTAGGCTAGTGCACTGTGACTAAGGTTGGCCTTAACTTGTCACAAATAAGCGTAACTAGCAGGGTTTGCGTTTTACGCCGAAACGGGTGTTTTTTACGCCAACGGAAATTTTACTTATGACCAAAAATACAATTTAGTCATAAATATAAATTTTGACTTGCCCATCTTTACAACAGGAAATTCAGCTCACTAAACGTTCACATCCATATTGTTCACACTACGCATTCCACTAGTTTACCATAATGATTGAAAAAACCTAAAACTGGTAGGCCTAATGTTACAAATTTCAATTCTCTGCAGCATAAGTCGCATCGAGGGCAGGATCTACTGTGCTGCCATACATGGGTTATTCTAGTACTAGCACTATAGTAGACTAACGTTAGACTGAAAAGTGCTCACAACAAATTCTTGAATTTATCGATAAGTAGCGCTAACGTTGTTGTAGGCTATAGGCTAGGCTAGGCCTAATGTTGCCGTTCACGGCTTATCATGGTAGTCATTGTATATGTAACCATTTACCCCAGAAATTTCAAAAATTACGACGCGAAATTTTGAATGGTCGTAAATTTTGAATGGTCGTAAAAAAGAAAATACTATCATGAAAAATTATGACTTTTTCAGAGAAATGCAAACCCTGGTAACTAGGAGTGTCATTCTCAAAATGTTATTGGATGTAATTATTTACTAAGTTTTTAAATAATCGTCAAAAGATTTTTTTGAGAAGAACACTAAAACTACCAAAAGAAAAAAAGAAAAAGGGAAAGTTAAATTTTACAACACCCCTACATGTCTGACAGAAGAGCCTAGCCAGTCTTATAGTAGCCATGATCTACACAGTGCTATTAACAATTAAACTGAGGCCAGATATGATCAATCTTTCTTTGAATGTCCTGTGATGATGGAAAGAAACACAAAGCCACATTTTAGGGCTCACACAAGGGAAAACCTCCAATGTGCGAGTGGAATCTTCCTTTTCTTCTTACAACCAGATAAGCAGAAAATTTTCATTCTAGAAAGAAAGTCACAACTTTTGTGAAAGTGAATTTCCAGTGCCCTACATTGGCAGCCTCTTACAATGATTTTCTTGAGGTTTGCCTTTCACAGCATCTTCACAACTACTGACATTCTAGTTTATTTCTTTTAATTGGAATCAAGGAAGGGATACAGCCTTAAGTTAAAGAAAATATTAATATTTCTGATGCAGGTTCATATCTCACTCCTAATTATGGATCATAAATTTTTCATACATTGAGATCGACTCTACAGATTTATTTTCAGATTGAATACAATTGTCAACTTGCTGTCAATTCTCTCTGCGGTGATTCTTTTTCTTCTTTTGGAAGTGAATTAGGAACTGGTGGCAAATCACTAAGAACATCTCCCTTCCCCTTCTCTTTCTCTGCTGGGAAAAATATTGAAACAGTGTGAGAATAAATTTATGGCATGTAAAATTTACAACGACCAACAAGACTTGTCTAGAACTTTGGATAGCGTAAAGATAAGAAATGTGAAGCAGAAGGATTTTTAGCTACACATTACATGATTACATACTGAATTAGTGAAGCTAGATTTAGCCCTTCTTCACTTGCACACTTTACCTTTGCGATACATTTCATGGAGAAATGCATTCACAACAACACTACCTGATTGTGCTGTATTATGTATGGTTCCTTTAAACCGTGTGACAACTTTGTTGTAAATGCATACTTAAATATAAACAAGGTAACTCATTGTTCTCCTGTGGTATGCAAAATGTATGATACTTTTGAGAGGAATGGAAGGTGATATAATGAGTTCATTTCATAAGCACATGGGAGCATAGGCACGGGAAGCTGTTTGAGAGTGGGAGGGCTGGATGTTGTTTCGGACTGTCATCCCGGGTCTAAGGGGAGGAGGTCCTTAGATTCACTTTGGTGCAACATATTGGGCAAATTTTAAGTAAAATTACTGCCAGTTTTTTACTTTTTCACAAAGGAAAGGTTTTCTCCTTGGATTGAGGGCCTTCTCTGCCTCCTTTGCCTATATATGGGAGGACACTTCACAATGGGGTAACAAGTCCTCACTCTGAACTATTCTCTAATTGGCAAACAGTCACGACAAGAATTTTTCCCTAAAAAACACTTTTTCCCATGAAATGGACAACTTCTTGGCTCAGTGGATCTGCCAACCCCCCACAACCCACCATTTCCCATACAATTCAGATGATGCTTCACAGCGACTTATGCCCTTTAAAAGAGTATTTCGGTGAATAAACTTAATGTTTGACCACACAGTTAATTTCATGAGTTGTCACTACAAACAATAATATAATTTTTGGTCATAAATGACTTGACAATACTCTGTAGCAAATTTAACCAAGATGTTCTCAAAATGGTACAAAGTTAAGGTTGCTGTCCTTGACAACCTTCCACATTGAAGTTTTGATTTGTTGATATTCTAAATTGACTGATACATCAAGATGGCATCCACATCATCATTTGTTTTGAGACTGACAATGTATTCTAGTGTTGGACAAATTTAATATTGGCATTGGTCAGTATTCCTCCATTTTTTCCTGTTTCAGTTTTAGTAAATGTTACCTAAAATGTTATAACCAAGCAACCAACCTTTCTATGTCTGCACCTCCCATAAAAGTTACTCACAATTAGTCTCGACACATTACCTAATGTATATAAAACAACATTGTGGAAGAGCACAATGGATGATGGCTTTGTGAACTACGCCATCATCATCAAATATCAGTATCGGATTGGTAATGGTCGATATTGTAAATTATTGGTTATTTGTAATATCTTTAAAACACTAACATATTCTTCCTGAACTTTTTGCCTTACCTGTTGTGGCTTTTTCTTCTACATTTTGGTCTGCAGGAGGGTTCATGAGTGCATCTAATTCTGCCTCTAAGGTTGATTCTTCCAGATCAAGGTCCAGATTCATTGATTCATCTAAATCTTTATTACCCTGAGCTAATGTATCATTTATTTCATTGCACATTTCCATCACCTAAAAATGTTGAAAAGTAGATGAAAAAGGAGATTTAAATTTAGTTGTTTTTTTTTTTTTCAATTTTGACTTTTTGTAAGCTGAGGACAAGGTTAAAGGAGTCAAAATGCATAACCATTGGTATTTATTACACATGCACACTTAATAGCAGTTATGCATCTACTACTCAAAATATGCAATCCTCCTTTGGTATTTACGTCCGATTAATGTAACTATCATTCCACTGTTTCACCAGAGTATGGCTTTAACAATATCACAAGGCAGTTTGCGAGTCAGTGTCCCTTAAACTGCAGTGTTGAATACAACATTGCTACTGCACAAATGTGATACAAATTGATCACATATTTTTACAACTATGCAGTGTTGCTCAATAAATCAAGTTATTGAATTCTCATTGGTTCCCTGTACATTCTATGTTTTCATATTTTCACTTGAATAAGTAAAGGTTGTCAAATGATCCAAATCTGACAAGTTTACTTATAAGAGATAATGAATTTGTGGTTTCTCTATCAAAAGATTTACATTTCTCTACCACCTACATAGCAAGTCTACTTTTCATTTACACATCACATATTGCCATCTCTTGAAAGACGGTAAATAAATTGTGATGAAACACCATATGTTTTCCTTCTAATGTAGACCAATCGAGAAGCCTGTAAATGACAACTTTCTTCACCCTGAAGATTAAAAAGATACAGACAAAATCTTCCATTGGTCAGATTAAGACCATGTGACCTCACCTCTTGTACCTCTGACAAGGTGTCATCCACTGTTTCAGGTGTCAAATTATTTTCTTTCAGAGTTCCTTTCAGTGCTGATGACCCTGCCTTATAAGCATCTATGATCTAAAACAGACGGAAAATTCTGGTTAAATATTCACAAGAGTGGGTACATCAATGTTGCAAGGAATTTCTTAATTTCTTCTTTATAGTTCACATGTCATGAAGCTTGAGGTGTGTTCACTTTCCAGTCACAATAAAATACTTCTATCACTATGTCCACATGCCAACTTGACTTTGAAATTTATGAAAAGAATGAATCCTTAAACATAAAATTCAAACTTGATAGGAGAAGACCCCTTCATAAACCTTTCAACTGCAATTACCTATATTTTAATATTAAATTTCTTCCTTCCTGATCACCTGTAACACTATGAGAATATACATTCTTCAGCTTTATCACTGATGGCAAATTGAAATAAAGGGAAGAGTGGAGGGAGGGAAAATGGGGGAAGTAGAGAAGAAAGTGGGGGGGGGGGGGGGAACAATAGTATATTAGATTCATAGAGTTATTTTGGGACTAAGTATAGGAAATGCCCCCTGGCACCATCCCTGGTAACCATCTATATCTGAGGCTATCAACTTAATGAGTTTCTTCCACTCTATTCACTTCTACAGTATCTCATCTCCTGTGCAAAAGGTATATTGCAAAATCAAATCATCAATGATACTTCATCTGAGGTACAGGCATGACACAGGGAGATAGCTCAGGCTTCTTGTCCCAACTATCACTTTTCATATCATGCAAGCAATTCTGAGAGGTTTTCTTACCATTTTGTCTGTTTTAGCTGACTGTATTTTCTCCAAGAGTTCCTGAAGTATATTTAGAGTACCTTCTCTCTTCTCTAACCTCTGTTCTGTCAGTTTCTTCTTCCTCAGACTATTCTTTGCCTGTTGATAACCAAAGAAGAAACTTATCTCAAAAAATTGAAAACAGAATTATTCCAAAGCAAACAAAGAATTAAAATACTTCATAGCTTTCTTGTTTACTTAAACTTTGCTCATAAATTTATGCATTAATTACAACTTATATTAATAGTAATGAAAATTCACACTGATATAATTCAAAAGATCATACGTTACTGTGACCTATCACTTGCGATCCTCTCAAGTTATAAATATGCATTAACAAACAAAGATGTCAATCACACATAGGCTGTAGTGTCCAAACACATGGTCACCTACTGTATACCTGAAACGCTACTTCAGTGTAGTGTGGTGTGGCGTTGCCTACATAGCAGGCTGTACAGCATATTCCTTGTTCAGTCATATCCCTAACACATGCCCAAGTGAACACCGAACAAATTCTTTGCATATTCACAGAAATATATGGCCCTAAGACTGGTTGACTATTAGTGAATATTCAAAGAAATGCAACATCTGATCCTGTTTAAATCATTCAGTAGCCTATGCCACCCACAGTGTTGGTATGTCATTGCAGTATCCACTCCCTACCCAATGCATGGGTAGTTATGCAACACAGTAATGATTGTACTTCTCAGGTTTCAATTTCAATTTCAAGCAATATTAACATCAGTAATATTATATACAGATGACATATCAAAGGATTCCACTGACTGGATAAAGTTAGTAAAATTGTCTTCATTATAAATTCTCATAAGTGGTCTATTGAAATTTGAATTATTGATCCCCTTGATTATGCAAAAACTCGGAAGGTGACCACTTAGGTCAGTAAATAAGTTACCAGATAACAGGTTATTATCAAGTAGCTGATTAGGGAGTCTGACAAATATATTGTCAATGAGGGTGGCACTGAACTGACTGAGTCTGGTTGGTAAAACAATCGTAGGAATAAAATTGTGACATAACATAAGTCTCAGATAGTCCTCACAAATTCTACATTTAATAAATTAATATTAAAATTGCCGCCAATGATGCACATTCTAGGGAGGAAGGGAGAGCTCAAAGTATCCTCTAGTGAATCTAAAAAATGTTTTACGTTGCCCTTCGGGTGTCGATAACATGCAGAGACACAACAAAAATTATTCCCATAACTTAGACCTAACCATATATCTTCAACTTGGCAATGTTGACAAGAACAACTCATATTTGAAGAGATAATCTGTTTCTTAACATAAAGCTTTCTGAAAAAGGTTCTGTAAAAAACGCCAACCCCAACAAATTCAAGGTCATAACCTGTCAGTATGCCACTCAAATAGGTGATGTCACGATGACTAATTTCAGATAACAGAATCACATCAAATTTAAATCAAGTTAAATCAAGTTTCAGTCTAGGATTTAAATTTTACTACTACTGGAGTACACACTTTCACTCAATAAAAACAAGAGCATGAATAATGAGAGAGTACATGTATAAGTCATATTATGGTAATGAAGTTTGCATCCAGACCTTCGCTAGGGCAGATGGTGTCTGGGAAGCCTTAAAGAGGGGCAGAACAAACAGAGTCCACTCCGTGGGGTGGATGTGGTATAGTGTGGTGTTGTGTAATGCAGTGCAGTGTGGTATAATGTTGCTGTACTTTTGTTCAATAAAAATTCCATTCAACTCAGTGCAGTTCATGGTATTGTCCATACATAAATGTCAACCCTTACAACCCATACAGTGATGTTTCAAGAACTCTTAAGAAAGCAATGTACCAAGTTCACAGTGTCAAATTTCACAAAGGTTTTCCAATTTTCACAATGGTTAACTCCTTGCAAGAGTGTTGGTCAGATGCAAATGACAGACATTTGTGAGATGGGACTCGTGGTGCCCTGGTCCTCCTATTAGCAGTCTGCCTCTGAATGCAAGCACACAATGAGTTCCTTGACAACTGACTTTCATGCTTCATAGCCAGAATTACAAACCTCATCAAGGGTAAACTGTAGTGTTCTAAACATTGCTTTCCCTTTAAACCTGTTTGCCCAGCAACGGTCACTGGGGTCACTGCTGGAATGTCTTTTTCTCTCTCCCCCTCTCCTACTGAGATCTCAATCATATTTTATATGTTATGACCACTTCTGGTCAGAGCCTGATCCTGAACAGTTGATTTGTAAAACATAGCAGAAATAATATACGTCCCTGAAGCATACCCCTTATCATTTTGAGTCTTCTCTTGGGATAATGATATACTAGATATCTCTATCACGGAAACAGAACATAAACCTAAAGCAGTATCACATCCCTTCATTTACAAATCAGTGTCCCCACAATTGATATGCACAAAACATTTGTACCACAAAAAGTCACAGTAAATCTTTTGGACATGTCACCCCATCGCCCAAACCCTGATACATCAAAAAACTGTTCACACTATTTAAACAACATTTACAGTACAATAATGATAAAATGTACTTACTGAGGTCTTCAAACCCTTCTGTATATGAAGCCTTGCTTGCTGTTGATGGTTCTGTACTTCCCTAGTAAGTCTTTCTAACTGTTGACTGAGGGAAGCTACTGTCTTCTGCAACCTTTGAATTAATATAGTAGAAATAATGTGACTGAGTGTACATTTACCAGACAAAATAAGAAAATACATTTATAACATACAAACTGAATGTAAAGAAATAGTTAACAAATACACAATATAAAAAACTAAACAAAGAATTCTAGGTAAGGCTTAAAGTTTGGAAGAACAGCTTTCTAAAGTGCTAATCAACTCAAGGGTAGGCCCAAATAATTATGTCCACTCTCTATTCCAGTGATTCCTGCTGACTTTTTCAAGTGACCCAAATTTCATGATGTGTCATTATTCATCGACCCAACTTAAAGGGGAAATCTTCTCATCCCAGACAGTTCCAATTCTCCCAACTGTGCTAGTTCTAGCCCCACCCATAACTGTCTTTAGCTTCTCCTTGTGCAGACACAAACATAGTTTATTGCTCAGGGCCACATCTTGGTGAGTATACAAGGCCCTAATATGTAATCAAAACACTCTCTGTGCACGCTGTGTAATGTGAGCTGCTCTGCATCTTTTGAATTTGCAACTCTGACATCAATCAAAGAGTAGTCACCAATTGAGACTTTTGCTTACCCCTTTGTAAAAGTCATACTTGGGGTGATGCAAATCTCTCTTTAAGTGGCATGTGCAAAATTTTCTGCAGGGAGGGGTATGAAATGTATTGTAAACCCATTCCAAGGCTTCACGACCCCTGCGACCCCCAGATGGGCTCAGGATCCATCAGCTTTTATCTCAGGACCCAATTCTGGGTCGCGACCCACTATTTGGGAATTCAGCACTAGGAGATATAAATCTTTCAACTTTAACTGAAACTTCCATCGTTTTTCTTGACCCGGTACAAAATGCAGATGTGTGAGAGAGTACCACTGACACTATGCACACAAAAATGTCTTAATTAATGCATGGAGTCTGACAACACACTTAAGAACTTTGCTCAGTGCAAAAGTATGATATTCAAAAAAGTTCAGAGATTTTAAAATTTTGTTATCTAGTTTCATTACCTGAATACTCCTATTTCAGTTTCCGTCAAAGGGTCCACTGCTGTCATTTTTGACGATGCAAATTTAACCACCTTTAACACAATATAGTAAACAAAATAAACCACAAGCCAATTAAAGTATTACAAAATAATAAATATAACTTGAAATATAAAGGAAAGTTGTCTCTATACCAGTCATGAGATTTGAACTTTAACCCACACAACTTAACTCCAAAATTCCACAGGTAGTCCAGTCTTTATAAAAATCTCATTCTAACATTTCAAACATGTTTTTTCAGCAATACTGAAATACTGGGAATTCAAACCATTGTATTACTACTGTAACTTTTCTAAAGGATATCAATATCCACATCAGACTGAATGATATCACCACCATAAGTGTATGAGGTGGAGAGGGTGGGCGGGTAGGGGGCATATGCCCTTCCAATTCGGGCAAGAATAGTGGATCCATTCGGGCAAATGAGATAGCCAAGCAAATAAATTATGCCCTTTTGCAACCGACACAGCGGTATCAAATGTCAAGTATAATTAAAGCAACTAAACACAATATCCAATGAGTACAATGAGGCAACAAAAGGATATCACATCACACTTCATAAATCAATATCCCCACAATTGTGATGCACATAACATTTGCATCCCAGTAATGAGATGCAAAATATCTATTGCACATTCTCATACCTCCAAATGACCCAACACAGCTTGGCAGTTTTGCAACCATATTTTGAGTTCCTATTTGTTCCCAAAGCACTAAATATGTTCTCTGCCACAGTTTAAGATTTCTTTTAGTAAAACCATTAGATCTATGCATATATAGAAGGAGGATGATATCAAATTTTGGCTTATAATAATAATACTGTGGTAAAGTCTGAAGGTCAGTTTTTATCAATTAAAGCAACTTGCAAGAACAGCCCCTGTATGTGTCAAGTTTTTACAGAGGTACACCCACCTTACAACCATCCATTAAAGTATTGACCACAACTTTTTTGCGTCTTCTCAACTCCAGTATTATAAGGCTTTTGGTTTCTTCATCAGAGCAAATGTCTGCAATGGAAGACTCAAAATCAGACTGCTCCTGGATGTGAGATGTGATGCTGTCAGGTGATGGAGATGAGTAGTGCCTGGATAATACCCTCTCGGTCATATCCTGTAAGTTTAAGAAAAAGTAATTATATATTCACATATAGCCTAGATGGTGAACTTGCAAATTACAAGGAAACAGTAAATTATCAAAAAAGTGGCACTGGTAATAAGTTCTTGTTGGAAGAAAATGATCGTTGAGAACATGACTATAGCTGTTTGCTCATCAGTGGGAGGTGAAAGAATGCTACAATAATTATGGCACCATGTACAATTGTACATCAGCTTTCATGTCACAATCTGTACCTCAATCTGAAACTATGAGAAACACAAAGATAGATCCACTGGTGTTCATACTTGACAAATGACAAACTGACAATAAAGAGACATATGTTACAGTAGCTCATATTTGAATGAAAAAAAAAAGGGGGGGTTGGGGTTGGGGGGGGTTGGGAGAAGAGTAAACGTTTTATCCAGATCAGGACTGGTATTACCCTGCAGTACACACCTGCATAATTTCTGCAACCACTGCTTTAGGAAAATCTAACATACGGTGGGTCAGCGATTCCCACTACTTTCAGCTAACCTAAAATGTAGCTAATTTAGTCATGAAGAAAGAGAGTGAGGAATTGGGGAACTGTGAAGAAATACTCCCTATTTACTTCCTCAAATTGAAACCCCCTAAAAATTGTCCTGCCTAGTGCTACCACAGACCTAGACATCAGGGGCGTAGATCGGGGTTGGGGACTGGGGGGCAAAAATTTTCCGACAACCCTAATTTCAATAGAAAATGTATAAATAGTTATCTGAAGTGTTGAAAAATAGCATACAGGATATAGGGATATGCAGTATGTTGAAAGGGTTAGATGGGAGATTTACATTAAAATAGTAGGCTCACACTGGCATTTCTCGAAGCCCTAAAGTCATCTGTACACCACAATATTATATATTTTTTTACTCTGCATTTTTTTAACTCTGCCTGAATTACTGAGGGGGTAAAACGATATGTTTGCCTCCTCAATATATTTTCTTTGGAGGGGCAATTGCCAATTGCCCACCCTGCCCCCAGGATTGATGCCCCTGCTAAACAATGAGTGGTCTTTTGTAGAAGAGGGGAAGAGGCAGGGGAAAGAGGGGACAATCCTTTCCAAATTGGCATTTCTAGTGCTACCATTCATGTATACTTTATGTGGTGATCCAACATCTGCTATTCAAAATTATGCCCTTTGAAAGAGGTAATGACAGATTCATAGATCTGGAGCCCTCTAAACATTGCCAGGAGGCTGAAGTGTACCTGGAAAAGCTTAGCGTTCAAATCATTTGCAAGCTACTGGTGTTTTGCAATTGATTAAATGTCTTTTATCCCAACAACAAGGTTACTATACATGTCGCATCACATCATCCAACCTACTGTACCTCTAAGACATTCTTATGTATGTATGTTCCTTGAGGTATCCTCTGGTTTCCTTTGAGTACTGAATTGATTGCCCATCTTGCAGGTCTGCGAACCATCACATCAGCACCCCATCCAATCCATCCTCCATCTACATTCCTTTCAAAGTCTTCTTTCTGGATAATTTTCCCAGTTCTGTAAGAAAGAAAGTTAAAGGCAAATAAGAAATTAAAATAATGTGAACTATCTAAAGCAGGTTAAGTTTCAATGAAATGTATCAATCACAATGTTATTGTTCAAATAGGAACCCAAATGGCAGCCATGAAAAGTTAAGTCCTTCATAATGACTATATACTTCTGCAATTAAAGGGCCCATTCTAGTCAAAAAGGAAGCAGAAATGGGGGATGGGGTAGAGACTTTACACCTTTGTATTTACTATACAGTACTCATTTATATGGGAACCTACAGGTAGTTGAATTCTTGGGGTAACTTTTTCGAAGGTCAACTTTGTTGGGATGACTGTTGCAGGGATAAGTTTGCTCAATGGGCAACTTTCCTTGGGGGTGATGAGACTGACCCCCAACCCATGGGATCATGGCCACTATCCGTCCGGCAGACTAGTACAGTCCGATATTAGGAATATTGAAGTATTCATACTTTTTGCTAAAAAAAATAAGAGATATTTAAAAGAGAGTCATTCTCAAAATGTTTTTGGTTGTATATTATCCACCTTTATTTTTAAATTGTCTAAGAAGAATTATTTTGAGAATGACTCATCATTTACCATAAAAATGTGAAAGTAAAGATTGCAACCCCCTTTTTTTCAATAGAATGGAACAACCGGATGGATAGTGGCCATGATCCCATCCCATGTACTGTATTAAACTGGTCAATACACAGTCCTAAACTTAACATGTAGGTCCCACGATGCTGTCCATGGAATGGAGTAATTAATATAAATTATAAACTTGTAACACACTGGCTTCCATATTAATTCAGGCCTAGGCCTACACCCAGACTTTAAAGTTTGAATTTTGTGCAGGCAATTAGGCTAACTCTTTATTTCTCGATGTGTGGCCATGGGCCAGATTCACCTCTGTGCGGTCAGATGTTGGTCAGGTCTTGTGTCCCTTTTGAATGAATTCGAACTGAGCTTTCAGGTACTACAGGTAGGCCTACTTTTTGCCTCGTAGCATTGCAGCCGCAGTCAATTTGCATTGCATGTGCAGCCAGATCTATGACCAGCAATTTTTTGCAAGGCCAGGTGCCAAACCACGCAGCAACTTAAAGCTGTCGGGCCAGATTTTGCACGCGCAAGGCAAACTTTCCAGTCTGGGCCTTCACCATACGTGCACAGGTTGGGGGCCAGTCAAGTCGCCCCCTAGCAAAGTCGCCCCTCACAAAGTCACCCCCTACAAAGTCGCCCCCTAACGAAGTCGCCCCCTTGACCAACAATGTCGCCCCTTAGCAAAGTCGCCCCTTACAAACTCGCCTCCTGACAAAGTCGCCCCCCGACAAAGTCGCCCCTCTACAAAGTCGCCCCCTCAGTTCAATTTAAGTCACCAGCAGCAAAATTTCATCAAAAATGATTCAAGTAAATTAATAATAAACAAAAAGATAATCGTTCAATGTTCATGCACCATTTATGTGCAATAGGCCTACTTACGTACGGTACTTACGTATGCCTCGGTAATACTACAATACGTACGTACGTACGTACGTACGTACGTACAGGGATATAGAATCGCGTACTATGTTCCCATACCTACTGTGCTTACGTACTCCCGCATTTTGTATCATGAAACTGACTGATCGACAGCGTTCAAGCGATATATGCACACTTTTCACAGAATTGTCGCCAAATTTACACCTCTGATTGAACGTTAAGTAACATTCGGTATAAAAGAAGTTAATGTTTTAAGTAATTAAAATTACAGGATTAATTTTTCTAAACTTCAAAGGAAAAAATTGCAATTAGATGTTGGGTTCAAAAACACTGTAGGCTACGCGTAAGGCACAATCATGACGTCAAATCAGCAACAAAAGTGCGCAGGCACTTGATAACAGCAAATAAAAACGATTACTGTATCTTTGTATCTATAATTATTAATGTTTTTAACAGATTTTGCCGGGACCACTGAGGGGCGACTTTGTCGAGGGGAGACTTTGTCAGGGGGCGACTTTGTTTGGGGGCGAGTTTGTAAGGGGCGAGTTTGTTAAGGGGCGACTTTGTTGGCCAAGGGGGCGACTTTGTCAGGGGGCGACTTTGCTAGGGGGCGACTTGACCAACAACCCATAGGTTATAGCCTATGCAACATCATGCACTGAGGGACAGTATCAAGGTACAGTAGGCCTAGGCTACTAAGCCTAACAAGATCTGACAGGCTGTACTACCGACACAGGATAGGCCGAAGTTTGTCAAGCCTAGGCTAGCTACTAGTACTAGGTGTGACCTATTTATTTTTTCTTTACTGACCACCATTCATTTGATGTCATTCACCTTAGCATTTCTTTCATAACCGTCTCCATCCCCATTGGAATGACTCCGTTTCTCTGAAAGTTGTTCGAAATTTGGTCACTCTGAAATACTGCCGTCTTTGAACATTTATAGTACTGTTCAATGCACTTCGTCCAAAAAGTCATTTTCGTGTCCCAATCATTTTGGTTTGATTGCCGATTTTCTCTAAATGCGGAAAACAAATAGTTCATCCGCTCATCGTCTTCCCAACACGACGGTAAGAGTTCTCTTTCCATTTTTTTCAAGCACGGCTGTTGCATGGCAAAGTATCTCGTAAAATGTTGAATGTCCTTGCTAGGGCCAGGCATAAACTTCTTCACCACCTCTATACGGCATTTACAGTATTAGTATAGTACTAGCACAGTATGCAGGGCTTGTATGTTGTTTTCCAAGCTGGGCCAGGAGCGCTGCTAGGATTTTGTTTAATAAGGTACCACCGCTACCAGCGTTGTTACTGAGCTTTACATAAAAAAATCCAGCTCTCCATCATTTCCTTCAAAATCACGGCGACATCGAAACATCATCATGAGTAAAGCTCATCCACCAGAACTTAAGAAGTAAGTCTTTTAAGTGATTTTACTATTTCCACTAATTTCAATACAAATTTCTCTTTTGAGGATATTTCAATCCTCTCGTACGCGAGCTTTGTTCGTGCATGTCGACCATATAAATGATAGCCTGTTATTACTGTAGGCCTACTTAGCCTAAAAAAAGGTTACCGTGAGTTTACCAGAAGAAGTTAGAACCTTTGTGTTTTGATTGAAAACAACTACAATTCAGATAAAATTCCGATGAAACAGCGGTGTGCCTTAAAAATATTTTGGATTAAAAAAGAAAGGGATGATAATCTGGTGACGACTTCCCCAAGGCGACGCTGTTAATCGTTCGTACCCACTCCGAACGTTTGTACCCGTTGCGCGATACTGCATCGCGTAGGACAGCTGCCATAACAAATTGCATTTGAAGAAGACCCACAATTTTTTAAAATTATTGGTTGTGCCATACTTAAAATATCTGTGTGTTTATCTGCCCATTTGAATAAAATTTGGCATTTTAGATTTTAGGGTTCTTTGATTGTGATCTTGTGATATCCTGGTTTGTTGTGGTTGCAGTCTGCAGACTGGTTGCCTATGTAACACAGGCTGTACGGCATATTCCTTGTTCAGTGATATCCCCAACGCCTACCAAAGTGAACACCGAACAAATTCTTTTTAATATTCATAGAAATATGTGGCCTCAGGACTGGTTGAATGTTAGGCTAGTGAATATGTACAAGAAGGCAACATTTGGTCCCATTTAAATCTTGCAGTAGCCTATGTCACCCACAGAGTTGGTATGTCATTGTAATAGCCACTCCCTAGTAGTGCCCACTGCACAGGTGGTTATGCAATGCAGTAATGATAGGACTTCGTCTAAGGTTTCAGTCTAGGCTTTCAGTTTATGAAAACAGGAGTTCACACACTCACTCAAAACAACAGCAAGAACAATGAGAGAGCACATGAATAAGTATATATTATCATATTATGGTACTGAAGTTTGTGTCTAAAATTGGACGCAGTCCTCTTCGCTTTGGTGGATGGTGGTTTAGAGAGCTGAGGAGCTGAGCAAACAGAGTCCGCTCCGTGGGGTAGCAGACTGGGTGTGCTGTTTATAGGACTAGTTGATTAAATATAAAGGCTCCCAAGACCCAGTCGTAACATGATCCACCATCACTTTGTGTGAGTTATGAGTCAAGAGACCATTTTTTGGGTGTGTGACTGATGTGACCTTCATTCTCATTTAGGCTATTTCTGAATGTTCATCACAAAGTTGGGTTGGCCTTAGTGTTCGACCGATCATCTGTTAGATAATCGGCATCGGGCCAATTATCGCACAATCGGTAAATAATCGGTATCGGTAAAATTTTGTCATTCAACCGATTAACACCACCGATTATTTGAAAACTGGAAACAGGGCTAAAATACACTTCAGAGTTTCTGCAAAAATCTTTATAATTCACCAAAACACGCATTTCTTTAACTTCCCGCCCAAAATATCAGCACTGATACTCACACAACTTGCAACATTTTAAGCTCTCCAAATGATAGCGATCATCGTAATTGGTGCCGTAACTCTAGTGCAGCACAGTTCAGGTGCGTGAAAGGGCACACAGTATTACCTACAAGGTGTGCATGCCACGGACCATGCCACAATCTGCATACAAATTGTACTACAGGAAGAAATGCTTAGCGCTACGTTTTTTCAAGTTTCAGTGCTAACCACATCATCTGTACACATTTGGTGCACATACGTACTGAAGCAACTTTGGAAACTCGAGGCTCATTATCCTGCATAAATTATGCCACTTCCCACATTCCTTACGTTAAGTTTTTAATTACCTATGACCTGCACATGCGCACACGTAATTGCCGTACAGTTCTTGCGAAGTTGAAGTTCACCTACCAAGCACACCAGTACAGTGTGTATACATAATGCAAGCTAAGTGCATTGCCCGCACTTTTTACGTAGCAAATTGGTCATGTACTACTCCGTGCTCCTGACTGATGAACGAAGGGAAACGGGCCCGTGTTAAATTCACGCTGGAACGGCAACAGTTTTTCGATTACGGGAATTTATCGGGAATTAGTTTTACATTTCATTTGGAGATTCTTTTACATAAGTCGTAAGTGTTGGGCAAGACGCTTTAAAAAGGGTTCAAAAAATATGTATCCATATCGTTATGGAACCATTAGATGAGTAAATCAAGTAAATTGAGTGGAATATTTAGTGGCCCTTAAGTGCCAAGGTAGATAGTTTTGCTTAAAACTGGGGTGGATAGGCTACTATATTGCACTACCACAGTCCAGTACAGACCTTTACACGGAATCTTTTGACATGATCGGTGTACTGAACCACTGTAGGCAAAGCCGTATGTAAGCCGACAGACTCTTTGGTTAACGTTAAGCCTGTGACATCGTACGAAAGCATGTATTTATGGTTGATTTTTATCGCAGTATTTCGAGAGGAAATTCTTCAAAAAACATTCCATTTGTGGTACGTGGGGTACTTTTCTTAATCGTTCATCTCCAGTGTGAAGGTTATGTTATGGTGTGTGAACAAAGTTAGAAATATGCGACTGACGGCGAGAAAACATGACCTTGCTATACATGTAAATAATCGGTAATCGGCATCGGCCCGATTGTGTAATTCAATAATCAGTAATCGGTGATTACCGATTATGGCATAATCGGTCGAACACTAGTTGGCCTTCCAAATCACTTAGCCTACAGGGATTAAAATTAGCTTAAAAAAGGGCACAGCCAAAATGAGCAAATTGGCTATAGGTCTATGTTATTTTATAAGACATTTCTTAGGGGCACCATGGCCATCAGTAAGGGCCAGATAGCCATGGCTGTTGGTGCCGTCTGTTATTTTGAGCCCTGCACTTAGTGGGCCTAAAATAAAAACGGCCATCTTTGTGTGTGTGTTCTTGTGTCAGTATAATGTAACCATAGGTTAACCAGGGCTTGATTTTAGCAGTTGTCTGGTCTCCCTTGATTACCAAAATTTGTGACTGACACCAGAAATGGTGGGTTGGTTGTCCATTGGACAACCAAAGTTCCAAGCAACAAGTTAACAGACTGCTTCTAGGGTTACTGAAGATTTCTTTGTGGACTACTGAATTTTCTGTTGGACAACCAAAAAAGACAGGCAGGTTGTCCACTGAACACAATAAAATTTTCATAAAATCAAAGCTTGCTAAGATACAGCAATCCTATGTACAGTGTTTACACCTGGGCCTAGTTAGCAGTGTTCGATTTTAAGGAATTAGCAATGGTTGTCCGAAGGGCTACCACATTGTAAAATTTGGTTGTCCTGCTTAAAATAAGGTAGTCCCAAGTGTAACCATTTTCCCACGTTCGCAACCATGAAATTGAAGTGGCTTTCACTTTTAGACAACCATCCTCTCACCCCAACATGAAAGAAACAAAAACAGATATCTACTGTTTAAGAGTGCTGCCTCGTGGCATGCATTAGTGTACATTATGGACATAGTTAACAGACCCCTAGCTTCAGTGAAAAAGGGGCAGGGGGGAGGAACATTAGGAGGGCAGAATTTGCGCGCGCGAAGCACTGCGCACCATTGACCCGGGGTCCAGGGGCCCGCCGAAGGGCCCCTGGTGGGGTCCAGGGGCAATGCCCCGGGGGGGCAAGGGGCGAAGCCCCCGGAAGCTCCTGGGTTTTAGCTTCTCTCTCAACTCAGAATATGGTCTTTTTTACCTTTCAACACCCATAGACTGGAAGAATCAAAATGTGAATGTAAGATAGATATATGTATTATTTGTCTTTACCTTTAATATTTCTTGACTGCATGTTAATTACTAAATTAATACTACAGACTACATACTGTTTGTATGGGCATGTGGTTTTGAAAGTGAAATTTATCTTACGCATCCCCTCTAATTATTGGCAAAATGATGTGCAGTTTTAGTATACAAAATAACCTTTTTAGCTTACACAAAATATATGAAATCTTTTTCTCTGGAAAACAACAACATATTTTAATAACCTTAAAGTCATATTATTATCAAGTGTAGCAGCATCAAACTGAAGCAGCAGCATTTGGGAATATATCAATGTTTGATAGCCAAAGTACGTAGTACATTTTGTTTTAAGGTCCTCATGTGTCTCCAGAGACACTGGCTGTTACTGACTTACACGTACATACGTACATTCTTGAGACAAATGAGCCGATTCAAAAATTCAACATGAAACCACTGAATTATATTTAAACCCTGTTTCACCTCTTACCAATCTCCCCTAACGTGGTGATTGTGATTAAGAAATCACCCATTAATGATCTGGATCTTACATGGCAACCCAGGTTTTACCCGTGTGATTGCTTGGCCTAGAAGTGTTCACTTGACAGCCTGTTTCATTTTGTAGAATGTCATATTACAGCAGTCCTACTCCTTTGCGAAACCGCAAAAGTTTTGAAAGACCAGAATTTATTGTTTCAGTGCATGCACAGCCAAGGAAAGTGGGATCGCATCTATGAAGGTCCATGATTGATTACATAATCTGTCAGTCAGTAAAATGTTGTCATTCACAGGACTGATTATTAATAACTAAATCAGTAGCTTGCTTTAGCTGAGGTTATGGCGTGTTTGTTAAAGACGATAAAAAGTGAAATTCCCACGACTCTACAGTAGGCTATTTTCATACTTTTATTTTATACCAGCACTGCTATATAGGCTAATTGTAAACTTGGAAAATATGAGGTCAGGTAGCTGTCCACAACGTCCGCCATTTATACTGTCAGTCACTGGTGTATACAGATTAGATGCAGTTACTGCTTTGTATGAAAGTTTTCGAGTGCTGTAAAAATGCCTCGCATGTAAATTAAACTTTATACAAGAGCCCCGATCATCATGCAATTGGGCGGTCGAAGTATACATTGCATTCAACTTCTAAATTTCAGGCACATAAAACTGTTGCTCAGTTACAGTATGCCTCCACCTTATCTCCCACCATGAACGTTCTCTCTGTTATGCTGCATTCAACCTTCCCCCTACCCTAAAATGGAGGCACAAGGGGCGTATAAGTATTCGTGTTGACCCATTTGCAATGTGTGACTTCGCTATAATGGAGCAGTGTTGCGATCAAGTCACTGAATAGTTTGTTGATAACGATGTTCACCTGTGTACTACTGTATGTGTACACGTGTACCATGCAACTCAGACTACATCTGTGAGCGCCTGCGTTTGGCGAAGCCATCTTACGTTTTACATGTATTGAGTAGCCTTCTGCTGGGCCCCAGCTAGCCTAGCTGCCCGTACTCATTGGTTGGTTGTAGTCCGCGAGCATAGCTGCAAGCTTTATAAACACTGAACTGGTTTACGAAACCCGCCCAGCAACTTCACTACTTCATGTCAAGCCAGTGCATACTGTATAGACCTCGCTTAGCTTCTTGCAACCTTTTCCCAGAAAATCGCGTAGATAACTTTACTAAATTATGCCATAAATATGCGAGAAACTTTTCCTAAATATAAGATGCTGAGTTTTGCGTACAGCGAACAGCGGTATGATTTGCGCAAGTGCAGTTGAGAGACTGGAGTTGGAGACAACAGGCGTTAACCTACAGTACGTACAGCACGTGAGAAAGTTCGCTCAGATGCGAGCGTTTTTCCACACTGTACGTATGGGGAATTTTTGAAGGCTGGTCGTTGAATTAGCCTGCGTAGCGGATCTCCGGGCTTCTGACACACAACATTGTCGTATTCCGTAGCTACAAGCTGAACAAACAACTTTGGGATCGCAGGTCAATGCATGGCGCTTGCAGTGTGAAGAACACGCTGTACGTTTCTATAGTAAGCATAACCACTGACATATAAACGTGTTCAGCTGTCTTGTCTCTGCCGTTTTAATAATTTGGCGGAAAATTACAAGGGCGGCTGAAAGAAGGGGCAGGGCGGGGATAGGAAGTCAAGAGAAGGGGCAGGGCGGGCGAAAAGAGGGGCGGGGCGGGCCGCCCCTGTGAAACAGCGAAGCTAGGGCACTGGTTAATGTTATGATGTTCGCATTGCGTGTTAATAAATCAAACATCTCTAAATTGAAAGCACTGGTGTTACAACATCACCACTACGAATTTATAGCTTGCACGAAGGAATTCAGCTTCTCTGTGTACAGTGCAGGCCTAGTGGCCTACTAGTGGAGTTTGTACGGGGCACATATTTTGGCTTGATAGTGCTATGCACATTTCGATAAAGTGACTGTTTGGGAAGTTGTGGTGAACGTGCATAATCACCGCACTTTGCTGCAAATCTTTTGATGCAATTTTTAAAGTTCCTTGCTTGCGCATGCAATTCATCGAGTTTCTAAATGTAAACATCACATCACTTTCCTAAAAAGATTTGGTTGTCCCGACGGACAACATTACACACCTGTTTTTGCAAAATCTGGTAGTCCTGCAGAATTCCTGGTTGTCTCGGGCGACAGGACTACAGTACCCTTAAAATCGAACACTGGTTAGGCTGCGGCAAGGGTGCATTCCATGTACTCCTATCTGAAGATCTTCGGCGTGGAGTTGGCATTTTCCTTGTTTTTTCTATTGTTTTTGTTGCCGAAACTTTGGCGTGGGTCTGACATGGAATGCACTGTGGGTTGCGGTAATCACCAGGTATCCAGTCAAAACGTGGTATTACATGTATGTGTAATGCAAAATTGTCCCGGCATATGATTGATACCTATGTAAATCTCTTTCAAGTTTAAGTAAAAAGAAGTTTAATTGTAATTGATTTGTTGCAGATATTAGGAAAATTAGTGAATTTTTTGGTTTTCAGTACAGTACTATCATGACATGAATAAAAGTAACATTACTTAGTGCCATGCTAACCTTACTATCTGTACCAACTATATTTCCTCACTGCTGTACCTGCATGTACGCTATATACAACACGTAAAACTGAAGTATCATGGCTGTTAATTGTAATTTGTATGTCATTTTCCTGTTAAATGAAAACATCACAAGAAACTGACCAAATGGTTACACAACTATCATTAACTACCGATTCAACCAGGGGACGTTTTGGTTCAAGGACATTTTGGCACAGGGACGTTTTGACCAATAGGGAGTATGTTTTGGTATGGGGACGTTTTGGTAAAGGGATGTTTTGTCTGGTAAGCATTCACCACAGGAACATTTTTCTGCATTGGTTATTCACACCAACACAGAAGCAGATGGTTAAAAATAAAGTTGATCTAAGATCTGACCTACTTTGTGAAACAGGGTGAACTGTAAGAACATAGCTAGTGGACCTTCAGCTAGATGTGTTTCACTGTTTCCTGGTATAATTATAGAGAAAAGAGATAGGCCTACTGTGGGGGCCAGTGCAGCATTCAAGAAGTGCAGAACACAAAGAATTGGACAAGAATCCTAAAATAAAAAAAACTGAAGCTCATTGTAGAATTTTTTGAAAGTGAAATGTAGATAGCTTCTAACTTTCAAATACTCACACATGTAGAAAATTTGTCTCTAAGATGCTGTTATAAGGGCCAGTAGGTCAATGGTCCTGACATGTATACAGTCCCTTGTGTAACCTTCTATGTTTTTGTTTTCTTACAGGTACATGGACAAGAAACTTTTGCGTAAGTTGTTTTGTTGGCTTTGCAATGAAGTTTACATATTCGTCCAGCATCAGTAGGAACACTTTCATATGACTTACTCATGAATATTTAATCTAGTACCGTATCACGTTTCATTTTGCTGGGTGAAAGCTGGTCAAACTGACTGCACAACTCACCCTGCGACAATTTCCCCTCAAGCAATTCCAGATTTTCTGGAGGGGTGAGTTGTCTGAAGGGCAGTTGTCTTCATTGGGACTTTTGTAAGTGGCAATTACTGGGGATGGGGGTAAGGGGTCTTCAGGGAGAAATTGTATCCAAGGGGGGCTGTCTGGAGGAAGTAGTCAGGAGGAAAGTTAGCCTGGAACTGGTCGAACTGCCTCACAATTTGTACATAAATGAAAGCTATGTGTAGCAGTTCTTTGTTCTCAGTCTCACTTGTTTCATGGTTGAAATCAATAAATCTCAAGAGTGTTGAGAAAAAAAGAGAATATTAAATTATTCAGTAGCTGAAACTGACCATGGTTAATGCTAACAGAATAGTTTTGCCCATGTGTTTACATGTAACAAATTTGTGTTATGATTACAAAGTTGACAAGATTCCTGTCCTTCTTATTTTATCAAACAGTGAAATTAAATGGCAAAAGGCAAATAACTGGTGTACTGAGAGGATTTGATCCTTTTATGAACCTTGTGATAGATGAAGCTGTAGAAGACACCAGAACAGGAGAGAAGAATGAGATCGGAATGGTGGTATGTATACACAGCAGCTGCAATTTGGATATTGAAATTTAGTGTTAAAAATTGTGGTAATGTTTGAAGTTTAAAGGAGAGGAAAATAAACAACATTTAAGTACAGTAACATAAAGAAAGGAGAAGAAGGTTCTAAGCCCAATGTAAACACGATATCTTTATACTGTATGTTGTTTGGTGTAGGTATATTCCATTTTACTCATTTTCTTTATTTTTTCTTTGTTTGTTTCACTTTTTTGGTCTCCATAAGCAGGCTTCTAGCTAGGAAAAAATGTCAAACTGGGTGGGAGTTAATCAACATTGCATCATTCTCGCATGATGTTGGCCATATCTCAAGAACTGAATGACATGGTCTGTGGTCAGTTGCATGATTTTTGGTTTTTCTCAAAACAATATTCAATTGAATGTTTTCTGTCTGATACTGTACATATTTACAGTTAAGAGTGTGATAAAATTTCAAACTTGTAAGTGAGATTCAAACTGGGTGGTGAAATTTCAAACTGGGTGCTGAGTTAAAAAAAGTAAATTGAAACTGGGGTTCAGCACCCAGTTTGAATGGCCTGGCTAGAACCCTGATAAGGAAAGAATTTTTTTTGTTTTTTTGGATCAAATTGAAAATATGAAAAATTCTGTGCATTCCTGAAATCCTTTTTGGAATGGTGTTGGACTTCTGAAGTAAATGGAAATAGATTACAAAGAAAAGTATTACACCATGAAGTGAGCTTGTGACTTTACAATAGACTTGTCATAAGTAGGAGATAGTGGCATTCTTGTAAATGACAAGAATGCTGATACATTGACAACCAAATAATTAAAGAACCTACAATTATTTGTAAGGATTATAAATCTTCACTGCTTGTCATGGGTGGCGATCCTGTGGGATAGGGGGGATATATCCCCCATGGAATTGGATGGAAGATACTGTACACTATATCTCCTCCTTCTCCTTGAAATCAACCCAGCAGATTGGGAAATCATGTAAAAAGGTTAAGTTAGTTATAACAAAACTTCTTTTAGGAAATATTTCTGACAGTTGTGATAGTATCATGTTGCAAAGCCTGGAAAGGACCATTTTGGTGATCTTGGGGGTATTTTTGGCCAAAATTTTCTTTTTGTGCTCCATGCTAACCCATGGTGGTGCTCCACTTAGATAGTGCAACTGACTTTATCCCTTCCCCCCCCCCCCCCCACTTTCAAAGATGGATCACCGCCCATGCTGCTTCTTTAATAGTATTGTATTCTTTACCTGGGAAATGGACCTTTTCATCTTTATTATGACAGAAAGGTTAGGGACTCTGAAGCTTGTTTGTGCAGGTCTGTGGTAGAGTCTGGAAATCTCCAGTTCACTATCAGTCTGTGCTTTACTACCATTTTGCAAGTAGTTTCATTTGCCAAAAACAAGGAACAAGTTAACAAAAGTATGCAATATTTGTTAGTCCAGTGCTAAGGTCAGTGATTCTAGAATTTCTGTACCAGAGTAGAATCACCCCACAAAGGAAGTGATTGTCTATGGAGAGTGCTACCCATTCCCAGCTGCTCAAGCCAATTAGAACTACACAAACACCTACGATGTAAAATATCCCACAGAACTTTGCAAACACTAGCACAAAACATGTATTTCAAAAGTGCTTTGGTTTAATTCCCTACTGTGAGCACTGTTTAATTATGGACATGAGTCATTTCAAGATGAATATTTTTTTTTTAATTCAGGTTGTGAGAGGCAACAGCATCATTTTATTAGAAGCCCTTGAGAGAGTCATCTAGCATCCCTGTGTCTCAGAAGACAAAGGATTCTATGCTGCTGAATTTGAAGTGTAAATAGTGGTCAACAATATCTCAAAGAAGTAGTGAAGTCCCTCGGATTGTAAAAACCGGCCTGAACTTTACCAAGAACTTTATAAGAAAGAGCACAGTTCAGCTGGACTTAACAAAATGTCATGTCAGAATGTCTTCATTCAGAATGGATAAAACATCCTAACTTTACATTTGCTTTTATCTGTTTTGAGCTGATTTTGTTCATTCTCATGTGGTAGTGTTTAATAACCTTGGATTAGATCACCCCAGCCACACTTTTTTCAACATTCCGTCTTCATAGAAAAAGTTCATAATGTGTCCAGTTTGGGGAAATGAAAGGCCCCAAAATAGAATCAGATGATTCCCTTAATTCATTTCCTTTTCTGAGACTGGGACAAGATCATTTAAGCTTTCCTACCATGTAGTACAACTTGTAACAAAAGGGAATTGTTTTCCTTCACTGATCAATATTTTCAAGATTGCCCAACTTATGTAAGCATACATTTTACTTTGTTTGTAGTCATGTGAATAAACTTACATTTTGTAATGTTTAAATTATTTGTCATTGCTTTTTTTTCAATTTAATTGGCTTATGAGATGGCATATGTTATGTCTTAGACTGGTAAATTCACTATGCTACACTCGTGAACAAGCATCAACTTCCCACACTACCTTGTTCTGCTCCAAAGTTAAACAAACTTTGAAACAAAATCAAATGAGTATACATTAATATGGCAAAGAAAATAACAAAATGTCAAACGTGGTTTCACGCCTTATTAGTTTCTTGACCCAGATAAGTATGCATTCATGATGTAAAATGATATTCTAGAATCATAACATAAAGTGAAAGGACTTCCTATGATCATGACCAGCTAAACCCTGCCTCTCAGACTTCTCTACCTTTTCTGCACTGAATAAGTTACTGTTGGGTGACTCCCCCAGAAAGTTGCCTCCTGGACAAGTCAAACCAGAACAATTACCAAAAATGACAGTTTTTCCACCACAACTCCCCTTGTCTGAAAATTTGGAGCATTGTGATCATTAGAAATGTGGGAGATATGGTCAACTGAAATTTGAACATTGAGCTGCGAAATGTACCAAATGTACATAGCATCTTTGATTATAAGCACTTCTTAATGTGATTTGTAACTTTTCTGGAGAGGAGGAGGGGTTGGTGTGGATGATGATTATATTATCACTAATGTTAATATAAATAATTACCCTGCATGACCACTTTTTGGGCAAAGTACATAAATCAATTTCCTCATCCAGTACCTTTATAGCTTTGGTAGTTATGAGGCACATGGTCAATTGCAAATATCGAGCTGATGAATTATGTGTAATAAATCCATGAAAAAAAATGAAGTTCCAGCAATCTGGGTTTTGTGATACTCCTTATTGGGAATGTGGATCAATGAAAAGCAAAAAGTGAGTCTGGAACATACAAACTACGGCCACAAATGAGAAAATATTTCTCACTACAGCTAGACATTGTCTTCTAAATCGCGGTTGCATTTAGCCTGCGTTGCAGACTCAGCAGCGGCGTACGAAGATGTTTGACATTGTGGGTGGCAGGGGCGCAGCCCAAATGTGATTTCTCGACCTTGTTCCCCTTCCTGACTGCAGTGGCCAAGTGGTTAGAGCATCCGACTTGCAGCCGGAAGGTCTAGGGTTCAAATCCTGGCCGGGTCATACCAAAGACTTGAAAAATGGAACCTACTGCCTTTGTGCTTGGTGTTCAGCTTAAGCATTGGAGTAGGGAAAACAAGCCAGTGAGCCACAACTGGAAAAAAGGCCGTGGTCGTCTCGACTTGAACCAATTGGTTGGAAACTGGGACGTTAAACCTCATCTAACTAGCTAACTGTTCCCCCTTCCCACACCAGAACATCATATTTGCTCATAATTTTCCCGATTTAAATTTTAGCAAAATAAAAATATTCAAAGAAAAAGGAAACAACTGCAACATCAACACCATGCAGCCGTGGTGTAGCTAAGAATTTTTTGTTTGGGAGGCTCTGGAGGACTGGAGTTATTTTTTTGGGGGGGGGGGGGGGACTCCCGTTTACTATCTAAGCGAAGCGCCACCATAGGTTGGCGCTGATCATACCAAGAAAATTTGAGATTGAATACATCCTAGATCATCCGGAAATGGCACTTGCCAGGCTTGATAGCAGCCATCAAGATGTGCAATTGTTGTGAAAATTTTTTAACGGTTGATTTGAATTTGTTCTAAAACACATTAAGTTTGTCACAATCTATCCGACTTTATGCAAAATTATTCAGCTGTTCAGAGTGGAGTTAGGCCCATGGATTTCGGTGGATTTATTGGAATGGAGATTTTCCACAGCCAGAGTCTACTATTTTTAAGTTGGTGGCGCCAAGATTTGCCCGACGGGGGCCCCCGACAGCCCCAATGCCGTCGGGCATAAGTGGGATTTGAGGAAAACCTGTGTACTAGACCATTTCATCCGGGGCATATATTGCATAAAATTTGTATATACTAGAGGATCGTAGTTCCGCGGTGATTAAATGTTTTCCCCGAAATCTCAGCTGTAAAAATTGCAAAGCGCGCGAAGCGCGAAAATTTTTGGTAGGTTTTCACAAAAAACATATGTAAACATTAAGAACAAAAAAAGAAAGAAAAACCTGTAGAGGTTCTAGACCGTATAGGAGATAATATGCATTTGTTTCGAAACTACCTTACCTATGCGATGAAATAGCCAAATATTGCTCCGTGAGTCCCTCACCAACTGACCGTACCGCTTAAAACACACAAGAGAACAGTTACTAGGTTTTGCGATATGGGATGAAGTTTGCGACCTCTACATAAACTGTATACTTTTCCTACATGTTACTTGGTATGGTGGAAAGGACTTGCGCTATCTAGTGATGTAGAATGGAACTATTGAAGAAAGTAGAGTAGCTCTTCTGCGCGCATAGCGCGCCGAAAAATTTGCGTTCTTATTAGAGAAATTGTCCTCTTGCGAGCAAAAACGGGTTAAACGAAACTGTCGCGATATATTGGGGGGCAAAATGACATTTGCCCCCCCCCCACAAATCATATTGGGGGTCATGGGTCCCCTTGGACTTCCCGGTTCCTACGCCACTGCTCAGTTGCCGAAGAGTTCTTCAAACGGAACTCTCATAAAACAGATTGACAGAACACCCCCTGGGTCAGGGGTTGTCAAGTTTGTTTGGGAAAAGGGCTAATTTTACTTGAGCTTTCACTTTATGGAAATTGTAGTTGCCAGAACCCAATTTCATGGTTTCTCTTCTTATGAAATGGTGGGCTCCTCGATTCTTCCGCGGAGACAGACAGCAAATACAGGTATCGTACTGAGCTTCAGTGTCTTGCAAAGTTTAATTTGCCACTGATGTAATAAAACTCTAAATAAGTAGGTCAAGTTGGATAAGCTGAACAAATGAGACCAATCCTCAATTTAAAATGAAAACTGCAGTTTTTTTATGCTCTCGAATGGAGCTCAATTTATACGTACTGCGATGTACTATATACCACTTGATTGCAGCTTGGCCTGGGCTGTCTCAATGTAACCGTCCTGAACAGACTTTTTGGCGTACTTAACACGTACCCACCACAAGAACTTACGGTAATTACCACGCTGGCTTGAAGAGGGTGCAAGGGCGATTGTTCTAAAAAATGTTTCAATGCATCAACGTTGGCTTCCCCGCCCTTACTTTTGTGAGCTGAAACCATGAAAGTAGGGCCACTAACATTACTATTAAGTATAGCATTTTACACACATAGTCTATGCATTCACAAATCAGAAGCCTTATTTTACATGGAAATTTAAATGTCTAACGGAATTTGTGGGCGCGCTTGGCGAGTACAATGTAAACAGATGTCTGATTATAACCGCTTTTTGAATTGTCTAGTTACTTCTATAAGTAGGACCCTAAGTGGAATTATCGTTTCCAAAGCCCTTACAACGGCCCCCACTATCCACTTTCCCCACCAACTGCCCCCTCCTACTCATCAGCTCAACCGACGGTTAGAGTTACTATGTTAAAATTTGTAACCATCGTCAGTCATTTCATAATAAGTCCAAATCATACCTAGAATTGTGTCATGGTCTAGAATGAAAACAAAAGCCATCATTTAGGTTGCGCTACACCTGCTTGGGACCCACTGTAGCCAACCGGAAATGGTCCAGCGAAATGCCCCCAAGGTTCGTTAAGCACAACTCCGTTACCAAACTCCTCCATGACCTTAAAGGCAGTAGGCAGTCACCCCAATCAGAGTGAGTGTATCCTGTCACCCTTGTTCATGATTGGCCTATTTTGATCATGTGACAATATTTTTGTTGGTGAATTGTAAAATTCAAGGAGAATTTCTCCTTGCTTTACCTATTGTTTGTAATAATTATGTTCGAAACATCTTCAGAGGTGCTTGTAATGCGAATAAGAGGAGATTTGCAAGAGTTTGCTGATTTTCCAAAGAATATTTTGGGGCGACTGCCTATTGCCTTTAATTAGCTCGGTGGCATTGGAAAATATCTGCTTCTAGATTAACCCTTTTATACAAAATAAATCACAACCTCACTGGCATACCCAGGGACCATTTCCTAAAGCCTGTGACGCTGCAAGGCCGGCCTCCGGAGAACTGAGAGCACGCAAAACTTTTATCAACCTTCGTGCCGTATAATGAATATGTACAAGGACTCATATAAAGGAGCGTAACAAACCGAACAATTCACATGAAGGGACTGTCAATGCCAGCAGTATTAACACTTTAAGGCGCACCTAAGTTGATTAGTGCCTCCCGTTCACCCCAGGCTTATATGCTCATCTATGAGCCCTGCCAGCATAGGCGGGATTACGGGGGGCAACCGGGGGCACTCACCCCCTCCCCCACTTTTTTCCAGAGCTTAAAAACTAAAAATAATCAAAAAGAATGAGCGAAAGTAAGCGAGACCAGAGAAATTATAAGAGAATTTTCAATGGCCTATTATGATGTAATTTTGCAATGTTTAAAGAAGGAAAATATTAATATCAAAAACCATAAATTGCTAGGAAAATTTTTCTCGGAGCGCTTCGCGCGCACCTCCAGAGAAAACTGACTAAACAGTTGAAAATTTTGTCTGGCACCACAAACTTTCTTTCCTCTTACCCGTCACACGATTATGACTTGAAGCTCTGAAATAAGGGTGACTGAAATTACTAATGTATGCGATAAAATTCACCATGGCCCTTGCAAACAAAGTCCCAAACCCTACCCATGTATAGGGAACCGCAATTTTCGAAAAAAGAACCGACGTGCTTCCCATGAGAATTATGTAAATGGATGTCCCATTAGTATTCCTGTACTGCTGTGCCTAGGAAAAATTTGGTGGAATTGCCTCGTCATTACTTTCTGTAGGGCAGCTGGACAAAATGACCATTTCCAAATCCCTCGCTAAATTTCTCACCAACTACCACCATCCTCACCAAATTGACAGACGTTTACTATCTTAAATTTGAGATCATCATATGAAAACTATTTTATTAGCATTCCAAATAACACCTGAGGAAGCAGGATTTTCTCAAAAAATTGGTCCTAAATGGCCGCAAAAGCCGTCAAATTTAAGAAGGATTTCTCTGGGAGGACCCTAGGTTCCCATATCCTGCTCTATGGAAAGAATAGGCACCTGGGGAAAGAAGGAAAATTTTTATGCAATAAAAATACTGCATTTAAAATTAGAGAAAAACAACGGGCTACAATTAAATGTCTCAACGCTGATTCCTTCTGCGCGCACCCGTTTTAAATTTTACTTCGGGGTTTCGAGGTTACTTCCTGTAGAACATCCTGCTTTTCATAGCTTTGTACAAACTCTTCTATTATCTTTGAAACCATCAATGCCCCCATGGCCGTATGCATCTGTTTAAATCCATCTGTGTAAATTTACCGACTCTTTAAAGATTGTTTAGATGCAAGTTGTAAGACACGGAAAGTGTCATTTTCGATACCGTCATAAGAGACAGGTGCTTAGCGAATGGGAGGGGGGGTGGCAAGAGCCCTCTCCTTGAGGATACTTTTCTTAGCATTTCTATTACTCATAGCCTATTACTAAAAAAGTATAAAAAATGTAATTTTTAGCGCGCTTCGCGCGCTCATTCTAAATACTAGATCTCCCATTCTTAAAATTATTGTTCCAAAGCCCCCGGAGACCCTCAAAATAATCCATTCTCCCCTAATTCCTCAAGCCCTCAGCATTGTCGATCCCATATGACTGTTAGTCTCATGGAGTAAAACTATAATTGAAAAAAGTCAAATTGCGATTTTTGGTAGGCCTATGTTAATTGTCCACCTTATATCATTTGAAGTTGAAGCTAAAATACATCATTTTAATGCCTACAGTTTCGTAAATACCCCAGAGCTTCCGGGGGCTTCATCCCCTGGAACCCCCACCCCCTGGAACCCCCACCGGGGCTCAGCCCTGGATCCCGCCAGGGGCCCTGGGGCGGGCCCCTGGACCCCACGCCGTTACGGGAAGCGCTTCGCGCTCCCGCGGCGCCTTCGGCGCCGTTTGACAGTCCACCCGGCTTTGCCCCCCACTTTCAGACTTCAAATCCCACCCCTGCCTGCCAGTACCAGAGAAGATCAAATTTGAGTATACCTTAAGAGTCACTTGACCTACCGCCACACGTACTCCAGCTTATGTCGGCGCTTGCGAGGAAGTTCTTCGCCAGCCACACTTCACGAGGATGTAGCCTCCGCTGAACACAACCATACTGGATTTTTTTCTGCAGACGCTCCTTTTCATGTCTATGAATGGGTTACACCTATAACCATGTCCCCCATTATTTGAGAAATCGCCCATTGACTTTGATTTTTTACTCGGTAATTTTTTTGGAAAATGGGCTCATGTCCCCCCAATATTGAAAATATTGAGAACAAATCGCCGCCGTTGCCCATAACATTATATCATTGATTTTGGAAAGTCTACGCTACCTTAGTAAATTGCACTGTTACCTATACTCTCCGAAGCTACATTATTTTTTCACAAAACTATGAATAATAGGGTCACTTCTTCCCGGACCTTCGAATGGGTAATGAATAATAACTGACAGAAGAATGACTGGTCAAAGTAGTAGGGATCTTTATGAAATGAGTTTTTGCAATCAAAATAAAATTAAACAATGCAATAAAGTGTCTTAAATAATGCTGTATATTTGCTCGCTTACAAATATTTGTCTCGGTGTCACATCCTGTTTAATCTTCTTTGATTGGGTTTATTGTTCTATATCCCTCCACAAACCCTATGATTATTATTAAACCCACCAACACACTCCTTGCATCATACAAGGGTGGCACCAGCGGGGGGGGGGCAGTGGGGTATCCCCCCCCGGTGGAGAAGGCTGGCCCGGTCGGGGAAATTTTCCAACTTGGTCGGGGAGCCTTAATCCGTACGATAAAATATGTAATCCTAATGACCTTCAGTCGCCCCAACGATCTGCTTGATTTTGCTCATAGGATCGCATATTCTTCAATAAACATCCCAAATTTTCCAATTTTCCTTTAAAAAAAAACAAAATTTCTCGTATTTTCTTCCATAAAAATCCAAATTTTTCAAAATTTCTTCAATAAAACTCCCAAATATTTAAATTTTTGTAAAAGAAGTTAACTATTTTTCGGCGCTCTTCGCGCGTCGAAATTTTGTGTTCATTATCATTTTGTCAACTCATCGCCTTTGTTGGGGCTTTGGGTTGCTGGCCACCCCACCCCCTTCGGGGAGCTTATCCCCCCCTGTCGGGCAAATCCTGGCGCCACAGCTGGCATCATACCATTGATTTGCCATTAGAAAGATATAATAACTTGAACAGGGCACAGCTGTGATTTTTGGGTTTGTTTAAAAGCGTATGCAATGGTATTTGAAGATAGCCGACTGCTTCATATGATTATCTTAATTTTGTAAATACTTCGGGACTTACGAACTTGTCACTGCTCGTCCCATGTTCACTACGTGGGTGTTGCCCCTGGACCAATGCAACTAGTGGCCCTGTGGTGTTTTGGGCCAACAGGCTGAGCTGACCTCGGTCAAACCCGTCAGGAGTGGGGACACTCAGACTCCTAGCAGATGTACTCCCGAGCCAGAAAAGGGCCCTCTTCCCACACAAAAAATGTTGATTTCAAGGACTTAATTAATTGTACTTAAAATCAGTGAAAATTTTTCAATGGGAACACCTTTGCGGCATGCATTCATACATAAAAACAATCACATCAGAAAAGTAACAATCAGTCAAGTCAGACAAATATTTACGAACAAGCCATCATCATCTTTATCGTCATCGTCATCGCCATCACCACCATCATCATCAGTTGCAATTGTGATGACATGATAATCACGGATGTGGAGTTAATGGCAACTAGGGTCCAAAAGGATCACAGGACCGTCAAAAGGATCACAGGACCGCTATTCAAGAAGCTTGGTGGGCATACTACTAGCTTAAAGCTATCTGCCCCATTAACCAACCGGGCCACTAGCCTGGGACTTCGTGCCTTACTAGGCCAATGGCAAGTCCCTGGTCGACCAGCAGGTATGTAGGGTTCGTGTAAAGGGACTCTTGTGGCAACCAATGATTGCCCAATACTTCTCACTTGAAAATTTTTCGTACTAGCGCCATCTCCAAATGCTTTGAACGGTCTCCCTGACGTCACGTAAACATACATTGCTGTATCTGTGCAAATTTTCGAACACACAAACGAGCTACTTGACATCTTCAGTTCCTGCTGTAAAAGTTCTCTGGGCGTTCAACAGCTCTGATTGATGTTTGTAGGCAATATAACTAATTCCCGAAGGACAGCACTAGAAAACAAGTTGATTTGGGTTTCTTTGGACTATTTTCTGTATACACTGTGAGAGATGGTAAGCTCCGTGTTGTAGCCTAACGTTGGGTTGAACGTTTAGAATTGGTTCAGATCGCAAGCATTATTACCGTAATGATTAGCCTAATGTTATTTGTTAGGGCCACTCGCTGCCTGTGCTAATTTATAAATAATTAGCCTAGGCTAGGCCTAGTAGCCTCATAAGCTATATTGCTAATCTCAATTGCACGGCATTGTGGGATGCAAAAGGGAGCAACAGCGCCAAACCTTTAAAGTTAGTAGTTGCTCCCTTTTGCATCCCATCATGCCGTAGTAAAGTTCATCACGTGTTGAATTAGGCGATTGGCAATATAGGCCTAGCTTATTCAGTAGACTTTCCATATAGCCTAGCCAAGAGTCAATTAGGAATTTTTTGTAAAGCACAACAAAAGATGGTAAAACCACAGAATACCCTACCCCTAAAGCCTTCCCACTGAGAGTGAGACACACACGGTCATGGTCATGTACTGTGCAGCAGTGTTACTGAAAGGCCTATGCGACTAAGGTGAGATTGTCATCCTATTGTTAAAACGGGGTTTGGTCAGGGGTTCCACCTGGGGATTGATTGTGCCTGGAGTTCGGTTAGGGATAAGGTTAGGGTTAAGTCAGTTTAGGGGTTAGGTTAGGGTTATGTGGCCTCTTAAATAAGCAATCTCCGAATCACAAATAACAAAGATCATACGAATGAGTACTATTTAACCATATTTTGGGGTTTAGGGATGACGTTTTCTCCCTAGCCTCATGTTTACTGTTAGGCAATGTGTGTATTGTTGTTCTCAAATTCAAAATGTCATAGGCCTAACGGGCGGCCTGTACGGCCATGATTGTTGTTCTCAAATAATAACGGCATACCATGGAATTATTCCATTGCAGGGTGTTCTATAAGAGGGATCAAAATGTCAGGAGCCTGTGGGCCCGTTGCTCCCAGAAATGTGCTCAGACTCTGACTAAGGTTTTAATGGAAGGAGCCTGGATGGCTCCCTAACATCAGCAGTCTTATCTACACATTTGAACCCATTCACATGATAATTATTGGCATTGTTTTCACTGTCCTGCCAGACACTTGCACACTTGCAAAACAAACACCATATCAGTGCACATTATTCATGCACTGGCAATACCATATTAGAACTAAAAATTGCCATGCAGGCACACATCTTATCAATCACAAGTAGTGTAGGCAGCGCTTCCCAAGAGACAAACAGAGAAACATGAAGCTGGATAGGCTTTCAATGTGAACACCTCAATTGGGGAACCAAATTTGCCTTTACAATGCGTATCAGTCCTTTTCTATTTGACCAATTGAACAATCAAACTATTGACACGTAATCTTCTTCGTTACGAGTAACAAAAAAACTGAGACTCTTTTAGAAGCAGCAAGCTTGGAAAAGTACCGTTCGTTGAAGCTTGCGAACGCCTAAGTTTTACTTTCACAAAATGAAACAGGTCTGAGCAGGCGTGCAGGCCTGTGCATGGGCGTGGCATAATCAATGCAGCTCAGGCCTGGTCGGGAGTTTTTTGGCAGACGGGCAATGGCTGCCCGTCTTAGGCATCTTCTAACAGTTAATTTTGAAAGCCAAGACGGGCATTTAGGCGGGCAAGGGCAATTGCCTGTCTTATATTGCCAGGCCTGATGCAGCTTATGAAATTTGTTTTCGTTGTAAACATACAACTTTCCCCACACAATGTTATTTAATAGTAGCACAGAAAAGCATGTGCATTACTCAGGGTAATCCTTCCAATGAGAGGGAACGTTGATTACATTTGGTCTTTTCACTTATCCCTCCATACAGGGTTACCCTGACTACAAAAATTACGTGGAAGAGGATACCCTACATGGCAGCCCCTCATTGGTTAAAGCCTGAGGGACTCAGACACTCTACTCTTCGAGTTGGGCTTTCCCATAATGCCAGAAAATGCTCCTAAATTCGATCTGACAAAGTTATGGGAACTTGCAAAGCTTTCCGTTTTGCACTTGAATAATTTTTGAGTAATGAGTTGTGAAAGTTTTCATCGGAGAGTCTAGAAAATGGGCGGGATATGGCAAACGAAAATCAAACTTAGGGCGCCCGATTTTTCTGTCGTATGATTTCAAGTTGAAGAACTGGGAAACATTATTGACAGTAAATCTATTCCCGAGCCCGATAATAATTTTTAACATGCACTAATGGTAAAACTTTGACCACTAATTAAATTACATGATAATTTACATTTTGTTAACAGGATTTTCATTTAAGCAGTCTATTTCTTTTGTTATTACTCGGCGTCTGCAGGGAACTACATTATATGCCGCTATAACATGAAATTATAGTGTGTGTGCACGATCGTATGTATCATTGTGTGTATGTCCTTCATGTGTAAGTGCATAAAGTTAACAGCCGTGGTTATGACGTAAAACCGGTTTTGACTGAGAGTCGGTTTTTTGACCTGCCGAAAAACCGGTTTTCACTTTCGGAAAACCGAACAGGCTTAGTGTCAAATATACAAACATTCCCCTGGTGCAAAATGTTCTTAAAGAACAATCCCTAAAATGGTATACTGTATTAAATATCCCGGGGTGTGTAAAATTTTCCAAAAAGGCGACGTTTATGAGGGTTGAATTGTCATTTCAAATCTTTATACTGTACCATACACTTCATGTAACCATACACTGCATATGCATGCACAATAGGCCTGCTCATTTATAGTATTAAATTGACTTCTTACAACTTAAAGGGACCTATTGCATCTCCCAGACATATTTATGCCTCACCCTATAGTTCTAAACTGGTGACTGTATGGTGCAGTCAGTTGTGTTTCCATAAGCTCACACCATGGAGCTCCATGCTCACACAGTCTAGGTTGATATAGCCAAGAGCAATTTAATCTCAGTGCAGGCTACTAGTGTAGCATTGTCTAGTAGGTGTGGTAGATGGGTGTTGTTTGTTTGTATTGGAGGAGGCGCTAGAAGTAAACTTAGTAGGGAGAATTTTTTCTGGGGGGGGGGGGGATTGATTACATTGCCTTTAAAAGAAGGATTGTGTACAATGCACTGGAGTCTGAAGTTGGGAAATTATGGTCGGGTAGCGACAGTTAATGTGGTATGAATTTTCTGCCTGGTGATAACAGTTGATTTATATTGAGCAGTGCATAGAGTATGAAAGATGGGCATTTAATATAGCAAATACAGTATATTGGAAAGTTTTTGTTAGAAGGGTTTTCACCATGGGACATTCATCGACAGGATAGCATCTTTGCTCGCAAAACAAACTACAAAGTGAATATTGCTAAAAGTGTTTTATCATATATATGTATATTGTTGGGAGAAGATGACACATTCTTACGACTCCAAGTCCATCAAATCTCATGGAGTTGCATGAACCAAATACCGCTCTAAATCAGGTTGATAATTCATCTGCACATGCTCACCGGTATCCTCCAAACCATCAGGATAAACATAACACACCAGTACGTTCAACACATCTTTCAAAATTTGACTTTACTTGAGAAATTTGTTGAATCATCATTTTTTAACCCATCACAAATATGAAGAGGGTTCTAACCTGTGGTTTTGTGCTGTGGACTGCATACAAACTGCCTGTTTAGTGTAAAAATTTGTATTTTAATTATTATTATGTTGTTATTAATTTAAGTTTGGGGGATGAAATAGAGTTAAAGGGGAGACTTGTTTGTAGTCATCATTCCTTAATTTAATGTTTGTGAATGCCGTGCAAATAATATGCATCAAACAATCTGGAATTACCTAACTATCGGAGGCCTGAGTGTCATTTACGTACAGTAGGTGATAGGATATATTTATCATGTAGTTCCAGACAAGCTTGTCTGCCCTTTGTGTACAATTATGCAGGGTCAGTAACCACAGGCCCCTATTATTATTTTAATGTATATTCCATAAATTTAATCTTTATGGAATCATTAAGCAATCAGCATTTTCCTGTGATTCATTCATCTGTAGTAATTTAATTTTTTGCATTTGAATCTTCAGTTTACTGTATGACACTGAAGTAGATTTTACAAGCGAATAGCGAAGTATAGCTGTCGTGTTTCAGACTTGTCACAGTCATTAAGTGTCATACTCTATGGTAGCCTTTGTCTAGGCGCTTCTGCCGTTTGTTATCCCTCACTTTATTTAGGCCTACTTCGATTTGAAAGTAGCCTATGCGCTCCAACCATTGAAGCTAGGCCCTCGTAACACTGACTGCTGAGCAAGCAGATCTCGCATCGGCATCAAAAAGCCTTTGGACAAAGTGTTAATATATGCATCTATGATATTTACGTTGCTACTACTTACTATTAATTGTTATGCTGCTATGTCGTGGAAAGGAAATTGACCAATGAAATTGCTCGATCCTGTATTATTTAGGGCTCAACCGATGTGGTTTTTTGCTGCCGATCCGATGTCCGATGTTTTTATCACAACATCGGCCGATATCCGATCCGATCCGATATTTTCGCTATCAATGCTTTTACATCGTTTCACAACGCGATCAAACATTCCTTATTCCTCGTGAGCCATACCTATGCATGCACATTGGCTTAAACGAATTTCTTTTAAAAAATTCCCCTCCATGTTTTGCTTATACCTTTAATTCACAAAACGATGTTTATATGACAGTTCTATGACCAAATACAGCTTCGAAAATAAGCAATCGGCGGATTATCGGTGACTCTTCATTCATAGCACATAATTCCGTGATTATACTGACTTTCACCTACTCACAGTAAGCCTACTAATTCCCCTAACAAAATGCAATACCTTTCGTTCTCTGTTCGTAGCCCAAGTCACTCGCACTAATGAATGTTAAAACAGAAATAAGCCGGCGATTTCAGTGCATGTACTTGGCCATTTCGCGCCATCCTACCGTGCTTTACCTACCCATAAACAGATTGTGTAGGCTTACACGTGTAAATTTGTTTTGAGTATTTCATATAGCAGTACGTAATGCATGCATGCATGTACTATATAGCCATACGTAAATATTTGTTCCATGCTAGCCAGAGAGCTTGCTGTGTGCAAAGTTATGCAGCTAGGAGTTTTGGGCATCGGGGTGATGTTGCAGACATCGTTTATTACGAAAGCCATAAAAGCACATGGCACTCTTAATTTCACACAAATGAACATGCATGTCTTACATAAAAAGCATCCGCCGTAACTACTGCAAACTATGATGTAACAACTGGAAATTTTGTCGTACAAGCAGCGATCGAAAAACACCGTTTTTTCGCGGACCACGCCCCATGTTCTTGCTATGTGCGTCAACGTCATTACAGAACAGGTGCGTAGCCTAATGTATGGGTGTTTGCATACAATTACGGACCTACACATGCACTGGCTTCACTGTGCTTTCATGGTGCATTTCACTTGAACTTCTCTGTACAGAACACGTACATGTCTAAGGTATCCGTGTTTGCGTACATTTCGGCCCTATATCAAACATACAATAAATGACTGCGAATTCCACACTTCGTTTCGTTCATCGATAAATTTCGGTGAATTGAAACTAAAAGTGGGTGGACATGATCGCTAGACTCTACGTACAAATTTTAAAAGCTTGTGCATATTTCGAATATCACAGTGCCTGTCAATAGAGCCAGTTTACGCTGTTGATACAGAATTTAGGAGATTAAACTGAAATTGACAACCCTAGTTCATTACAAGGGCTAATTGTCGGTCGTAATAAAATGATTAATCCTATTTATCTGTTCATTTCTTTGTTGTAAGAAATCACTATCACTATACGTCCCCGAAGTACGTAAATGAAATTTTCGACGCACGGAACATCGGCAAACATCGGCAAGTGCAATTTGCTATATTTCGCCGATCCGATGTTTTACCGATAGTCCTAACATCGGCCCGATCCGATATCCGATCCGATTATCGGTTGACCCCTAGTATTATTGTTGCTTGAACACTCGCAGAACCAGTCCCTGTTGTTGATCCTGCGTTATTACGTCGACCCAACGTTATCGCTTGAAGAACGGCGGACACTAGTAAATCAAACTCTTACCAAATCCATACGGCAGGTTCACAAATGTGTCCTTCCCTTTTGAAACAGAGCTTCGAGCTGCCGATTTATTAATGGATCTGCGTCTAGACTAGGAAGAGCTGCTGAATGTTGTGCGCTTGAATCATCCCATTGAGCCCAGTTGTTGTTTGCCATGGAACGAACAGGCAAGGTACAGTCGTGCATATTCATGAATCCTTGAAACCGAAGACTCTCTGATTGGTTCCCACTAATTACTACCGATTTGGTAGCAGATTTTAAAGGTTATAGTTAAGTAGTTTGTGCATGAAATTAACTTTGTCCAGAGGCTTTCCTGCGTAGCGATTTCCAGGGGGAGTACAATACCCAGAAGGTAACAGCCAATGTTTCCTGCTAATGTTTCCAGAGGGAGGAGGAAAACTGTCGGAGGAAAGACTCGACAGAGGCTAACTCTATGGTGACATTTCTCTTGTCTTGTTCTATCCTGTACTTCTTGCACAATATTGTAATTTTTTAAACCAAAATCTATGCAAGTTAAGTGACAAGAAAAGATTGTAAATAATTTGAAGAAAAAACTGCTCTTTTCTTGCTCCTGAGTGACTGGACTAAGCCAAATTTGAAGCTTGCAAGATCTCTCTGTCATTTTCCAAACTGTTGTTCTAAGCAAATTGCTCACTCTCCCCCAACAGTACTATTTTAGAGTGAGAACTACAGTAAGTAATGATATCAAGAGACTAGTTTCAAAGGATCCAGTGAACACAAATATAAGTTAACTATTAAAATGAAATCAAGTAATCACAAAATACAGTTTTGGGTTAAGAGTATTTCGTACAAAACTAGGGTTTCCTAAGGTGTAGATTATGTATCAGTAACAGTAATTCCATGTTCATATCAGTGATAGGAGCGCTTGGGAATTTTCCCAAGATGTTGGGAATCTACGGATTGACTTGATAAACTTGGGAATTGGAGTAGATAACTTGGGAATATGGAGAATTTACTGTGGAATTTAGACAATTTCTTGGGAATATGAGCTTAATTTCAAACATTTTGCCCTTGTAGAACCTCCTTGATTACATCATAAGTAAACAGGTAATTCATCCCCTTTCTGTCGTACTGACAAATCGCAAACTAGTGACGAATCTGTAGCCTATTTTTCGTCATTTTGGCATAGTGACGAATTCAATTTACGCCTGAATCTGTATATCTTAGCATTAAAAATTGAAATGGCATTGTAGTATATTTTATTTTCTACAGTTTAAAACACAAAAACGATTAATTAAGGAAAAACCTCCAACTGAGATAACATTCATCACTATGTGAGATGGAAAAACCACAGATTCGTAAAATTCAGGTTTTGGCGATTTGTCACTACGCCAGAAAGGGGACGAATTGTCATGTAGATGGAGGTAAATGACCCTCTTTAAGCTTGAATGAAATTGCTTCTCTTTCATCGCTACATTATGCTGTTTACATAGTCCAAAGCACCAAGTTTGGGTACACTTTAGTCAACCTTGGGAAATCTTGGGACTTTTAGGCAGATGATCTTGGGAATTTTGAAAACATGCTTGCTCCCACAATGCATAATGAAGGTCTGAATGATGTACAGTGCGAGAGCTCAACTGACTTTCTTCAGTTTCAAATATTATTTTATGCCATGACTGTGATACGCTACAGCACAGAGCAGGTTCGTGTATCCTGCTTTCTGTGCTACTGTACCACACAGGAATATTTTTCAGATGAAGAAAAGCCTCAGTACTGCCTTAGCTTACATCCATGCCAACCATTACAGTATGCTGCCGAAACCTCCACACTGTGTCGTTCGTGACCACCAAAGGGCAATTGCTGAACTGGTGAACGATCCCCAGTTAAAGCCTGGAAGTAGGCCTACTACCTACACGTGAGCACTTGCCATGGGTAAAGAGGATAAAAGTAACCCTCCAGGTGCAAAAACACCATTACATTTGTTACAATTACTATACTGATTCACCTTAAAGTACACACAATGCTGTACAGAGTTTATATATTAGTAAAAGAGTGTTGTCATTGTGCAGCTTCTGTGGCGCAGTGGATAAGACACTTGTCTCTCATTCGGCAGATGGTATATCTAGGGTTTGTTCCCTCAGTCTCAACACAGGTTTTTTGAATTTTTTCCCCTTTGGTTTTAAATTTGCCAGTGTGCATGCCTCCCATTCTGGTTATCATTTACCTATAAATGCAAGTCCTGAGCACAGCAGACAGTGCATGTGCTATGCTAATTATAATTAAAAACACTCCTTACTGCTTAGTCAGTTTCTCTTTTCAACTAGGCTAGGAGTCTTCTTTGGGCTTGTTCATGGGCTAAAATTACTGTAGACATGTTGCATTAAGTCTCTAAAGATAGAATCAACTTCTGTGATTTTGTTCCAGGGTTTATTAGAATTGCTCAGGAAGCTGAAAGCATCTCCATCTCATGAAATCCGTGTTCTCTTGCTTGGACTGGATAATGCTGGAAAAACAACGATTCTTAAATCATTAGCAGGAGAAGAAGTATCAAAAGTAACTCCAACCCAAGGATTTAATATAAAAAGTGTGAAACAAGAAAAGTGGAATCTCAATGTGTGGGACATTGGAGGTGAGTAGTACTTGTGGAATAGTGTATCAGGTAATATGCCTCATTTTGCTGCCAAATGTAGTCAAACTGATACTCAGATTACTCAAAATGAGTAGTATACCCTTAGGAACTAAAAAAAGCATCAAAAGTGAAGGATCATATGTAAACTCCATTTATATTTTGTGATAATATTGGAAAATTTGCACAAAAGCATGTGGCATTTTATTTGTTGAAATTAAAAACCTTTGAAACCTTAAACTTTTTTTTTGCTTTCAAGGCTAAGTGTCGTTGCTTTGTCACCATGATGCATAGTTGCCAATATTGTCATCTCAGAAAACGGAACATGTAGTATATGATCCACTGTGTGAGGCGAGCGCACAAGCGCTGACCTCAATGGGTGGGGTCCAGGGGGCAAAACTCCTCTTTTCCTCTCTAAATGTTCACAATATATGTTGAAATCACTTAGGTGTATGCAAAGATTGACTTTATTTTTGCCAAGCTGTTGCTTCACAATTTTTCTGATCATTTACAAGAACAGTTCCACTTATAATGGAACAGTTGGCAAGTATGCATGATGATGGCAAAGGATGGTAGAGGAGACCCTGATATTACCCAAGAGCATTGGAGATATCAGGAATTGAATGGAAAATCCAGGGCAAACTTCCTTTGTCATTTTGTGCAGGAATGCTGACTGGAGGAGGGGGGAGATGGGCTAAGATACAAAAAAGTGCTGTTTTCGGCACAATTTTGAACTGATGATACTTTTCATCATTTTCTCAAGTGTAAGAAATGTGTGTTGGAGGAAAGGGGTCAAAAATCCTTGTACTTTCTGTCAAAACCACTGAAACGAATGACAGTGTTTTTTTTTCTGCCAAACATCTTTTCTTTTTTTTACGTTTTTGAAATATTACTGTGGAGGGGAACAATGGGACCCCAATATACACCAGTTTGTGAAGTCCTTAATTGTAAATTATGTAACATAAATTTGATTTACCCTCTGACAGGTCAGAGAAATATTAGACCATACTGGAGGAATTATTTTGAAAATACAGATGTCCTGATATATGTTATAGACAGTGCAGACAGAAAAAGGCTTGATGAAACTGGTTTGGTAAGTTGCAAAGGCTATTTGTATGTGATATATTCATGACATTAATGATCAGTGCATATTTAATGTAAGGTAAGGATGCACCAGATATTCCATTATTCGGGCTGACTGGATCTTAAAGAAATTCGGAAGGGCTCAAACTGTGGTTAGAATTACATTGTGAGAAGAGAATGGTGCCCAGTGTATTGTAGTTTCCCTGTTCAGTATTCATTTCACATTGCAAGTTGACTGTGGTATAGTAGGTGAGACAATGTCCATATTGTTAATCTAAGAGTGGCTTGTATGCACATCTTTAAGCAATAGAGCTGACATTACAGATAATTTCACTATTCACAGTTGTTTCGATGTACTGTAGGGCAATGTACTGTGTGAACAATATGTCACATTTACTGAAAACAAGTTAGAACATGTATACATCAACATACACTACACTGTACTTTCTCCCTCACAATGTAATTAGTTTTCGCCATTCAGAAGACTCCTGCAAATATTTCAGTCCATGTTCTGGTTCTCTCCAGACCCCATAGTATAATATCATGCCAGTTCACAAACCTTGAGTCATTGTAGGTAACCTCCAGGTCCCCCTTGAATGGAGGTCAAACTCTGAAAACCTTGTTAACAGGGTATCTCAAGATATACGGACATGGATACGCTACACACTTAGCATGTGGATGCATTACATCCAGAGGAGGTATCAATTTTGGTGGAGGTCAAAGGTCATCAGGGCCGTGGGGTCAAATTCTGAAAACCTTGTAAACATGATATCTCGAGGTAGGAAGCTTGGATATTCTACATACTTAGCACATAGATACATTTTATAAAGAGAAAGAACCCTGTTGTTATGGTGGAGGTCAAGTTCATCAAAGGTCACCAGAGATTAAACTCTGAAAACATTGTAAACAATATACCTCAAGGTAGGAAGCATGGATACTCATCATACTTACCATGTCGATGCATTACTGTTGTTTTTGGTGGTCAGCGGTCATCAGGGGTCACCAGAGGTCAAATTCTGAAAACCTCGTTGACTGGGTATCTTCAGATTCGAAGCATGGATACTCTTCATCCTTAACACGTAGTTGCATTATATCAAGAAGACAGACCCTGTGGAGGTCAATGGTCCACTGGGGTCATCAGAGGTCAGATCTGAAAACCTTGTTTAGATGATTTCAAGGTAGGAAGCATGGGTACTCTTCATTATTAGCATGTAGATGCAGGATATGAAGAGAAAACACGCCAGCAGTTTGTATGGAGCCATCTGGGGTCATCAGAGGTCAAACTCTGAGAAACTTTTAAGCAAAATTATCTTAAAAAAGGAGCATTATACTTACCATACTTAGCCATGTAGGTGTCTTCTATTGAGTGAAAGTGCCCTACTTTATTTGGTAGAGGTCAAAGGTCATCTGAAGTCACCAAATGTCAACATCTGAAGAACACACATTACAGGATATGTTATGGTTTAAAACCCCCCCCCCCCCAAAAAAACTTCCATACATGGTGTTTATTTACCATGTTATAACCAAAAATGCTGAACGTTGACGTTTGTGTGTTAAGTGAAAGGTCATTTCAGATCACCAGAGGTCAAATTCTGAAAACCTTTTTAGCATGATATTTCAAAGTAGATATCATAGCAATTTACATGGTGGGGGGATGCATCACATTGGTGCAGAAAATGAACATTGTAGAGCTTTGTACTTCTGCATGAAGCTCAAGTCTACTGAAATGAGTAAATTGTAACTTAAATGCATTTTTGCATTCTGGTTTAGTGCTTTCTCTTCAGGACTGAAAAAATCAGGTTCAAAGCAGACTTAATGATTTCAGGCACTGTGTGGTATGATCTGGATGTGGTATGATCTAGAAATTTTAGATCAGGGTAGGACTGTGCATTTTCAGTTAATTTACTATGTGTTTAAGTGTTTTCATTATCCGTGCCGGTCCATCTAGCAACTGGTCATGATTATTAATGAAGTTCAACATTAGAACGATCCATTTTTTATAATTTTGGGTAAAGAAACAAAATGGTGGAAAATATTTTTTTTAAGTCTTCTGAGCTTATTTTTCATGTTGAAAATTTTCCCAGTAATTCTACTTATGATGAAAAAATTATGAAAAATGTGAATGTTTAACTTCCTAAAATATTTCAATCAGCTTTATCGGGGAGATGTAATTAAAAATATTTTAGTTGCACTGTTTAGAGTTTACACCATTTAGGATTTAAAATTAGGGGTTGCATAATTAAGCCTAGTCTTACAAAGCTTTGTAACTGTTTTGTGATGTAAGGATTTTTGTTTTGAACTAGATGGACTGTAAACACACCTAAGGCAGTTTTGTTGCCACTACTCCTGGGAAGGTTCCCATTTTGCCTTTACGATGAATGATGTTGGGATAGGAATCATAGGATATTTTTTCTGAAGACTTGAAATAACTGTTTCGTCCTGTGAAATTTTCAGAAGAATCTCATACTTTAGATGGCATGTTGAATGGCTGTTGGGTGTTGTGTGTAATTTTATTGCACCTTAGATATTTTTAATCCCTTTCAAAGGCTGCTTGAAAGAATTTATTGTAACATCATTTTGGGCAACAGATTCGCCGCTCCTTGTAAGAACGGATTGATATACTAGACAAAGCTCTGTTATGAAGACTGTGTAACTGGCTGAATTTACTGTCATTTAAAGAGCTTTTATGGAACTTGTTTTAAAGCTTCTGTAATTTGGGGTGAGATGTTAAGATGCAATTTTGGGAAGCAACTTTTGCAGTTATTGCACAAATAGATTTAGGAACAAAGCAGAACTGAGATGACTGAGTAGTTAGGATACAAACACATTTAAAGGATGTGACACATGGCAGAAGTTTAATCGATTGATCTGTCGGTGAACATGTTAAACCGTTTAACCCTCACAGCCATAGATCATTACATCCCTTATAATGTAAGGTCCTACTTTGTTGGATGCATGCTTGAGGGATTGACTGTAATAATATAGTTGGGAAGGAATACTTTTTCTGTGGTGGCTGATTTGGTGGGAGCAAAAACTGAATTAAATCTTTTCCTGGGAACGGATAACCTGTGAACATCTTTATAAGTGGGGGCAAAAATGTGAATGCAAAGCACAAAACTGGTATTGAATGAGAAACTTATTTCTTGAAAAGAGGGCTACCCTGCTGTCTTATTTTGAATTATTATTCTCTTTCTGTATTTTTAAAACTAAGATTTAAAAAAGAAAATTTTCTGTACAACAAACTGAAACACAGTATTTACTGTACATACCTGTAAAGAAGGCAGGTTCAAAAGTTTCACAGCTCTGCATGATGTGTACTTGATGCACAGCACACTATATTAAACATACACACGCTAAGTTAATTTCTGTTAGGGTAAGGTATGCTAGGCATGGGGTGTGGTAGCCTTTACCTGCAGTAGTGGCAGTATTATGTATGTAGGCCTACTGCATGTACAGTATGGTTCTTTATAAACTTTCATGCTTCACAATCTATACAAATGATTGTGGTTCTCATAAGGGGGATTAGATGCCAAGTGTTATATCATTTCCATTTCCCCAAGAATGTTCATGCACTAGAAATCTCCATGTTTTCTCTATTTTTGCTTAAGGTGCCAATAGGGCGGGATTTGCACCCCTTGCCCCCTTTTATTTGCCACTATTACATGTAGGAGTGCTAGAAGTACTACAGAGATTTGATATCAGTTTACTGTTAAGTGATGAAGTGGATCGCCAGTAGGACAGTTCATATGTTGGTGTTTAGTAGGTCTGATGAAATGGTGGCAACTTTTTGGGTACAAGTTGAATTTTTGGTCCTGACAATAGTAACAATGTATATATTTTTACAAATGAACCATATTTTGTGTTGTAACCTAGGTTTGTAATCTGTGGCTATAAAAAATGATGCTTTTGGCATAAAATGTAACCCTGGCATAATGAGGACAGTGTAGCTGGAAATCTCTACTGCATTTGCATTTCTATCCCTCATTTGACCTAAAGGCTGATGCTAAAATTGATTTAATGAAGTTAAGTTGCAAAATGAAAATATTTGCTTTTGCACTTCAGGAACTTACGGAACTTTTAGAAGAAGAGAAGCTGCAAGGTGTGCCATTATTAATTTTTGCCAATAAACAAGATTTACTTAGTGCAGCACCCCCTGGTGAAATAGCTGACAGCTTAGGCCTTAACGACATCAGGACACGGACATGGCAAATACAGGCATGCTCTGCAATGAGTGGTGAAGGATTAGAGGTAATATTGAGTTTTGAAAAGTTACTAGTCATGTATTAACTTTGGTTTACAGTGGTTTCACAAGGGACTTCATTTAGAAGGGGGGAGGGAGGGGGAGGGAAGGAGGCTTCAGCCACCAATTCTGTCCTGTATCGATGTGATAATAGATTGTTGAAGTAGTTTCCTTTGCTTTCTTGTAGGTATTACTACATACATGTAATTTTTCTATCTCTCTTCTTACAGCATGGAATGAATTGGGTTCTTAAGACATGTTCCAAACCCAAGTAGTCACCAAACCAAACCATTCAACTGGCCACAGGCACTCCCATCACACCCTCGTGAAGTATGAGAATCACGCCATTTGATTTCATGAGCTCAGTTAAGTCTGTAGAGCAACACATAAACTACAATAATTTGTTTCATCAAGTGACTTGGCTGCAGCTATACTAACTGTATAATTCGTCTCGTAGAAAGTTGTAGTACGTTACCCAAACTGCTCATGGTTACTGCACATACAGTCTGTCCCTGAGACACGTGTAGTGGTAAACACAGCAATTCAATCTATATTTGCTGATGTGACCTATTTGTCAAAAAAGTGTAATGTGAGTGAATTGAAATGGTACATCATTGTACTGTAATGATTTCTTCCTATTCTCACTTCATTCATTTATTCAATGATGGAAACATTTTCATATTTTATTTTTTGTATATTATATGAACATCTTAAGTAAGATCTGTGTTATATTTTTTCCTCTTTTTTCAGTTCAGGCAGGTAACTTCTTTTCTACCTTGAATATCCGTAGCAGTACAAATGTGAAATTTTTGTTTGCAATGTGGTCTTTCGTAAGAAATTACATATGGAATATTTGAACCCGCCATGCTGATAAAGAAAACAGTGTATTCTCTCCTCTCTTTGATTGTATTCATGTAGAGAGAGTGGTAGCATAATCTAAGTAGCAAGATATCATTTTAACACAGAACCCCTCCTTATTAAATTTGCAGCTGGGGGTGGATGTGCCTGTAGTTGTGATTCAAAGCAGTTTTGTAATGTTACTTATTCAGAGGAATACAACAGAAACCTCTCACCCTAACTGGTTGGTTCTGTGACTCAGTAGCTACTGTATGCTACAAAAGTTGCTGTCAGTCAATATGATGTGAAATGTTTATCAGACTTTCTCATCAAAGTGAATGTTCAAGCAGTTTAGTACATTGACCACATTGTACCATTAAGTTCAGTGTTTAATGGTTATTGCTTGCATTGGCATTCAGTGTTGGTATTATTCCAAAGTCAGCTTAGTATAAGCATATTTAGCAAGGGATGATATATTTTTGATTCTTATTGCAATTTGCTACCAACCATATGCCAGTTGTTTATCAAATTTAGTTGAGCTTCACAATTGTTACAAACCAATATATTTTTTGCTACTCTGTGTATACATGTTGTAATTATACATATCTTTAATATTGCTGATTTTAATAACTGCTAATCACAATGGAGTAACTGGTGATGTATTTGCAATTAATGCCAATCAATTTGCTCTCACTTGCTCTAGTTCCAGAAATGAAAGTGTAAGCACCTGCTTTCAGTTCTAGGACAACCCCTCCCCTCAAGAGTTCCCCCAGACAAATCTGCCTGGGACATACTTTCCATGGACAATTCTCACTGAGGACAATTCCACATATTCTGGAGGGGGAAGTTGTAAGAGGGTTAACTTTCATGGGTGGGAATCGTCTGGGTGGGTGGGGGAGAGGAGGATTGTCCAATGGGATTGTCTGAGGGTGAGTTGTTCGGTCATGCCTGCTTTCACTTGACTCTGCTTCTACAGAAGGTATGGGTTCTGCATTTAACCACTGATTTCAAGGAGTGGTTTGTTTGTGATAATCATAATACTCTTTAAATGACAAATATGAATGTTTCAGACAACTGTGGCATTCCTGTTTTTTTTTTTTTTGTAGCAGTTGTAGTGAGCAAAGTCATTCATTCCCTTCAGTTGTTTCTGTGCACAACATTCTAAACTTTTTGCTTTGTGAAAGACTGAAAGTTTACAAGTAGTGTCTTGGAAGTTATCAGATAACTGAGGAATAGTCTTCATTTTGTAAATGCAGAGAACCTTGAAAGAAATTAAAGACCATTTTGTAGTGTTAAGTCACCAGTTTAGTACTGTGAGGGTCCTTTTTTAAACTAGACGCAGATTTCTCTTCATGCTAAGGATCAGATCCTGTGCTACAGGTCAATGTTGTTGTGTAAAATGCAGATCAAGTGGGGGTGGGGTGGGAGGATCTGGCCCAATGCATCACATCAAGTGTGTGTAATTGCTCCAGGTTCAACATGACAGCGACACATATCAATGGTATCTTTGTTTTAAAACTGGCACTGCGAATGTTCTTGTTCTTTTATTTTTTTTTTATAATACAGTATTAAACTACGCGTTGTATGCATACTTGAGGAGGCCCTTAGTAAGATACAAGTGTTACAACATCAAGATAAATGCATGTATGGTTCACTTGTAATGTAAACTCTGGATAAAAGTTGTGAGTCAAGAGGTTGAGGGTTAATGAGACAGCATCATTACAACAGATTTTGTATGCTATTTTTATCATGTACAGCAGTGGAGTCTGTTCAGATGTTTTTTCTATGTTGTGTTCTGGATACACTGAGAGCTATTCCATTGGTCCATCACACACATATATATAGTTTTAGCCTGCATAGTATTCAGTAGCAGACTGTCATATACAGCTACTTGTTTGAAGAAATTTTTCTGTGGACACTGATAATAAAGTCAGATTATGGTGTCATATAAATAGGTCACACCTTGCTTGTAGATGGCATCACAATGTGGATGTCTAGATATTGCTTGGTAGAAAATTTTTGTCTTTAATGTTTTGCTGGTTTGCAAAGATGACCAAAATTGTTGGTGACTGGTGAGTTAACTAAAGATATGGCCTTACTGTAGTGTACCATGTGTTTTTGTTAATGAGTGGATAGGAAAGAAATGTTGTATGCAGCTTCTGATTGAATTTAAGAGATAGTTACTAGAACCAAAAGTTTCAGTAGAAATATGGTACGAGACCTTGAATTTTAATGAATACGGTTGGTGCAAATTTACTAATTCGAGGAAAGGCCCTGCACATGATCTTATGATTGATCCCATGGAGGATATAGAACTAGGTGTGTGCAAGCTATAGTGAGTACATACATCTACCTTTGTGTAAAGCATCATAGCAGATTAGGTATTACATAGCCTAATTATGACCACATGCTTGAATATATCAGGTGCAGTGTACACTCAGATAAATTTTCTTGTGTTAAATTAGGCCATTTTGAATATATAGGAAATGCATCCCAAGGATTTTGGTATGAAAAGAAAGCCTTGAATGTACATTTCCCATTTGTACAGAAAACTCAAGGTGGCTGACAAATGGCTGACCTAATGTGCTATAATGGGCTACTTCATGAAGAGTTTTGGCTTGATGTAAAGTACAATTTCAGAACTGTTGCATGATGAATCAAAGTAAAGGTCGATAGTAACTCTGCATGGAAATTTAGCCCTGCCATACGTGGTACCCCCCCCCCCCCCCTTTACTGTATGATGTCCTCAACCATGACATCAATACAAAGACCTTTGTGGACTTGATATATTTTATTCCTCTCTAGGTACATTGCCAAAATTATGCTAAATGCAGATGTTGTTATAAATTGGAAATGCTTCAAGTAAAAACTTTTGTATATTATTAGTCTTGTGAAAATAAACACTTCATTTTAGGTATTTCCAAAGCTGCCCCCAAAAGGGTGCTTGGCAGTTGTGTGAAAGGCGACTATTGTACTTATAATAATTGCATGTTACTGGTACTTGAAATGTGGGATTCACATTGTGAAAACAGTTCATATGTTGTTTGCAAATGATATTGGTGCACTGAATGCTTTTGATGACTGAACATTTCTGAGATATCGAAGCCCTTGCAAGGAATGATGAGTGCATCCATAAGTTTAGTAAAGTAAGTTCAAGATGTTAATATAAGCTGCAATCATTCCAACATAAAAAACAAACATGAATGAAAATTTTTGTTGTTCTTACATAGAAAGTTGTCCTCCAAGGAATTCCTCTTGAATTTTCTGGCATGAAATGTATTGTAATAGAGAGAGATGGTGGGATTAAGGGAATCATCATGTCTCTTCACTTTTTAACATTTTAGGACCTCACTTCAATTTTTTTTAAAAACACAGCTGTTGTAAAGTTTTCATTCTTTACAATTCCATTTATACCTGTAACCTGGAGGATGAATTACAATTTTGATAGATAACTTTCAGTACATAGGATCCAAGCTTAATGGATCTGTAATCAGTTTTGTGGGAGATACTTTGGATGATTTCAATCTCCCCCCTCTCTCTCTATCGATCCACTTCCAAATAAAGAAGAAATATGTAGGGATAATTTTTCCAAAAACTTTTGTTACTGGATTAAAGCTTCAACCCTGACCCTACCTAACCTGACATGTCAAGGTTGGCATGAGTTTCATTCTTCACCTTGATTTTAAATGTTTTATAGTACAATGGACTTTTGTAAGTTTGTTAGTCTTTGCCAGTAAGGGGTCATCCATTTTCTTTCATAATTTTCATAAGAGTAACAAACACTTTCTTCAGACCAACTATACCTCCTAGAGTACACTTTGAAAAATTTGGAAAATAGCTTTTCTGCCCCCCCCCATCCCCATCCCCCCTCTTGTACCTTTTGTACTCTTATGAAAATGATTAAAGATTAAGTGGGCGATCCTAAAGTTTATTCATCTTGAGCTATTAACCGTCCCAATGGAGTGTGCATGATGACAGTCTGAAGCACCTAGTTTGTGTATTCATCACCTTGTGAAGATAAAAACTGTTTTTGCTTCTTTTCTTGTATCCTTAAGTTTGCTGTATGATTTATGTACTGTGAACAACAAACGTCTTTCGAATAATCCATCATTCTCATTTCTTTTGTGTCTGTTTTCATTACTAGTCCAACCCAGCATGTGTTTGTACCACAAAGCACTCCCCCAACCACAAATGTGAGTAGTGCACAGGGTTTCACTGTATATACTCAGCTTGAAGGGTTTGAGCAATAATTTGATTGGATACATGAACAAAGGAACTAAAATGTAACACAAAGGTTGAAATTTTCATTCAGTTCCCTTGCATTGTTCCCATATACTTGCTGATGAAGGTGCTACATTACTTAACCAAATGGAACTTGAAACAAGCAGATCTGGTGTTGCCATCACCACACAATGTTGAGAAATCCTTTGTTCCTTTGTTTTTCAATCTATGTTCTTGACATTGAAATATAAAGGGAATGCATAAGAAATGTGAATTTAGTAAAACTTCCATGTCTTTTATATGCATCCACACTATGTGAACATGATATTATGGAAAAGAAAGTTGGTTGTAACAGCTTAAAGGCTCTATAATTATCTGTGAAATTCTCCAAACTGTTTACTCCCAGCCCCTCCTCCAATTTAAACAAAAAACACCTGCCTAGACCTAGTTCACCTCCAAGACAGAGCCACAGTAGCCTGCACTCAGTTTCAACTTCTCAAGGCCATGTTTAACAGACAACTGTGCCATGTGAGCTTAAAAATTGTTTGAATGCATGTCAAATGTCACAGTGCAGTTGCCAACTAATTGTACTTTAAAACTCGAGTGCTATTCCTAAATAGGTTTGGGTAATGCCATAGCCCCTTTGGCAGAGTTCTACGAGCATAGAAGTCACCCCAACTTTGTTTTCAAACAACATCTAAATGTTACAAATCTCTGTAGTTTCCCATCAAGTATCTTTCATAATATTTCAGAACATGAATATTGCATATTCAAGGTACTGTAAACCAAGTCCAAGGAGTTTATGAATTTCACAATTCAGTGAGAAAAATGTCACATGATTCTCACTCCCTGTGAAGATCCATTTGTGAAATAAGATACCCAGGTACACTAAAGTGGAGTGACTGCATGTTCTCTAATCTGGGGCAGATCCAATTTTTGTTTGGGGGAGGGGGGTGCACTAGATTCACCCACTGTAGGAGAGAGTTGTCCATCTGAAGGACTTAGATAAAAACGGTGCTCTCAGTATGATGTACAGGTTTCTATAACAAAACCGTGACGAGGAGAGCAACAGTGCGATGTCTTACACAGAATATTACAGGCATGGTCCACCTAGTATGTGAAAAGTTTAATTAGAAATTTTGGGGGGTGCATGTGCACTCACAGCTCCAGGGGCAGAGATTTCTTGTCAGGGGTGGGAGTTGCATACTTGGCAAAGTGATCAAGGGAGTGAAGTGACAGAGCCCGAGCGGGCTTGCGTGCAAGGGGGGAGGGTGTGTCCCCCCTCCGACGGTGTGAAGCTTTTTTGTTTTTTAGTGAGAAAATATGCAATTTGGTGCATACTTAATACGGTATTTTGTATGCATAAGGAAACATATATTTATGTATTTTATGAACTATTTTCCCAGCTTGCTAAGGCAAACCGGTTGCCTCAGCAAGTTGGGATGGTCCATCAATATACAGGTACATACTTTTATGGATTACTCATAGATCAAAACTCTGATATGTATGTATTTTAATTTGAGGGCAAGTGCAAAGGTACACTTTACTCCATCACCACTCCAGGTGTATCGGACCTTGGCACAATTTTGACAACTGACTGATCACTAACGTTAGTGAAAGTTTAGCTGTGACTAGTCCAGGAACCTGTGAGTAGTTAAAACTAAAGGTCGCTTATTTTTATTATCTCATTTACTTTTTTTCAGTTTTTCATGAATAATTTTTTCGGAAGTGTACCTGAAAACTGAGCCCCCCCCCCCCCGTTTCTCCGCCCCTGCACAGCAACACCTCTGGATCTGCCACAGCTAATTGGGGCTATGATGTCATCTAAGCTTCAGGTTTCACTCTGGGTTGAAAAAGTGTATTATCACACTCATGAACTGAATGCAAATTTGACCAGAATGGTTGTATTTACTACTGTAATTCCTCATTAAGATATCAAAGTATTGCTAAACTGTGGTTTCTGTGATGTTATACTTACCACAGAATGTAACTATTTTAGCAGCATCCCCACTGGAATTTTCTAGACTGAAGATCCACTTAACTGACAATCAACACTTTAATTGGGCTAGTGCTAGGTTTAGGAGTTAGGTTGGATGCCAAAGTAGGTGTAGGATTAGGCTAAAGATTAGCCTCATGAAGGATTAGGGTTTGAGTTAGGATTATGGTTAGGTTGAGTCTTTATTATATCAATGCAGCACAGTCAGAAAGAAGCTTCTGTAGTGAAGAAACCATTCAGTCTCACTCCCCAATACATTGCAACATCTTTTCATCCCAGAAGTTTTATACATTACAAGAGTTAACTTGCATCATTTGAAAGTTTGGGTGAACATTTACAAGGGTACAAAGCAGTGAACTTCTTGTGGAAAGAGCTTGAAATAATTTTCTTGGAAATAAAAGTTACCCTGCAACCTAATTTTCAATTGTTTATCATTTATCTTTAGATCGTGGTTGTAAGGGTATGACATACGTATATATAATCACAGAGCATATGGACAGGTTGTCAATTTTGTTGTAACAATGAAATGTGGCCTAGATTCATTAGAATAAAGCCATAGCAGTAAGTTTTGATTCATTTTGGGAATGTCACATACTAGTGCTGATACATACCAATAGAACTTGCAAGTACACTTCTTTGTCAATTTAATATATACAGCCAGTTGGCCATAATGGGGGGAATCCTCATCGAAGGCTTCCTTCCCCCAACCCCTCTCCTCCCCCTGTCCCCATGATATGACAAAGTACTGCATGGTGTAATTTTTCAGAATTCAAGTTTCCACGGTTGATTTTACCTTCAAATGTAACTGTTCCCCACTCATCCTCCCAAATATCAGTGCTACTGGAGTCAATGCAAGTATATGGGCCAACATCTAACTGTAGCTGCTAGAACTGCCTGTGATAATTGACTGACATTTACCCCAACACTCAACTCTCAGTCTGAGTAAAACTGCAGAATCCATATTTGTGAGCATCAAACCTTGGAATACATATTAATGATTAAAATTTTTAATTAGTTTTAGATTACATTTAAAGTCAGCCAAGCCATTTGGTCTCATCATGGATGCTATACCAGTGAGATCCACTATGGGTTTTGACTAGTCTCAGAGGGTAACAGGACAGTGTAATGACAGCTACTGCCCTGTCCTGCTATTTTGCCCCCCCCCCCCCATTTAAAGCCCTGGCCCCATCTGATGAACCAGGTTCATTCCTAGCCTTTAGCCCCCTTCCCATTGACTGAAAAGGGTGGGGGATCCTTGCTCTGCACCTCTGCTTCAAAGCTAAGCCAATCAAAGACCTAAAGCTCAGAACTTCCTCAATTAGTCAACTTTCTGAGTCAAATAGGCAGAAACCCATTTCTGTTAAATTCACCAATTCAACTCAGCACCACTGCACAGAGCCATGCCCAAACAAGCAATTTTGAGTCACCAGGAACATTCCCTGTGGTTCCACAAGAATTTGGTGTATCACCTCTCAAATGCAAGGCAGTCAATTCCACTTGGGAGAAAGTAGAAGAGGGCTAGGCCTTGCAGTGACTATCCCTTTGTCGTAACTGCCTCTAAAGTTGAAATTCTTACAATTTAGTAAAAATTTACTAAAGCTTTTTAAATTTGACACAAAATTGGACACATGAATATTGCAAACAGTACTCAATCAAAATCAAATTTATTGCAGTAAGAGGGATAATGAGATTTTCGGATTCAAAATGCCACTTTTACAAGGACACATAATTGTAACATACTTGTAACTACTGATTGGATCTAAGTAATAAGAAAGAAAGGAAATGGCCAAGGAATAATTGGTAATGTTTGAAATCATACAAAGCATTAAAAAAGGACTGAAAGAGGAATTTATATGGGCAGTATTATATGGGGTTTCTTTAAGGCTTTTTAAATAAGAAAGAAAATGAGTAAAACCCTTTTCCATGGTTATATGAGGCAAGATGACTTTTCTCAAAGTGCCAAAATAACCTTACCTTGCATAATGGAATAGTAATTATGGCTTTTGGAAGGCTGGTAAAGCATTTTAACTTACACAACAATGCCCACAGAGACAGAATTCCAATTGATACAATCCCTTGAAATACTTTCATGGTTAAAAATATCTTGGCTAAATTATTAAACCAGCAGAGAAACTTTCACTTCATTCAGCAAGCAGCACATAACCAGAATCTTTCTGGAACATGTTTCCCTAACATAGTACATGCACTGTTGGACTTAATACTGCAAACTCTCACCTTTGGTCTATTATATGAATTCAAATAATGTAAAACTAGTAAATATTGTAGAATTCTCTACGTCTCACACTAAAATATATAATCTTCCTATGGTGGGTCTACTTTAAGTATCAGAAAAAATCATTTTTTATCGCCTTTAGTTAATACCTAAGGGTTTGTGCTTGTTTTTCTTAAACTGAAGAAGTTGAAAATCTGCATCTTGGAAGTTGTTATTAGTCTGGCTAAATGTGTGCCTATTAACCCTGCTCTTCTCTCTAGACACTTAACCTCCCAGGATTTATCATAATAGGATTCAGACACCTCACAGCCAACACTCATTAGTTCTTCAGTATTCAAATAACAAAAGCTACTTGTCTGACATTATTTTCCACACATTTAAAAGAAGGGTCTAAGCTCGAATAAGGTTCTAACATATTAGAGGGGTACTTATTCTGAGCAGTCTGGTGAAATTTGCATTGAAATCTGATGTGTAGTTCTCAAGATATTAGCAGTTAAAGCTGTCACATTTTCAACCCAAAGTGAACTTGAAGCAAGCATCATAGCCTTACAATTATGAGCACTCTTTTGTTTTCCTTTACTTTACAACCAATTTTTCCTCCAAAATTCCATTTTATCAGAATGTGAATTGCATGAGAGGCAAGGCATTTTTCACATTCCCTATTGGGAAGCTCCTATTGTTATCAACTTCAAGGTCAACACAACAGACTGCAAAAACAAAGGAAATAAAGCATTTCTCATCAATGTGAGGAAGTGATATAACCCCTGCATGCTTCAAGCCCACTTTAGGTCACAAATGTAGTAACTTCATTTGCTGATATCTCGAGTACTACATGTCCAATCTGAATGGAAGTTTCACCAAATTGTGTAGATTTAGTTCCTCTTTCACATTTGAATATTGTTTTTCTTTTCTTTTTTTGGCTTAAACCCTTCCTTTAAGACAGTGGAATTCATGATTTATGTAAGGTCTTTTCTGAAACAAGGCAGCCATTTTTTAGACTGGAAAATAAAGAATTATTGTGATAAATATTCACACTTGATTTTACAACTTAATGCACCCTGAACAACTGTAGCAACATTATCTCAAATACAATAACTGTAGGCTTTAAGGTTTTCCAGACCCTGTAGAAAGTTTTCCAGACCAAACACCCAAACTTTAACATTGCGCTAATGTTCAACTGTTTTCCCATAATCTCTTCTGCAAACTAACCTTGTTTAGAACACAAACTTAACCACGTACTGATGGTGAGATTTGCTAGCATTACAGTTGCAAGTACTGTAATCTTTGCTAAAGCAGGTAGCACCCAAGTATGAATCTTGCTTTTGTTTCCATTTAAGTTGTAAGTGATAATATAATGAAAAATTAGGCTTATATAATGCCAATCAGTTCCAAGAGTTACTGCTCAAAGCGATTTAAAAGCTAACAAAAAAGTTCATTAAGTGTAAGCGGTATTGAACAAATGAGTTAGGTAAACTCTTAAAAACAGAGAGTATCGAGTAAGTTGTTGTGTTATCTTTGCTTAAAGCAGGTAGTGCCCATGTATGGATCTTTTGAAAGCCCTTTCATAATATCTCAAGAAAGTGGATGCCAACTAGCTGCCACACTTATTTTACTATTGCTCTCAGAGCTACCCTCTTTGGCTTGCTTTGAATTGTTCCACTACAAAATTCCAATCAACACCATTAAACATTCCATGTCCTTCCATAACAATTCCATTGCAAGAAAGCAAAAGCTAGAAAAGCTTTCACATTGTTTTGATATCGATGAAGAAATCACACATAAATTTCGATGGGATTCTTCTTTCTCTGATGTCACTTATAGGGGAAAGAATGGATGAAGAGGGTGCTTGATCCTGTTGAAAAATCAGAAAAAGATTAAGCATCTAACTGGGAAACAATGTTCATGTCTGCAAACGTTGCAATGCGTATTTGTACCTCAAAAGCCACTATGAGCTCTCATCATTTACTACCCTGGGCCTGATCAAGTCCCTTACAGTCCAAGGAAAAGCACATTCTACATCCTTTCTTACAAAGACACACACCCAAGTGACTGATTTGAGGGAGAAACAAGAATGCAAAAATGCATTGAGGTTTCGATGATATATGTTCTACTCCAAATAATGCCATGATGTCCCACTCTTTCAGTCAATGGTCAAATGCTATCTTAAAGGCAGTAGGCAGTCACCCCCAATCAGAGTGAGTGTGCCCTGTCACTTTAGTTCATGAATGGCCTATTTTGATCATGTGAAAACATTTTGGTTAGTGAATTGTGAAATTCTAGGAGAATTACTCCTTGCTTTGCATATTGTTTGTAATAGTTATGTTCAAAATGTCTTTAGAGGTGCTTGTAATGCAATAAGAGGAGATTTGCAATAGTTTGCTGGTTTTTCAAAGAAAGTTTTGGGGTGACTGCCTATTGCCTTGAAGGGTTGGTAAAATAGTTTTGTGTTCATATCTGGTCTTAGGAATCCTTGGGAAATTTTGCATTTTGACCTCTGGTAACCCCAGATGATGATTTTGGGAATTCTTGGGAAATTTTGCTTTTTAAAAGCAAATTTCCCAAGATTGTCTGACCTCTGGTGACCCCATGGGACAATCTTGGAAATTCTTGGGAAATTTTGCTTTTTAACCTTTGATGACCCCCGACGATGATCTTGGGAATTCTTGGGAAATTTTGCTTTTTGACCTTTGGTGACCCCAGATGACCTTTGACCTCCACAAAAGACAAACAGTTCTTCCACTGACCATAAAGCATCTACATACAACGTATCCAAGCTTCCTACCTTTAAATATTGTGTTAAGGTTTTCAGAGTTTGACCCCTGGTGATGGCAAATGACCTTTGACCTCCACCAAAAACATTATGGTTCTTCTCACCATAAGGCATCCACATACCACGTATAAAACGTATCCAAGCTTCCTACCTTGAGAATTCGTGTTAAGGTTTTCAGAAATTTACCCCAGTGACCCCAAATGACCTTTGACCTCCACAAAACCTCTAGGGTTCTTCTCATCATAATGCATCCACATACCAAATATGAAAGCTATCCAAGATTCCTACCTTGAGATATTGTGTTAACAAGGTTTTCAGAGTTTGACTCCCAGTGACCCCAGATGACCTTTAACCTCCACCAAAATCAACTGGGTTCTTCCTCTCAATATGGGAGCATCTATGTACAGTTTGAGAACTGTCAGTTTCCTTTTTTGAGATGATATCGTGTTAACGAGCTAAGCGTCACAAACACACACATGACACACACACATACACACACACCACAATGAATGCATACATCGAAACCAAAAAAAAACGAATATAATATTGCCATGTGAACACAAATAAAGTTAAGTTTGTTTCACCAGAAAAGTTACAAATTTTCTGACCCAGCCCTACCTATAAGGGTAAATTTTCTGAGTACTCTCCCTATTGTTTAGATGAAAGAAAGTATTCCTGCTGATACTCACCATTCTAAGGCACATCCCCTATAATTGCGGTTAAGGCCCTTCAGCAGGTCAACCTCCTGTGATGTCAACTTGAAGTTAAGACTCTGAAAGAAAATTACTTTTTGGTAAGTAAGGTGTATTCATCCAAACAGGCAACCATTGTGACTGATGTCAATCAAGTCTTAGGCACGTTATCTTAATTTTCTTATGCGTCTACTCACAGCTGTCCCGGACGGCATTAAATCCCCGCCTTGAGACGCAGTGAATAGGCTGTTGTGCTCTCTGTCCACAGGTTATTCCTTCAAAACTGCGAGTAGATGTATTTCCTTTCATGTTTGAATCTTAATCCTCTTACCGTTCAGGGCACAGGGTTCCCACTCTTTTCTTACATTATTTTTTCATGACTTTTTCAGGACTTTTTATTGAACTTTTTAAGGACTTCTCAAACTAATGTTGACCAGAAAGAATTTAGTATTAAATAGGGATAACCATCTCTTATATCATTTGAGTCTATCTTGCAAATTTATGAACAGTATGGAACATTTGTTTTTAACAGCTCATCAATGGGGCCACTGATTTTAAGCTTCATAAATAACAAAATTCCCTTTCCAACTTTCAAAACTTCGGAAAATACTCTTTCAAGCATAAGCACCTGACTTCTAAATGCATGGGTGCTTGGTTCATTTCGCCCTGGACCTTTTTTCCTGAATACCCTGAAGGTACTACTATCCATATATAATTATGTCAAACTATCAACATTGTACAAGAGAATCTGCATAAGCAATTTGCATAATTTTATAAAAAGGTCCATAAGGCCCACACGAGAACTCAGACCCCCCCCAAAAAAAAAAAAAAAACATAAGCAGATCACTAACCAAGCATCATTATGACAGGATGTCAGCTCTAACATTACTGTAACTGGAGGAGCAGATGATCATTTTGCAATCTTTCACAAAATGGACCCTTGGGTACATCTTGGACCCAAAATTTCTGTATGTACCCTAAAAGAATCAGTAACAGGGCTTCATTATGACATATTATCAACATACTACAAGACAATTTGTAGGCGGGAAAGCATTTTGCAGAATATCATAAAATAGGCCACTGGGGGCCCACATAGGACCTTGGGCCAAAATTCAAGACTACCATAAACAGATCACTAACCAACCATCATTAAGACAGGCTGTCAACTCTGTTTAAACATTAAATACAAAAAAAGTTAATCACTTTGCAGTATTTCACAAAATGGACCTTAGGGCCCATCTTGGGGCTTGGACCCAAAATTCCTTAACACCCCAGAGGTACCTCTAACAGAGTAACATTATGACAAACCATCAACATTGCACAGGAAAATCTGTTGGAGGAGGAGCATTTTAAAGAATTTCTTAAAATGAGCCATAGGGCCCACATGGGACCTTGGACCATAGATTACTGATCACCCTAAATGGTCCACCACCTAAGGTACATTGTGCCCAAGTTTCAAACAGATCCATTTAAGCATGTGGGAGGAGTGGCATTCTATACAATTGTGAACAGATAGATCTAGATAGAGTGATGTTATCACAATACAGTAGCTCACACCAGATCCTGGAGTGAGCTACATGTAATAAAATTGATGAATTTTACATTTTGGGCAGAAAAGTACCTTTTCTTGGTCAAAGTCATCTTATCCAGTGGAAATTATGTTGAAAAGAAGTGCATAACATACCTGGTTACGATCATGTACCCAGCAGATACTTGTCACACACAAGCGACCTATCCTAACACACTATAGTATAAGTAAAATTGGAGCCTATACCGACAAAATTTTCCCGGTTCCCGTAAAGTTCTTACTTTTTTCTGATCGTAATTTTAAAAGATTTTGATGATTTGAAGGTGAATTTGCCACCATTTCGGAAGGAAAAACGTCTGAATATGTCTTTGATAAATGCAAACATTCATTTCACATGGTCTGGGGCAACAATACTCCATTTTCTGTCATAAAATTTATATGTATCAAGAGATTGATGATTTTTGCTAAATTCTGTAAAGTTTCGTGCATAAAGTTCAATTCCATTTTTGCGATCGCAAAAAATCGGTGGCCCTACATCAAAACTGCTTCAACAGATATATTTTTGTTAAAAACACAAGAAAATTCATGACTTTTCAGGACCACAGACCATTTTTGGTGAAATTTAAGTACTTTTCAGTCCTGAATTTTGAAGCATCAAAATTTAAGGACTTTTCAGGTTTTTAAGGACCTGTACGAACCCTGGGGCAGTAGTGCAAGTATTGTGTGATGGACACGCGTCCAGATTAAAATCGTTGAGGATATCGATCATTGCTTTTATATGCATTATCATCGATAAAAATACCCATGATTGTCAGCAAAGTGTGGCGAACACAGATAAATGTAAAACTTCATGTGCTTGATTACAGAAATAAACGAAAAAGACTACGATTTAGGCTCTTGTCGTGTTGATATGTAAGATATATTGGATACGTACACAAACTTCGCACAAAAAAAAAAACACCCCCCCCCCAAAAAAAAAAACACCCCAATATATCGTGAGTCAACTTCACAGAATTCTTATTACTTCTTACGTTATTTAGCACACACTATGCAGTAAATAGCGTTAAAACTAAATGTACTCCGAGATAAACAATCTTATGGTGTTTACATCAAGACATTTATACACATAGGGACACTGTGCACCAGGGAACAGCAAACCCGATAACGATTGATATAAGTGTAAGAACTGACAAGGCCCCTCTGCTAGATCGTACAGACAAGATGCGTTGATTGCTTATTTGCACGTCGACTAGCTGCCATACTTTACTACATACGACAACGGGTATTTGGTGTTGTAGGTAGCACGCATGGTGATACGTACATAGTTGAGCCTATGTGCTATATGTTTTGTATGCATTGACTGACACAAAGTACCGACCGACGCAAGTCAAGGTACTCTACTCTTTTTTTTTAAGAGGAAGTTTGAAAGACACATGCTTAGCCTATTTGCTGTTCCCTCTGTTGTCAAATCCCTCCAAACAAAACAGCTTTATTTTCTTCATTCACCACCATCCTATTGCACTGCTTGCGATATGCATTTGGGCAGTGCTACTGATTTGTACATGCTGTGTCCCTCAATCTTATGAATATGTATGTGCGGTCAGTGGGCCATGCGAGTAAGCAATCACTGCATCTTTTCTGCACGGCGGCTAGGCGACGTGCGAATAGTCATGATGACGCAGTATTTTAAAATCATTAGGTTAGCGTACAAGCTCCAGGAAGGAGCTGAAGAAAAACGTTCTGCACCGTAAGGTTGCCCAAATTAAATTTGCGAAAATAGGACAGTGGGCTTAGTAAACTTGTTTTACACATGCCTTGCGAATGTGTTATGAAATAAGTACCAACTTGATATTTTTGTTATACCTTCGAGTTACCAAACAGGCGGACAGGCAGTATCTCAACACAATTTGTGTGTAGGCTACGACGTACAGCAGAATTGAGTTTCCGGTAGGTCTAAGAACATTGGACAAGAAAAATGCCATACCGTCTGTAGATGAACCAATTTATACACAATAATGTGCTGAAGAACAACTGACACCTTTTTTTTAACATTTGCTGTGAATGTGTATGTAATACAAGCTTTATGCAAAGGGGTGGGGGAGGGGTGGGGAAGGGGGAAGCCTATTACATCATACTCCTCACAGGCATGAACAAATCTATGATTGAGAGTAGTTTTAGGTTCCTGAAGCAATACTGGGTTAACTTGGACTGACTTGAAGATGTGCTCGCCACCATGTAACAGTAATAAATATGGGAACAAAAGTTTTATCAGTGTGTGCAGCATTGGACAAGAAAAATTCAAAAGGGGGAGGGGAAGGAGAGAAAGGGGAGGGGGGTGGGAGTAGCCCACGGTATCTTCCTCCTTCCCTGTCATGTACACATGTATGATTGGGAGTAGTTTTAGGTTCCTGCAGCAATACAGGGTTAATTTGGATTGACTTGAAGATGTGCTCGCCACCACGTAACAGTAATACATATGTCAATAAAACTTGTTAATGTATGAACATTGGACAAGAAAAAATGCCATACCGTCTATAGATGAACCCATTTATACACAATAACGTGCTGAAGAACAACTGAAACCTTTTTAAAACTTTTAAACGAATTATGCGTGAAAATTATTAGCATTGCAGCTCTACAAATACCATTTTGCATTGTATGTAGCCAGCTTAGGCCTTTAGTGTACATGTCTAGTACAGTGAAGTGCTGTCTCAACACCTACCGAAGGATGCCAAGTTAAGGGGAACCGTTGAACTTAAGCTTGTGAATTTATTGCCGAGTGTTTTTTAAGGTCTTTTAAACATACAATGTGCATGTTTTAATATTCTTGGTTGATTTGGGTTATTTTAGATTCTTCTGACGATCGATATTTTTCCGTGTACATGCCACAGTGTAAAGTGTATGTTAACAACTGTGGCTTACTTTTGAGATCGAAGCATTTATTTCAGGACCTCGGTATCATCTTTTTGGAAATGACAGAATTTGAGTATCTTATCACAAAGTGCCCAAAAGAGCACTTAAATAATTTCAGTGATTTAGGTTGCGTTTTTAATTCGTTTCTAAAATGAACAATGTTTGATAGCTTTACAAACCATACTATAAGATAGGGCTTTGAGCAGTTGATGGCTTCAGCTAGCCAAACATCATAATGGTTTCAACATGATTGCAGGCTTCTGGGAAATCAAAGTATTATTTATTCACTGTCAATAATTTACTGCTAAAGTTCAACCAAGTCTTTCATCCATACTGTAAAAGTTATGAGGGGAATACTTTTCACAAATTTGCATTTTTCCAGAAAATTTCAGAAAATTTGAGGCTTGTTGCCAGCCAATTTACGTAGCTACAAAAGCAGGGGATGCTTCTACAGGGCCTACTGCAGGTCGATCTGTGAAGCTTGTAACGTTCACACTGCACAGGTTGGGACTGATCATTTCCGTGACTTTGAGATGCACAGGCCTACAGAAATTTTCAACTCACAAAAGTAATAGGCGGTAGCTATATTATTTTAACACCCACTCGAAGTTTTAAGATCGACGATGAATTAAACTACTACTGTGTCTAAGTTCTGTATCGAATTATTGTTGGCACAATACAGTATAATCAATCAATACTATTGCTTCTTCCACGCAAGTAACTTGCCTACACGTAAGCAGATTTAGACAGAGCACAATGGGCGTCTGCTTGCAGTTGAGTTAGCACTGAACTACGAACAACTATTTTGAGTAGGACGCGGCGGAAAAAGACGACTTCGGGTGGACGCAATGCTTTGTTTTTTGCATCCAGACCCAAGAAACTGCAAGGAGACGCATAAGAAAATTAAGATAACGCGCCTTACAGCTCAAAAATCAGCCCCCACCCCCTTCCAAAGAAAGAAAAAGAATGGAGGTCTTGAAAAGATTTCTGTAATAGAACCAATGAAATGTGATTTGAAGTTTATGTGAGATTGTTCTCTGAACAAATCTGTTATCAAAAATAGATATACCTACTACCAAAAATAAAAATCACACCAAGAGAAAGTCATTATGATGGACCTTCTTAAGAACCAATTTAAACATAAGGCCTGATAACCTCCCCCCACCACCCTGAAAACACACACACACACACACTCAATTATGGACTACCAATGTAACTGGCAAATATCACACCCAACAATAAGCACCCGAGACCTATTCAAGAATTCCAGAGTCTTCAAACAAGAGGCCTGTCCAATGCTCCTCTTAGTCCCTAGCTCCCAAACTGGGCAATAAATAGTAATGTTCCAACGATCTTTTGTAAAGAGATACCATAGATTGTAAATAAAGATGATTCTAACCTCAAAGTTAGCTTGGATACGTGAAGGCGTGACACTCTTTGGCAAGACAATCAGATTACGGTCCAGACAGAACCTGATCAAAATTTGGGCCGGACTCTTGCCCTTTTTCTTTGCCAGTTCAACCACTGTTGGATCTTCCATAAGGCGTGGATCATCATCTTTAATCCTAAACAGAAATCAAAGCAGAAGATGGGAACTAGTAATAGCCTTGCTATAGATGGTACATAGATGGTACATAGATGGTGCATGGATGGTACATAGATGGTACACAGATGGTGCATAGATGGTACACAGATGGTGCATAGATGGTACACAGATGGTGCATAGATGGTACACAGATGGTGCATAGATGGTACACAGATGGTACATAGATGGTGCAGAGATCTACAGGCACTACACTTACTACGTACTTCCCACAACCCACCCGTTCTCCATCCACAACATAAGGAGAAACTAGAGAAACTGAATTTTACACATACGAATATAAAACTGTTCAAACTTGGCGAATCGACATATGGTATGTCAACACCTGCAGTTTAATTTAAGCAAGCAAAACTTAAGTTTGCACACAGATGATTAGGGTAATTATGGACACTCATTTAGAAAGGGTGTTATTGTGAAATGATTAGTATAATCAATTATCAGAGTAAAATTAATTGATCAATATCAGTCCAAAAGGTTCGTACAGAAATCTGAAAATGAAATTCCATGGCTTCACATGATTCCTTATACTGTTTTGTGCTCATAAAAATGATGACCCCTCCCTTACCCCCATTCTCCACCCCATCCACCTGTTATGTTACATTGTCACTAAAACAAATAATCTGGGTTCATTTTTACACAATAGACTGCAAACTGGAAGGCAGTCATAGCCAAAAAGTGTGCATCATTGTATGAAAGTTTGTGCACAATTTCTCTTCTTCCTTAAAATTTTTACTTGAAAAATTAATTTTCTTTGACCTCTTATAAAATGACTCAAAGCTCCATAACTTTTCATGACAGTTTGACCTTTCATAAATTTCAAGGATTTTCCATGACTGTGTACACACATGATCTAAATCACTAAAATACTGGATTTCTGAATGTTAAATTCAAACAATGGAAACTTCACAATATTTCTGTTAAATCAGAAAGCAGTATTATTTTTTGGTTCCTTATTCCTCTCACACCTGTCTTTGTATATTTTAGTCATGCAAAACTTGTAACTGACTACTATGAGGATTGCAAAAGAGATTAAATGGTATCAAAAATACCACTAATTCTTTCCTTTTCAGTTATTTTGTTTTGTATGTTTTGCTACACAGAACATTAAATGTTCCATACACCAAACTCTGTCCCTTATTCTGCCAAAGACTGTCCCATAACCTGCCTCTAACCCTAATTCTTTACCTAGCCTTAACCTTAACCCTAGCTCTTAGCCCTGAGAAGATTTCCTAGTGGACCTTTGATCAAGTGAACCTTCCAAATAGTGAACAATTGGTCTAATGGCATTCCCCCAAAGATAATAAGAATAAAACAGAGGTTTTATGACAAAAGCAGTCGAAAATAAAACTCATTTTGCGATATGCATACTGAATTTAAGACCACTCTTAATTGCTTAATCAAACTTAATTTCATTGCAATCAACGGGCAACTTCTGTCTCCCCAATGCATGATTACAAACCCAGGGATGCTTGATCTGTGTATGCTCATTTTCTATCATGTGGCATTGTTGCTTTTTCTAATGAACTGTAAAAAATGAAGCAAGAAAACAGATCAGTTTATCCTGGGATAAACAGGTATGTTAAGGGCTCAAAATAAAATTCAAATGAGAAACAGCCAAATGGTTATCATTTTGGGGGTTTGTGCAAGAGTGAAATAGTGTTGTACTGATATCGCAAGTAGCTTATATTACCAACACTGGTCTTTCGGTTCTCAATGTCCACCAGCACCAATCTGATATTTGGGAAATAAGCATTCTGCAACTAACCATAGGCTACGGGGCACACAATTAAGTGCTGTTTCATCTTGATGAGGTAAATATTAAGGAACTTGCATTCAAAATAGACCAATAGTTTACATTTTCATGACATATGGGATGATAAATATTGGTTAGGTAATGTCTGCATTCAAGGTAAATTTGACCGATATCGATACAGGATGAAAATGGGGAATATCAGATGATACTGATGGTGAATACTGATAATCGTTCCACAAGTGTGAACGGCCCCACAGCCATCAAGGAGGGTCCACAGCAGAATTTGGATTAAAAAGAGGTTTCAACTATAGGCCTTCAGTCATTTTCGTTTTCTGCAATTCAGTTATTTATGCTAGAAATGAGTGAATATTCTGACTCATTCTGACTCAAGTGACATATTCTGAGTTACAGCCTCAAATGCAGAGAAGCCTTGTTCCAAGTATGTTTTTTCATTCTTTTGAAGTCTACTGGATGATGATTTGAAGAGAAATATCTTGTTTCTTTTTTTTAATTTTCTTACCTACTTTTATCACGGATGTTTCATTTTTAATTTTTTTAATGAAAAGAGCACCTTAAGCCGACAAAAGAGGGCAAGAAGGCACTTTTAGCCATGAGCAAAGGCTCATTTGCAAAGGGCAGTTCAGGCACTGGAAAGACCACAATGACTATCAGTGCTGTGGTTTATGTCCTTCCCTGAAAAGTCATTTTGTTTGGCATCACCAAATGTGTTTGTGCAGGAAATAAAAGGCCATTCCCAGACTAAGCTCATGTTTTAGGGCACCATGTCAAAACAGTAAAGCTGGAGCTGCCCCAGAAAAGCTGCAGCCATGCTTTGTTTTGATACCCATTACAATGGCAGGTTTAAAGTGAACTTGCTATTGTAGTGTGTGCAGGAACAAAGTATGGCTGCAGCTTCTGCAGCTTGACAGAGGCAGCAGCAGCCTAACACTGACAGGTTGCCTGAGCAAGGTTGGGGTAAGTTACTTATGCCATTCAACACTAAAAATCATTACCATGGGCGATCTGGAGATCCAAGGGGGCTGTATGCAGACACAGTCACACCATTTTTAGTGCAGAATTCTATAAGCTCGTCTTGAACAAGCCATGGATGTATTTCAACCTAAAACATAAGAAAAAGAACATTGAGCATCAAAATGAGAAAACTTGAGTAATACACAACTATGCGATTACAAACAACTGTGAATTCAACCTTTGCAAATAAAAGTAACAGTGTGACATCTCTGACAGTGTTTTCAAAGTTAAGACCTCGTGGTAGCTTAGAGACTGTGTTTCACTTTGAATAAACAAAGCTGAACTTATCGCTTCTTATTACAACACCCTAACTATAATATCTACCATTCAGACACCACCAGACCCACAAGTACAGAAATTATGCAAAACAGACAAACCCATTGTTCTTTTTATGACAAAACATGTTCAACACATCTCTCAAAACAATACCATGAAACTTAAGTAACTAGTTGGTTTACAAAGTATTTGAACATCCAAAATGCCAGAGAGACTTCATCATTTTCCCTGTCATTTTAAACTTTCTTTTCCATAAAACTTGAATTCATGAAAATCTACCACGGAAAATTTTTTTCCCAAACCAAATTAACACAAGCTTAAGTACATAACAAGTCACAAACCAACTCTTCAAATTTAGTTAAGATTTATCAGACATGAAGAAAGTTTTACTGGTACGATGGTAAGAGGTGCAGGTTTATGACAGCACAATGAAATAACTATCACAGACAATGTAAGGCATATTACTACTGTACCTCACTGTATTCATTTTGAATTATTGATTAATAAAACAATAGGCACAGCTATTATCTGCTGCTGTGTTATTTGCTTTTTCACTTCACACAAGATGTACCTTCATATCGTGTCTTGTGTAAACAGCTCAGTGATATCAGATGCAACAATCCTTTTACATAAAGTTATCTTTAAATGGTGCACACAATGAAGCACTAAGAAATAGCATGGCACTCTGGGATACATACTTAGATCTCTAGTTTATTATGCTCACAAAACACTTATACCAGAGCAGTACATGCTAAAGGGTACTTCAAAATGTAGTGTAAGTCAGACTTTATCTTGTTAAGCCGGCATTCACAAAAGGAGAAGTGCTTATATATCAAGTGTAACTTTATGCCAGCTTTAGAGTTGTCATAACGATACAGAGCCACATCAAAACATGCTGTGGTATATCACAACATATGTCTGCATGGCATAAGCCCAGCATTTAACCACGTATGATAACCATACAGATGCATTGATTCAACGACATATGTCAATGTAACTGGTTTACAAATTGACAGAACTAAATACCAAAATAAACATGATTGGCTCTACCCATATCACAATGTTACACTTGTTACAAAAGGTGCAAGTTATCGAGGTGCTTATCAAAAAAGGTAACAAGTTAGTTTGGGAATACCACTTAAGACAGTGAGCATATAGACCATAAAAGCTTGATGTGAGCAATTTTTTGTTGAAGCACAAGGTTCATTGCAGATACAGTTATTCTTCTGTTTTTCATTTTCCTTCCCTTACCTGATTGTTGGCAGGCTTGACTTTGCAAATATCTAAAACATCTTGAAGCTGTTTATTGTTGAAGTTGGAGACACCAATGTCTTTACAGAGACCCTTCTCAACAAGTTTTTCCATGGCCTATTTTAAGTTGGAAAAAAATGACAAGTAAAATATAAGGAAAATAGAAATATTGTAATGGAGTGTGAAACCAGGGAGGTGTTAAGAAGGAGATCCAACTCTCTATAGACTCTTTGAAGTGAAGCATTGTTCGTTTCCAACAGTAATCTTGCCTTTCTTCTCAAAATTCTTATCTTAATACCCAGATCAACTAGGCTCAGTAATGCATTGTCAAAATAACAATAAGAAGACACACCCCTTACATTGAACTCTTTAACTTTTCTATGACAGCCTTGATGCAAAAATGTGAAATTTTAACCTTTCGTCATTATTCATCACACTAAATATCATTTCATTTTAAGTCAGTGAAGAATTTCTTTACAACTGACTTTTCAAACACCTTTCTTCATGTTGTGAGAATTTGCTAAAAACTGAGAGAAATGTATAGGTTTGAACAATGTTTCCAGCAGGTGATGTATTAAAATCATGGGGGCTCAACTGAAGTACATTATTTAACATTTGTTGCCAGTCGTTTTACGGAAAATCCTGACTAAATTTTGGTCACTGGCAGAAACAAACCTCACTTCAAAGTACATACAAACAATGACCTTTGTCTTGGGATTACTTGGACCATATTGCTGCAGGGATGTGCTCAATTGGTGATGTGTATGTGGTAGAAAATGAAGAATTTCTGTACAACTTACTTTTTGAACATGTTTCTTAATGTTGGGAGAATTTTCTAAAAACTGAGAAAAATACATAGGTTTGAACGTTTCCAGCAGATGATGTATTAAAATCGTGGGGGCACAACTGAAGTACATTAATTAACATTTGTTGCCAGTCGTTTTACTGAAAATCCTAATTAAATTTTGGTCATTGACAGAAACAAAACCTCACTTCAAAGCACATACAACAATGACCTTTGTCTTGGGATTACTTGGAAAAGAAAGGAGATCATCATTAAAAGGGTTTAGTCAACAGAGACTTAACAATAGGAACAAAGAGACCTGTCAATCAAATGGTGGTGCCTGAAACAAATTATATCATTTTCAAGTACATATTGTCTGACAGATTTAGTTGTTGTGTCTCCTTCCTAACACCTCCCTGGTGAAACATGATATAAATTATCTGCAACTTTTGGAGATTTCAATACATTTTTATTAAAATTTGAAGCCAACGAAGAAAAATACTATTACACTACGGTATGTCAAAACCCCAGGCTGCAGATGGCTCAGCCAAGCTGCAGGGGCTGCAGCCATGCCTTTTTCATACACACATTCCACCAGAAGATTCATTTAATTCTGCTTTTGTAATGGGTACCAAACAAAGCATGACTGCAGCTTCGCTGAGGCAGCTGCAGCCTTACTATTTTGACATGATGCCTAACAAATCAGAAGTAACTGACTTTTCATCTACCAACTATCATCTCAAGCAAACCATGCTTTTTTATCTGTCTTTAAATTTGAGATTGACCAGACGTTTTCTTTTTCAAGAGAAAGAGACTTCTAAACTGTGCATCAGGTATCACCAGGCGAATTTATATGTTGAGCTGGCCAGGGCAATGTTTCAATAACTGTTTCTTTTGTCATGTCTTTCTTCACACAATATGTGTTGGACAATGCATAAAAAGAACAACAGTTTTTGGTGAAAATAGAAAAATACAAATTTTGGCAAGTGCATTCTTTTGTAAGATAGTTTCAAGTCGTCAAATTCTAATTTGAAATGGAGACATTCTACTAGGGCATTTTGCAGATTCAACTTCATCCCAATAACTATGAAGCTTGGAAATAACACCTTTCAAAAAAAATTTCTTCAATACTGAAAGTTTTAGGCAGCTGGTCACAAAAATATCAAAGCAAAGCAGATGAAATGGTAGTCCTTCTTAGTTCCTACAATTCTGTCAGCCTATAGCAGACCTTTCTACAGCAGACATGACATGGGAAAGAATAGTAATGGGAATAGCATCAAACAAGGCTTTAGCAAGAAAATAAACTGGCTGTCAAAGAACCCAGACCCTCCACAACTCCTACACTCAAGGACATCCTAATATGTTTTTGTAACTCCAATGCAACTGTTTACTAGTATCACCTATTTGGACTCCGTGAACTCACCATTCTAGCTAAAGCCCTGGTATCAAGTGCCTTGCAAGATGTACCTTTGGACTTGTTCAAATGATGCTTAAGATAAGTTGAAACAATTGATTGCAACTGTAATAACTATCTCCTAGGCTAAATATAACTGACAAGAAATATAAAATTGCATTGATTTCAATGGGACTAAGTGTACACAGTGTTACACACTACACAGCAATGCTATCCCTGCCTACTACAAACAGTGCTTGCCCCCCCCCCCCACACACACACACACGTTGGTGAAAACCCAAATTTGAAAGGACACGGGCATTACCTATAACAGCAATCATGACTCTACTGCTATGGCTAAAACCTACTGAAACACATAAGGACACCTTTCTTAATTGTTTCATATGGCAAAGACTCAAGGGGGAATTCATAGATTTTAAAGGCTGTGTGTAATTTGTACAAAGAAACACGTTGTCAAGGGATAAGTTTGATAAAAAACTACAGCTATGAAAATAGGGCTGTCTTCTAAATTTTAACTTTTCTTTCCTTATTACTCATCAAATATTATCTTTTTAATTCCTAGCTACAATGTATCTTTGCAACCTAAACGTACAAACCCTGACATTTTTCCTGCCTACAGTCTGTGATAGTAAGGATGAAGCAACTGGACCATTAAGGAAACAGGGATTGTGCACAATGCTTAAGAGGAGTGTCAAATACCATAATGCGAACCCGACAAAGCAGGTTAGCCAGCCATGAAGTGTGTATTTTAATTATGTAAATGAAGTTGTGCTAACTATAAGAAACAAGGCCATGAGTGTCAAGTTCCTGCAGTATGCAGCCAGCTTAAAACATACCAAAATATCAGGAAGCTGTATCTAAGATCCACTTTATGACAAAAACACTTCAATCACTTACAAAAGCCAAGTGCTGGTTAGACTTATGTTGCTTCTTGCAAATCTGCAAGGAAAAACTTTTTATCTAGACTTCATCCCTTCTGCAAACATTGTGATAGAATTGTAAACTCACCCTTGGCCATTAATAGCCCTAAACCCTAAACACACAGTTCCCCCTGCTTTGTGCCTGCACACACAAAGTTCTTTCTAGGATGTGATTAAGGTAGCACACCACTACTTCAAAGTGATTCCAAGTGGAAAATATTCCCCTAAAAATTAAACACCATAAAAACTTTCAGGGAGACAGTTTTAGACCATGTTGCTGCAGGGATGTGCTCAATTTGTGATGCGTATGTGGTAGAAAATGAACTGGAGAACTTATTAAACAAAAAAGAAGAAAACTAATTGGATTTACGTACTTTTTTGAAGTATATCCTTCCACTATGCCAACTGGCATTTTGAATTAAGTTAAAAGGCATGAACCACCACTCTTACACAAGTTCTCTTTATAGCTAAAAATCTCAACAGTCATGGTACATGAATTTAAACTCAGTGTGAAAGGCCTACATGTGAGCTTTCATATGAGGTGAAGCGTGTACATGTTGAAACTTCTACAAGGGCCCAGGGCCACAAAAGGGACCAGTCTGAGAAAGTCAGTGGAGGAATAATTGATGTGCTACCTTAACGACTTAAGTACCGGTGTACCATTCAACTCTTGAATACCATCATCTATAGAGAAAGCTGGCCTATTAAAGTACAAGACTCTTCAAATTCACTGAAAGAGTAACAATTTGTCACTTTATTGCATCAATGACCCAAAGTACTGCAGGATTCATACCTGAGCACACTTGATTGTACAAGCCACTGTGTGAATGTAAGCAAAATGACTTCACTGGCTGGATGTGCTACCTACGTAAAGTACATTCTGTGCTAATACTGTAGTTACTTGTCTCCGTTTGCACTTGGAAGGTAACTAGCCATCTGTAAGATACTAATTTCTGCAGTACAGCACTTGGTTGGGCAAATGTTCTAAAACTGGGTAGATAATTCTTCTTCATGACAAACAATCAGAGTATCTGCAATACCTGGACGTCCTAATGTTTGAATACGATAATGGGTTTCTCTTAAAACCAATGGCTGAAGGATAAATTCTCAGCATGACAAGAAGGCAACCGATTGCTACCCCATGAAGCAGACTCTTTATGCACAGCACCTCTTTAAGGATTTTCCAACAAATCTCCTCCCAACCAAGAGGTGTTCAGTTTTGGATGTAAACTTCAATACCATGATATGGCTAATACATGTATATCTGAATACTCATGATATTGTTTCTATTGAGTGAATGTTTCACTTGTGAGTGTGCTTAACCAGTATTCATAAAAACTGAAAGCCTAGACTGAAATCTTAGAATCCAATAATTACACTTGCACAACCACCTGTACACTGAGTACTAACAACTGGGAATAGATACTGTACACACTGGGGAGAGGGGGGAGGGGCATAAAATGCTGCATGATTTAAATAGGATCAGATGTTACATGGTTTTGAATATCCATTAACAAGCAAATGAATCAACCAAACTTAGGGCCACATATTAGCATGAGTATCCAAAGAATTTGTTTGGTGTTAACTTGCGCAGGCACTTGGGGTATGATTGAAAAAGTAATATGCCCTACAGCCTGCTATGTACACAAATCCTTTATAGGAAGACATGGGAGTTTCTGTTGTAACTTACTTTCCATGTATCAGTATAATGAGTGTCGTCGAACTGCCAGTTACCATCTTTATCTTGTGGGAACAAAACATCACCACGCTGTAAATGGAAGTAAAAGACACTACATGTCAAGTGTACAAACACCACAGGAGACATCGAAACTGGAATCTTATGCATCCAATCTCTACAAAATGATTAAGAGTGTCACATTATTGCTATTGAAATCTGTTTCCATCTTTCAACTATCCATGGGAAGAAAATGTATCTGGGAAGCTTGCTGTGGGTGAAGTTTAGTACGAGAAAATTTTGACAACTGGAAGGAATTTTGGTTTTCTTTTGCTGTACATGCAAATATGTGAAAAAAAATTGGGAAATTAAGCTTGCTTCCCAGGAAATAAAAGTATCCTGCCCTGTAAGTATCACCCCCCCCCCCGGCACCCTCCGTCCATCAATTGCCAAATTGGTTGGTCCAGAATATATATATATAAATTTTTATCTGGAAGATTTAAAAGATATGTATACAAGGTATACTGGACTACTGTATATGCCCAATTATTATCACTACTAGTATCAGCAAACAAATGACCACTCCCAAATTCTGCATTTCAACAATTTCAAATTCTTAATACAAATTCAAATTTTAATTTCCTCCTAGAAAATCAACAGTTACCTGAGAACCCCCCCCCCCCTTCCCCGGCAGCTTCAAAGCCCAAAGACGGAGGGAGAGAAGTAAAATTTGTTTACTCTGCAATTTTCCCTAACTGCCAAAGACTCATGAGATGAATTAGCCCTTGAAAAATGATTTATGACATTTTAACTTTTATTTCAGTCAAACTATGTGAACTGATCACAAATTTTAGACATGCATTATTGTTCGGAAAAATCAAAATGACCTTTCTTTTTGGTTGCAATTCAGCCTTCAGTTAATACCTACAGGAAGACATACCACGGGGGGTGGGGGGAGGGGGAGCAAATAGTGTTTGTTTAACAATTTTCCCTAACCAGCAAACAATCATGACTTGAATTTATCCCTCAAAAAATAATATTTGTTAAACTATAACTTTTCTTTCAGTCAAACTATGTCGACTGATCATGAATTTTTGATATGCAATTGCAATCATAGTTTGGAAATATCAGAAAGACCTTTTCTTCAGTTGTAATTCAGCATTCAATTTATAGGCCTACAGGAAGACATAACAAGGAAGGAGAAACAAAAGGTGTTTTCATTGCAATTTTCCCTCACTGGCACACAATCATGACATGAATTTTGCCCTCAAAAATGATATTTATTGCCCTGAAATATATTTTTTTTTGGCTAGGACATGGGTGGGGGTGTGTTGGGGTGGAGGGCTGGACTCCTGTCTCATGTGGTCATGCTATAACTGACTTTGACAGTAAGAGGAAGTATTTATGCATCATAAAATCAGGGATTAATTTATAAGGAAAAACAAATACATCAGAGACTCAGCAATCCTTCCTTATTTCTGGAATAAATTTCTCACAATCTGTTAATTTGTTTTCTTACTTTGTAAGCCATAGGCCAATGCATAAGGAATAAGTCCATGTACTCTAAACCAAGCTTGTCCAAGCTCTGACGGAATCCCCTTTCAACATCGTCAGGGTGGTGGTGAGTACACCATAGCTGAAATGGAATCAAAACTAATTAGTATGCCATATTTCCTCAAAATGATGCTTTATTCATAATAATTGCTGTTTCAGTGTAAATCAGTTACCACAATTTGAGACCATGAATTTTTGCCATTTTCACAAACATTCAAAACATGTCTTAAGGGTGAAAGGGTCAAAGCACTGTGAATACTTTTCCAAATGATAATACTGTGCCTGACATACTGTATATTTCTCTGCTGAAAATCATTGTTTTTCCAAGTATAGGCCTACTCTGACAGGTGTGGAAGGTGGGGTCTGAAGAAAGATTACATTTTATGCTTGTGAAAATGACAACACAAATGGATGGCAGCTTATATGCCCAGGTACAGTTACTCTAAGTCATTTACACATTATTCTATAAAACACCCTTGTGTGAAACTTTCCTGAAGGGGGCATTAATAGCTGTTGAATTGGCAACTAAAACTCTTACCACACACTACATGTTGCCATATTGCATTAATGGCCCTTAAGTACCATTTTTGACAAAGTTAAATTTAATCAGGCCTCAAATTCTAAATTTTTAAGGAAACAGCCATTTTGGCCTCAAGGATCAGGGCAAATCCGGGGGCACCACAGCCAAAGGGTAGGGCAGCAAGGCCAAACTTAACTTTGTCGATAGGGCACCAAGGCCATACACAATTGGCTCTTACTTTACACTTCCACCAATTATTTTTGCTTAATATGCCTTTAGTCATTGCCCACCTTCACTCTGGTTTGGTTAAGGGTTGCAATGCTGTCTGTTAATTCAATGATTTAACACGTTTCCTGCATGGCCTGTCTTTGTAGAGCTTTTCTCTTTATTTTACCTAGTTTTCCTTCCAAAATAAATTATCAGTTTCATAGCATATAATTCTTTGAATCTGAATTGATCTTCAGTGAAACCAGGGAGTTAACTAATCCCCAAACACTAAACGTAGTGCCTTTGTGCTTGTTATCCTGTTTGAAGCAGTAGTCAAAATCTGCTTATTAGTACACAAAAGGACTTTACAAATTGATTCAGGTTTCCCGGCTTAGAATGTATTAAAATCTTAGTCCAAGTCACACCCCAGAATTTATGTTTAAACAGAAATACAGTTTAGAAAGCGCCATAGGCTAATTCCAGCGTGACTGACGGGACAATTTCATGCAATTTTCTTTTTTGAAAAGCTTGCAGACAAAAATGTGCTTGGCTTAACCAAAAAAGTAATAATGTAAATGAAGAAGAAAAAGTCACATTTCAATTTGAAAAACACAGGCTGAATCTAAATCATTAAACAGCTGTATGGCTGCAGTTTGAAATCAGCGTGACTGACGGGACAAGAAAAACCATCACTTTTCAGAAAAAGTAGATTCATGCAGAATTCTATCTGTTCTCGAAGGATATTAATTGGAAACTCTTCTTAAAATTAATCATTGGTACATTTAACAACCAGGAAACATTAAATTCAGTTTAATAAAATTTACAAATTGCAATATGTGGCTCATCAAAATCGTGACTGATGGGACATTTTTGTCACATTTTTCTCAGCATATTTGCAAGCCATTTTCAGGTCTTTAAAATGTATGTTCTTTTCTTAAAAGTAGTAAACAATGGAAAACAGTAGTTTTAATATCATTTGAATCAGGAAATAACTATTTTACTTAAATATTTTCTCACCTCCAATTCAGTAGAGGTGTTTGAGTAATAAACACCTCAGAGTATTGTAGAAATGAATCAGAGATGGAACATTGGACATTGTTTTCACAAATTTCTCTTTCCTATGCCAAACAGCATCTCTCTCTGGCTCAAATTTGTAGGATGTATCACCTTCTGCAAGTTTTAAGCAGCATGCATAGTATATACTGGTAAATTTTGCCCTTAAGAATCATACCATAATATTTGACCATGTCATACATCACTTCAGCCCATGTTCCAGTTCCAACATTGAGATGATCTTGCACAGAGGGTGATGTAAAGGCATCATACACTAGGACATTACAACTGGCTTGCTTTTGGGGCTGGTATGGGACAGAAATAATCCCCTGCTTGAAACTGAAGTAGGTGGGATATTGTTGTCCTATTGAGCTGAAGTGAGGCAGTTTTCAGTGTGTATGGTGCCAATATGATTGGAAAATAGTGGGCACTTTTCATTCCAGGAATGGAAGATATCTCCACACTATGTGGAGTCCAGATTGCTGAATTGGATTTCATGTCATCTTGTGACATCCTGCATAAATAATATTGATGAGGTTAGGACATACCACTCGGGCAACATTTGCATATTCCTCAGACGTGTTCATATCAAGTTTTCGAGCCAAGACATTTTCAGAAAACTGGTGCTCAAGAGACCCCCAATCGCACTGATATACCCTTTTCCATGGGACGTTATTAAAAAATCCCATGCAGTGGGTATCTCATTCCAGATGATGCTGCATAATGAAAAGTTTTGAAGTGTTGTGCAGCTCCATCAGACTGCAGTTGTATTTTTGTACCTTACACATCAGGATGATTCTTTTTAAATTTGACAAGTATGGCCTGATTGAAGAGGTAGGCAGCATGTTTGTCATGACTTTTGAAGTCTGAAATAACTACATACGAATCTGAACATAATTCTTCCTCCTTCCTGTAGTACATCATACTACTATAAAGAGAAAGGATGAATTTTGTTCCCAGTAGACTGGTTTGATATCATCTTGTTGTTTGTGTGTATACTGTAATTTTTACTGAAATCAGTGTGAATAAGGATCCGAGGGGCGAAACCAAACGTTTACTCCCGAAGGAGTTCTGCTCCCTGAAGGATCTACATCCCCAAGGGCTACTTCAACTGAACATGACCAACCTCACAACCTTCAGACCTTAACATCATGGGTCTGTCATGCATGGTCCCATTCTTGACTGGCTGAAAAGACTATTGCACATATGATCTTAGCTACAGTAAAAGGCAGAGAAGTGTGTGTACAGTGTAACTTGCCCAGTACAGATGTGCATAGAGTAGAGACAAGTGAAGCAATAAAAAGGGAACATTTAAAAAGTATGTCATGGAATGAAGAAAAATGTACAATTTATTTTATTCTGGGATGTACAATTGAATTTTTTATGTCATATGATATATTAAAATGTTGAAATTGATGCCATTGTGCATATATAATCATATTTGCCTCAAATTTTGAGCAGAAGTGACAGTCACAGAGTGAAAATGCATGTGACTGACGGGACAAATTGTGACTGATGGGACAGAATGTGACTGACGGGACAAATTTTGAAATCAATTATTTCTGTTATTAAATACCACTGAACTTTTTTATGAGGGTTTTGTATGAGTCTAACTTACTAAAAGATAGATTAAACTCAAAATAAAAAATGCATAAATAAGTATAGAAAATAAACAACTTTCTTACGTTTTTTCGTGACTGACGGGACATTTCAACACTCAAACTTGAAATATGTATTATACGTATATAATGTTTCTATTTGGGTGTAATTCATTTCCTGCACTACAGTTAAGGTGCCAACATTGACACTGAACTATTAATAAATTTCTTTGGTGCTTTTGTACTGTATCACTTGGGATTGGTATTTTTGTACAAATTTGGGTTTCTCACAACCCCCTCAGTCTTCCCAACTTCAAATCGCCATAAAAATACATGGAATTACAGCAGGCGCAAAGCAAAACTAGTTTCTGACATCTTAGACAGTCTACTTTACAGGAGGAAAACAATTGGAAGCATTGAATAAACTTTAAAAATTCATGCAAGTGCAACATTTCTATGGAATTAGCCCATAGTATTTCAAAAGTACCCTGGCTATTGTTCTGTGCACCTGCTGCATGGATCACACGTGTTTATTTTGAATGATTTAGTTATCATTGCAATATGTAATACATGCATGTGTGGCCACATCTCTACGTATTTAATTATCGGTTTGATGCATGTCATGCCGCGCGCAAATGGATGGAGTACAGCATAAATAATACAGTACAAGGCACGCTTTTACTTCGTACAAATTTTGCTTTCAATAAAAACACCTGTTGTTACTACCGCAAACTTATGAGGTAACAACTGGAATGATTAGCAGTGTAAGCAGCCATTGAAAAATTACTGTACTTCCTTAAACGTACCACGCCCCATGTTCTTCCGATATCTGGCGACTACTCTACACAGTATGTTTGTAGCTCAATGTATGGGTGTTTGCATACAATTATGGACCTACCCATACACTGATTTTAGCGTTGCATTCATCGTGCTCGTTCACTTCAACTTCTGTACAGTACAGAACACAGACATTACTTACAGATATCCATTTTTGTGGACACTTCGGTTATGTACAACAAACGTACGAGAGTAGTGACTGCAAATTCGATAGTAAGATTTGTATATCGATAATTTTTAGCATGGTGAAAGAATTGTGTTAAAATGGTCGCTAACGTTTTGATCACGGATGTACATTTTTGATAGTTTGTAAAGAGTGGGAAGGCATGACTTTGATGATCAGCTGAGGCTGTGAGGGGCACCACAGCCATAGTAAGACCGCTCTTATGGCCATATTTGGCCGCAAGCTGTTTTGAAAATTGCAGGGCACCGAGGCAAATTGAAGGGGCAACCACGGCCATGGCCTTGGTAGCTGCAGTTAAATTCGAGGCCTGTTTAATAATTTCTTCCAGCTTTCAAGATTCCATGAACAAAGATTAAGGATCAACAGAATGCTTGAATAAAACAATTCCAAAATTAGTTTGCCTTTTTTTTGACCTGTCATCCAGAGAATGTGATGGGTGATGATGCTAGCATGAATCATACAATGCACTAAAGCCAAAAGTTGGGAAGTTACCATCTGGTGCTTGTGGTAGCAATTTTCCACCAAGTGAAAAGACTACTTTTTATTGAGCAGTATAAACGACATATTTTAGGAGAGTTAGTTATTAGAGAGGGGGCATTCAATACAGTAAATATGGAGCACTTAACTCTTTTTAATCATGGAATTTTTCCATTTAATTATTTGAAAACTCATGCAAGGATTTTAAGTGGTTTTCTTGTAAAATTTGATATTTGTGAAGCATTAGGAGAGGTACTTCTCTGTGAAAAACGAGGGGACATGATAAGTTTCACTCATGAGTCAGCATAAGGTTAATTCCCCCTTTCCAGGCACAAGTATTGAAAGGAATCAAGTTTTCTTTCTTTAGCATGTGTTAGGTGATATACTGGCTGTGTTAGTTTTAGGCAAACGGCAAACGTAAATTGAAGATTCCAACCTTAAGGTGGTTATTTTACAATTCTACATGACCATACTTGTATCCTCTACTTGTCTTAGTTCTAACAACCCAGATATAGTACAAACCTTCGATGTGACGAATAGATCCTCTCTCTTGATGGTGCCATCATCCAGCTTGGCTTTAATTCCTGCCCCTACTTCATCTTCATTTTCATATGCACGTGCACAGTCAAGGTGACGGTAGCCGCAGTCAATTGCAGCTGTCACTGCTGCTGTTACCTCACCAGGTTTGGACTATATTAAAAGAGAAACAAATTTAAAGAGCTATGTATGCCAGCCATAAGGGTTACTTGTACAGTAGCAGACATACCTTCACAGCAGGGATGTAGCTACGGTGGGCAGTGCTGGGCGTACACACCCAGCACTCGATATTCCCGCCCGGCACTCCAGGCAAACACGTCTCCCCGCCCACCACAAATCTGCCAACCTAGACCTAAAACTAGCCCTAAATTTACTCCCTAAAGTAAAATGAGGGAAAAATGAAAAATTAATGGCTGAAAAATGGGGGAGATGGCATGGGGTGGGGCGAGGTGCTTTCCCCAGATCAGACAATTACCCGGCACTCAAATCTGGCTAGCTACATCCCTGCTTCACAGATAGCCACTTCTGCTTTAGATCCATCCCCTTTGCAAAATAGCATTTTGAACAAAGTGAAAAGGCAGGAACTGCCACAATATTACACAAGCTCTTTTAGTTCACAGTCTCCACGGTCATGGGTTACAATTTTTGAAAGCAGTATTCAAGGCCAGCTGGTGGGCTCCCTTATGAGATATACTGTAGCTTGTACCTACTGAAAATCTCCAAGTGTTCAGAGGCACAATTAGAGACAGACAGTCATCACCCCAAAGTATATTTTTAGTGTGGGGGTATCAAAATTCTCAGATGGTGACTGCTCTTTGATTGACATCGAAGTTTGAAAATTTGAAAGATGCAGAGTAGCTCACATTACACACAAAGCAGAGAGAGAGCTTTCATTACATTTCATAGCCTTGTATGCTCACCGGGACATGGCCTTAAGCAATAAAACAGGTTTATTCCTGCACAAGGAAGAGCTTCATACAGTTATGGGAGGAGCTGGAAGTTGCATAGTTGGGAGAATTGGAACTGTCCGGAATCATGAAAATTCCCCTTTAAAATGGACTGATTTGCATGTCAGTCAATGGAAGAGTTCTAAGTGGCACACCACCTCAACTACATCACTATGTACTGTGATATGATACTGCAGTGTGATATGGAAACATCCCTTTACAGCAAGTGATGCTTAAAGGGAATAAGCAGTCTCCCCAAACATTTTGAAACAACAGCTAAATTTCACAAACTTCTTCTTACTTCTCTTCCAAGTATCTTTCATGATATTTCAGGACTTAAATATTACATATTCAAGGTAAACCAAGGAGTCACTCCTCGTAAATTTCACAGTTTAGTGAGAAAAATATTGTCAAATGATTCTCAAGAGCCATTCATGAAATAGGGTAGACTACTAGTACAAAAATCCAAATTGCAATTATTGTATTTTCTCTTTAAGACACAGTTAAAACAATTCACACAGAGTGTATACACCCACCACCACCTCTCATTTAAATTGTTCTATGCTTTCTGCCATTCCTATACATCGTGTAACCACTACAACCACTTACCACTCATCATAAGTTCACTGTCTGGATGCTTATCTTCCTTTGCCCAACTTTCAGTAATACCAAAGAAGTCTCCTTTAAGTAAACTAACTTGAAATTGAACCTCCAAATAGGCCATTTCCTAATTAAACTCTGTGCATTAACAAACCAGAAAGCCAAAAGGCTTACAGTAGTGATTCCTTGACAATGAAATTTAAAAAGCAATCTTCAAAGCACTAATTGCAAGGATATGATACCAGTGAGCACTATTTAAACATATTTTAGCATTTGCCGATGACGTTCTCTCCTAAACTCATGTTTTGAGGTTACCCTTCTTGAGATAGCTCTAAGTGTGACATACACACACACATTCATACAGCACACATGGCATCACCGTCACATAGATTCCTCTAACTAGGTCAGGGAATCAAAAGCTTTGTCTGGTCTCGATCTTTCTCACATTCACATAGTAGGCCTACCCCTATACCCATGCTGAAAAGTTTGTATGCTGTACGCCACAAATTATGTCATGCAACGGGACTTATATTTCACGGTATACCGGTATTTTTGTAAGTACCAATATGTACCGGTACCGATACGTTACCACCCATCATATGGTACCGAAGTATCACTGAGAACCATACTCGGCGGTACTGCAAAAATATTTCTTTAAAAATACAACTGAATGAAATATTACTGAAATATAAATACCATATCCATTGGATAACTGCCTTGAGTTTTTATAATAAAATATAAAATATGAAACCTTTGTCTGATAATCATTTTCACCATTCCAATCACAAATTTCACCTCAGAAATGTTAATTTTAATGTTATCCTACGTCGCTAATGAGTACCCTTGTGATCAGGGCTGGAAAAATGTTTATTTCCTGGGAAGGGAGTAAAATTTTCCTCAGTTCTTTCCATATTTTGATGTACAAAAAGGAAAATTTCCCTTCAGTTGCTAAAATTCCCATCCAAATGCAAAAATTTCCTGGGAAGGAGCCTCCCAGCTTGTCCACCCAAGCTTGTGATGTTCGTTTTAACTTGAAGGAGAATAAAGTTTGCAAAAACAGCTTTGTGATGTATTTGTGACTCATCTAAGCTTAAAACTATTATAGAAAATTATATTATTAACCCATGAAGGATTACAACAATATTTATGAAAAATTATACGTATGAAAACATACAGCTTTGTCAAAATGAGCTCACGGCATAGTGATTTCGTAAGTATAGGCCTACACACTACTATGCATAGTATACAGTGTGCAGATATAAATTTACCATTACGTACAGGAAGCACAGCACTAAGTAACTGCTCGCTGGAAGTGCAACTGAACGAAACGTAATCAGGTACGTACAATTTGCCACAAACCCCATTAGCAATATCATGGCACCCTTAAGGGTAGAGTTGGTGCTCTATTCTCTTCTACCATAGCACCACAGTGGACACAGTTCAGGCCAAGTCCAGGGTAACATATGGTGGAGCCACTCCATGAATGTTGCCAATAAGGGTCCAAGGAACCATTAACTGACATCCATGTACCAATATTCCATTTTCAATAGTACACAGTCGGGCCGAAGCCAACAGTTGGGAGAATGGCAGTGACATATAATGCTATCTAACAATGCTCACATCGTTTTGTTCTTATTGTGAGTCAAGTCTTCACTTCTCTTAACTATCAAGAGTAAAAATATTGCTGCCACATCCCAGGAGTAATCGTAACCAAAGTCTCTCACAGAACGAACTATAAATGGAATACTTTCAAGCCCACTGTATTGTCATGCAACTACTTGGCTATTTCACACCATCCTACCATGTATTGCATAACATAGGGTGTAGGCTCACACTGTTTGTTTTTAAGTGTTATAGTATCATGTAGAGCAGTAGGTAATGCATGCATGCACTATATCACTACATAAATATCTGTTCAATACTGTTCGCAAATCAATGGACTGTACCTGACTACCTAGGTACGAGTCGATAGATTGAAAGGCCTACTGTCTATGTGATTTGCTGCAAAACTGTCATGAAAAATTTGCTGCATGAAATGTGAACTAACGTTAGGGTTGTAGCCTACCCGCTAATATTAGCAGAAAATATTTGTTGTGGTTCACTGACCTGGCATGGACCAGCGTAGCTACAACCCTGGTTGACTCTTTATCACTTTATAAGCTTAGAGCTGACGAATCAAACATTTTTGCAGGTATTTTCTTGTGTTAAAATTTGAACTTTTTTCTCTTATGGTACCAGTATTGCGGTAGGCCTATTACCGGTACCATTTGTGGTGGTACTGACAGTATAGGCTACCAAATTTCAGAGGTACCATGAAACCTTACAGGGGACTATGCCACGCCAACTAACTAACACCCCCTGTTTCAGAAAGAATAATCCTGACACTACAGTGCAATGCTGTTTGTTACTGCAGACATAGGCCTAGGCATACTGTGTATTTGGCTTAGGATGCAGGCTAGGCTAACATTAGTGTTTGTTATGCCACAATGACATCACCATTGTGCACCAAAGCCAGTATGGTATACAATTTCATTTGCCACAGATCTGCATGAAAACTGTTGATCTTTCCAGTATGGGCGTACACCCAGTCTGGAAAACATGTATGTTACGTCGAATATCTTCAGCATGCAATAAAAACCTTACACTACAGGCCTAGCCTACACCAATTGGATGGTGTGATTTTCTTGTCTTTAACATAGGCCTAAACACTGTACTTAAAACACAGTACAACAATTTGGCGTGGCGTAAAAATTGAGAAAAGATGAGAAAATTGAGAAAGGTGACTGGCGAAAAATTCTGTGCAGCAGATACGAACTTTCCAGACTAGGGCTACACTCCTATGTAGGTCTAATTCATCTCTACTAGGAGGCCTAATCATTAGCCTACATGCAAACACAGGCAGTCCTAGCGTTATACAGTAAATACCCTATATAGGCTATATAATAGTGGAAAGGTAGCGCACTTCAAGGCCTTTTGGTACCAACTTTGCCTAACTGAATCACTATTTTATTCACCTAATTTACCTGTTTTCGATACACATGAACGGTCCAATCGTAAGTTGCAATCAATTGAGTCGTATGACGACTCATTTGGACCAAAAATGTCTTAAAAAATAGAAACATTTCTCCGCGAAAATTTTGTTTCCTGACATCACGATTAGTCGTCGCGATGGTGACGTCACATGCATTAAGGGAATTTCCCTCCCTTCAAAATCCGGTCCTCCCATTAGATAGTTCAGCCTGTTGTCATGAGAGCGTCACTACGTCATGACAACTATCCAATGGGAGAGCCGAATACAGGATATCATGATCTTCTGGTTACGGATGCCCATGGGGTACGGATAAGTTTTACAGAGCGTGTAGTAAGTATATGTAGATCGTTACGACATCACTGACACGAATGGTCCAACAGAGCTACTGTAGAATAAAGACTTTGAAAGAAAATGCCAATTTTGACCTCAAATGATTTCTAATCTTCATGAAATTTTAGGACAAGTATGTTATACATAATAGCAAGTTACATGGCAAGTTTCAAGTTAAACCAAGTTCTACACTCAAAGATATTGTGCTTGGACGATTTTGACCCTTTTCAGCTCTGGTGACCCCAAATGACCTTTGACCTCTACCAAAAACGACAGGGATCATCTTCCTAATATGGGCCATGCACATGCCAAGTTTGAGATTCCTTGATGTTACACATCTTGAGATAGAGTGTTTACAAGCAATTTCCAAGGTGTTTACCATATATGACCTCTGGTGACCCCAAATGACCTTTGGCCTTCACCAAAAACAATAGGGATCATCTACTCAATAAGGGGTATCAACATGCCAAGTATGAGATCCCTACAGGTTACCCTTCTTGAGATAGAGTGTTTACAAGCAAAGTGTCACATACACACACACACACACACACACATACACACATACACACACACGGTATCACCATTGCATAGATTCCTCTGACTACGTCAAGGAATCAAAAATCCTTTCAGTTTATTTACAATAAGTTACATATCAGTTTCAATCTGGTTATTTCTAGATCCCTAGCTATTACAGTATTTAAACTATTTACAGGTCCATAATCAACTTCTACTTTTTGACTACTGCAGGTAGAGAGGGTTTTTTCACAGTATGATTCCCTGTCCTCTGTACTACATATCTGCCCCTCTGCTCCTTCTTTAAGTTCAATTCTAAGTGATGTAACATGTTTCTGCTGCCCGGGTAACATAACAGGTTAAACGGCAAAGAGGGCAAAGGCCACATAAGATGCCCTTAAGTCCAAACCCTTTTAACTATTACAAACAAGCAAACCTACACCAAGCAAACCAAG